>OY728141.1:233167619-234417619 GCA_963277665.1 Viscum album
CACTCTACCCCTACACACCGCCTAACCCCATTGCACCCCCTACTCCTATACACCCACTTCCCTACCCCCTCCTCACTATACACCCCCTGTGCTCCCATTACCCCACCCCTCATCACTACACACCCCTTGAATCCCTCACCCCAGCCTTCACACCCCCTACTCTTCCCCCTTGACCCCACTACTCCTGCACACCCCCTGCCCCACCCTCCACCCTTGCACACCCCTTTCACCCCTTTCACCCCTGTTCATACACCACCACTCCCACTTTTTACTGCACCTTCACCCTCCCCCTTACACCCCTCCATCTCCCGACCCCTTTCACCCCTACCAGTCTCCCCCTCCCCCACCCCTTCTAGTCTCCCCTTAGTCAGTCTCCCCATGCCAGGTCCCCACCCCTACCAATCCCCCTCCCCTACAAGTACCCCCTACCTGGTTTCCCTCCCCCTGCCAACCCCCCTGCCAACCCACAATCCTACCAACCCCAATGCTAGTCACCCCTACCAGTCTCCCCCACCCTTCCAGTCTCCCATCATTACCAGTTCCTCCTACCAAGTCCCCACCCTTAAAAGTCCCCTCCACCACCACCACCCCTTCCAGTCCCCCATATAGCCAGTTCCCCCCAACCCCCAACCATACTCGTCCCCCACCCACCACCCCTTCCAATCTACACCCCACTCCTGCAAGTCTCTCCCTTCTAGTTCTCCCCTTCCAGGTCCCCACCATACACAGTCCCCCACCACCACCCCTCCCAGTCCCGCCACCCTAACAGTTCCCCCTAACCCCACCCTTTCTAGTCTCCCACCACCCATTCTTGTCCCTACTATCGGTTCCCTCTTACAGTCCCCCCTTCCTATTTTCCCTTTGGAAACCCCTGCCAATCCCCACTAAAAGTTTTTCCTCTGGCTCTACGCACCCCCACTGCTGGTTTTCCCCCTTTCTCTACCCCATTGGGTGGAGTCTCAATAGTTGCTATCCAATTTCCACACACACACACACAAAAAAAACAAACACACACACACACACATATGTTGGCCACATTAGTTCCCCATTGAATATAATGTAAAGGGAAACAATATTATCAAAAATGAACTCTTAAAATTTTATTGAACAAGAAGATAATTGGAATAAACTGTTTGATGAATCTATAATCAACAAATTCACCGACAAGGTGATAGTTGTCTAATAAACAATATATATGGCACTTCCAATTCATTTACGTCTACAACATCATAAACTAATCCAAATGAGTTTTTCTAAATATAGAATCTAAAATGTATATGTTATTTTGTATGCACCTAACATACATTTTCATCCCCACATCAAGATCCAAGTCACCATATTCTTAAAATATAAAAAAACAGTAATAAATCAAACAAAATATGATTTAAATTATAAAATAATTATAAAGAATAATATTCATGGGAGTGATAGATAATATTCAAGTAGTACCAAAAGTGTCCGATCAACATCACACTGTAAAAATTCTAATTATTATTTTTCCTTTATTCTTTGAACGTGAGATTTTTACCACATCAATAGAGTGTACATAAACTTCCCAATGAAATAGAATAAATGAAAAACTTAAATGCATATGGAATATTCAAAAATAATGTAAGAAATGTATTTTAAGATCTGTATATCAAATTCAAATTACAAAAAGTTAAAATATCTTCAGGGAGATCCTTGAAAATAATGTTAAGATGGGTAAAAATATAGGATTTAACAATTATTACCACATTCCTTAAGATTTGATTAACCATATGACCAAAAACTATTATCTTTTATATACAACTTATTAAAATAGTTAATATCCTCACAAATCAATACATATTCTTTCAGTGTGTTTTGTTCACACTCACACATCCTAAATTTTTTTTAAGGAGGTAACCCTAAAGACCTCCATAACACCTTGGACATCACGAACTATTTTATTTTTGGGTCAATTATTAGAAGAATTATTTTCTTCATGGACTACCACATGTTTTCATAGTCTTTTTCCACATTCAAACATCCAAATAATGCTTAAAAAAGAACTCAATAATCTTATTGTTATGAGAAAAATACATTTAATTGTTCATTTTTTATTACATAGGGTTCTAAAAAGAAATGTAGAACTTATTGACATAAATAGAAATGCAAAACTATTCTCATAGACTAATACATGTGTTGGGACCAAGAAACTGTGTGATGTTGAAGGTTACCTTGAAGGTGTTTGTGTCATAGGGGAAATTTTGTGATTGAAAGTCAAGTTGGTATGATTTACGACATTGTTATTGGATTTTTTTTTCAACACATCAATCAATAAATTAATTATTTTTAAACTCAAGTGTAGTTGGATAATTTCAAAGAGGTGAAGACTAGTTGGATGTTTGGAAGAGATTTAAGGATTATTGAAGTTGAAGGGTAAGGTTTTGATGAAGTTTTGGTACTAAAGAGACAATTGTTTTGCATGGGAAGTCCTCGAGTCATGATAGTACTGCATAAGATTAATGTTTGGTGAAGTTAGAACATATCATGCCACAATACATACAGTCACACCATGAATTTTTTCTAAAAGGTGAAGATGCTTGAGTCAGTCCTTCATGACATGAATGTCACATTACAATGGTTTGGCCATGAAATTTTGAGTTCTCGTTGTTTGGTGTGGGAGAGATGGTAGCATCATGAGGGAATACAATTGAAGAGGGAAGACATTAATCAAACAACAATTTGACTATGCCACATGAAAAATTAGATGTTTTGGGAATAACATAGTTGCGTCATGGAGATATGATTGCACCGACTCGTAGTCACGCTGCATAGTAGTTGGATGTGAAAATTAAATGCCCCTTAGGAGTTGAGGTTTGAGAGGTGACGTCATAATGTAGATTGATCATTGTATTACAGCCTTGGGAGTCATGTAGTTGGGAGGTAACTAGTTTTTTGAAACTGTCATATCACACCACGATGTACCTTTTTGGATGCACACTCAATTATATGTTGTTAAGAATAAGGGTATTTAATTAGGAATGAAGTACCAATTCTTGAATTGTTGTATTTTTAGTAAACTTTGGAGGTTTTTTGCTCTGATATATGTGCATAAAACTAAAAAAGAAACTATTAAAAAGGATAAAACTAAAAGACATTCTCAGTGTATCCACATTTTTCTTTCCCACTATGACATTTTACAAAAATCCGATATATCCATCCCACTTTATAAAGTACATGAAAAAAAAAACATGAAGTTGAAAGTAATAAAATTTCAAAAATAAGGTCAGTTTAAAAAAAATTAGCATGATAATTAAGACATTCTTATACATAGATTGAACCATTTTCCATGCAGAACTTGCATTGGAAACTCCCATAGATAGTTGAGGGTGCTGTTCTTTTCCAACATCAGTATCCTTAATATGAAACAAAAAAAAAATTTAGAGTGATTTGGTAGGACTTCCATACATGTGGGTATTTATTTGAATGTTACTAATCATAATGTGTTAAATAAAATGTGCACAAGAAGCAGTGGATAAGAATGGAAATGACCACCCATATTTCATGTTAGTTATGTAGAATATAAAATTAAAATTCAAAGAAATACAAAATAAAATTATATAAAACCACCAAAAGTAATCCCCCTCCATGAAGACCATTATCACATAATAGAGAAAGAATTTATCATTAATAAAGGGATCATGCATCTCTTAAAACCCACCTAAACCACTCCCATGTACAATCCCTTTCTCCTTGCACCACTCCCTTTCCCCTTACACCCCATTCCCCCTCCTCACTACACACTCAAATTTCCCCCCTCCTCACCCGGCCCCCTACACACCCCCTACCCCTCATCCTACACACCCCCATACCCTACACACCCCTTCCCCACTCACCATTCCCTTATACACCCCTAGAATCCCTTACCCCGATAGACCCCATGCACCATCCACATACCCCTCCTCCTACCCCTTCAGACACCCTTCACCCTCCCCTTTCACCCCACCCGCACCCTCCCCCTCCCCTTTCACCTACAGATCCCCCATGCACCATCCCCCTCTCCCAGACCCATGTATACCCCACTAAAACCTCCCCCTTTCACCCCACCTGCACCCTCTCCTCCCCTTCCCCTATAGACACTCTCCACCCTCCCCCCTTGCACCCTCCCCTACCCCTACAGACCCCCTTGACCCTCTACCTCCCCGCTACCCATGCCGAACCCATGCACCATTCCTCCTCCCCCTTCCCCTGCAGACAACCCTTCACCCCTTCCCCATTCCCTTGAAGACCCCCCAAACCCCCCTTGCACCCACCTGCACTCTCCAAACATTAAAAACAAAATCTTTAGAATCATGAAGTAGAGAGTAAATCAAACATGGATGATGAAAATAAAGAAAATTAAATAAATACATAGAACTCTAAGGTATCATTTTTAGGTTTCATGTATGTGTTCACATGTATCATGTAGTGGTAATTCGTTATCATTCATTTCATTTGTATGTTAGATCACACATATAAATCTAACAATCATATGATTCATCCTATAAACAAGAGGATATTACTGAAAAACAACAAAATATAGTTTAGAGATGGGGTTACGATATTCATATAGCTATAAAAAAGATGATGATTTTTAGAGGTAGTTGTCTTTTGTTAATTGGATTATTAATTTTGGAAGTAATTATATGGTGTTCATGAGTTTTTTTATCTTATCAATAAACCTAGTATATGAGTGGTGGTAGCCATATCATTTTTCTGTGACCTTTAAAACCCTTCACCAGCACCCCCTTCCCTTACACTAGCAACATTTCCACTACACACCCCCTTGCACCCCCTGTCCCACCCCTCCCTACA
Organism: Viscum album; assembly: GCA_963277665.1. Classification (NCBI taxonomy): domain Eukaryota; kingdom Viridiplantae; phylum Streptophyta; class Magnoliopsida; order Santalales; family Viscaceae; genus Viscum; species Viscum album. Next base: position 233,172,441 of record OY728141.1, read on the forward strand.
TGAACCCCACCTATACCCTCCCCCTACGCCTTGCACCCTTCCATCTGCACACCCCCTACACCCTCTGCCCTATTCCCCAGCACCACCACCCCTAAAAATAGAAAAACATACATTCAAAAATGTAGAAAGTATTACATTATTAATAGGTGAAAAAATGACTACAATGAATGGAAATACAAAAATTAATAACAAAAAATAATAATAAGAAATAAAATACATGTGTCTCGACGATCACATATAATTCATCATGCTATATTTTCTCAGACTACAAGAAAAAAACACATGTTTTACAACAGGGCCCTAAAATATCACCAACCATAAAATAGGAAACACAAAATTTATTAAATGATGAGAAATATAAAATGGTATCGGTAGTCCATATAAATTAACACCCAAAAACTCCTTGCGTTGAGGAACTCATGCATTCCATATTAGTAATCATATATTGAAACCTAATTTGTTAAATCCAATTAAAACACTACCTTAATACATTTTAAGTATACATCATCCATTATTTATTTTCATGGTCAACAATAGCAAGCCCACACGATTCACCTACCACTACAAACAGGTGCAGGAAATAACAATAAAAATTTGCAAAAAAAAATTTACAACCCAATTGATCCATATGTCACTAAAAATAGAAAATATATAAGTTTAAAAATATAGAATGTATAACATAAAAAAAAATAACTAAGAATAATGGATAAATACAAACAGTAAAAAAATACCTGTGGATAATCATATATTCCTAATTGTGACCTGTTTTCTCAATATGTCTGCCAAAAAAGCACAGTTTTAACAATAATGTCCTTTTTGGAAAAAGGAAATGGCCACAAAAAGGAAAATTTGAAATACCTCATTTTGATGTAAAAAAATTGATATTATCAATGGACTATGGAGGTAAAAACATAGTACTGATTAAATAAATGAAAAAACATTCATCATTAAGAATACCGGAGAAAATTAGTGTTAATTTAAACCCCAAAAACATAAATCGAACCAAGATTTGAACCCCCTACTCCTACACACTCCCCTACCCCACCTCATGCTCACTACACACCCCCACATGCACCCCCATCCCCATGCACACCCTCTTCCCCCTACACACCCTAGAACCCCCTCCTCTATTGTAACGTCCCAGCCCTGGGTGACATGCAACGGGTGCCCCGACCCCGGTTCGCCACGTGACCTCAAGCGCACTTCCCCAAATGCCAGAGGCTGCCGACTAGTAGCGAGGGCTCAGGTCTGGTAGTGGGGAAACTATGACCTTATTTGTCAAAGTGTAGCGCAGCGGAATACCAAAATAATCATACAACAATAGCGGAAGCAGTAAACATACACAACTAAAATAACTACAGCAGTGGATATAACCAAAAGTATATAAGTGATGATGCTACATGTTCAAATTCTAAGAAAATAGCCAGAACATGTTATACATCAATATAGTACAGAAGAAAATAGAGTACAGCAAAGCAAGCAAACAGCTAGCAGTAGCATCGCGAGCCTAGGCTCGATCCCATGCCCTCCTACTCCTTAGCAAAAGCCAAGTACCTATATAGGGACTCTTGCCCCTATCTACACCTGAAGCAACGTAATCTGTTTGGGCCGAAAAGCGTGACCCAAACAGGTTGTGAGAAATATATCTCAGTAGGCACCCACTAAAGGCCCGTGCTCAACTGTGTGTAACACATGCAACAAGTGTGCAGTACTAAAATGCAATAACTGAGCAGTACTCAAAAGTAACTAACATAAAAGTTAAATTTCCATTTTATTATTCATTTAATTACTTTAATTTAGTACCATTTTTGTGCTCAACAGTACCAAGCCCTCAGGCCAACTAGTATCTCGCCCTCAGGCTAATATAGAGAACCACGCCCTCAGGCTGTATAGAATCTCGTCCTTAGGCATTGTAACAGAATTCGCGCCCTCAGGCATAGGAAGTGTCGCCCTCAGGCACAGAAGTGAAGCCCTCAGGCCCGAAAGGTTGCCCTCAGGCAGAATAACAACAACCCTCGGGCTAATACAGTCACGCCCTCAGGCTAATATAGTCACGCCATCAGGCTAATATAGTCACGCCCTCAGTCTAATATAGGTAATCGGGCCACGCCCAACTGGTAAACAAGCAGTAACAAGCAATTCCTCTCAAGGCAATTCTACAATTACTACTTTAAAGTCATACCCTCCGGTATCCTGGCCAAACGGCTAAACAGTGAAACACACCAAGGGGGTGGTTCCGGATCCAAGCAACGATCCCAACCAACATTTTATTATCACAATTTAATCACCTATGAAATTCTAGGCATTAAATATAGAAACGGTCTCAGCCACACGACACCCCAACATGGGTTCATGGCACGAAAACACACAAAAATGCACGAAAGTTAGAAAATAAACACCAAGACACCTACCTTATATGCCAACAAATGTTATACCCGAACGCCGAATCCAGAAACGCCCAATAATGGTGTAGATCTGACGAAGAACAAAAACCAAAAAAATGTAAATAAGTTATGGTAGGGAAAGAATTGGTAAGAACGGTACCAGGAGAGGAGAGGGCTTACCCGTACAGTTCCAACGAAATCGTCCGAAGCCGAAACGGATTCCAGACGAAAGACTGGTGGATCTTCAAAGATCTGGCCTCCTCCTTTGGCTCCAAAACGGCTCAAGTGCCTCCTCTTCCAAATGAGGAGGCTACTTCATGTTCTACGCCGAAAAAACAAAGTACACAGCGTGTACTTCCAAGTACACGGTGTGTACTCCCTTCATTTAACTGTTCAAATGGAGACACCGTCACACTGTTCATACGTCGGCATGAGTACACGACATGTACTCTTGAGTACACGGTGTGTACTATTGGCCAGCTGGCGGCAACGCCACCGCCTTACTGTTTAAGCATGCCGAATGACTACATGGTGTGTAAGGTACCACTATATGGCATGTAGTCGGTTCCTACACCCTTCGTCACCAGCATGGATACACGCCCCGTGTACTCATCCCAATATGGCCAAAAGTACACGACGCGTGGATAAAGTACACGGCGTGTAGTTCCAAAATTTAGGATTTTTCTCCATTTTCCATATTTTCTCAAAATTACTTAAGGAAAAGGAAAAGAAGAAGCTCGTACCTCTAAAACAAGAACTGTGTTATTAAAAACTTCCCCCCTTATAGCAATTCGTCCCCGAATTTCCCATTCTAGGGTGGTGAAGAGAAATCGCAGAACAGCTCTGGCCACTGAGCACGTATGTCGGACTCCCGCTCCCAGGTCTCGTCCTGCACTCAGCCATGCTACCATAGCACCCGTACGAGAGGAACTGACCGGCCTCGGAGAACCTTCGTTCTCCTGTCAACGATATGGATCAGATTCTCCTTAAAGGAAGCATCCTGCTGAAGCTCAACCTCATTTGGATGAAAGGTGTGAGACAGGTCTGAATGGTAGCGACGCAACTGAGACACGTGGAAGACGTTGTGCATAGCTCGGTACCGCTGCGGTAACTGCAACCGATAGGAAACCAGTCCGACTCTCTAAAGAATCTCAAATGGTCCAACATACCTCGGTGAAAGCTTACCCTGTCTCTTGATCTGTTTGTGTCCCATCCTTGGCGAAACACGCAAGAAAACCTGATCCCCGACCACGAACTCCAAAGGTCGTCTACGATGATCAGCATAAGACTTCTGACGAGACAGTGCGGTAGCCATCCGCTTCCGAATCAACTGGACCTGCTCAGATGTCTCCTGCATGAGCTGTGGTCCTAGTAAAGCTGCCTCACTTGCCTCTAACCAGAACAAAGGTGATCAGCATGGTCTACCATATAAACCCTCTTATGGTGCCATCTCAATAGTTTCCTGAAAACTATTGTTATAGGCAAACTCAACTAAGGGTATATGCTTCTCCCAAGAGCCCCCAAAGTCTAGGACACATGCGCGCATCATGTACTCTAGAACCTGTATCATCCGCCTTGACTGGCCATCTGTCTGAGGGTGGTATGCTATGCTCAGAAGCACCTGGGTACCCAGCGCCCTCTGAAAACTCTGCCAGAAACGAGACGTGAAGCGGGCGTCCCTATCTGAAATGATAGAACGAGGGACCCCATGAAGATGTAGGATCTCTCGGATATATAGCATTCCGAGCTCGTCCACACCAAAGGTCTCCTTGATCGTCAAGAAATGAGCTACCTTTGTGAGTCTGTCCACAACAACCCACACGACGTCATTTCCACGAGGTGACCTTGGAAATCCTGTCAAGAAATCCATCGCGAAATCATCCCATTTCCACTCCAAAATGGGCAACCGCTGTAACAACCCAGCTGGTCTCTGATGCTCTGCCTTTACCCGCTGATAGGTGGAACACCTCGTAACAAAACCGGTTATCTCTCTCTTCATACCCGGCCACCAGTACTGATGTCTCAAGTCTCGGTACATCTTGGTAACCCCAGGATGAACTTCCCAAGATGAATCATGAAACTCCCACATCATCTCCTCGCGTATATCCCCTGGAAACCATACACGTCCATGGAAACACAAAACCTCGTCATCTCCTATCGTCCAACCGGGTGGAGGGTCCTCACTTGCCACCGACTCCCGTAGAACTAGGCCTTCTGAAACCGATAGCTGCCTCATCCTCACTCTGTCCAGGAGGGTAGAAGTCACAACTAATGAGGATAGATAAGTCTGCCCCTCACTTTCATGCACCTCCATATGCATCTCAGAGAACAAATCCATAAGCTACCACTCACCATTGGCCTCCTGCACTACCTGTATCTGAGTCTTCCTTCTCAGTGCATTGGCTACTGCATTACCTTTACTAGGTGTATAGGCTAGCTTAAAATCGAAGGACTGTAGGTACTCGACCCACCTTCTCTGCCTCAGATTCATGTCACGCTGAGTAAAGATATACATGAGGCTTTTGTGGTCAGTGAAAACCACAAAATGCTCTCCCAACAGGTAATGTCTCCAACAACGCAACACATGCACAACTGTAGCCAACTCGAGTTCAGGCGTCGGGTAATTCCTCTTGTGTGGCCTCAACTGCCGAGACCCGTACGCCACAACTTGGTCTCCCTACATCAAAACGACTCCCAGCCCAATCCCTAACGCATCATAGTAAACTGTATAGATCTTCCTCTGCTCTGGGAGTATCAGGATCGGTGATGATGTCAGCCTTCCCTTCAGGTCCTGAAAAGCTGTCTCACAAGATTCTGACCAAACGAACTTCACACCCTTCTTAGTCAAACCTGTCAACGGTGCTGCTAAGTGGGAGAATTAGTGTATGAAACGTATGTAGTAACCAGCCATCCCTAAGAAACTTCGTATCTAAAACATGTTCTTGGGCTGCTCCCAGTAAACTACTGCTCTCACCTTCTCTGGGTCTACTACAACTCCTGCCTCTGAGATAATGTGACCCAGGAAGTGAATCTGGTCCATCCAAAAGTGGCACTTTGAGAGATTAGAATATAGTCGATGCTCTCTCAGTGTACTCAATACGATCTCAAGATGGGTGGCATGGTCGTGTCGAGTGTGAGAGTACACCAATATGTCGTCCATGAATACTACCAAAAATGAATCAAGATACTAATGGAACACACGATTCATCAGAGCCATGAAAACTGTTGGCGCGTTTGTGAGTCCGAACGGCATAACCGTATACACATATAGACCATACCTACTCCTGAAATCTATGAGAGGTATATCAGATGGTCTAACGTGCAACTGATGATATCCAGATCTCAAGTCAATCTTCGAGAACACTCGTGCTCCACGAAGCTGATCAAACAGATCATCTATCCTCAGCAAGGGATATCGATTCTTAACATCCCACTCGCCCATGATGCTCGCAATCTGGGCTGTGACTCCACCTCGCCCATGATACTCTGGTCCAGCTCGACTCGCCTGAACATCCCACTCGCCCTTGTATAGAAACTCCCCACCCTCTAGTGATGTGAAACGCACCCTGTGATGATAGCAGTCTACAAAGGCACGAAAGGGAACCAACCTATCCATCCTGAGAATGACGTCATAGCTCGTCATCTCCAGGAAATAGAGGTCCCAAAGGAAGTCACACCCACCAACCTCAAGGGGGAACTCCTTGAACTGACGCAAACCAACCGTCCTCGTCCCCAACGGAGTGTCTAGCGTTAAGATAGCAGAAGAAGTAGAAACACCGAGCCCAAGGCTCTCCATAATGGGTACTGATATAAGACTATGTGTAGCACCCATATCAAAAAGTACTGAAGACAAGACAGAAGCTACTAGAATAGTACCTCTGACTATAAAAGGTCCAGGATCGTGCTCCTTCTGGGTCTGTTGCACTGCATATGCCTGTTCAGTGCCGCGGCCCTGCGACACAGCCTGGATACCCTAGGTTGTCCCGCCTAGTTGACACTGAGATCCTGTATTCTGGATACCACGGCCACGACCACCAACTCTACCTGCACGCCCTGATGTATTCCAGTTCCCTGACTTGTAAGAAGCCACCGGTCCTGCTCCCGCACGCGGAGTCTACACAGAACCCCTCTCACTATCCACTGGTGGATACGCCCTGCCAAAGAGATGTAGATGACCTATCTTGCCACAAGCTCGACACTCCACTGGGTCTCGTGGACACTGCGACCTCTTGTGCCCCTCTCTGCCACACTGGTATCACCTGATCGGGTCACCTGAAGAAGATGCCTGGATGGTACTGCCGCCCTAAGAGAAGTCCATCTATCTCTTCCTCTTTCCAGCAGAAATAGTACCAGTAACTGGTGCTGAACCACCCTGGCCCACACCACTAGATTCTCGCAGGTTCCTCTCTGTAATCAACGCCTAATTCACAATCTCGTGTACCGTAGGCAACCTGAAAACATTCACCAACGCTGGGAATCCATACCGAAGACCATCCTCAAAACGTCTGGCTCTCAGTGTCTCATCACCCACCAGCACGGGTACAATGCGCTGAAGCTCTGTAAAACGAGCAGAATAGTCCATCACCGACATAGCGCCCTACTGCAGATTCATGAACTCTTGAGCTCTATCTTCCCTCATCGTCTCGGGAAAGAAGAAGTCATAGAAGAGTATCCGAAAATCCTCCCACGCCATGTCCCTATGATGATCTGACTGGGTGGTAACATCCCACCACCTCTTGGCAGAATCACGCAGCATGTAAGTCGCGAGTTTGACCCTCCGCCCTGGAGGCATCTCAAGATGCTCGAAAATAGTCTACATCAATCCTAGCCAAGACTCTGTAGCCTGTGGTCCACCATCCCCTGAAAACATAGGCGGATGCTGCTGCTGAAAAATACGCGTCATCTTGGCCATAGATGTGGTAGCCTACGGTGCTCCCTGAAGGGTCTGCATGAACCGCAATAAGCCTTCACGGAACTGCGCCTCCGTGCCTGTGTCCAAAATAACAACTGGTGCCGCATCTGGTTCTGCTGGTCGATCAACTGGTAGCCCATGGCCCACCATCTCTGGAGTATAATCGTCGCTGCTCTCCTGGTGAACAACTCGCGGTCGTCTAGGTGGCATGACTCTACAAGGTCAAAAGAATGCCTCAGATTCAAGATTATTAAGACTATAACGAAGGAACCACAAAGGAACAAGAGGAAGAAGGCGTTTCCAAATTTGAAAAACAAGACTACACGGCGTGTACACTGATTACACGGCGTGTACTTGACTTCCTTTCCCCTGGACGGGTCCTTCTACATGGCTAAGACACATGGAATCCATTCAACAAAACTACACGGCGTGTATAATACCTACACGGTGTGTTCGGTGTTATTTTCCAACTGTCTGTATGGTCTGTGACATGGCCGACTACTCGGCTTAACACTACATGATGTGTTACACCCGTACACGGCGTGTACAAAACCCCGTTTCCCAGCCACACGGCTAAGTCCACACGGTCTGTCCTTGGACAAGACTACACGGCGTGTCCCAAAGGTACACGGCGTGTTCCGGGAGAGGTGACGCCGGCCCGTGTTGTTAGTTACACGGCCGAGTCCCCAGGCCACACTACACGGCATGTGCATCATTTACATGACGTGTTATGTGAAGGAGTTCACCGACCCTTGTTGTTAGCTACATGGCCGGACTCTGAGTCAACACCACACAGCGTGCACAAACCTACACGGCGTCTTTTACCCAAGCCCTTCCCCACCCCGTGTCGCCGCCCACACGGTTTGTGACACCGGAAGAGACTACACGGCATGTACTCCGGGTACATGGCGTGTACTCAAAAAGTTCTTTTTTCTTCTCGAACAGAAGAACACACACGGCGTGTATGAGGTCCTACACGGCGGGTATTATGGGTTTTCCAGACATTATGCCTCAGAAACATCTCCGAAACCCAGAAAATACTGAAAACAACACCTAAGTGTCAAATTCCGACCCGTGGGGGCCCATACTCCCCAAGAATCAATGTTTGACATCTTATATGTGTTATAACCAACAACCAGTCAATGATCCACCAAATTCTGGTCAATGGGGGCCCATACTCCCCAAAAACCAAAGGTTAGAGTCCATGCTATAAACAAGCTCAAACAAAAATACCATATCACAAGGTAGATATTTATCAAGAAGCTATCCCAACAACATGCTTTTAAAAGCACAACAACTATCAAAACAACATGCGAATTTATAATGCACCTACATGGCATGGAAACTATGCATGACATGTGATATCTAGCATGTGCCTATATGATGCATGAGACGACATACCCTCATCTCATCGGGTTGCAAATAAATTGAACCCACAGATAAAATATAAAGAGCACAATCCAAGTGCGTCACCCAACGGTGAATACATATGAACCGTAAAATTGCAAATCAAATAATGCAAAATACGAGGTAGACTAGCTTTTCTGTGTACACGGGTTACCTACACCTGTACACATATTATTACCAACTACCGTTCTGTCCTATCCCTGACTACAGCTCCAAATATTAAGTCAAGGAAAAGAAAGCCTTTGATACCACTTTGTAACGTCCCGGCCCCAGGTGCCACGCAACGGGTGCCCCGAGCCCGGTTCGCCACGTGACCTCAAGCACATTTCCCCAAACGCCAGAGGCTACCGACTAGCAGCGAGGGCCGAGGTCTGATAGTGGGGAAACTATGCCCTCAGTTGTCAATGTGTAGCATAGCGGAATACCAAAATAAAAATACAACAACAGCGGAAGCAGTAAACATACACAAATGAAATAACTACAGCAGTGGATATAACCAAAAGTATATAAGTGATGATGCTACATGTTCAAATTCTAAGAAAACAGTTAGAACATGTTATACATCAAAACAATATAGAAGAAAATAGAGTACAGCAAAGCAAGCAAACAGCTAGCAGCGACATCGCGAGCCTAGGCTCGTTCCCATGCCCCCTTACTCCTTAGAAACAGTCAAGTACCTGTATAGGGACTCTTTCCACTATCTACACCTACAACATTGTAATCTGTTTGGGCCGAAAAGCGTGACCCAAACAGGGTGTGAGAAATATATCTCAGCAGCCACCCACCAAAGGCTCGTGCCCAACTGTGTGTAAAACATGCAAAAAGAGTGCAGTAGTAAAATGCAATAACTAAGCAGTACTCAAAAGAAACTAACTTAACAGTTAAATTAACATTTTATTATTCATTTAATTCCTTTAATTTAGTACCATTTTTGTGCTCAACAGCACCAAGACCTCAGGACAACCAGTATCTCGCCCTCAGGCTAATATAGTGAACCACGCCCTCAGGTTGTACAGAATCTCGCCCTCAGGCATTGTAACAGAATTCATGCCCTCAAGCATAAGAAGTTTTGCCCTCAGGCACAGAAGTCAAGCCCTCAGGCATGAAAGGTTTCCCTCAAGTGGAATAACGATAGCCCTCGGGCTAATATAGTCACGCCCTCAGGACAATACAGTTACACCCTCAGGCTACGACTCCAAATAGTAAGTCAAGGAAAAGAAACCCTCTGATACCACTTTGTAACGTCCCAGCCCCGGGTGCCACGCAACGGGTGCCCCGAGCCCGGTTCGCCACGCGACCTCAAGCGCATTTCCCCAAACGCCAGAGGCTACCGACTAGCAGCGAGGGCCCAGGTCTGATCCCAACCAGCTTTTTATTATCACAATTTAATCACCTATGCAATTCTAGGAATTAAATATAGAAACGGCCTCAACCACACGACGCCCCAACATTGGTTCATGGCACAAAAACACACAAAAATGCATGACAGTTGGAAAATAAACACCAATCCACCTACCTTATATGCCAACGAACGTTATACCTGAACGCCAACTCCAGAAACGCCCAAGAACAGCGTAGATCTAATAAAGAACAAAATCCAAACAAACGTAAATAACTAACGTTAGGTAAATAATTGGTAAGAATGGTACCAGGAGAGGAGAGGGCTTACCCGTGCGGTTCCAATGAAATCGTCCGAAGCCGAAACGGATTCCAGACGAACGCCCGGTGGATCTTCAAAGATCTGACCTCCTCCTTTGGCTCCAAAATGGCTCAAGTGCCTCCTCTGCCAAATGAGGAGGCTACTGCCTATTTTAAGCCGAAAAAACAAAGTACATGGTGTGTACTTCCAAGTACACGTTGTATACTCCCTTCATTTAACTGTTCAAATGGCGGCACCATCACACTGTTCATATGTCGGCATGATTACACAGCATGTACTCTCGAGTACACGGCGTGTACTGTCACCCAGCTGGAGGCGACGCCACCACCTTACTATTTAAGCCTGCCGACTGACTACACGGCGTGCAAGGTACCACTACACGGCGTGTAGTCGGTTCCTACACCCTTCATCGCCGGCATGGCTACACGACCCGTGTACTCATCCCAACACGGCCAAAAGTACACGGCGTGTGGATAAAGTACACGACGTGTAGTTCCAAAATTTAGGATTTTTCCACATTTTCCATATTTTCTCAAAATTACTTAAGGAAAAGGAAAAGAAGAATCACGTACCTAAAAACAAGAACCGGCCCCGGGTGCCACGCAACGGGTGCCCGGAGCCCGTTTCACCACGTGACCTCAAGCGCATTTACCCAAATGCCAGAGGCTACCGACTAGCAGTGAGGGCCCAGGTCTGATAGTGTGGAAACTATGCCCTCATTTGTCAAAGTGTAGCGCAGCGGAATACCAAAATAAACATACAACAACAGCGGAAGCAGTAAACATAAACAACTGAAATAACTACAGTAGTGGATATAACCAACAGTATATAAGTGATGATGCTACATGTTCAAATTCTTAGAAAACAGACAGAACTTGTTATACATCAATACAGTACAGCAGAAAATAGAGTACAAAAAAGCAAGCAAACAGCTAGCAGCGGCATCGCGAGCCTAGGCTCGGTCACATGCCCTCCTACTCCTCAGCAACAGTCATGTACCTGTATAGGGAATCTTTCCCCTATCTACACCTACTGCAATGTAATCTGTTTGGGCTGAAAAGCATGACCCAAACAGGGTGTGAGAAATATATCTCAGTAGGCACCCACCAAAGGCCCGTGTACAACTGTATGTAAAACATGCAACACGTGTGCAGTAGTGAAATGCAATAACTAAGCAGTATTCAAAAGTAACTAACTTAACAGTTAAATTTCCATTTTATTATTCATTTAATTCCTTTAATTTATTACCATTTTTGTGCTCAACAACACCAAGCCCTCAGGCCAACCAATATCTCGCCCTCAGGCTAATATACAGAACCACACCCTCAGGCTGTACAAAATCTCACCCTCAGGAATTGTTACAGAATTCGCACCCTCAGGCATAGGAAGTGTCACTCTCAGGCACAGAAGTCAAGCCCTCAGGGATGAAAGGTTGCCCTCAGGTGGAATAACGACATCCCTCGGGATAATACAGTCATGCCCTCAGGCTAATATAGTCACGCCCTCAGGCTAATATAGTCACACCCTCAGGCTAATATAGGTAATCGGGCCATGCTCAATAGGTAAACAAATAGTAACAAGCAATTCCTCTCAAGGCAATTCTACAATTACAACTTTAAAGACATACCCTCGGGAATCGAGGAAAAATGGCTAAACAGTGAAACACACCCCGGGGGTGGTTCCAGATCCAAGAAACGATCCCAACCAGCATTTTATTATCACAATTTAATCACCTATTCAATTCTAGGCATTAAATATTGCAATGACCTCAGCCACATGACACCCCAACATGGGTTTGTGGCACAAAAATGCACAAAAATGCACGACAGTTGGAAAATAAACACCAAGCCACCTACCTTATACGCCAATGAATGTTATACCCGAACGCCAACTCCAGAAACGCCCAAGAACGGCGTATATCTGACGAAGAAAAAAAACCAAACAAACGTAAATAACTTATGTTAGGGAAAGAATTGGTATGAACGGTACCGGGAGAGGAGAGGGATTACCCGTGCGGTTCCAACGAAATCGTCTGAAGCCGAAACGGATTCCAGACGAATGCCTGGTGGATCTTCAAAGATCTGGCCTCCTCCTTTGGCTCCAAAGCGGCTCAAGTGCCTCCTCTGGAAAATGAGGAGGCTACTACCCATTCTAAGACGAAAAAAACAAAGTACACGGCGTGTACTTCCAAGTAAACGGCATGTACTCCCTTCATTTAACTGTTCAAATGGCGGCACCATCACACTGTTCATACGTCGGCATGAGTACACGACATGTACTCTCGAGTAAACGGCGTGTACTATCGCCCAGCTGGCGGCGACGCCACCGCCTTACTGTTTAAGCCTGCCGACTGACTTCACGACGTGTAAGGTACCACTACACGGCGTGTAGTCGGTTCCTACACCCTTCGTCGCCGGCATGGCTACACGCCCCGTGTACTCATCCCAACACGGCCAAAAGTACACGACATGTGGATAAAGTACATGACGTGTAGTTCCAAAATTTAGGATTTTTCCCCATTTTCCATATTTTCTCAAAATTACTTAAGGAAAAGGAAAAGAAGAAGCCTGTACCTCTAAAACAAGAACCGGGTTCTTACATCTACACACCCTATCCCACTCCCCTACACACCCCATCCCCATCCTCTAGACACCCCAACCACCTCCCCTACACACACCACCCCCATCCTCAACCACCCTAACCCCTCTCCTCCCCCTCCCCCAGAACCACCCCAACCCACCCACGACACTGGCCCCCAAACATGCACCAACACCTCATGCATCAAAACCCCCTACACCTATAGACACAGTTGCACCTCCTTCCCCACCCCTATCCCATTACACCCCACTGGAACCCTCCCCCTCCCCTACTCGTGTAGACCCCCTCCCCCCACACATACAAACCATCTTACCCTTCCATGATCCCCCTTCCCATTAAACCCCCTGCACCCTCCCCTACCCCTATCCCTACATTCCCCCCTACAGACCCCCCTGCACCCTCCTGCACAATGACATGAAATGTTATTATAAAGTCAAAACTATTCAAATAGGAACAAAAAACTTATATATTTATGACATACCTAGAGACTACCATCAGAGGTGAAATGGAACATGTTCACCTATAAAAGCGATTTAAAAGATAAGAAAAATGGCGGGGGGAACTAATAGTAGAAAAAAAAAGAATCAGAAAAAATGGAAAATTCAACTACATACCATCAGAGGTGCACCTGAGGAGGTAGAGGGGCCGCCTTAGATAAGAGTCGGTGAGGAGGTATGATGGTCGTGTCGGAGGATAAAATTCAATATAATAATAATAATAATAAAACTTTACAAGTACATAAAAAAACATTCATCATAATAAAATAATTCAATATTTGTAGAAATTGATAGAAAAACTGTAATACAATTGAATATTATAATAATCACACTTCTCTGCAAAATAAAATTCCACAATATTAACATTAAAAAAATAAAATTTAGATCATTAGAGAGTCTCAATATTAGTTTGATTAGAATCATGGTAACCCTCATCCACACCTCCTACAAAAACACCATCACCACCTCTAACACCATCACCACCTCTCACACCAATAGCATCATCATCGACATCAGCATCGACAATGACACCGAAACCGACACCAACATTGGGTATGGAGAAGGCTCCGACTCTTGCTTCAACTCTAGTAGAAGAATATACATAAGCATAATGCATTAACATAAAATAGTCCTCAATTGTTGTACCTACTTTTGGTGGAAGTAATGAAGAAATGGAAAACCTATCATTCATCATATTTTCAATTATTTAATTTTTTGATTTTTAGTGGCCTCTCTGATTGCGGCATTCATTTGTTCTACTATGACAAAACTAGAAGTGGTACTCGAAGAAATGTTGTCATAAAACTAGTATCGAGGTAGTAAAATCTTCTTCATAGGTCAACAATGCACTCTTCCCTGATGCTCATCTCCTAATACTTGATTTATTTTAACGTTCAGGCCCAAATTGTTAGGTTCTTTTTCTACCAATACCTCCAGAGCATTATTTTTATTGACATATAACATAAATTAAAATTATAAAATAATATAAGGAAGTAAATTCTGCCAAAATAAAATAAATTTAATTATACCTACAATCGCCTTCTCAGTGTCAGTTTTTTTCACAGTACCATCTTTATTTTTTTATTTTACAAAACAAAGTAGAGCAAGGAATGTGACCCTCAATATTAAATGCCTTTTTTTGATGAAAAATTAAAATAAATCAAAATTGGATGTTCAAAAAACTACAGTAAACCACATTAAATATTTTAAATGTAAAACTACCTATGTTTTCTCATGATCTGGGAGTGAAGTCTTCCCATGAGTGTAAACATGTTTCATTCCACTCTTATTTATCTTATTTCTGTCAGATTTCTTCTATAAATAAATAATTCTATAATTTAATTAACATAAATAAAACATGTAATTTATACTATAAAAATTGATTTCAAATAAATAAATGAATATATATATATATATATATATTTAACGAATACCTTAAACTATAGACTCTTCCAATAGTTTATAATCTCTTTGTATTGTGATATTGGACAATAATGAATCCCCGATATATCTTCAACCTTCATACCAACTCTCCATTTCCAACCAAGATATAAGTCATACTTGTATGCTATCCACATTTCACCTAAATCCATTAACCTTAGAGACTTGGAATTTTTTTTGTTAGGAAAATTATATCAAAGATGCAATGGATAAAAGATTTTTTTTAAAAATATTATAAATTAATACATATAATAGGTGTTTTACATTACTTACCCATATCTCTACCCATACATTGTTCTTTATTTCTTCTCGAACTTCACTCTAACTAATTGGTTGAACTAGAATGATATTGTTGTGTCCAAAAAGTATTCTCATAATGATTTTACATTCCGTACCATTTTTTTAATTATAGCACAATCCTCATTGTATTCAACCATGATTTGTGTTTTTTGATTCCAAACCTCTCGCACTTTTGACGGGACTCGTTATCTGGTATTGGTTGGAGCTAATCATGAAAAATAATAACAATGGAAAATAATATATATGAATTTATTATTAATAACTAATAGTAATGTTTAAAAACATACCAGTAGATGGGGGATTTGCTAACCCTTGATGTGCTGCGTCCATAGGGGGAGTAGATTATGGTTGGTGGGATATCTATAGTAGCTGTACATTATATAGTAGATGATGATAAGTGTAATGATGGAGGGAGAAAACCTGATGGATAACCTTGTATATATGAGGGTGGATATGGATATGGATGTGACAGTGGGATATATTGGGGCATAGTGCCCTGCACATTGGATGCTGGTATTGGAAAATAATGAGGGATGTGAGTATGAGAACTACAATACATTGTGGGTGTGGGCAGAAATGGATATGGAAAAGGTGGGTATCAATAACATCGAGGCGGTGGAATGGTAGGATGACCTCTTGGTGACTCAAGAGGCATTGTAGTAGGCTGAACTATAGAATCAGTACCCCACCATACTATCATCCTCAATAGCATAATCAAACCATCTACTCAACGATGTATAATAAAATAACATAGATGATAAAATAAAACAAACAATAACAAGATAATTAATATGAAAGACCATAACATTCATACAGAAATTGTACTTACAGTGTTTCCCATAGGATACATACGTTCTTCATTTTTTCGTATTCTTCAATTTCATCTAGTATCATCATAATCATACATTTTAACCTATAAATCTAAAATAATATTTTCCAATAAATTGAAATAATGAAAAATGTAAAATAATACAATTATATCATAAAATACTGAGATAAAATTTCATGTGTTCTATTTATATTGATAAAATATCAAGACTTTTCTATGTTCAATAATTATTAGATATGTTCTTAAACATAAATTTTCCAAAGCATTAATAGTTTTATATTTAAAAATGTTATAAAACATAATAGTTATTTTGTATCATGTATGAAATTTTAAAAGAACACATACAATATTGTTATAATATCAAGTAAATAATTACCAATGTGTCAACACTATGTGAGCTATGTGATAATTTATGGTTCAAAAAAATTTCTAAAAAATGAATCACCTCTGTCATCAAAGGAAACATTCGAATAAATACTGACAGGATCTTCCACAACATCATTATCATCCATGTCTTTGTCAAAATATGTATTGTAATGACATCAAAAATAATAACAAATTGTTATTGTAAGGAGTCAGTTACATACAAACCTATCTATCTTATGATGCAAGAATATATAGTTTATCAGTATGAAGTTGTTGGTTCATATAAATCACTCTAAATCCAAATCTATCAATATGAATTCATTGTCTTGTCATTAAGTCAAAGCAATTTTATTTAATCATTGTGACACTAACTTATGAAAAATAATTTAATAAAATGTTTTTTTCAACAATAATGTAATATGATATATTTTCTGAACAATGTTGTCTATATGATGAACTCGTGTGAAAATATGTTGCGGCGCTTATCGGGACACTGTCATGCTGTGTTTCCATATTTTTCACAACTATTTATAAGAAATTTTAATCCACTAAAAATCATTGCATTACAATCATGTACTACATCGTTTGGACCAAAGGAAAATTCTCTCACTTCATCTAATAATTCATTCAAAAGTTGTGTTAAAACCTAAATGATACTAACTTTGAATATTAAATCGGGACACATGGTTATTTTATGAGAAGAAAAAAAGAAATCTATTACATTTGAATTTATCCAAGATTAAAATTAATTATTGTTCAGAATTTCCTTCCTCTTAATAGATAGAGAGTGATTTATCTTTTTTATTATTTCTAAATGTTATCTACAGATATGTAATATTAGAAATTTCATAATATATAAAGAAATCAAACAATGAAAAAAATTCATATTTACTAGTTTACTTACTTTATATAATCACTATAGTTGAATAATACTGTACGATGATCCATTTCCCACTTTTCCCTACTTGATGTCGAAAATGAGTATGATCCAAATATCCCCCCTATTTGGGGAAGTGAAGGAAATGTAGTTTCAAGGGGATCATATTTCTCATATTCAGGTCTAATTATTCAATTAGACCTTAACATGACATAATCCAATTATGATGAACCGAAATCTAGGCATTCTTATGCTAAATAGAATTTCACAATAGAGCCTTCGGGATAATATTTATTTCTCACATAATATATCAATGTAAACATAATTCTTTATATAGGATACATCCAATGACCCAAAATAGTACCACCAAAAAGAACTTATATGGGAATATACATAGTCATATGTAACATACATGTGAAAAATGACAGTGGGAAAATATTCTCCAAGTCTCAAAGAATAATTGATGCATCTCTCTATAATTTCTAAACAACACTTCTGCTCTATCTTTTGGCACAAAGGTCTCAATAAAAATGAAAAAACATAATAAAAAAATCTCTAACATTATGTGAAAGTAAAATCCGAATGGAAATAGTAATCAACTCATGTAACAAGACATGGTAATCATGGGTTTTTATAGATTTTAGTTTCACATATTGTGTATTCACTATTTTCAAAATATTACCCAAATAACCATTTGGAACCATCAAACTTTTCAATACCTAAAGAAATTTTTTCTTCTCCACATTTGACCTCAAATAATAGGTAAAAGGTACTTTCCACTTATTTTGACCAACTAACCCTAGATTATGTCTTTCTCTAATACCACAATCCATCAAATCATGACGAGGCCGAAAATCATCTTTTGTTTTGACTTTGACATTTTAAATAATATAAAGTAACATCTCACAAATGTTTTTCTTGATATTCATTGCATACAAACAATGAAGTAGTAAATTCAATGACCAATATGGTAATTCAATGAATATTCTTTTCTTTCTCAAACTTATATCGGAATTATAATTAAAATTCATTCTGTTTTGGATATTTGATTGAATTTTCCCAAGAACATAATTCAAATAATCATGTTTTTTAACAGTATCATTCCCTGAAATTTATTGAGGTTTCTCATATGTCTCAATGACATTATCAAATTGTCTCTGATTTTTCTTGTATGGATTATCCATCAGTAGAAATCATCGATTCCCTCTGAAGCTAAAAACTCGTCGAAACTTTAATATTTGAGAACATGTATTTTTCATAAAAATAATGTAGGATAATTTACTTTTAGTACTCCAAATATAAATCATTCTATAAAAATGAAAATCATTTATCATCCATAATAAAGGTACATGAAACATAGATTACACCTTCCGGAATGCATCGTATTCTTATTAACCCACAATCCAAAGCTCCTTTAACTCCTCTATTAATGGTTTTATGTATATAAAAAAATATCATTTCAAGGATCACTGGGTCTAGATATCAATATACTCATCATAGTAAATGGATTATTTATACACATCCATGATGGAAAGTTATAAATGTGAATGAAAATAGGTCATATATAGCGTGTAGTATGCATTTGAAGAAATGAGTTGAAACCAACATAGGATAATCCCAATATAACATTTTGTGGGTCAGCTGCAAAATAATTATGTAACCTATCAAATTTATTCCAAGACAAACCATCTGTAGGATGCACTATTTCATCATTATCCTTATTTCATTCATCTTCACGCCTTCTCATATTCCTTTACATTTTTTCTTACAAAAAATGTTTTTAAAGCCTAGTAATTAAAGGTAAGTTCCACATCACTTTATTTGGTATGAGATTTTTAGTTCCTTATTTATTTGTCTTCCACCATTATGTTACACACTGTTTTCACTGACTTAACTCTGCATTTTTCTTCTATAAGAGACTACAATATTTGGGGAAGAATGAATCTTTATAGATGAAAATCCAGTTTTTTCCACCAACTTTGATGCCATGTAATAATTTTATATAATACATGCATCATCAGAAAGTAAATGATTAATAGATGTAAGGATTAATTTGACCGTAATATTACCAAATCCAAATATTTTTCTTATAATATAATCGTAATAGAAACATATGTTTGCTCATTTTTCCACATGCCTGATATATTGGGGTATCTTCATCATTCATCAGCTTTCTAACACTCTCAACATCAAAATCCTTATTAAAATATGAAAACGGTGTTCTGGTATACATTTTCTCTTGTACTTCTCTTCTTAAGGATCATACTTCCAAAAAAAGTAAAAGGACCAGAAATTAGATTTTTCATACCAAAAATTTCTATTTAATTGATTTAATTCACCACTTGATTTTTTTCCATTATGATACCACACATGATATTTTTTGGAAACCATTTTTAGTGATATGATAACTCACTTCCTCATTATTTAACCATTTTCTTCCAATAAAATCAAAACATAAGCATTAAATCAATCCGCCATCTGAATTATTAGTGAATACAATGTCAAAAAAAATTATAACTATTTCTGAAATTCATCAGTCATCCGATCAACATTTTACATCTAGTATCTATCCATTAAAAGGATTATAAATAAACATTAAATAAATAATATATAAAATTAAATAATATTATATATAATGTTTTATAAGATAACAAGTAGTCATCAATAACATGTTAATAAAAAATCATAACAAATATATAAAATTATTGTTTAGGGAATTAAAAAATGTTTTAAATTATAAAAAATCATAAATAATCACATATAAGTTCTAATAATGAGGATTGGTTATAATAAAAAGAGTTTATAAGAATTCTAATAGGTAATAATAAATAATTCACAAAAGTGCTTGGATGGATTAAAAATGAGTTGTGATGTTTTCTATTAATTCAAAAAATATTTATTGAAATTTAGAGACATTTTGAAAACATAAAAAATACCATATACCATAGTGTGTAGAAGGACACCAATATACTATAGTGTGTTGAAGGACTCCATTCCATTTTTGATTTTTAATCATGGAGTATAACACAGCCTCATGTTGAAAATGGAAATGATGTCCCACTTTTAAAAGAAAAAATAAATAACTAGGAATTAGGGCTCACTACCACCATCAACAAGTCCACATGGGCATTGTGTTTCACATATTTGTTTTAATTACATCACACAAAAATTGGGTGATGAAAAATATCTGGGAAAAATATTCCATGTCATGATTCATGATGAAAATGGAATGTATTCTCCACACCATGTAGAGAGTAAACACATTATCAAGGTTAACACATGTCATTTGTCTCATTAAAATAGTTTTCCATATCATCTTAGGCTATATAATTAATAATGAAACTAAAAAAATGAAATAGTCATTCTATTCCAAGATTAAATAATTTTCCATGGATGATTTCACCACTCATCCATCTTTTATAAGTTACTAGTTTCTAATTAATTATTTAACAAGTATTACAAAATATTACTATAATTTCCATGTTAATCAATATATTCAATTAATTATCTAATTGTATTCTTCACATAATTATCTATATGATTATATTTTACCTCTAAGGAACAACCTAAGATTACAACACCTTATATAATCTCCTAAGGTAATACTAACCATCTAGGAGAAAACCAAAATAGTACTTTCCTACTAGTCCACCAGAAAAATATATATCCTAAATGGAATCCTTAATAATCATACCATAAAACCACTCAATTATGTGGTACTTAATACTCTTATTGAACTAAAATTACTTTTCTATAACCCTTACTCATTTGAAAAATATTAATCATAACTTAAAACATCAATTTACATATTTTTTTCTCTTAATATAAATTATAGATTGATATTCATTATTACCATGACTATTTTATCATCTATGTTACTAAAAATATTGCATTGATTTAATATAATATGTAAAACACATGAAAATATGAAACTTCATATTATAATCAATTTAGGGTAGCATCCTTTAAGGAATGTTTTAGCTTGTTGTATTTATTCATTCCCATTGTTCATTATCATTAATGTTTTTTAATTACATATTATTATTACCACAATATAGTCATTTAGTCACTCCAATTGGTCTAATAATTTATGGTGGTCATGTAAATAAAAAAATCTACAAACACACAAATGATTCATTATAATATTAATAATAATTGCATATTTTCATGCATAAACAATGGAAATAACACATCCATTAATTATACACTTTTCTTCTATATTATAATTTCCATTCCATATTCTCTTCCAAGAATTTCTTTCCAATATATATCCTAATTACCATATGAAATCATATAAAACAAGTTTTGTATGATCAATATATAATCAACAAATAGAATTAAAAGAAACTCATATTCATATTCTATTTCTCTTTCCCTTCCATTTTCCCTATTCTATTAATTTCTAAAACACTTCCCAAATTTTATTTCCAAATATTTCTATTTCTCAGGGATGACCATATATTATAATATACCAAACTAATGTCACACAATCCATATAACAATGATATATACACAAAAACTTCTCATGTATAACTTTAAAGGAGAAAGAACAACTAGAACAATATGACATAAATTAAACATACATTTCATTAATAAAAAATGAATAAGTGAAATTAAATACCCTCCTCCCTCAACTCAAAAACATTTCTAATATAAGAGTATGTTGTTAAAATTAATTAAGTAAATTGGAACCCCTCCTTATGAACTATATCATCTCCACTGATCCTAAGGAGGGATTATTGTCATAACTTGATCTCTAGTGTTTGGGAATGGTTGATACTTAATTTTTTGGAACTATTCAAGAAGACAAGAGAAAATATATAAATCTTGATCCTTAATAAAAATATCAAAAATGGTTTAGAATGTTCCACAACATATCAAGAACATAATATTCCATATGATAAGAGAAAAATAAAAAACCATACCTCAATAAACCTGCAATTTATTGTTATTGAGGAAACTAAAATTTCACATCGATGAACTATAAGGATTTCCCACCAACCTGTTTTGCACCAATATCTATCCTATAATCCAAAAGTGCTATGAATCCATGGAACTATTGAATATCTTCAACAAAATTAGTACAAATCGTAGATAATGTTGGCGGGGAGTCTTCGGGGGTGGCGTCTAGGTGGGCATTGGGGGTGTCAACCCCAATGTCGAGGGTGTTGAGGGTTGTGGCATAGAGCTATCCGGATGGAAGGAAAAAGGTGTGGTGGCCACTCAGAGTAGCTTAGCTAGAGGAGGATTATCATTTGGAGGAGGTTTGCAGTGAAGAGGCATCGAGGAGGTCATTGGGGGTGTTAACCTCAGCGTCAAGGGTGTTGAGAGTTGTAGGGGAGAGATGTCAGGAATAATTAGAGGAGGTGGGGAGGATACACCAAGAAGCTTCACTGGAGGAGGAGGGTCGTGACGATGAGGTATTAGGGGGGGGGGGATCTGGGGTGTTGAGGGTTTTCAGGGATGAGATATTAGGAGGAAGGGAAGAAATGAAAGGAGTATTGATCTAATTGCACCAAACTCTGAAAATATGTGAGGATTTATCCACATGTTTTTTAACCCACGACTATATAGGTGTGTCTATAGATTAGTTTTCCGGTAGTGTGATCTAAAAAGCATTAAATTGTTTTTCCATAACCCATGACTCATAGTTACACCAAGTCCTTCTTTGGAAGTCAACCCTTAATGTGATATATGTTAAGTCAACCAAAAACATCAAGTTATAAATTCCTAATAATTGAAAGAAACCCAATTTTTTATGGTCGATAATATTGAAATATGGTTCAATTTTAACTGAATTAGTAGAAGGAAATAATAAGTTAATATATATAACTATGTGATTTTATATTTTATGTGTAAATTAAATTTTATTATTTCTATTATATTCTTGTTAATATTAAATGAAATTAATAATGTGATTAACCATGTATTATATAATATTTACACATAATTCAATGTATTTTTAGTTCTATCTTACATTCCTTTTAATTCATAAATTTATGTGACCATGAAAAAACATCCATAATTAAATAAAGAAACATATTGATAGAAATAAAATAATATAATGGTATGGTCATGATCTTTTTCTAATGGTTAGTTTATGAAGAAGATGATAAAATAACTACTGAGCTTAGGGAAAAACACCTTGAACCAATTAAGGTTCATGTTGTAGCTTTCCACCATCCACCTATGTGTCCCTCTTGGATTGGTTTAACCTCGACTCCAATCATGAACTTCCTCCACTTTCTTGTGATATAGAACTATTAAATATGATTTTTCTTCTATACAGGCAAGGCGAACCAAAATATTAGTTAAGGGGATTATATAAAAGAAACCATTAGAAAAATGGCCCTTAAATAATGAGAGGAAATATGACATGCGGTTCAATAATTTAATTTAATAGTAAATTAAATGAAATCAATCACATAGAAAGGTCTGGTCTAGGATCATGATCATCCACATGCATACACCAAATTATACATTTAATAAAATTATCATTCAATTATAATAATTATTATTTAAGATAAATTACACTCAAAACAATTATTTATCTTATCAAATTAATCAATAATTTTGACTTAATTATCATATGAATTTCCTTTAGATTCCCATACATCATAATATTAAAAAAAATATAATTTTTTTTAATTAACTATATACAATTTTTTTTACCTTGGTGTCAATACAGTGAGGACCCATCCAAACTACCCAACGTGCATTATAAGCTTATATTACCTACTCTTGAAATATGTGGAATAAAAGACCTATCATTTAATTTCTAGCAATGTACGATCAACATAATGAAAAAATGGAAGACATGGAATTTATATACCATGTCATTCTTCAATGCGCATAGTGTAAAAATAGTATCATAAATTATACATGATATATAGATCAGAATATTATGAAGAAATTTATTAGACATTATATATATATAAGAACCCTCATATGGAATTTAATATAAACTTCATGACCATACAAAACACATGTGGATATGGTTTTCATAGTATAATAAATTAATTTTCAATTCTATTAAATTTTACAAAGTACACGGCATGTATTATTCCCACTGCCTATCCAGGAATCAATCTTAGGGACTCTTCATGTAATCATTCCAAGGAATGTTTTGGAGTACATGACATGTACATGGGATACATGTTGTGTGGTCACCGAGTTACACATTCACCAGTCATGTAGGCCAAGAAATAAGATACATGAACTGTCTTTGAATAAGGTATTATACATAATGTACAGAAGTTTCACGACATGTACTATGGTTGAAAATTTGACAGACTGGTCTAGTCAACATGTGGTGTATAGTTAAATTCACCATGTGTAATAAATGAACATTTCTTGAATTAAATAAAAATTAATTCATGGTGCATTAAAAACTAGTACAAGGCATGTGCCTTTGGTTTACATGGCATGTCCTCTTGTAATATCTGGCCAGACTCCTCGACACCTATATATGAGAATTTTGAATTTATTTTGATTATAAAATTAATCAATTCGATTATATTTATGAGAAAAAAAGGAATAAATAAGACCATTCAATTTGTATTAAAAAACAATTAAACTGAAATTGAAAACCAATGAAAAATTCACAAATTAATAATCTATGTATAAATTATAAGAAATAATTATGTGACCCCTTTAATACCACTTGTAGGTTCTGGGCACTGAGGAAGCATCAGATGGGGCATTCCAAAAATTAGTCTTTTTTGGATGATTTATCCAAGATTTACATGTTGTTAAATTCCATGATCTAAAAAATTAAATCAAAGAATATGTAAAATGGATATACACTAGAATGAAGCGCAAGGTCATCATGTATTATTTGTAATTAATTTCAACAATTAATGAATTACCATGTAAAAAATTATTTCTTTTTTAAAAGTTATGATAATGTGTATATATCATATCATCGTTTAATTATAGGAATCAAGGTGATATTACCTATAGTAGTGATCCATATGTTTTCCATAAACCACAGAACACTACTGTAGGAAACTCTGGTTGCTAGCATGGTAGATCCTAATGCTCGTGTTGTTCATCTCTAATCACTTCTAGAACCACTTCATGAAAGGGTTTTCCTCAATATTCCTTGATTTGAGAGTGGTGGTGGAGGAGGATCAATATCCATTATTTATAGCCTTATTGGAGAGGAAGTTCCCTAGGAATTTGAGAGGATTCTCTTCAGATATTTTTTGAACAACATAAATGAATTGTCTCTGTTATGAAAATAATATAATTGCGTTTATATACTCCTGGGGTTAGAAAATAATAATTTCACATGAATCCTTTGTTATTTTCTTGAATAAATGGTGATATAATATACAATATAAACAAAACATGAATAATTATTAAACAAAACGTGGGAATAATATTTATTAAATTTTTTAAATAATAAAATCTAATATGTTATTTGATTTTGATCTTGGATAAGCTTAGTGTGTGATCCTCTATGTCTCTTTCTCAGTGGCATTAGGTGAAGAGGCCTAAAGTCCATTTTTAGAATATATGAACATGCCAAGAAACCCAAATATATAGAATTTAATTCTACAATGACATAACAAACCATATGGGTCCTTACTGTGTAGTATAATCCCTTTATCAAAATATCTCTAATCAAACAAGTTGCATGCTAGTGCCATCAACCTAAGTGCTCACTGTCTCATTCTTTGACTTTTTAGAAATCAAACATGACTATAGAACAAAATGGTGATGTAATTTTTTAGGACATATCATTTCCATCAAAGGGATTAAGATATCAAAATATCTTAATTAACAGTATGGAAAAATCCTTTCTCACATTATTCATGATTGAAATTTTACTGATGATGCACCCAACGTATCCCACCTCTCCATGAGCATAAGTCATCATAGTTTTCATTAGTAAATGAATATAATTTACTTGTAATACACATTAATAATAATCTTAAAGTATAACGATCAATACATGAATCAATATATAGTAACATATAAAGACATATAGAAATGTGTATTTACTACTATCAGGTATCGTTACCATAACTTCCTACACTTGATATTACCATGCGAGTAAACTGTGATAAGGTTTATAAATTCCCTATGAGTATCCACCCATGATATCATGTATCATTTTCATCCATAAAATGATTTTAGATTATCATTAGATATATATTTAAAAATATTTTCATGGCACATTTAAGTTCTTATCATAATGGGGAATCGTTATGACCTTTTAGCAACACAAATACTCTTAGGGAATGATCACAAACTCTGATACACATAAAAAAATTCATGATGTGATAAAGAGTTTATAAATATTAAAACAAATGACTATATGTTATCATAAATTACATAAAATATTTATCTAGAGAACCAACTCAAATACAAAGAAGGAGTAACTTATAAACGAAACCTAAATATTAAATTATTAGTCTCTAGGTTTCAATCTAGGTTATCCATAACAACATTAGCCATTAGGTTTTCTAACCAAATAATATATTAAGACTCTAATCCCCCAAATTAACTAGAATAATACTTTGATACCAAATATAGTGACCAAAGACTTTTATAAATATTTTACATAATGTTTAACATAAAAATCAAATAAATATCACTATAGGATCATGATACCTAGTGTCTTTAAATGACTATGTATCTAACATATAAAAGGGGAAATAAAATTATTTTAATTTCCATGCAGAGCTCAAATATACCTTGGATCTCTTAAAACTATGCAAGATAACCTAGGAAATATATAAAATATTGTGTTGAGCTAAAAATAATAGAAAGGTAATAAACAAGATAATGAAGCATACCATTTGATTCAAGTAGTATAACATGATATCATAAAAGAGAAGGATCATTGATAATAACATGAGAGAATAAAGTGAATAACTTGATATCATAAGATCATGAAAATATAGTAATTTTCATGAAATATATTACATGACATAAATATAACTCAAGGTTAACCACTAATACAACATCACATGGTGGAAGATATACCGTCATGGATTAGGTTCACTTATTAATCTCATACATACTATCTCATGAGAAAAAACAATTCCTAATTAATTTGAGTGATATTGTGGTGCACCAATCATAACATGTATAAGCTTATGTTTTCCAAAAAATGAACTTAACTATAATTCATAATCATAAGTATTACCTAAGGAATTAAATGGGTTATAAAATCAAGTGTTTTATCATAAACAAAGGGAATATCATAAATATTTCCTTGAAAGAATAGATTAAATAATTTCTGGGTGTTTATAGGCCAGAAAATAAGAATATGAAATAAATATTAAGAAAATATAAATTGAATACATAAAAAAGTAGTGGATTACCAATATAGAAATATTCCTTTTAAATGGGAATTTAAAAAACGGTTATGGGGTTTTCAAATAAGGTATGATCATAATAGTTTCCATAAATAAAAAAGTAAAAAATGGTCTTACATATAAAAATAATTATTGGTATAAACCATTTAATTTTTAAAATATTTCACTACGTGTTAATTTATAAGAGTCTATGAAACATAGAAGTCCCCTTTAATTATCTGTTTGGAAGAAATTTAGAAGGGATCTTTTAAAATATGTATGTACAAATCAATGAAAGGTGAATTAAACTATGAATAGTTTTGTGGGAAATATATAAATAACAGATATGATTTAAATAATAATTATAGAGATATAAAGTGATATAAAGAGAGAGAAATAATAACTAAAGATAAATAAGGTGGTTCCAAGAGATCCCTTACCTTGTGTTCCAGAATCACTATGCACTCACACATAACATCCTAGATATTAAAATTAGATTCATTAATTACATAATTATTAATATTTTATATGTATACATGATTTAAAATAATTTTGTTATGCTCATTTATAAAAATTTATATGATATTTAATTTTTAATTTCACTCTTCCGAGGGTGTTTTTTTCTTGATTCCAAGGTTGTATCACTGGTGGATATTTATTGAAGTTCATTTCGAATGGTAATAAAAATACAGAAGTGAAATGAATTGGTATTCATGTACATAAATAAATTCAAATGGTCTAAAATTAAAATATTTTTTCTAATATAGGACAATTCATTTAGTAAAAACATGAACATTATACTTTTAGTGGATTTAGGGAATTTTATAGACCATCATGAACTAGTTTCACTTTATTTTATATCATAAATATATGTCCATTAAATAATGAAAAAATATATAATATTAATATTTAGTTCATTTTAAACCATTATCAAATAATTTAAAATTGTCATGAAGGTGCCAAAGGGAATGAAAAACCCATCATCCACAAAGGTGGTGAGCCGACATTATATGGACAATGGTTTCATTTTTTAGAATAATAGGGGAATAGAGGAGGAAAAATAGTATGTATTCCATTATAAAAATAAATTTATAGCATATATATGAATCTTGAGTTATTAATTCTTATTGTATTAGGGAGGTTAGGATATGTTATAAGAGGAAAATAAGTTTAAAGAGGTAGTTTGAGAATATTACCTCTTGAATTTCATATCCTTGAAAAACTCCTTATGGAACTTGGAATTGGTTTTTGGTGAGACTAAAAAACTTACAATGCTTGGGAGAATTTTATGAAAGTAATTGGTAATAATTTTTCAAGCTATATTTCTTTTATGGTGTTATGATAATGGGTTGTGAGGAGGAATATTTATAAGGGGAGGAGAAGGGTGTTTTTCTTAATCTAATATTCATTTGATTATTTTTTTATCAAAACCGTCAACAATATTTTTTTGTGACTCTATACAGTAAATAGTGCATGATACTTTGAGATAAAGTGTTCTTACATCATAAATGATTCAAAAATTAATTTATTTCTTTTACAATGTTAAATATAATATTTTAATGTATTTAACTATTCACCAAAAATTAATCTATTCTAGAAAAATACCCGAAAATCACCCTAACCATTTTTAGACATGATTATTTCCAAAAATGAAATCCATTTTATGGAAATAATATTCTAGTTATAATAAATTTAATTTTTAAAATTAAATCCTCATTTATTTAAAAAATTTCAATTTTAATATTATGATAAATTTTTTTACCCCAAAAAATTAACAAGGGCCTCATAAAACTTTCTTGTCATTATAATACAAATTAATATTTATTTAATAATATATTTTTTGAAAATAAAATAAAATTTTAAAATTATTTCTATAAAAATGAAAATAAAACATTTAAGGTTTTCAAAAATATAAACACATATTTTATAAAGTTTAAAAAATTATTTAATACTATCATGATATAAATAGGTAATGTAATAATTTTACTGGATACCTAAATATTATTTTACTCTTCAAATGTTGAGGTTACTATTTTAACAACTAAATTAATATTCCTAATGGTTAGATTACTATTTAAACAGTCATGTTAATTTTCCAGTGATTTGATTATTGTTCTAATGATCATATTTTTAACAGTTATATAGGTTACTTACTTCATATAAATACCTCATATTTCATTAATTATTCATTTAGTTATAGTTTTTATTAGGGTTATATATATTTTCATTTTCAATATGGATATTGTATTACAAATATTATGCTTCCTTTCTACCAGTTTTTTCCGGGGTGCTGTTATTCTTGTATAATGAAAATATCCAAATATTCATATTGTTGTTACATTATTTTTTATCTTTCATCCCATTTTAATATATTCAATTATTTCTTCCATTTTCATTCTCTATATATAATGTTAAAATTAATATAAAGAGATTTTGTTGGTTTCATCATGTGGTGTGTGTTCAAAATTATATATTCAAAATGGAAAGTCTATTGATAATATTATGGGTTGGTACATTATTCCCCCATAAGAAAGTTCACCCTCAATGTTTTGTTTTAAAAACTATGGTGAAAATAGGTGAGGGTACTTTTGCTTTAGAGTCTCCTTCAGTACACATGGTTCCTCTACATGCTTATGGTTTTTCTATACCACCTTGGCTTGGTGAGTTGTCTTGTTGTGTATAACTTTATCTCTATAGTCCATGATCTTCATCAGATGATCCTCATAAGAGATATCATTTTCTTGATATATCACCTATATATTTAGTATATGTGAGTTATATTTTATTTTATTTGTTAATATGGATATGTGGAATACATAGTTTACTTTAGAAGGGGTTGGTGGGAGTGCTAGTCGATAGTCCAAAACTCTGAAGCAATCAATAATCTCAATGGGGGTGGTGTACATGGGACTTATTTTACCCTTCTTTCAAAATTTCATGAATATATTCCTTATAGATATATGGTGGAACACTTTATCTCCAACCTCAAAATACATGTACCATAGAACCATACCTTCTTGAATTACAACTAGAGCAATCAAAACTAGTTACAAAATGAAAGGAGAAAACACCCCTAGAAACAGGTCCAAATGAATTCCTTTTTCTGGAATTGTCAGGGCATTATGAACCGTGACACCTTAAATGTATTAAAATATTTATTAGCACTCATAGTCATAATTTTTTTTGCTGAACCAAAAAATAATTATTCTTCTAAATTTCTGCATCTATAGCCTTTTGGTTATTCTTTTCCAGGAGTTTGTAATAATGGTAATGCTATTGAAACCCTCTGAATATTTTCTCATTATTCCATGAAAAATGTGAACATTCATACTATAACTAATTAGAGCTTTACTTATGATTTCATATTTTAACATTCTCATATTTTTACTACTTTTTTCTATGCTAATAATAGATATCAAGATAGAAGGCTCCTCTGGAATGAGCTTACTCAAATTTGTAGCACTATTCAAAATCCTTGGTTCATAGTTGGGGACTTAAATTCCATTTTAGCCCCTAGTGAGAAATTGGGCCCTTCTCACTCAACTATTTTCTTCATAGAATTAAAAATATTCATTGAAACAAATAATCACATTGAGGTAAATCTAACTAGTGCCAATTTTACCTGGTATATATATCATTATAATATGGTCATGGATAGTAAGCTTGATAAGGATTTTACTAATGATCCATCCCTGGATAAATGGGATAACATTTCATGCATCACTCTTCTGAAAGGTTCCTCTAGTCACCACCATATATTGGTTACTTTTTCCCATAATCTCATCAAACCCAGGATTCCTTTTAGATATAAGAATTCATGGTCCTCCGATCCTGACCGTGTCAACAATATCAGTAACTCCTGGAGTAATATATATGATCATAGAGACCAATTTGTTTGTCCTTTAAAATTAAAAAATCTGAAGAAAGTCTTAAATAATTGGTGTAAAAATAAATCTAAATAAATACGCAATGAAATTACCCTTCTGGAGAATGATCTCACACAAATTCTAAATACAAATACCTCCTCAAACTTCGCCAACAATTCCAAGAATGAAATCAACGTTTCTTATAAGCTGGTCACATTACTTAACTTTAAGGATAACCTCAAAAAACAAATTTTTAAAACCAGATGGATCAATTATGGAGATAAGAACACTATGTTTTATAACTCTCTTCACAGAGTTAGAAAGGATTTTAGGCCTCTTGCATATCTTAGAGATAAATAGCATCTTATTTACATTGATGAAGGTATTACCAATTTTGTGGTCTCATAATTCTGTGATATCTTCAATGGTGCTAGCATTGATAAGGATCTTCTCCCTGATTCCATTCCAACTATGGTGTCTAGAGAGGATAAATCTTTACTTAATAGCATCCCTTTAGATCAGTAAATAAAAGACATTATCTTTAGCCTGAAACCTAACAGTGCTCCTAGACCTGATGGTTTCAATAATGGGTTTTACCAAAAGCATTGGGATATTATTCATGACGATGTCGGTCACATGGTTAAAACTTTCTTTTCTAAAGGCATTCTACCTCATGGTTTAAACTCCCAATTTCATAACCTTATTCATGAAATGGAGAATTCTGATGAAATACATCACTTCAGACCTATTTCTCTCATAAATTCTCTTTTCAAAATTATCACTAAAATACTTGCTAATTGAATCTCTTCCATCAGAAATAGAATTATTTATTTGAATCAATTTGGTTTTATAAAAGGAAGATCAATACATGAATACATTTTCCTAGCCTCTAAATATACCAACCTTTTAAATAGAAAATATCGCGGTGGGAATGTTTCCATTAAGTTTGACATTACAAATTCTTTTGATACAATAGATTGGAAATATATTTTTAAGGTCCTTACGCACTTTGGTTTTAATGACCCCTTTATCAACTAAATTAAAACTCTTTTTAACTTATCTCATATTTCCATTCTAATAAATGGTTCCCCTAGAGGATATTTGAAATCTTATATGGGGGTATGGTAAGGAGACCCTCTCTTTGATACTCTCTTCTCAATCGCTGTAGACTATTTGAGTAGATTACTCACTCAGTCTGTGGAACAGGGCAAGATCAAACCGATCAATGCCTCCAGAAACATGAATTCCCCCTCAAATCGTCTATATGATGATGACATTATTTTGTTTCTTTAGAGGGAGAAAAGAAATATTATTAACCTTAAAATCATTCTCAATCACTATGAAGAGGTGTCTGGTCAGCATGTTAGTTGGCATAAATCTTTTATTTACTTTGGAAAAGGATATCCCCCTAGTAGAAAAAGTAACATTATCAGTGCTTTACTGATCAAGGAGTGTTCTATACCCTTCAATTATCTCAGTGCCCCAATCTTTTGGGGTAGGCTTAAGGCTAACTATTTCTCTCAAATTATTGAGCAAACCCTTAAAAAACTCTCTTCTTGGAAAGGTAAAAACCTCTCCATCGAAGGAAGAATTTTCCTTGTCAAATAAACAATTGTCTCCAAACTAGTTTATTCCATGATGATCTATAAATGTTCTTTTGGTCTATTTAAACACATTAATGTTGCCATTAAAAACTTTTTCTGGATAGGGTGCACTCTTGAGAGAAAACTGGTTACTGTTCCTTGGTCCTCTTATTGAAAACCAATTGAAAAAGGAGGCATTGGAATAAAAAACCTCAATAAATATAATGAATCTCTTCAAGCTAAGCTCACTTAGAACCTCATTCACAACAATTCTCCTTATATATATTTTCTTAATTCATGCTTCCTTGATAAAATAAGAAATAAAATTTTCAATTATTAGACCTCCTCTATTTGGACCTCCATCAGGAATACATTCATTTCTATTATGAATAACTTTAGAAGGATGGATAGAAAAGACTCTAATTTAAATTTTTGTCTTGATAACTGAAATGGTACACCTCTCATCTCCTTGGAACCTAACACTCAACTTCCTAATCATACTAATGATACCATCAAGGACATTTTATAACTGTTAAATCCTTTCTTACCTAACAATATATGGCACATTACAGATAATTATCCCTTCACTATTACTGATGATCTTTTAATTTGGTAACCTGCTCGTAATGGTATGCTTAATTCAAAAAACTAATAAAACCATTTATTCAAAAATGCTTATAATAATTTAATCTGGTTAATTTTTTTTTAATAAATCTTGGTTAAAGACCTCAGGATTCACTGTCATTTGGATTATTTCTCATGGTAGGCATCCCACTGATATCTATTTATAATCTTTTGGGATTAATCTCTGCTCCAAATTTTGTCTATGTATTCAGCATCGTGAGGATATTAATCACCTCTTCCTTTCTTGTGATACAGGAACTGCCCTTTCAAATTACATTTTTGATATTTTTGAGTGAAGATGGTTGCCTTATATCTCTATAACATCTTAGTTGCAGCGATGTGTAGACTTATCTAACTCCCAGAAAATCAGTAATCTTTTTATTTTAGCTGTAGCAGATCTCCTACTTGTTATCTAGAATGGCAGAAATAAATATATTTATTCCAATAACTCTTTTAAGGTTAATTCATGTAAAATGATAATTCTCATTTCTATTCGGGAGGCTACCCTACTTCATAAGGATCATTGCAAAAACATGGTTAGAGATCTTGGTATTCTTAGGCGCATCAGTGTAGATGGGAGGTACCCTCGACCTAAATACACCATGGAAGTCTCTTGGCCAGATCCACCTCCATGTTGGATTAAAATCAACATTGATGAGGCTTCTAAAGGCAACCCAAGCCCCATGGAATGTGGTTCCATCTTCAAAAAACATCTGCACCAGGTCCTTGGTTGCTTCTATGGATCCTACATCTTCGCTTCTTCCCTAGAAGCAGAGATGATGAGTGTGATTCGTGCGACTTCTTTTTCCAAGATTCATAACTAGAACAACATCTGGATCGAGAGAGACTCAACTACTATAGTCCAAGACATTTGGAATAACATCATTCACCTATCTTGGACTCCCACTCCCCACTAGATGGACTGTTTTCACTCTCTATTGAAACTCAACTTCATTGTCAGCTATACCTACTGGGAAGCAAACAAGCTCACTAATGGACTTGCCAACATGGGAGTTAATCATGAGGTCTCATGGAGGGATGACCTTTCTCCAGAGTTACTCCCTATTTATGTCAAGGATGTCCAAAATATTACTTAATTTAGACTCATGTAATCCTTTCTTGTTCCCTTTTTAATAATGTTTGTGGTTTGGTCTTAAAAAAACATCTCCCATAGAATATCGTTAGCATTTCTCTTTTGTTGACATTGAGAACCACTAATGTGATGATAATTGGTTTTGAACTAATATACCATTTCCTCAACCATTTTAGGTCCCAACAGATTACTTTATATAACTTCATCTTAGAACATAGGTGTTCTATATCTATTTACATTAGGTATTTCAACTGGATCCATTTGGATTCTTGAGTTAAAGATATTATTGTTCTAGAACTCATCTATGTAAAAATATTGATCCCATCATTCTTTTAAGTCCATAGGGTATGATATTAATATTTATTATAGTTTCTAGATATTTATTTTTTCATATTAGCCATAAATTTTAGGGTTATAAGTCATTCTAATGTTCAACTCAGTGTTTTGAGAATGTTAGAGACTCTTCCTTAACTTCGACGTAAATCTTGATTCTTGATTGAATAAAATTTATAGCAGGGTTACATACATCCTCAACACTTCCCTAATTTGTTTCATAGAAAATTGATCATGTGAGATGTCCTATCAAATTTCGATGATGTGAGAAGTGTTTATAAGATGATACACTACAACGATACAGAATTATTTCATATGGTTATCTTTGGTAGACCAGTAAAAAGGTACATTTTGATATTTTCCCATCTCCTTGTAGGTATATTTTATGGTTACATCATTCCCCTAGATGTTTTTATCTATTCCTCCACTAAATGATATACAAAAAACATTGATGTATATTCCATGATTTCTTTCTTCATATTGTCCCACCAATAGTTCTCTTAGAGGTCTCAATACATATTTAAACTACCTGGGTGGATGTAGAAGGTCAAACTATGTGTATCATTCTATAGATCCTTATTTATCTAATGATGGAATGCTATATATAGTTGTAACCCAATTCATAAAAATCATTATTCATAAATTTTGAACTCTGAGTATTTCCATTTTCTTATAACATCGACCATCTTCTGAATTTCTACATCATCTCTTAGTGAATTCCTTATCTTCACCTGAAGGAATAGTTGATCAATCATTTGATAAAGGAATGATGATGTTCCTTAATTTATGATACTTATTTATATCATTTTCAAGTCTAAGAAAAATGGATCCTTCTCAATTATCATCATTGATATGGTTGCAAAGTCATTTATACTTAGATAAACTTCATATTTATTTTATTTAATAGGATGGTAGTGGATTGAGTAGTCATAATATATGATCAACTCTTACCATATTTTCTAGCGCATAATAAGATCCTTTCACATGAATAAATATTTAAGGCTCTTATGATCCGTATATACCACACACTTGTCCTAAAAGAGATAATTCCACCATATTTTCAATGTTAATATTACTATATCCAACTCTAGATCACGTGTTGGTTAGTTTTACTCATGCAATTTCAGC
The DNA here is from genome assembly GCA_963277665.1 of Viscum album. Taxonomy (NCBI): domain Eukaryota; kingdom Viridiplantae; phylum Streptophyta; class Magnoliopsida; order Santalales; family Viscaceae; genus Viscum; species Viscum album. The sequence goes on from OY728141.1 coordinate 233,208,648, forward strand.
TACCATTATGTGTAGGCGATCACTTTGTCATTTTTCATCAATACATTACATAATCTCTTCTTTAAAGCATTATTGTGTGCCATGAAAATTTATCCACATAAGGGTAGTGTGAGGAAAGGTGCGGTGATAAAATTAATTTTAATTCCTTGAAACTCTCTTCATGTTCATTAGTTCAGAAAAAATTTACTCAATTCCATTTCATCTTGGTTAGTGGTTTTGACAAATGATATATTTTTTTACAAATCATAAATAATACATAGATAGTCTAAGGAAACTACAAATCACTTTTATAGATGTTTTTATAGGCCAATCGTCATTTACCTTTGTCTTATAAGGGTCCATGAATATCCCCTTTCTTTCGATAAAATTCTCCAAGAATGATACATCCCCTATCTATAATTACTTTACTTTTCATATCATTTGTCCTTTTTCAATGTATTTATCATATGATTCAAAAATTCCACATTCACCATTAATTTTATAGTATATTATAATATAATATATAAATACTTCCAAAACATTATCAAGGTAATCTATACATACATGATTCATTAATTTGATGAAGATTCATGTAAAATTATTTAGTCTGAAGGGAATAGATATGAAATCATAGTGTCTATACAATTATTAAAATTAGGTCTTGTGAATATATTCCTTTTTAAAATTTAATTGCTGATATCACAACCAAACATCCACCTTAGAGAAATACTAGCCCCATAAATTTTATTAATTAAGTAATTTATCTATGGTTGATGATACTTGTTCTTTATAGTAATTTTTTTGATCTTGTGATAATTAATGCATAGGAACATTGACCCATCATTTTTTATGAAGAAGATTGACACACTCTACCGTGAAGCACTTGGATGTATACAAACTTTTTTCAAAATCTATTAGAACTACTTATTCAATTATTCCTCTTCAATGGTGTCTATTCTACAAGTATTATTTTTTATGGGAAAATATCCAAGTATAAGTTCAATTGATAACCCAACCACTCAGTACAAAGAAATACTAGCTAATTCCTTAAGGGATACATTAATATAACCCCTCACAATGATAATGTTTTCAAGAATGATTCTATCCTTTACCTAAATCATTTATTATTGGCATGATTTCTCATAAGTCCATGATCTCCACACATTAGACGAAAATTCAAATGGAAATTCATCATAATCATTACAATTATAAATAAATGGAGGATGTCTTGGGATGTGAAAAGTGATATCCCTCTCATGAAATTTGATGTTGGATTTATATAAGTACAACTAATGTATTCCCAATATAGAATCAAACTCTATTAAATGAATTAATACAAGATGATATGGGAGGTTAAGTCTAGAAACATTGATTGGGGGGAGTTATATAATTGGAGCACAATAAAACTAGAATCAAATAGTATTTTAACTATTCATGAATAAATAATCACCTTACCTATCACTACATCATTGTAAGGATCCACCTCAATAGTAGAAACTTTATATGACCTTCCTTTATCTCTTGTATTTGGAGGTTATTATCATTGTTTTCCTTTGACAAACATTGGATTAGTAAATTAGTTTAAATAATTTTCATGTTCCTTTCAATTGAAAAAATTGGAATAAAGCCAATGTTTTAATATAAACTTTCTATTCATTCATCTCATTAGTGGGATTCCTAATATCCCTTTTTAATTGATTAGCCTAATGAACCCCTTTTTCAAATTTAAAGCATCACTAAGTTACCTTGAGATAGTTTGCATGACGTTTCTTTCCACCATGATATTTATCCACTGATCCTACCAAAGAAAAGTCCATTGATTCTCTTTTTATATTTAGTCCCACATGACTGCTAAGAGTATCAAATATTCATCTCATCTTTTAGGAAAGAATATAAAATATATTTATTCATGTCAATTTCTCAAATAACTAAATATGTTTGTATGCTTTACTTTAATCAAATTAATAAGTGTTCTACCTTACTTTTAACATTGATGAAAAATTCAGATGTATACCATGAAAGCCTCATGGATTTTTCCTCATACTCCTTGATTGAATCGTATTACTTTGGCTTCAGTGTGAGGAACCCCCTCTATATTTTAAAAAATATAGTATTGGTAAATTTTTTCATTGAAATGTATTTCATTGAATCCTTCTCATTCAATGGAATAAATTTCAATATTGGGATTTGTGTTCTTGATCAGTGTTCTCCACTAATCTGCTTCCCATTAAATATGATAGTCAACAATTAAGAAATTATAAGGTTTTTATAATTAGAGTATAGAGAATATTTTCTCAGTTGAATTAATCCATTATTACACAATTAGGGGATCATAATATCCACTAAAAATTGGAGAAATTTTTCACATAAATTACTTGACCAAAACTTTCTCGTTTCGAGGAGAAGGTGGGTGTTCTACATGATTCAAGTTATTATTCATAACTTGATCTATTTGATATAGTAATTCCATGAAGTTATTATCTCTTTCTATCATAAGGGTAAGAATATCATTAGGAAAATATTCACATTACCTAACACGTTGTTTTTTGGCACAGTTCTTCATTTTTAACACTATTAACTAAAAAAATTAAAATATAGATGAGGATTTGTCATTTAAAAATAAAAAAGGGAAACTATGATCATAGAAGGAATAACTTATGAATGACACCAATATCCTAAATTATGAGACACTTGGTTTAAATCTAGGGTATCCCTGGTAATTTTTCCTATTATATTTTCTATATAAATAATATATTCAAGTCATAATCACCAAAATTAACTTAACCATACCTCTGATACTAAATATAGATACCCAAACCTTATATATATATATTTTATATTATATTTAGCATAAATATGCAATAAATAAACCAAAGGTTCAAGAGGCCTATTGTATTTGGGATACTAGGCACATAAATCATCAAAGAAAGACTTAAATAAAATGACATTATTTGATCTCCATAATTGGATCTTAACTCAACTTGAGTTACTAAAACTACATAGAATAAAATGGGGAATATCTAAAAGAAATGGGTGAGATAGAATGTCCACTAAGGGAATAAATGTGAAAAAAAAGTATAACATGTGAGTCAAATAGGATAAAATGATTTCATAAAATAGAAGGATCATGAATAATCAAACAGGATAATAACATAAAGAACATCGTATAACAAGATCATGGAAACATAGAAATATTTCAACAACATAAAACCTGACATAATCATAAGTAATAGCTAACCACTAAGACAATATCACATCTTTGATAGCGTCCCATCATGGATTTGGTTCACTTTTCAATACCATGCATACCATCTAATGAGATAAAAACAATACTCAATGCATCAGATTTACATCTAGGCTCTCCCATAATAGCATGTACATACTTATGTGTGTCATAGAAAAGAATTAAATCATAAGGAAAAAACATAATAATTGCCCGTGGAAAGAAATTGGGTGTGTAATCATGTATTATAACATAATTAGAGGGAATGTCATAATGGATTCCATGAATGAAGGGATAAATCATTCTATGGTTTTAGTGGTTGAAACGAGAATCATATTACATGAAAATTAATACCATTTAAATTGATGATATAAAAAAGGAGGGGATAACTAATTTATAAATATTCCATTTATGTGGGGTTTCTAGAAAGAGGTTAAAGAGTATTTAAAGAAGGTACGACCATAATAGTTTCCATAAAACCATAAGTGAACTAAAACTATCTTCCATAGAAAAATATTTTTTTAGAAACCATGTATGTTTTAAAACATTTCATTGAGTATTACTTTAAAGGAGTCAAAGTAAATATATATGTTCCCTTTAATTAGCTTTTCAAAATAAATTTAGAAGGGAACCTTTAAAACAAGATATAACCTTCTAGGAGAGGTGAATTACACTATATATATTTTTTGGGAAATATATATAGATTATACAAGAGTTAAATAATAATAATATGTGTATAATGTTTGGTATATTGTGAAAAGTAATAACCCGAAGGAAATAGGTTTGTTTAAAGAGATCCCTTACCTTATTTTCTTGAATCACTTTGAATGTTCACTTTAAATCCTATATAATAAAAGTAAATTCATTAAATACTTAATTGATGAACTTTTCCATATATATTTTGTTAATGTAATTTAATTTTGTTCATTTATAACAATTTCTATGAGATATAAGATTTAATTTCATTGTTCTGATGGAATTTGTTTCATGATTCCTAGGTTGGATCACCTGGGGATATTTTTAACGTTCTTTTCAAGCAGGAATAAAAATTCAGAAGTGATGTGAAATGTTATTAATATAATTAAATAAATTTCAATGGTCTCCAATACCCATATTATTTAAAATATAGGGATAATACATTTAAAAAAAATGCTAATGTTATACGGATTATTCCTATAGGCGGTTTTACCAATCATCACAAACTAGTTTTGTTATATTAAATATAATGATCAGAAGTTTATTAGAAAATGTAAAAATATATATAATATAATTATTTATTTCATTATAAACCATTATCATTGAATTTAATCCTACTATTAATTTGGTAAGGTGAAATGAAAACTAATCATCCATGGAGGTGGTTATCTGATATAATTCATACATTCATTTTATTTTCAGAATATGTAGAGAATAAAAGATGGTGAATGGTATATTTTCCATTAGAAACAAAAAATAATATTTTATATATGATAAGGGATTTATTAAATAATTTAATATTGGGTGGTGAGGATAAGGTAGAAGATGAAAAAAATTTAATTGAGGTTGTATGAGAATATTACCTCTTGAATGTCCTCCTCCCAAAACAATTCATAAGGTGCCTGTAATTGGAATTTTGGTGAGACAAAATACATCCATACACATGGGATATTATTTTCAATGTAATTATGATTAAATATAGAAATATACAAGGCTTATATGGTTTGAGGATAATGATTTGTGAGGGCTAGTATTTGTAAGTGGAGGAGATGATCATTTTTGAAAATTATATTCATTAGATTATATTTTTATTAAAATTGTTAATAGTATTAATCATTGTGAATAAATATAGTAAATGGTGCATTTTTTTTCAATATAATGGGTTCTTACATAATCCATGACTCCAATATTCATGTTTTTAGCTTATAATATTAAATACCACATTTTATCGTATTTCACTATTCAGCAAAAATTCATCTATTTTAGAAATACTCAAAAAACTAACCTTGACCTTTTCTAGATATTTAGATTCAAAAAATGAAATAAATTTTATGGAAATATATTTCTAGATAAGAAAAATATAATTTTTACATAAAATCCTCAGTTATTTGAAAATTTTAAATTTTAACATTATGATCAATTTTTGGACACTTTGAAAAATTAATTAGGTTCTCATAAAATTATATTTTCATTATAATAAAACTTAATATTAATTTATACATAAATTTTATGAAAACAAACTTTATTTTTAATCAATATATTTGTCAAAAAAATGAAAATAGAACGTATTTTGTTTTAAAAAATACCAACATTTATTTTATCATTTTTAAAAGAATTATTTACTAGTATCGTGATATAAATATGTCAAATTTTAATTTTATAAGATATAAAAATATTATTTTAAGATCACATGGTTGGGGTTACTACAGTTTACTATTTATAATCATTATATTACTATTCCAATGGTCATGTTACTATTCCAATAGTTAGATTACAATCCCAACATTCATATTTTTAATGGTTATATGGGTTCCTTACATTCCAATAAATACCTAATATTTCATTCATTATTCATTAAATTATATTTTATCTCAAGGTAATATATATTTTTATTTTCGAGATGATTATTTTATTATTATTAATATTTTTATTCATTTCTATAGATTATTTCATGAGTGCAGTTATTATGGTGGATCAAGAATATCTAAATTTTTATATTTTTGTTATATTTTTTTCTATTTTTTATCCCATTATAATATTTAATATTCTTGCGACCATTTTAATTGTATTAATGTTTTGTTCAAATTAATATAATAATAGTTATTTTGTTTCATCATGTGGTGTGTGCGAATAATTATATATTGAAATGGTAAATTCCATTGATAATATTCTTGGTCATTATATTTAATTTTAATTTTCTTTTATAGAGGTTCATATCCAATTTAACAAGTTACAATTACATCTAATAAACATGGTCATACCTCTATCGAATTCACCATTCTTATATATCTAGAAATGAATTAACCACTAGAGCTGGTGCCTATTCATAACCCATATCCGGATTACTAATCCAGCCCAACACAACTTCCAATGAATTCAGACCATCTTGATCAACCCATCATAAGATCACTAAGTTTCGACAAAACTATCCATGTAGTAAATTCTCCAGAAAGTTTTTCACTATCAATTATAAAGTTATATTAATGTTCCTCCATTCGATGATTTTATGGTACTAATATGTAGAAAATTCTTCAAAATCCCAAAAATATCTCACATGAAGACAAAATAAAGGACCACTAATTTACATCCTCCAAACCATATGGAAAATCAGCCTTACCCTTCATACATGTAGTGGTCTCCACCATGCTACGATCACCAGATTATGAATGAGGCATAGTTCATCCTGGGTATTTCTTGGACTAGAACCTCTATAAACATGTTTGTATAATTCTTCATCCCAACAATCTTCTATAAATATAACACCCTATATTTGAGAATATTCCATTTTAAATATAATTTCATGTCAATGTGTTTTGTTAAATAACGAATCATAGTATTTTTAGCAAGGTTATATTCACTATGACTCTTTAAAAATAACATTCCGCCTTCTAATGACATTCCATGTTACTTTAGAAAAAACATTAACTAGACCGACCCCTTTTTCATATTTTTTTTATACTACATATTATAATTCCATTTTATAAAAAGTATCCATAGGCTATAGTCAAGACATCCAACTGATTGGTATAATACGAAATTTAAAAATATCTTTTTGTTCTTCTCTGAGTGGTTGAATCCCCAAATAGATAAATATATGAAATCCATCAAAAGAACCACATTCCTCAAATAAAAATTTTTTATCTTTGAAACAATTTATGTATTAAATTATAAAATTCATATATTATTATTTCTCCCTTCCATGTTTTTGAAATAAATAATCTTATTACTCCCACTTCAAAAGTAATTGTTGTCTATGTAGAAATTACCATATTCATCAATCTTCCAATACATGATGCATATGGAAGTGTTTTCAGGTATTGGGACTCATCTTTCTATACTGGTTCATGTTACTTGGATAAATTGATGTGTCTAGAAAGAGGGTATGATGCATGTTTTTATTTGGTCAACCTAAATTTAACTATGATCATTGAGATATATTCTTTCAAGGATAAAAAAGATATATATTATTTTTTGTAGCTCTATATTCTCATCCATAGGATTTTCTTAGATTGGAAAAGATACTTTATCTCAAATATCCATAACAACTTACACTTCTACTCATGAAAACATGAAATCTCCATGATCTCCAAAATAATTTCATCCACATAAATTACAAGTATGATGTATGTCCTAACATCCCATGATTTATGACAAGAAAAATGACCAGAGTATCTCATCTTGAATCCTTCTTTTTTTCATAAACATTTCTAAACTTCTGTTCTATTGTTGAGGTTTCTACTTAAAATTATAGAGGCTTCGCATCAACATACATACAAGTACCTCATTATGATGATCTTAAAAGATATATTTTTTCCATATGTAGATATCCTCCTCAAAATCACTATTAAGAATGGAATTCTTGACATCTATAACCTCTAAGTGTATACCATTAGAGGAAAGAATATATTCACCATCAAAATAGTAGTATGTATAAATATTGGTAAATCAATATCTCTGAAATTGATACCTTACTTATATTAGAATACATTAATCACTCTCTTATCGCTTTATCTTATATATTTTTTCATATTCTTTCTTCAAATAGAAAACCAATATGTTATATAGTTCTCCCTTTCATTCTAGTAGTTAAAGAAACTACTAAGTTCCATTAAAAATTTAGGAATTTATTTGTTCCTTAAAAGTTGACTCCAATTTTATTAAGTCACTATGTGTCACTACATATTCCAATGATTCAGTTTACCCAAAATCCATTAGAATTAGTATATAAAATTTAGCTTCAAACCCCTTGATTGGTTTCTTGATACTAAAAAATATTTTCAACTTTGTATGAGATTTTTATCTTTCTGGTGATTCCATTTTTGGTTCCCCAATTTCAAATTTCTCACTTTTTAGATAATTCCACCAACATTTAGTAAACCGTATGAATTAAAGAACATAATCAGTTGGTTGAAATTTTAATGTATTGATGTAGAAATATTTTATTATTAGAACTTTTGATATTCTGGTTCTTTCAACTAGATCAACTTGAACATAAGTGATTGGAAAAATTCCCTCAACATATGATTCATCAATGTTTTACTCATTCTAGATGAACTTATCATTGAAGATAATGTTTCCAATTCTAATTAATTAGAACTTTTCATCATACCGTAGTTTGAAACAAAATTCTTTATTTCCATAACTAACAAGAAAATATGATTTGGACTTTAACTCCAACTTATCTATATCCTCCACATCAATGGGATCATAATATATACCTCCAAATACTATTGGGTTCCCAAATTATAATATCTTAGTAGAAAAAATATATTTTGATAGGTTATGTCCTATTGAAACTGATGGGCTACTGTTGAATATGTATGAAATGATGTTAATTTATTCTACCCAAATGACTTTAAGAATTCATGAGTGAACACACATGTATCTTGCCTTATCAGTCAATGTTTGATTCATTCTCCCTACCAAACTATTTTGATGTGGTATTAGAGGTACTATTCATTCAAGCCCGATTACTTTCATAAAATAATATTTTTGGAGGTTACTAACTTTTTACTCACCACCATTATCAAATTTTAGGTACTTAAACTTCCAGCGATTTTAAAATTCCACCATGGATTTCCATTGAATAAAGGTGTAAGAATATGATTTTTATATGAGGTATAAACCATTTAAATTTTGTTTTAATTCCATGGTATTGACCTAATGTTAATTCCTAGTAAGGATAAGAAGGAAATGTGGGTGTCTGAGGCTTAATTCTAGGATGAAACCCTAGTTTGTACAAAAATATATTAAATTTTTAGTAGAGGAAAAATGCATGGTCGTCACATGGTTTGTCAAACCATGAACCATGATAATTCATGGGGGGGTGATTGGGGAGGTACATGACATACTATTAGTGCATTATAGATACCCAATCTTGACGTACATGGACATTACATTACTTTAGAGGAATACTTAATACATAAGAAAAATAGACACACAAGGATCATAGTAGTTTAGTGTCTTTGGAAACTCAGAATATAATCTTCTAATCATGGTGAAAGATTTTCAACATCTCCCATAAATATCTTCCCATTTTTTTCTTACCTAAAACCATTATTTATATCTTGGGGAAAAGATAACATAAAATGGGTGGGCTTAAATGCTCAGTAAGGGTAAACATAGAGAATATAAAACAATCCATAAATATTTGAATGCATAAAATCTCAACAACAAAATCTTGAGCAAAGATATAAATCTTGGAAGTATGTAAGGAAGATATCATGAAGTAACATAAATCATGATAAATAGAATGGTAATAAAACATGTAATTGTGGAAAACCATTAAGCACATGATATGATTTCCATAGTAGCCAAGGCATTGCTTCCAAGACCACCTTAGTGAAAAAATTCCCTTTTTAAATCGAGTTCACTTCTCGTTCCAATCCTGTATCACTGATCCAGATTAACATATCATTCTGGCCATGTCTATCCCATGAGATATAAATCATTACCCAATGCATTGGAGGGAGATATAGGTCTCACCCATCTCATAATTAAATCATTCTTACTTGTGCCACCAAATAAACTTAAAATATTCATCACAACCCAAAGAATAAAATGGGTTTCATAAACATCATCCCATCATAACATAATCCATATAAAACAAATGGATATCATTACATCATAAGAAAAGTGAAACCATGTAAATCATATAGACATTATACATGAAACATAAACATATGAAATAATATCATCTTAGATGGAAAATTCTTTCGATAAAACACTCGAAATGAATTCTTGAAGAAAATATCCTTTCTTCTTCAAAATCATTTTCTATTCACAAAATTCCATGAAATTTTAAAATAAATGGATTTTTTTGAAAATATCCATGAAATATTATAGATTATTCTTCATGAAAATAAGGCGTTATAAAACCGTAAAAATCCATTCATGCCGTATAAGTTAAAAAAACATTCTTCTCGTACTTTTTATGGAAAAGTCAAAACACCTCATATGGTAATCAAAAGAAATATTCCTTACATACAATGTAGTAAAAGTAAAAAATGGGTAAAAATACATTAACCATACATGAAACCATTTTTATAAAAAGGTACGTGGATAATAAATATAACCCTAGTTAATACTTACGAATAAACAATCTCGGATAAAAACGAGATGGGAAAAGTTATCCCTTAAAAAGATATTTTTGTAAATAAAATAGGTCACTTATGTGTATTCACTATAAATTAACATAAATAAAGTATACATACATGATAATATATAAAAATTCCTTTCTCAAATAATCAAAGAACTACATAAACAAGAAAGAGAAGATCAACCCAAAGAACGGAAATTGGGTTAAGAAGTTCCCTTACCTCGTGTCTGACTTGACTCGATCGTTCTTTAATCTCATGAATAATAAACCAAAGTTAATTTCTAATTGATTAATAAAAATTTTCAAGGTTATTATTCCTTTTATATCACTTGTTACCATGTTATAAACATTATTTAACCATTTAAGTTATTAACGTTAATTTTGTCGATATTTGGTACTTGAGTCAAAAATGGACTTCTTATAATTACATGTTGTTCATGTGGTCAAAGGTTCATTATATCCAGAATTATTTTAATGATTTAAATATCATATATATCATATATATCCAGCATATACATGTATTTATAATAGTACATAACATATTGAGGTAAGAAATGAAATCCACCGTTCATGGAGACGGTAAGCTGTACGTACGCATGAATGATACATTCTTTTCTATTTATAATTTTAGTGGAATTAAAACATAATTATACATAGGTATATTTTAATTAAAGTATAATATCATATATAATATCAATACTTCCATCTTTTATACATCCCATATAAGGCATTAATGAATCACACCACTTTGAGGGGGCTGTAGTCCGCACATCCTCAAATGAGATTATCGTATTTACCCACTATAGAAACCATAAAGGCATGATATAATTGTATATTAAAGAAGCATAAGGAAATCATAAACATAATATATATCATATATAAATATAGTTCCATCATAATGGCCACCATGAGAGGCAGTAGAAGAAAATTGAACAGTCATCGTTTCGTGAGGCATTAGTTTTTCATCCACATAAACATTGTGTTCTTCATCCATTACATGAAGGTGTGTGTAAGTATAGTTCTAATAAGTCTCATAATAACATCCTAGTATATTTAGGATACTGGTGTTGTTACAAAAGATATTATTAAAAAGAGTTTAGGGGTTGGAGAAGTAGAATAAATGAAAACAATTTAAGAGAAACTGTTACCTTTAATTTGGGTAACTTCTTATGGTTTGAACCAAAAGTACTTCTTGAAGTGCCTTATTCCTAAGGTGAGGCTTCTAGGGGGAGGAGATATATGTAGGGAGCTTTATTGTGAAGATTATGGACTATCCAAATGGCTTTAGAGGTGTGAGTAATTGGATAGAGATGGTCTTCTTTTATAAGGGGGAGGAGGGGATCTTTTAGAAAGTGTGAAAATATTATTTTATTATAAACTTATATTCCGTTTAAAATGGTCCAAAAATCACTAAAAATGAATATAAGATGACTCATGGTCGAAATAAAATCATCCAATCAGAATTGGACATGTTTTGGATAATATTTTAATCATTATAATCTTATTTATTTAAATCATTTATTAATGAGTTAAATACTGCATCATTATTGTTGCATAAATAATATATATTATATGATATCTAAAAATTATAAAAAAATACCATCATGTAGTAAATCTTTGTATCTTCCCAATGAATATTTATAGTCTAAATTATTATTTATATAACCCATTATAAAATTTAATTACTAAATGATTTTTGTTGATGTGGATTTTGTGTTTACATTAAATTAATTAATCCAAATTGCCATTATCCCTACCAAGTGGCTCAATGGGGTCCCAAAATCTACCCAAGTATTCCCATGGTCTGACAAAACTCATTTGATAAGGTTAGGACACGTGTTAAGGTAATTTTGAATTATTATAATATCCTTTTAAACTTGAATTACCTTATTTACCTTTAACAGTGGTAAATAAAAGTCAAAAGTTACTATTCACCAAAAATTATTTTCATCTTATTGAACCACATTTTACTTATTGATATAGATAATGTATGTCAAATTTTTGAAATTCAATTCACAGAAGTGGTAAAATATCATTTAAATGAAAGAGTCAGTTTTTTTAACTACCACTAAGTGGTTTCACTATTCATCAAAAATTGATGTTTTCCAGAAAAATACAAAAAATTCAGCCTAAGCTATATTGGATATTCTGAATTAAAAAATGATTTCTATTTTTACAAATTCAAAACATATAAGTGGCATTAATTAATTTTAAAATTAATTCCCGTTATCAAAACAAATAGCGTGATTTTAAGAAACAATAACTATCAAAAGATCAACACTTGTTTATGTCCAATTTTAAAGTGAAAATAATTCCAATGACCAACATTGGATTAAATGGTAAAAATTTATTCTAATTACACTTTAAAACCAATTAAAAATATAATCTAACCATATAAATTATTGCGATAAAAATAGTTGTTTTTAATTAAAATATACCGTGTTTTTTACTATTCATTAAAATATGGAAGTTATTAGAATAATTTGAAAAATTTATCCAAATTAAATTTTTATATTCTTATTCCAAGTAAGATTTTTATTTTGTCAAATTGAACTTATAAAAATGTCCAAAACTAGATTTAAATTGGGTGTGCCATCAAAAGGCGGCAAAAAAAAATTTTTCTTTGAAAAAATACTTATTTTACCTGAAAATTTAGTTTTTTATCATACGATGTTCTAGAAAATGTGTAAGATGAATAATAATATTATAAAATTCAAATTTTAGTTGATAATATTCATAATGGCTAGTTCATAATAATATTATAACCTTATATCGTTGTTTAGTAAAACCTGGTATTGCGTACGACAGACGCTATCGAGGAAGGTCGTGATTGCGTGTAATGCAAGAAAAGTCAGGGTTGCGTGTTGTGAAAGACTCCTTCGTTGTTTCATATAACAAAATAAAACCATATTTCATTTATACATTGAATATATATATATATATACACTCAATGTTGCGTAGAATAACTACTATCAAACTAACTTGAAATTGTGTGTAACATGATCCAAGAATAGTGCTGTGTATACTGCTAGATAATACAGTGTTGTGTATAGCGCAAGGTAATATTGGTGTAGCGTACAACAGAATATATGAAAAAAATAATATATCTCATAAAATCTTGGGGTGTTACATTCTACCACCATTAAAATGAATTTTGCCTTCGAAATTCGTCGGGGTTATAAATGGTTTATTACTTGAGAGTTTCTTTTATAGAAACCCACATTGTAAAAAGGAATACAAAAACTAAATTTTAAAAACTATTGTATGAAACGTAATGGTTACCCAAATTAACTTATCCCTAGGTTTCCACATAGGTGAAAATATGGATATGGAAGAGAAATCTAACCATCAAGTTCCGATGGAGAGTGGTAGAGAACATGGCTATGAAAAATCCAACAATCACAAAGACATAAATTTGTGATGATCTAAGGTACCATATGATTCATCAGATATAAGAGTACTAAGACAACATTTTTGGTTTTTAATATCATTTCCCTAACATTGAAAAAATTTCGTTAGAATAAATACTTACTTGATTATGGTACAATCTCATTGTTGTTTGTGCCTTAAACAATTTCCACTTCATCTCTTAAAGAAATGAAGTTGAATTTGTCTTTCGTGAAGTGTTATAAGATCATGCAATAGAATTATGGGTCATTCCATCAGTCTCAAATATAAGGTTAGAAAAATCTATATACATAAGTCCATCTAGGGTGAGATTAATCGTCTATGGTTCCTAAAATGGACTTATACTTCATCTATCGTACCGCTTAATAAAATAAAAATAGTTTTTACTAACCATGAACTTCTTGTAGGATAGTGGTAGGTGATAAAGGCCTGTCACACTTCAGTTTTGGGTTTGATTCTTGCATCCTTGTCCGACGCGATGGGTTGTCGCCCATCCTGCAGTTTGTCCTTTTTCTAAAACTAAATTATTATAACATTCCATCAATAATATCAAAAAAAGTTCTATCCTTAAACAATACTAACTTATGTCTAACATAATCCAATCCAATATTTAGGCTTATCCAAAATACTTCTGTCCAAGCTCATTATATAATGAGAACAATTACTAGAAATGTCATCTGTCGAGCATGTGAATACCATCATATATCTCCCATATATCATAAGATATATCTTGTTGGTCACATTCCAAATATGTGAATACCTTAATCATGTATTCTCTTGAAAAATGAATACCCATTGAACATTAGTGAAAACATGAATGCTGTCAAAAGTTAACTCTTTCCACATACCAAAATCCCAAAATTTCTATATACTAAAACCATGATATCAATTTGTCCTTATATCAGTCATGAGCTCCTTAATACTATCAAACATTTCATTATCTCTTTATCCCTTCTTTATGCGCATATTAGGTGATTTCAAAAAATATCTGAATAACCATTCATGGTTACCAGTACAATTCAACATATACTTTAAAAAACATAAGGAAAAAAAATAGTGTGAACATACTTAGATGTCTCTTTATTCCATAGTACCATTAAATTACCTATACTACGTAACTCTTAATAAACATACAATCATTCCACTACCTTCTTAAACCACTGACTGGGCTTCATCATTTCTTTCATATATCATTTGTAGTCTCTTCATCATCATCCACATAAATACTACCCATACGACCATGCTGATTCTCTTCATGAGATTTTAGCTTAGGGCACTGGTTTTCATAATGCTCGTACATTCCACATTTAAAACATTTAACCATTGTTGATGTCTTAGAAATACCATTATCCTTGTCCATGGTGTTAACTGAACCATTTCATTTATAATTACTTGATTTGTGTCCTTTATTTCTACACCCAAATCATCTTCCAGTTCCTTTGAAACATTTTCCTTGATACCTCTTCCCACATGATTTACATGAGAGAAATTGAACTTTCTTTCGTATATGATCATAATGAAACTCCATCTTTCTCTTATTAGCTGAGTCGGGAAAGTTACCACTATTGAGATTGTTGATCATATTATGAAATTGCTAATTAGGCATAATAATGATGTTTAGACTTCCAAATCCTGTTTCATTTGGTTTCTCATGAAGAATGTCATTCTATTGTCCATCATATCCTCCATTATTGTGAATATTCCTATTTCCAACCATTTTCTAAAACCCAAAAAGAATAGTGTGAGAGGAAAAAATCATAATCAAGGGGGAGTACCTTCAATATCTTACATATTAGGTTAAATTATAAGATAATTACCATAATTCAAGGTCTATAACCTATACTAATATGTAACCGTAGGTACATCCCTACACATACCTTAGAAATATCTCTAGGGATTTCACTAAAGCTTTCGCATACTAGTTTCCATAGGTTAACTAAACCTTTCCTCTGATACCAACTGTATAGAACCAATCTTGACGTACAGAGACATTACATTACTTTATTCGAATACTTAATACGTAACAAACATAGACACACAAGGACCGTAATAGTTTAGTGTCTTTGGAAACTCAGAATATAATCTTCTAATCATGGTGAAAGATCATCAACATCTCCCATAAAGATCTTCCCATTTTGGTTTTCTTACCTAAAACCTTTCTTTATATCCTGGGGAAAGAAAAACATAAAAAGGGTGATCTAAAATGCTCAGTAAGGGTAAACATAGAGATAATAAAACAATCCATAAACATTTTAATTCATAAAATATAAACATCAAAATCTTGAGCAAAGACATAAATCCTGGAAGTATGTAAGGAATATATCATAAAGGAACATCAATCATGAAAAAATAGCATGGGAATAAAACATGTAATTGTGGAAAACCATTAAGCACATGATATGATTTCCATAGTAGCGAAGGCATTGCTTCCAAGACCATCTTAGTGGATAAAGTTACTTTTTGAATCGAGTTCACTCCTCATTCTAGTCCTATATCACTGAATCAGATGAACTTACCATTCTAGCCATGTATATCTCATGAGATATAAATCTTTAGCCAATGCATTGGAGGGAGATATAGGTCCCACCCATCTCATAATGAAATAATTCTTACTTGTGCCACAAAATAAACTTAAAACATTCATCATAACCCAAAGAATAAAATGGGTTTCATAAACATCATCCCATCATAACATAATCCATATAAAACAAATGGATATCATTACATCATAAGAAAAGTGAAACACTGTAAATCATAGAGACATTTTACATGAAACATATACATATGAAATAATATCATCTTAGATGGAAAATGATTTTGATAAAACACATGAAATGAATTCTTGAAGAAAATATCCTTTCTTATTCAAAATAATTTTCTTTTCACAAAATGCCATGAAATTTTAAAATAAAATGATTTTGTTTAAAATATTCATGAAATCTTATAGAGTAATATTCATGAAAATAAGGCATTATGAAACCGTAAAATTCCGTTCATGCCGTATAAGTTAAAAAACCTTCTTCTCATAGTTTTGCCAGAAAAGTCAAAATGTACCTTGTATGGTAATCAAAAGAAAGATTCCTTACATACCATGTAGTAAAAGTCAAAAATGCGTAAAAATACTTTAAACATACATGAAACCATTTTTAGAAAACAGGTACATGGATAATAAATATAATCCCAGTAAATACTTAAGAATAAACAATCTCGGATAAAAACGAGATTGGAAAAGTTATCCCTTACAAAGATATTTTTGTAAATAAAATAGATCACTAATGTGTATTAGCTATAAATTCACATAAATAAAGTTTAAATACATGATAATATATAAAAATTACTTTCTCACATAATCAAATAACGACATAAACAAGAAAGAGAAGATCAACCCAAAGAACGGAAATTGGGTTAAGAAGTTCCCTTACCTTGTGTCCGACTTAACTCGATCATTCTTTAATCTCCTGAATAATAAAACAAAGTTAATTTATACTAGATTAAGAACATTTTTCACATTTATTATTCCTTTTATATCAATTATTACCATGTTATAAACATTATGTAACCATTTAAGTTAATAACGTTCGTTTTGTCGATATTTGGTACTTGAGTCAAAAATGGACTTCTTATAATTACATGTTGTTCATGTGGAGAAATTTTCATTATATACAAAATTATATTCATTATTTATATATCATATATATCATATATATCCAGAATATACATGTATTTATAATATTACATAATATATAGAGGTAAGAAATGAAATGCACCGTTCATGGAGACGGTAAGCCGTATATACGTATGAATGATACTTTGATTTATATTTCTTATTTTAGTGGAATTAAAATATAATTATACCTAGGTATAACATAATTACAGTATAATATCATATATAATATCATTAAATCCATCCTTTATACATCCTACATTAGGCATTAACGAATCACATCACTTTGAGGGGGTGGTAGTCCGCACTTCCTCAAATGAGATTATCGTATTTACCCACTATGGAAACCATAAAAGCTTGATATAATTAGATATTAAAGAAGAATAAGGAAATAATAAACATAATATATATCATATATAAATACATTTCCATCATAATGTCCACCATGAGAGGCGGTAGGAGAAAATCAAACAATCATCGTTTTGTGAGGCGTTAGTTTTCCATTAATAGATTCATTACGTTCTTCATCCATTAGATGGAGGTGTGTGTAAGTGTAGCTCAAATAATTATCATAAAAACATCCTAGTATATTGAGGATACTGTTTTTTGACAAAATAAAGTATTAAAAAGAGTTTATGGGTTGGATAAGTAGAATAAAAGAAAAAAATTTAAGAGGAACTATTACCTTTAATTTGGGTAACTTCATTTGGTTTGAACCAAAAGGACTTATTGAAGTGCCTTATGCCTAAGGTAAGGCTTCTAGGGAGAGGAGAGAGATGTAGGGATATTAAGTGGGATGATTTTGGAAGATCCAAATGGCTTAATAGGTGTGAATAATTGGATAGAAATGGTCTTCATTTATAAGGGGGAGGAGGGGCTCTTTTGGAAAGTGTGGAAATATTATTTTATTATAAACTTATCTTTGGTTTAAATAGGTCAAACAATCATTTAAAATGAAGATAAGATGACTCATGGTCAAAATAAAATCATCCAATTATAATTGGACATGTTTTGGATAATAGTTTAATCATTATAATCATATTTATTTAAATAATTTATTAATGAGGTAAATAATGCGTCATTATTGTGCCAGGAATAATTTAATTTATTTGATGTTTAAAAATTATAAAAAATAACATAATGTAGGAAATATTTTCATATTTTCAATGAATATTTATAGTCTAAAATATAATTTATATAACCCCTTATAAAAATTAATTACTAACGGATTTTTGTTAATGTCAATTTTGTCTTTAAATTAAATTGATTAATCCAATTTGTCATTATCACTACAAAGTGGCTCAATGGGTTCCCAAAATCTACCCAAGAATGCCCATGGTCGGCCACTACTCATTAAATAAGATTAGGACAAGTTTTAAGGTAATTTTGAATTATTATAATATCCTTTTAAACGTGAATTACCTTATTTATCTTTAACCATGGTAAATAAAAGTCAAAAGTTACAATTCACCAAAAATTATTTTCATCCTATTGAACCAAATTTTACTTCTTGATAACAACCATGCATGTCGAATTTTTAAAAATTCAATTCACAGAAGTGTTAAAATATCATTTAAATTAAAGAGTCGGTTTTTTAACTACCACTGTGTGGTTTCACTATTCATAAAAAATTGATGTTTTTCAGAAAAAAACCAAAAATTCAGCCTAAGATATATTGGATATTCCAAATTAAAAAATGATGTCTATTTTTAAAAATTCAAAACATATAAGTGGAATTAATTAATTTTAAAATTAATTCCCGTTATCAAAACAAATAGCCTGTTTTTAAGAAATAATAACTATCAAAAGATCGACACTTGTTTATGTCCAATTTCAAAGTAAAATTAATTCCAATGACAAACATTGGATTAAATGGTAAAAATTTATTCTAGTTACACTTTAAAACTAATTAAAAAGATAATCTAACCATATAAATTATTGCAATGGAAAAAGTTGTTTTTAATTAAAATATAGCGTGTTTTTAGCTATTCATTAAAACATGAAAGTTATCAGAATAATATGATAAATTTATCCAAATTAAATTTTTATATCCTTATTTCATGGAAGAATTTTATTTTTCCAAATTGAACTTATAAACATGTCAAAAACTAGATTTAAAGTGGGTGTTCCATCAAAAGGCAGCAAAACTGTATTTTTTGAAAAAATACTTATTTTACCGGAAAAATTTAGTTTGTTCTCATACAATGTTCTAGAAAATGTTTATGATGAATAATAATGTTATAAAATTCAAATTTTAGTTGATACTAATCATAACGGCTAGTTCATAATAATATTATAACCATATATCGTTGTTTAGTGAAGCTAGGTATTACATACAACACACGTTATCGAGGAAGGTCGTGATTGTGTGTAATGCAAGCCAAGTCAGGGTTGCATGTTGTGAAAGACCCCTTCATTGTTTCGTATAACTAAATACAACCATATTTATTTTATACATTGAATATATATATATATATACACTTAATGTTACATAGAATAACTACTATCAAACAAACTTAAAATTGTGTGTAACATGATCCAAGAATAGTGTTGCGTATACTGCAAGCTAATACAGTGTTGCGTATAGTGCAAGGTAATATTGGTGTAGCATAATACAGAAGATATGAAAAAAATAATATATCTCATAAAATCTCGGGGTGTTACATGCATGGTTTGGCCTACAATACGATCAAACCATATCCCCCAGTTTTAAAGGGTTGAAATATCTATTTTACTGAAACTCCTTATAATTTTAACCCCTTCATATTTCTTCATTTAGTGGAAAAGATTCCTTATTTTTCTCCCATGAATATATCATTAAGACTCTCCATCTAGTTTCATCAATATCTTCTATTTCTGATCTCAAAATTGATATCCATTCATCTCGTTGGATTCCTCTCGGCAAGTGATTCACTTCTTAGGCTCCTTTATTCGTTGTTCTTTCTATGAATGATGATCTTTTGATGCAAGATCATACTTACTATTTTTTGTAAGTTCATCCATTATTATATTTTAATCTGATCTAGGACAATCTAAATGCAGATACTTGACAAGAATTATACTATTGAAATAATGTAGGTGTTCTATGACTCATCCCTTAAAGAATCCATGTAAATCAATAGTTTCCATTGTGAGAAGGCCAGTTTCATCAGTAATTTCTCCGTAAATTAATTTTCCATAAATTCAATCTATTAAAGGATATTATAAATTTCTATTAATATATCTTGAAACCATTGGATGTTGAGACCTAAACATGGACCACCCATTTCAGGTGTGTACTTTATTTAAGCCTTTGATGACCTATTTTGAGATTTTTTGGGACACGATTTGGGATTGTTCTACTTGAACTTTAATAGGGAATGTTCATCAATTTAATAAATGAATCACAAATTATTAAATAGAAAGTATATAAATATATATCACTTTTTCTTGGATAATTAAATTGAATTGATATTAGTTGCATGTACTCAATTTACCTTGTCATGTTTCATGAAAGGTAGTGTAGTGAAAATATTAAATGATTAAATGTAATGATTATTTCATGGAATATGATTACATATATATTAAATACATAAAAAACCTTATAATTTTGTAACTTTTTCGTCTTTATAGAAATGGTCAGACATGACCCAATCCTGGATTCATGAGGGAATTCATTGAGAATTTAGAGGATGATATTTTGATTCATTAATCCAATTTTCATGGGAGATACCACCCACAAAATATGGTCTTTTTATAATTACATTAATACCTTGGTGATGTACAGATGATTCACCTGACTCTTTCCTAGATATTAGAATAACTTGGATGCACTCCTTGGATTCGGCTTGATGTCTTCAGACACACAACACTATAGATTCACCCCATCAGTACCATCCATGATTTGTATATGATTACTAAATAATATTTATGTGGAAATTTTCAGACTATTTTATAGTATAATTCATTTAGTGTGCCCCTTGGAATCCACTTAGACCCATATTTCTAGACTGCATGAGTTATAATTATGAGTTACCCCAACCCCTGAGGTCAAGGCTGCCTTGGTTACACCTTGTATCCTCACTTATTATAATTATGATATATTACAATGATGTTGAAAACTTCACATGTTCTATATATAAGATAAATGATACATGTCCAGACACCAGATGAGGCTGAATCATGTATGAGATGTTTGTTTTCTACTACTTCAATTTTATATACATGCACACTATTTTAGGTTACACTCCTAGACTGGATTTTTATAAACACCATTAGTGGGGGTATACTAAGATATATCTCACACCTTATCTGGGTTTCCATTGGCACATGAGATGATTATATGATCATAAGTGTGGACAATGGGAATCATCCCACATTAGACACCAAACTTTCTTACATTAGGATGTGATCTGGGTAGAGGATGACAGATCCTGAGTTTGAGATCATTGGATAGTTTTTTATTATTTTTATTCTTTTTTATGTCATTTATTTCACTATCTTCAAGTTTCTAGGTATTCCACCTTTTATTTTTTATAAATATTCCTTCATCATTTTGTATATGATATAGTTTACCATTATTACTTTGATTATCTATATCATGGATGTTTATTCTTAGTTTCATTTCCCAATTTATTATTGTGATTCTACTATTTATTCATCTATGATATGAATTGTGTTCCACTCAGACCAGGGGGAATAGTCTCCCCACTATAAAAATCATGGTAGTTGTTACTAGTCGACATTATATGGAATATGGGGAGGCACTCTTAAGGCCATGTGACTGACCAGGTTCAGTTACTTAGGAGTGAACCAATTTTGGGATCTCATAGAGTGTTCTGATAAGTGATTCTTTTCATGTCTTACTATTTGTAAAATTTAGACAAGATATTAGGAATTTTTTGGAATATAGTCATAAAACTTCCCTGGGAGTAGCTAAATCAAATCTGGGGTAAACAGAATGTTTCCAAGGAATGGAAAATTGTTTCTCGATATTTCTCTTATTACATTTAATATACTTCAATAGTTTGGTGATGCACATGAATTTCAGTGATTATGATTCTTGATGGATATTTTACCTTAGATCAATATGGCTAGGTTCATTGTTAGATACATAATTATAGTCACCTATAAATTGACATTCCATGAATATGTTCTGCCATATATGTGAATTTTACTACTATTCTTACCTATGTTTATTTTTATTATTAAATGAACCATGGTTATTATATATTCTTGTGCTACTAACGTATTTTTCTGGGAATGTAAATTGGTTGTTTAAAATTTTAGAACCAACCTAAATATTTTTTTCATGTATATATTGATTGTGGAATCTCAAATATCCAATTTAAACCCATGTAAACTATGTAGCCCTAGTTACATGAATGGGGATTTCATTATGATTACACGACTAAAAATTTCAATTTATAAGGTGTATGAGAACTTACAAATTGAAAAGGGTAATATATTAGTATTTATCCATTATATTTTATCCATTAAATTATGAGAAAAAATGTAATGTAGTCTAGTTTCAATTATATGGGTGTCGATCTTAGATTAATATTTGTATGGACATTTATAATCTCGGAATATGAATCCATTTAATCAATCCTTTTAGTATGTATAAAATTCATTATGAACCAAAAATGTAAATTATAACATAAAATTGAAATGGTTACTAGTTAATGTATTTTAATATTGTAATTTGAAGAGTGTTTTCATGTTTAAATCTCAATTGAACCTCCATATACCAAAATCCAAAAAAAACATGAACTTTTACCAGTACACTGGCCTTCTAAGTAAAAAATTTGGATAATATGTTTGTTAGTGAGACCTTTTCATTATATTATTCTTCAGAATAGATCTTATCTACTTTAAAATATTATTTTGAGGCATGTGGTTGGAATTTTTAGAGCTATTCAACCATGAAATCCTGTAGTCATGTCTCGAGAGGGTGATGATGACCAAGCTCTAGAGGTGGTGGGCCGAGATCCACCATTGATATCTATGGTTGTTCCACCTGGGGAACTACATGATCTTCCCAAACTTGTAATTTATGCTCATACTTGAGAGGGTTTTCTATTCTTTATATAGTCTATGCTGGCTACACCATGACCGGTGCCTATGATATCTGATCTCACTTGTTATTTCTAGTAGCAACATCCTCACACATTCTTGTGGGATGGTAGTCGTCTGGATATTGAGTCATGTATTAAATCCATTTTATCAGTTTTTTATCTTTTATATATACCCCTATATAGGGGGATCAAGCTCACAACCTACATTCTGTGTGATTCTTCCAAGTATTGGTGGGATGCGATTACCCAGGATGGTCATCATCAGGGAATGGTTGGGGTGAAATTTCAGACAACGTTTTATGATTACTTTTTCCCCAAGGTGCTAAGACCTAACTAAGCTAATGAGTTCATGCACATGGAGTAGGTTCTATGTCCTTCATGGACTATTAATCATGTTTCATCAAGTTGAAATGATTTTCACTGCTTCTTTCTGGTTGTTAGTTATCATGAGTGAGACACTTTGAAGAAGGGCTAATGTATACTATCCACTCACAAGTGAATTTAATTTTCCTATCTACATTTACATAGAGAAATAATTAGACTCGTATACCTAAGTGAAACTTGAGGGATGTTGGTTGTACTGGGCACAAAGTTTTAGTGCTCAGACATGGTTATAGTTTTTCTAGTAGAAGGAAGTGTAGCCTTGAGGTTTCTCATCAGAGTAGTGAAAGCTACTGTATCTGCAATGGGTTCTTCTTTATATTCCACCAGTGTGGATGGAAGGGTCATGTGAATCCATAGTGTGGTAGAGACCCCCTTAAGTTCCATGATTATGGCTATATAAGAAATCATCATAGGTTTTTTCAAACCATTCCTACCATTTCTATCATAAGAGGACCCACACTAGACTCACTATTAGGATCATCCTCAATGACTCTTTTTAGGTATGAAGATGGAGTAGTATCGACTGAATAAGATAAGGAGGAGGTCATGGACAAGGTTTCTAGACATCTAATTTCCTTCTCTATTATAGTGGACCTACTCAGTATAGTTTAGATGTACCTCATGGTTTTGGATCAGTCCAATTTCATGCATTACAGAAGATACCCATATATCAGAGTGCAAGATTGTCTACATTAGAAGGAATATTCTAGTAACTTAACTATCATATGTACTTTATTTGATACTGGTTCTTCTCACTCATTTATCTCTATATAATCTATGGAATTTCTTGGGATGGAAATTAAATAATTTTTTGGTGTGATAAACCTAGAAACACTGTTGGGTGTGCATGAAGAGGGTATAAACCAATTCTAGGATTGTCCCATTTATGTTGAAAGTTATAATTTCTTATGGGACCTCTTTATCCTTGAGACGACGAGCTATGATTCCATTATCATGATGTATTTTTGCCTCCCTTTCATGAATATGTGAACTTATATCATTATAGGGCATCATTTACATCAAAAGAGGGTAATATTTATCTTCACAAGGATGAATTGAATGTGCAAGAAAGTAGAGATGGACCATAGTATCATGTTCTAGGTGGATAAACATGCCATATTTCTATCTTTTAGACAGAGGAGTAAGGAATATGTCTGATAGATTTTACTATAGTGATCAATCATTTAAAGGATGTAATTCTAGATGATTTATATGGACTACCTCTTGAGGGAGGGGTAGAGTTTATGATTGAGATCATTATTGGAGATGCACCTGTATAAATTCTTCTATAAGGGATGTAACCTAAACAGCTCCAAGAGCTCAAGAAACTGGTGGAGGGTTTAGAATCTACGGGATTTATCTGACCCAACAACTTATTATGGGTTTCACCCATTATTTATTTTAATAAGGAGGATAATAACCATAGGATATCTGTGGATTGTCGGTGATTTAACCACATAATAGTTAAGAACATGTATTTATTTACTTGAATAGATCATCTCTTTGAATATATATGAGGAGATAGGGTGTCCATGAAGATCAAAATAGGATTAGGCCATCATCTTATGCGAATAAAGCCTTCAAACATACCATGTATGAATTTATGAAGATGGTATGGTCTATATTAGTATCTGGTAATATAGTTTGGTCCCATAAATACACCCTCCATCTTCATGGACATTTTGAATAGGGTTCTCCACACCTTCCTATATTTCTTTTTATTGGTTTTTGTGGAAAACACCTTGGTATTTCTCATACTTGAAGTTACCATTCCTAATATATTGATATCATTTATAATATAATGATAGAGCGTTATTTATATGATAATCACATAAAGTGACACTTATAGATCAATAAGGATCATTTCTTGTGTTATATTATCTTGGAATTAGGATTATTAATTGACCTAGAGAAGGTGAGTGCTATTTTATCCTATGATAATCCTAAGAACATGTTTGATATACAATGTTTTTTGGGACTTGAATGATATTACATGAATTTCATATAGGGATTATTATGTATTACTGCAACTTATACAAGTCTGACTAACAGTGTCGTGAAGTTATTATGGTCTGAAGTGGTTGAGAAGGACTTTTATGAGCTAAATTTAAGGCTTACATCATCACTAATTCTGAGTCATCATGAGCCTAACAGTGGTAATATAGTGTATTGAAATAAATCATGCATTAATGTAAGTGTGGTATTAATGTAGGAGGATCGGTTAGTTGTGTATGAGTCTCTCCAGTTGAGACCTCATGAGAATAATTACCCAAATAATGATCTTGATCTAACTGTAGTCATTCATGCCTTGGGTCATTGGGGGAATTATTTTAAGAGAGATCACTTTTTGGTGTATACGAACCAGAAGAGACTCAAATATATCTTTATTCAGTGTGGGTTGTATCTCACATAGTGAATATGGGTCCAAAACCATTATTTCTTTGACTTTGATATTTCTTATATTCCTAGAATTGGAAATGTGGTAGTTGATGCACCAAGATGGAATACTCAGGAACGATCCATTTAAGAATATAGTGATTAATGGAAATTGATATCCATTATTTCTAATATGAATATATAATTGCATGATATTCATGATCAATCTTTTCCTATTTCCTTATCAATTACCTCTTCTATCCTTGATAGGGTGAAGAGAAGTTAATTTTTAGACATTGAGGGGTTAGTCACGCAAAAAAGGATTTTAGGTACGGACCCACATTTAGATAGGTTTGTTGATGGAGGTGGAATCCAGTATAAATGGGTGTATCTAGGTTTTGACAAGAGGATATAATGGGATAATCTCATGATTCACACTGTGCAGTGTATCTATGTATCTATAAGAAGTATTGGGATATGCATCACCCATATTGGTAACATGGGATGGAACACCAGATAGTATGTTTTATAACTAGGTGTTTTACCTATCAATAGGTGAAGTTGAAAAAAATTATCTTGATGGATTGTTATAGAAATTAACGTTCTCAGAATGAAAATGGGAAAATATTGTGATGGATTTTTTGTTGGGTTACAGATGTCACTTCAAGGTTGCAATGTAGTTTGTGTATTCATGGATAGACTGATGAAGGTATCCCACTTCCTTCTTATCTTGGAGACTTTTATAATTAATGATCTATGTAGACTGTATGTCCATGAGATTATATGCCCAAATTAGACCCATTGTACTATCATTTCAGATAGGGATAATCATTCCACATTAAGGTTCTATCATGGGTTATAGAAATCATTGGTTGCATAGGTGCTTCAAAGCCCAACTTTTCACCGTCAGATCAATGGACAGTTAAAACTGAATATAAAGGTTTTGAAGGACATGCTTCAAGCATGTTTCCTTGATTTCAAAGGTTCTCTGGGAAAAAATATCCATATAATTTAATTTTTATACAATAATATATTTTTGAAAACAATTCATATGGATCCACATGAGGCTTTATTTGGTAGGACATCCCATTCAACCGTATGTTTGTTAGAGGTAGGATATGCAGTGATGCAAGGTTCTCATATCATGTAGAAGACTTTGTAGAAGGTTCAATTGATTAGAAAATGTTTGTATACTACTTGGTCTAGATATAATTTATATGATGATTTCCGTCGATGAACTCTAGAGTTTGAGGTTGGGGATTGTGTATTCTTGCGGGTACCACCTAGATTTGGTCATAGATGGATATATATATTTATATTTAAGTGATTATATCACTCCATTTTATCAAAAAAAATTATTAGATAGATTTGGGTCATTATTCTATCGATTTCTATTACCTTGAAATTACCATATCATGCACTATATTATCCACATTTCACCATTTCACCATTACCATGCGGACTAGCCTCATACTTTTGATCTTGAGGATGTTCAATAGGATGTTGATTCTTCTTTTTAGGAGAATCCAATACACATCTTTGATTGTATCATGAAGTATCTATGAGGTTGGTCATAATATTTAGTATGGGTGCTATGGCACAAAGGCCATTTACATGATAAGACTTGGGAGTGGGTGGTCGGCATACATGCTCAATGGGCATAGTCATTCTTAGACATCATTCTATCACCCTTGGAAGGGAAACTCAAAGATGAGTTCCTTTAAGGGAGGAAGACTGTAAGAATATGATTTTTCTATAAGGTACTAACCTTTTAAATTGTTGTTTAATTCATTTCTATTAACCTATTGTGGATGAATTTTATGGTTATGGAGGAAATGATAATTTCATGGCCTTGTTCTTAGACTGTAACCCCGACTGGTGGAATAAATATTTAGTCTAAAAAGTTAGTAGAAATTTTACTTCCCATTCCACATGATTGATGAAACCATGTGGGGTGTTCATAGAATAGTAGAGGGATTCATGGTTTTCCCTACTAGTGTACAATAGGACACATTCCCATTAGAATGTTCTTCTATTTTTTGTAGATAGATAACCCATGGTTGGTGTATGGTTTGTCTAAACGTGTGCTATGCCTGTGTTAGTGGGGTATTAGGGTAGTTTTTGATGCACAGTTGGTGCATGGTTTGGCCAACCATGCAAAAACACTGTACAAATCTGTTTTAAAGTGACAAAATGTATATTTTTTCTTCACATACTTTTAATTATAATCATCCTTATTGTTTCTTACTCTATCATATTGTAGGCCTTATTATTCTCCCATAAAGTTCTCTGGAAGTATCTCCTCTTAGGTTTGTCTGTATCTTCTCTGTCTCACCTCAGAATTGAGATTTATTTTTCTTGTTTGATTACTTTTATTAATTTCTTCACTCATTACGATCCTTTTGTAATTATTATTTCAATCAATGATGATATTTTGATATAGGATCATATGCCCTATTTTCAATGTTTTCATCCATTTTACTAAAATCTTGGAAAAACTAAGGGCTGATACTAGACGAGGAATATACTACAGGCATAAGGTTGTTGATCTATGACTCATCACTTAAGGTCTTTCCATCTATACATTATTTCTTTTATGTCCACTCCAATTTCATTGGGCATTTCTCTTTAAATGCATCTTCCTTAAATTCAATTGATCAAATGGTGTTCTAAATCTCTATTGATACATATTGACACTGTTGGAGGATGAGACCTCAATGTCGATAACAAATTTAGAGTGTGTTCATTATTTATACCTTTGAGGACCTATTTTGAGATTATTTATGAAACTATTCAAGTTTATTCTACTTTACCTTAAGCACATTAAGTGATTCAATTTAATAAATGAATCTTAAAGTTTAACATATTAAGGGATTAAATTTATAAATGAATCTTAATGTTTGAAATGATAAGTGTATATATAAATATCCCCTGAACATGGAGAATAAAATTGAATTGATAATGATTTTCTATCCTTAATTTACCTTGTCATTTTTAATGAAAATTCTTTGGTTTAATTGATTAAATCATTAAATTAAATGAGTATTTCAAGGCCTATGATTACATATTTATTAAATGTATAAGGTGCCTACCTCTTTTGGACCTTTTTTATATTTATAGGTGTAACGACCCAAACTTTTATTAATTAAAATTCCTATTGATCTAATTAAATGTCTTATTATGTAAAATGGATATATAAAACACATGAACTACCATATTTTTATGTTTTTTTATTTCTATATACTATTATGAATTGTTACCATTGATTATATAGCTATTGAATAGTGATCACATGATCAGTATAAATATAGGGCTTTAACAAATCCAATTTATTCAGAAAAAGGAAGCGATGACCTCATCCTGTAGAATTGCTCCATACAAAGCCCATTTTTCAGAGCTTGGAAATGAGGTAGCCTCACTGGGCTTCACTCATGACCAAGACCAAGCCTATTTTCAATATGTTAAGATTTAACTGATCTTCCTATGAGAGAAGTGAATGTTAATAGAGATTAACACCCAAGTGATGTTATCCAAACCACCCCAAGAGTCTGTCACTATCACACACCTTACCCTTAGGAATTATGTGGGGGTTATAAGGTGTTATTTAACAAGACCCTAGAACTATGGTAATGTGCATTATTTTTGTATAAATAATATACATTCATTTTATTATTATTACTTTGTAAAATGTTTTTAAAGCTTGAATAATAATTTTAGTTTATATTCAATTAAAGAATCTATTTTTATGAATTAATTTATTTTTGAATTATATAATATTTTAAAAAAATATTATTAATAAAATATTATTTTTTAAATATAAATGATCTTATAATTTTTTTATGAATACAATTGTATTTTTTACTATGGTTTGAAATCTATTTTGGTCAAAACCCATGAATTTTTAATAAATGTTTGTTTTTATTTTATAAGAAAAAATTCACATATTTATAAAATTATTTAGATAAAATTAATATTATGTTTGGATTCATGACGTCGAAATTATCTAACAATGAATTTTTCATTATTTTCTGAGACAATAGAATATTTGGCTAAAAATTAAATACCATTTAAATATATAATGTATTTTTTGACATCATAATCACCCAATAGAGATGTAATAAAATAATATAAAATTTTATTTGGGCCAATATACGTTTTATCTTTAAAATAACGTGATTTTAGATTTCTTTGAATATTTTTATGGTGCCTTAGTGGACCCTCCAAGACTTATAAAATATTTGATCTTTTAAAAATGATTTCCTTGAGAGTGTGACTCACCTCCATATAAGCAAGCCTAATATTTTAATACGTTCGTCCATTGACCATATAAAATAATGTTTTACACTAATCCTTGGAAAAAACCATGGGTACAAACCATGGTATGGTATGTGGTTTTGATTAGTTTAATGGGTAGTGTCCAAAAATAAAATAATAAAGAATTTCCTCTAATTTCCAATACAAAAACACTCAATATTCCAATACTCTTCACTAAAAACCATTGGAGATAGAAAAAAATATGACCAAATCTCTCTATAATACTCCCAATGCACACCAATATCCCTATAATCCTCTCTCAAGCCTCTCCCAGTCCTTTGGGATCACACTTCGACGTAAGGGACTTCTTCCTTTCTCATTTTTGTCCAAGTTTTATTATGCGGTTATACGATTTTATTTTCAATTAAATATTTTGGGGGTATTATTCCACACCTCCCACATACTTACCTCCTTATGTTTGAATGATGAGATACCTATTTATCTATCATTAATTTCACCCATGTACACCCGTTACCATGTCAAAATTCCATAAGAAGTTTCTCTCTTCTCATTTACATTCAAGCAATTATTTTATATTATGCATATAAATTCCGTAACATATATTGGGATATTATGTTACCTGACTTCCTTAATTTCCATTTCATGTATAAATTATGATATACCCCTTTATCTCTCTTCAACCCATTTTTGGATTTCTATTTGAGGTCGTTATGCTGCCAAAATTTCCAATCCCAAAATCACTTTGTAAGTGAATACCATACCCATTTCACTATCCAGGGTATTCACATTTATGAACATATACTTATTGATTATAGAGTTTCATGTATGTATTCCACATTCCATTATCTTGGAATAAATTATTATGTTTAATGATTCAATGTTATATGATCCATGTGGAACACTTATTCATGAAATGAAATATTTATAAAGGGTGCATCTTGATAGAGCTCCAATGCATTTGGTAATGAATAGTGTCATGATTTTCGATGTGTAATGAGGGTTTAATCATTATAATTAAAGTTAAATGAGGGTTTACTTATGATAATTAAATTTCAATGTGGTTTTACTCATTCTCTATGTGAAACGATCCTTGGCTTATGCTAATATCTTGTTAAATGTTTTTGCCACATTTCCATGTTATGATAATCATGATATATCATGCCTTTATGTTAATGTTTCTCTCGTGCTCCATTTTTTAGTCTATTTCATAACATGTACTATATACTTCATTTTATGCCATGTTTACTCCCATACTGGTATTTATAGCTCACCCTTTTCTTATTAATGTTCTCAGGTTATCCCATGTAATGCTAAGTATGAAGGAATGTTGTGGAAATGTAAAATAAGTTTTCAATAAAGATGTTGTGTTTTATGTTATATGTTGTAATGTAATGTTCCTAATTTCCCAATACACTAGACCTTTTAATCCTCATAGTTGTCTTAAGTGCACTTTTATGTAATAAATCATGTTTATGTGTGTAATAAAGAGTAGTGTTGTTATAGTTGGTAATAAATGGTAGGTTTAGTTATATTTGGGATTAGGTTTAGAAAAACCCAGTGAAAGCAATAGGGACAATACTAAGTATAGAAAATATATAAAGTTTTGTCAGAATAGAGTAATTTCTTTATCATGAAAATACATCTTTGTCTGGATATGAAAAAGTAGAGGTGGCTCTGTCACATATTTATCTATGGGTAAAACCCGAAAACACATCCTTGAGCTAGACACAAATGGGAACTGGTGCACGACCACTGGCCTTTCATCACTCTTGGTTCGAAATTCCAAGGGGAGATGCTCTGGTAAATTTATAAGCTTAGTATGAACCATTATTAAGAGAATAAAAACATTACCTTAAGAATATATTTTTGGAAGTAGATCATGGATAACATAAATTGAAGCCGATAAAATCATAAGTTAATGAAATAAAAGTATTTTATAAGGTATCCATTTTTGTTATTGGATTATCCTTTATGTGTTACCCCTAAATTTCATTTTATTCCATCCAATATCTGGTGATAGGAGGACTCGGGCTAACAACTAATGGTAATATCAATGTTATGATTGTTCTAATGAGATTCCCAATCCGATGGGAGCAGGAATAAAAAACTTCGTCATTATACTCTCTTAGTTAACTCATTTTTTGAATAGAAACATGGGTCAAGGGGAATGTAAAACCCCTCATAATAATGAACATGATGCAATCGATAGCTTCCTGAGACAAATGCCTCCTACTTTCAATGGATCATCTGATCCCTCAATCACCGAAGAATGGATCAACTCTATTGAGAAGATATTATATATCCTTCAATGTTTTGAACAAGAGAAGGTTCTTCTGAATGTTTATCATATGGAGGGTAAAGCTGATCAATGGTTCACATTGATCAAAAATACAAAGCCTTAGAAAGATATCGAGGCATTGAAATGGAAGGATTTCTGGAAAATGTGTTTTGATAAATATTTTTCTCGCACCCTCTGACTTAAGATGTAAAGGGACTTTCTTGAACTCAAGAAAAAAAGATGATGAATCCATCGAATCATATGAGACAAACATCCCAAGTATTGCACAATAAATCTCCATTTTGGTCATTACCCCTGAATGTAATGTTGAATTCTTCTTTGGTGGGAAAAAACCTAGCCTATGGAAGGACTTAGCGATATGTGACATTGATAGTTATGATGAAATTGTCTGATCTTCCCTCAAAGATGAAATGGAGATCAGAGAATCTGAGGGTTATAATGGGGCTAAGAAGAGGAATGTGGACTTTAATTATGGTGGTCCGATGAATAAATCCAATACAGCTAAGAAATTCTACCACCCCACTTGACAAAGGTGCGGAAAGAAGCACCATTGAAATTTCCTAAAGATGATGAGTAATTGATTTAGGTGTGGAAGAGAAGGAAATATTGCCATTAATTGTCGACAAGAAAAACTAGCTACTAGAATAGAGGAAAGGAATGCTCTATTTGACCCTAAAATCAGTGTTTATTACTTTAACTACAAAGAACCAAGGAACTTTTCAAACTAGTGCCCCAATTCAAAGGGTTTTCTGAAGCAACCAAAAACCTCTAAGGAAACAAGTGTGAGTTTTTTCCATCACTACTTTCAAAGAGAACTCTGACAAAGAAGTGGTGAAAGGTATGCTAGTTATTCATTCAATAATATAAAACATAATTATTGATTTGGGTTCTAAGAATTAATTTATATCCAAATTTTTTAGCAGAACAATACCAACACTACCACAAATCATTGTAGTAGAGACGTTGGTGAGAACAGTGAATGAGAAAATCATTGAATCCCATGAATATAACTTCTCTCCTGTCACAATTTGTGGATTGAACATTCTAGTGAACCTCATAATACTCCCTCCATTGGGATTTGATGCAATTATTGGTATGTATTGGATTTACCTATATAGAACCAACATAAATTGTGGTGAGAGGGAAATCACTCTCTATATGGAGAATTGACCCCCGATTCTATACAAGTGCAAGGAAGTGGATGAATCTTATTTAGCACCATCATCTCAATAACGGATATTACTTCCCTATAAGCACACATATCCTTCTCAAATTATTGAGTCTGAGGAAGAAACCATCGTTCAATACATGCTAATTTTAGGAAATTTTTCTAATGTGTTTCCTGAAGAATTTCCTAGTTTTCCTCCTAGAACAGATGTTGAATTATCAATTGATCTTATACCTAGGGAATTGCCAATATCCAAGACTCCATATAGAATGGATGTTATAGATATTGAGGAGATAAAGAAATGACTATAGGAGGATTTGGATGAAGAGTTTATAAGGCCACGTTCTTCACTATGGGGTGCACCAGTTCTCTTCCTCAAGAAGAAGGATGGATCAATACACCTTTTCATTGATTATCGTAAGCTCAACCAAATCACGATAAAGAACAAATATTCTCTACCCCGAATTGATGAATTATTTGATCAACTATGTGGGCAATAATACTTCTCCAAGGTGGATTTATTGCCATGATATTACCAAGTAAGGGTGAAGAAGGAGGATACCCCCAATAATACTTTTTTATATGGTACAAGGACTATGAATTCATAGAAATGCCTTTTAGACTCACTAATGTTTCAAAAATCTTCATGGAATTGATTAATAGTTTCTTTAGATATTACCTCACAAATTATGTGGTAGTATTTATAGATTATATTCTAACACAATCCAAAACCAAGGAGGAGCATGATAAGTATCTAAGATCTGTACTAGGGACCTTGCGAAAGGATAAACTCTATGAAAAGTATAGCAAGTGTGAGTTTTGGTTGAAGGAGGTCTGATTCTTCAGTCATATCATCAACAGCCTTGTGATATCAATGGATACCTCTAAAGAAAAATCCAATTGAGGGATAGACAAGGACAAAATATGTGATGGATATTTGTAGCTTATTTGGCCTAGCTGGATATTATTGCCGATTTGGGATAACTTTATCACAATTGTCAAACCCTCTTACCAAGATAACTTGGAAGGGAGTGAAGTTTTCTAGGAGTGATGAATATGAAGAGAGATTCAAGGAGTTAAAAAAGAGGCTTATCACTGTGCTTGTGCTCACACTACCCATTAGTGGAGAACTTTTATGGTATTCAATGATTCTTTAAAGAAGGTTATGGGTTCTGTGTTGATGAAAATTGAAAAATTCATTGCCTATGATTCAAGGCAATTGAATTTTCATGAGAAGAACTATCCAACACATGATTTGGATTTGGTTGTAGTAATAGTTTCTTAAAACATTTCGCAATATTACCTCTTTGGAGAGATGTGTGAAATATATACGGATCAAAAAATCCTCAAGTATATATTTACATAGAAAGAGTTGAATATTATCTAATGAATATGGTTAGATCTGATCAAATCCTATGACTACTCTATCCATTACCAACCTAGGAATGATAACCAGGTGGCAGATGTTGTTAGTGGAAAGTACCTAATGATTCTATCATTGATGATAATTTAAAAGGATATAATCTTCTTAGATTTGATGAATTTGGTCATGGGAATCATAAATAAGGGAACACTATCAATCCTTTCACAAATCATTGGTTAACCATCCCTTTTGGAAAGGTTAAAGGATGCTAAAAATAATAATGTGGGAATTCAGAAGAAGGTGGAAACTATCAAAAAAGGGAAATCCTCAGAGTTCATTATTAATGATGAATGAATTTGGAGATTTGGTTCAAGAAAATGTCTTCTATAAAATCCAGAGTTAAAGAAAGAACTTTTGTATGATTAACATAGTTTCAATCTCTCCATTCACCTAGGAAACACAAAGATGTATCAAGATCTCTAAGAGAATTATTTGAGGGATAACTTGATGAAGTAGATCACTATGTATACATAAATGGCCCTTTCATGTCATTAATTGAAGGATGAGAGACATAAGTCTATGGGGATGATGAAACCATTACCCATACCAACATGGAAACAGGATAACATCACAATGGAATCTGTCACCAGAATTCAGGAGACATCCAAAGGAAACAATACTATCTTGGTTTTTTTGGATCATCTTACAAGGACTGCACACTTCATTGCTATTCGAGAGGATTTCTCATTGGAGAAACTATCACAGATATACAATGGTGATGTGGTAAGGGTGCATAGAGTACCACGATCGATTGTATCTGATTGAGATCCAAGATTCACCTCTATGTTCTGGAAGATTCTTCAACATGCACTGAATTCTGAACTGAACTTCATTACAGTTTATCATTATCAAACTGAGGTCCAATCTGAGCAGACTATCCAGTCACTTGAAGAATTATTGAGATATTTCTCAATAGACTTCAAAAGAGAATTGGATCAATATATTCCTCTGGTTGAGTTCTCTTACAATAATAGATTCCACTCAAGAATCTAAATGGCTCTTTATGAATCCCTTTATGGGAAGAGGTGCAGAAAACTGACATGTTGGGATAAATATGGGGAAATAAAACACCTAGGTCCTGAAATGGACAATGATATATCAGAGAAGGTTAAGACCATCCAGCAACACATTAAATCTACTCTGAGTCAACAAAAGATCTATGATTATAATCATCGACGAGACCTAGAGTTTATTGTTGGATATATGGTATTCATCCACATATCACCATGGTAGAGAGTTAGGAGATTTTGGAAGAAGGAACAACTTAGTCCAAGGTTCATCAGCCCTTTTGAGATACATAATCGCATTGGAGTAGTGGCCTATTGAATAAAACTCAAACCCAACCTATCTCAATTACATGTTGTATTCCATGTATCACTTTTGAAGAAGTACATACCTGACTCATCACATGTACTAAATCCATAGGTGGTACCAATGGATAGCGACCTCTCCTATGAAGAGAAGCCAATAGATATCTTAGATCATAGGGAAAATTTTATACATAATAAGACAATGCCTCCTGTCAAATTGTTGTGAAGAAACCAAAAGTTTGGAGAAGCAACATGGGAATCAGAGGAAGTGATGAAGCAGAGTTACACTCATCATCTTTATTTTGGGAAAATCAAATTTCAAGGGATAAATTTATTAAGGGGGCAGATTGCAACGACCGAAAATTTTATTAATGAATATTCCTCTTAAACTAATTAAATGTATTATTATGTAAAATGGATATATAAAACATATGCACTTCCTTGGTTTTATGTTTTTGGATTTTAAAATATTTTTATGAATTATTACTTTTTCTAACATAGTTGTTGAACAATGATCACATTATTAGTATAAATATAGGGCTTTAACAAATCCAATTTACTCTGAAAAAAAGAAGTGATGGCCTCATCTAATAGAATTTCTCCATACTAATCCCATTTGTCAGATCTTGGAAAGGATATAACATCACTCAACTTTTTTATTGACCAATCCTAATCTGATATTCAACACGTTAATCTCAAACAAATCTTCCTATGGAATAAGTGGAAGTTAATAGAGATTACCACCCGAGCGATGTTACCAAAGCCACCCTAAGAGTCTTTCACCATCACAAACATTACCCTTATGTCTTACGTGTTAAGACCAAGCTGAAGGTAGAAATGGTTTTCATGGATTGTATTTTTTTTTCTTGAGGAATTTTTCATAAAGGAAAGACATCTTGAATTTCTAAGAATTTAGAAGCTAGAAGTTTGAAGATTCAGAACCGAGAATATTGAACATTCGGATCCTGGTGTTCGAAGAATTCAGAGTCTGGAAATTGAGATGTTTAGAACCGGGAAATTGAAAATTCTTGAAAGCTGGCTGATATGATATGTGAAGGCCCTGATTGTAATGATGCTTTGCTGTTTTGTAACTCTAATTTGTGAGTATATGAAAGTAATCATGATACAAGCAAAAGTTGGGTGGTAAAGTCATATCGAGATCTGGAGGAGTCATTCTGAGAATTCAAAATCTCCGGTATCGATGATTGAAGAAGTCGCACCGAGAACCAGAACATCATACCGAGAACTGGTGAAGTCATATCAAGAACAAAGAGCCATTCCGAGAATCTGGAAGAGCCGTTCCAAGAACCTGAAGTCGTACTGAGAATCGAAGAAGTCATATCAGGAACCAAAATCCATTCCGAGAATCATGAAGAGCCATTGTGAGAACCAGAATTCATACTCAGAACCAGAACGCCATTCCGAGAACTGGTGATGTCACACCGAGAATGGAGAAGTCTTACCAAGAAGTGATGAAGAGTCATACCGATAATTGAAATGGTGTCATGCAGAAGAAGCAGTGAAGATTTTTTCCGAGAATTAAAGTTATGCCGAAAAATCAAGAAGGATGAATCTGAGAAAGTCATGCCAGGAAGGGTGAATCTGAGAATGTGGTAGCGAGAAGCCAGAAGGGTGGATCCGAGAATGTGATGCCGAGAAGCCAGAAGGTCGGATCCAGAAAAATCCAATGTTCTAAATCAAGAGAAGTGGAGGAAGATTCAAGAAGATTCTGGAAGCGTTGAAAAAGTCTTAATTACTCTTAGATTTTTGGAGAAATTAATATTTGGGTGAATTTAAGTGAGAGGGAAAATATTTTGGTTTCCCACCTAAGCACACTTTGGAGCACCTATAAAAGGAGATCATGGTACAAAGTGAGGGATTGATGATGTTGTAGTGAGAGAAGCTCTGATAATCTTGAGAGAGAAAGAAGTGTGTGGTAGACTAATTTTTCATTGCAGTTTCAACTGAAACGAGAATATGATACTGGTTGACACCAGATTGATTTTCTCAGATGAAAGAAAAATCAGTTTGAAGAATCAAAGTGAAGAAGAATATTCGGATTGAAGAATCAGAGTGAAGAAGAAAATTCGGGGTGAGGAATTTGGAGTGGAGATTTGGAATGGGGAATCAGTACTGGCTATCACCGTATTGATTTTCTCAGACTGAGGAAGATTCAGATTGAAGAATCGGATTGGGAAAATTCAGAGTGGAGATTTAGAATGGGAAGATCGGACTGTATTTGATCTATCTCAAGTCTAAGGAGTCCTTGCCTATCTTCTGGGTAAGGAAGTGAAGATTTGTGTTGAACTTGCTTACACTTGTGTATTTGAAAGGAAGTGTAGGTAACATAAGTTTTTATAAGAAACGAGACTTTTCACTATTGCGCTAAGAGGGTTCACACGCACTGGAGTGATTGTTTCATAGTGCTTCATGAGTGTAAGGGTATATACTACCCATTGTAATCCATGGATTGTTTTCTTAGTGGATTGTATGGTGATGGATTATTTCCAACCATACCAAGGACGTAGCTATTTTTATTGAATAGTGAACCTTGTAAATTGTGGTGTTTCTTTGGACATGTGCTTGTTTGTTTCTCAGTAGGGAATTATATCATTAGCAAGATACAAAGGTTGTTCTCAACATTAAGGTAACTTAAAAGAAGAAAAAGGGGTACCACTGATTCACCCCCCTCTCAGTGGTTTGTTACTCCAACTGGGTACTTACAAGTGGTATTAGAGCGAGGATGACTTTGTTTTCCTTACTGATGGAGAATCTAAATTGTGTGAAAAATAAAGGCATTCTGGAATTCGATGGGAAGAACTATCACATCTGGAAGGATAGAATGATATCGTATCTTATTTCTGTTAGTTATGATGTTCTTGAAGCAAAAATAGCTGGGTTTCCCCCCATTGAAGATAATGTTCCACTGACACCTGTTGACAAGAAGTTTCTTGAGAATGATAGAAGAGGCAAGAATGCTATATTGTCTTCACTTTCTAAAAGTTAATTCTTGAGATTAAAAGGAGTTTCCACAGCTCATGGTATATGAGACAAACTGAAAAACAAATACGAAGGCAATACAATAGTCAAGAAGGAAAAACTTAAAATCTAGAAATTGAAGTATGAAGACTTGAAGATGGGAGAGCATGAATCTGTTGGGGATTTCTTCACCAGGGTAAATAATACTGTTAGTACTATCAGATGTCTTGGTGAAGAGCTGAAATACTCTACTGTGGTGGAAACGATCTTGAGGATTCTTCCTAATAAATTTTATGTGAAAGTACCTTCATTAGAAGATAGAGACTCAGAGACTCTATCTCTTGATGATTTTAATAGTACACTCATTACTTGTGAAATGAGAAGGGAAAAAGGTATGAAGACCAAGACAAAGGTTGATGGAGAATTATCTTCCAAATCCATGAAGAAGGAGAGATCTAAGAAGATAGTGACTGAATAAAATGGTGTTGAATTGGAATCTGAAAGCGAGGTATGTAAAAATCATAATGATATTTTATCCTTGTTTTCAAAAAATTTTAAAAGAAGCACATGGAAATACAAGGGAAAACTTCCCTTGAAGTGTTTTGAATGTGGAGGCATTGGTCACTTTGTGGTCAGTTTTCCTCGAAGGTAGAATGAAGGAGACAGTGAAGAAGAAGAATGAAATCCAAGGAAGTTATGGAAGAAGAAGGGTGGTAAAGGAAAGTTGGGGAAAGAATATAAGTTCTTCAAATCCAAGAGAAAAATATTCCTATACATAAATGAAGAATATAAAGAAATTTATTCTGAATCCAAAAAATTAGTTGAGCATGGTGTTGAGAATCCTTTCATTGCAACAGTGAATGATGAGGATTTTAGAAGCAGCAGCTCGGAAGAAGAAGAAACTCAGCTTGAAATGCATCTGCAAGAAGAATTGAAGGAATGTTTAAGGAAGATCATAAGGCTGGAAAAGCATAACCAAAAGTTGGAAGATGAATGTTTCTCAGCATCCAATCAAGCCAATGATAAAGAAGAACTTGATAAAGATCTTGAATATGTAAAGAATCCTCTTGAATATGAGAAAAATCAAAATGAGAATATGAAAGTTTAGCTGAATGCAAAAGAGGAAGAATTTGAACTCATTCAAAAGGAATCTCTCTGAAGTTGAATCAAAAAACATTTGTGTTCAAAAATAAACTAATGATGTTGGTGAAGGCTCTCAACAAACACATTCTTAGAAAATTCAAAAGAAGAATATTGTGGTTGTTGTGAAGAAGAAAGATGAGAAAGTTACTTATGTGGCCAAGACCAGCGTTACTGGGAACTCTGAAGTTTCAAGGAAACCTAAGTCTAGCACTGGTGAAAAACAAACAAAACCAGAGAATCCATAATTCCAGTAGTGTAATCTTTATAACAAAGAATGGATGGTGGGGATGAAGATATAGAAACAAATAAGTATTAGATCAAAAGCTTTAGAGAAAGGTACTCCTTCTATGGGAATTGTTGGTATTGTGGTGGATTCAGGCATTCAGAAAATATGTGTTGGTTCAATCAACATTATTACCATCACCCCGTGAGTTATGAAAGGAAGAGATTAAGAGGGAGTTAATCTCCTCAAAGGTAAAATAGTGAGAAGGTTTTCTTGAAGAAAGCTGAGAAAAATGAAGTCAAGACAAAAAATAGATTCCAGCCTCTGGAGACCATTTGTGAAAGGTGTGAACAACCTGGACACCTTGCAAAAGGATTTATTGTGGTGTTACTGGCTCAACAAAAAGTTCTTAATTTTTAGAAGCCAAAGGTGAAGAAAGAAGTGAAAGAATAAAAATCTCTTGTTGGTGAAACTCCTCTAAAAGTTACAAAAGAAGAACGACCTTGGATACTTGATAGTGGGTGTTCTTCATATATGACAGGAGACTTGAAGTTGCTATAGAATATGAAGAAGTTTAAAGAAGGTACAATGACATTTGGCAACGATAAATGTTTAAAAATAAAAGGTGTTGGATCAATCATCATTGGAAAGGAAAAATTAAAGTCCAAGAAAACTCTATGTGTTGATGGGTTGAGGCACAAACTGCTAAGTGTATCACAATTGTGTGATGAGGGTAACAATGTTACCATCAAGAAATATGGATTTATTTTGAAAAGTGAAGAATATGGGAAGATTGTTATAGGAGGCCAACAAACCAAATGAAATCTATTTCAAGTTTGAAATTCACAGAACTCTTGTTACATGAGAATAGTAGAAGAAAATCAGTTTTGGCACAAAAGACTAGGACACATGTGTCAGAGAAATATGTGCAAGTTATCTCAAAGGGACAATGTTTGATATATTCTAGATTTTCCAAGAATAAGAGATTGGTGTTGCACTACCTATTAGAAAGGAATTATTAAAAGTGTTGTGCATAAGAAGGTTGAAATTTGTTCTAAACAACCCCTTGAACTAATACATTCTGATATATGTTGGCCGTTGATAAAACAATCAATAAATAGATACAAGTACTTCATCACTTTCATTGATGATTTTACTCACATTACGTGTGTTATGTTTATGAATCACAAGTCAGACGCCCTGAAAATGTTTAAAATCTTCAGAAGGAAAGGTGAGAAATAATGTAAGTTCTCTGTGAAGAAGTTGGTAACAGATAATGGTGGTGAGTATAGAAGTGAATAATTTGAAGACTATTTTGAGAAGCATGGGATTCAGCATGAATACAGTGCTCCATATACACCTCAACAAAATGGGTTTTCTGAAAGGAAGAACAGAATATTGGTGGAAATGGGAATAACCATGGTGCTTGAACATGGCCTTACTCATTACTTTTGGAGTCAAGCTACAAGTACAACTGTTTATATTCAAATTCGATGTTTCTATAGGCTGAAATCAAACAAGACTCCATAAGAACTTTTCTATGGCATTACTCCAAGTATGAAGCATGCTAAAGTGTTTGGGAGCCCATGCATTATAAAGAAGAAAGGTGGAAGTAGTGGAAAATTCGAGCAGAAAAGACAGAATTTTTCATGGATATGCACCCGA
The DNA here is from genome assembly GCA_963277665.1 of Viscum album. Lineage (NCBI taxonomy): Eukaryota > Viridiplantae > Streptophyta > Magnoliopsida > Santalales > Viscaceae > Viscum > Viscum album. The sequence goes on from OY728141.1 coordinate 233,251,517, forward strand.
AGGAAGAGGTTATAGATGCTTTAACAAAGAAACAGAAAGAATTGTGGATGCAGTTGATTTAAAAGTCATCGAAACTCCAGGGAATGATAAGCATGTCCAGACAGACAAAGAAGATAAGGAAGATGGAGTTAACGATTCTGATAAGGATGCAATGAATTGGAATCCTAATCAAGATGATGAATCAGATCTAGCCATATCAAGTGATGAGGAAGGCACTCGAAAAACTTATCCAAGGATAATGAAACAAGTGCTAGCTTAGAATATTATTGGTGATCAACGTAACAAAGTTCAAACAAGAAGATCAAATAATTCTATATCACATACTTCCTTGTATTCTAAAGTGGAACCAAATGATGTTAAATAATCCTTTGAGCATCCGGAATGGGTTCAAGCCATGAATGAATAATTGGATCAGATTGAAAAGAATGACACATGGGAACTCGTACCCAAGCCTGAAATTAAGAACATTATTGGCACCAAATGGGTCTTCCGGAACAAGTTGAATGAAGAAGGTGAAGTTATTAGAAATAAAGAAAGATTGGTTTGCAAAGTCTACTCTCAGATGGAAGGAATTGACTTTGAAGAAACTTTTACTTCGGTATCTAGATTAGAAACTATCCGAATCTTTCTTGCTATTTCTACACAATGAGGCTACAAAATCATTCAAATAGATATTAAATCCACATCTCTTAATGGTGATTTCAAAGAAGAAGTTTATATTGAGCAACCTTATGGCTTTGTTGTTGGGAATAATTAAAGTTATGTGTGCAGGTTGAAGAATGTCACATACATAGATTATTTGAAATTTATTTTTATTTTAATTTCCATTAATGATTTTTTGGGGGTTTCCAATGGTTTTATGGAGAATAGGTGAGTTTTCATGAATTGGGCCAAACCGTGAGCCCAATTCCACATTTAAAAATAAATTTTGTTTCTTTTTTAACTTTTATATTTTTTAATATTTTTCATTCATTAAAACTTCTAAATTTCCTCCCCTGATATATTAACACTATAATTAAAATTTGGAGCCTTTAGAAATACATAACCAAGGTTTATTTTGGTTTTTATTTAAGGGATTGGGCCTGCCCGGATGCCCATATCCAGTTTTAAAAATTAATTTTATTTATTTAATAAATTATTAACTATTATGTATTTTTCATTGATTCCAAGTCTCACACGAGACCATTACACCTAGACTAACCCCCATCCCTTTTACCCCCTTTTTGGAGCTCTTAGGAATCGTGATTTAAGGGACGAACTTCTTAGGGTTTTTTAAATAGGCCAGATTTGAGGAGGTAAGTTCATTCTTTCATAAATCTCTCAATTCTAACTCTTTTACCTCCATTCTAGTTCCTAAATGAACTCCTATTTCTTGTTTGAACATCAGATGAATTTTGGCCGTTTTCAATTTTAGCTACTAGTGTTTTGGGTAGATTCATTAAATATTTCTCAAGTAAGTTAGTTCATTTCTTTCTTCTTTCATTTTTCTTGGGGTTTCAATCAATGTGATTAGGGTTTCTTCCCTTATACATGAAGTCCCAGATTTCTAGAGGGTAAGGTGTCAAACCTAAGGTTTAACCATGGGTTTTCTTGGTCCAATTTTCTATTTTTAGGTTTGTTCTACTCTTCTTGAGGTGCGGCGGTGTTGCATTTGTGTTTTCGCACAAAGGATTCAAGGCTTTCATTTGATTTGGTAGGTGATTCCAATGTTGATGCAATATTTTTGTATTATCATGCTGTATTTATCATATTTTTAGGTTTATATCATTTTATTATTGCTGAAAAAATTGGTTCTAATGATGTTTCTATTGGAATTGAATTTTCAATGCCAATTTGGTGTGAAATTGGGGGTTTTCCAAAGAAATATTTTATTTGTTTATTTGGGGAAGCCCTATAAATACTTAGTTGTTCTTATTGACCTTTAATAAGGCTTAATATTGTGTTTATATTGGTTATCCCCTTTGTTTATTGCTGAAAAAATGGATTTTAATTGTTTTTGTAAAGAAAGTGAAGTTTTGGTTCCACTTTTGTGTGAAAATAAAGGTTTTACAAAGTTATCACTTCTTGTTTAAAATGGGGATGCCTAAAAATTGATTTTTGTTTTAATTGAAATGTATTGGTCTGACTTTACTATTTTGTTGACTTACAAGTATGAACATAGTGTACAAGTGGGTTTCTTAAGGGGTTTTGTGTGCAAAGCAACATGGGATTTTGAGAAATTGTTTTATTCAAATTCAAAGTGTTTCTTGTGTGTTTTAAGTGGTATAAAATGTGATAGCTACTATATTTGGTGTATTTAAATATTAGTGGTGTTTTAAATTAAAATGTATATGTGTTAAATTCTGAAATTGTTTGAGCACAAAGGGGGAAGCCCAGGTACCCAGGTGGGGCGGATGTGTACTAGTACGACTAGTGGACCAGATGGGTTTTGTCCCTGTTTCACCTAGTATTTGGATAATGAAAACTCTATATAAACAATGTGGATGATTATTGGAGACCACTAGGTTATGGGTATGTTCCCTACTAGTGGCTCTTGCACGAGAACAGATTTTACTATGGTTACATTACACCGAGGTACGAGGTACATGGGGCCCGAGACTATCTAGTGCCTAGGGGTGTTCCCGATTTTGTTGCTCATTGGATTTCTTGTATTTTAACTTTTATTTGGGTGTATTTGGAATTATATTGAAGTATCTAACATTCCTATTTAAATTTGTTAACATTCGGAAAGTTTTATCTTGATTTTTTTTTCAATTTAAAGTAGCATTTCTTGGAATTTGTTGCTACTTTTCATTGCATATTAAAACTGATTTATTTTTTACCTTTTATTGCATTAACCTTGTAGTAATTGGGTGGTATACTACTGGGCATTAGTTCACACCCTACTTACCCCCTTGGGTGTAAGTAGACTTGGTTATTTTTGTTGTTGCAGGTTTGGGTACAACTTGTGTGCCAACAGTTCATGTTTTTAACAGTCTATCATGATACGGTGTTGGGGATATGGCTTGAGGGAAGTGACTCTCACAATGTGAAGGTTCTTGGGCTATCAATTGTGGGTTTATTCGGTTGTTATAGTCTTCTATAATTGTTTTAAATAATGTAATTCAGTTCTGATATCTTGTAAAAGATGGTTTTGTTTGAAAAATCCAGATTTGTTTTATTGGATTCGTTCATTGTTTTATGTTTATAAACTCGGGTAAATCAATCCCAAATTTCATTTTCTATTACCCGAGCACTCGTTCCATCCAATGGGGATTGGGATCGCCTTTCGGGCCTTGCCACGGTCTAGGTTTGGTGCCGTTTTTGGCGGCGACCAGATTCAGTTCGTGACAAAATGGTATCAGAGGAGGATCAGGTTAACTCTTTGGGTCATGTTATTTGGGGAAGAGTCAGGATATTATGGATTTAGGATTGCAGGGACTTGGTATTCTAGTTATGGGTAGTGTTTCTGATCACCACACCTCATGATAGGATTCATGTTTCTAGGGGAAGTCAGGATTTATCTAAGTCCTTTCGTTTTCTTGGTTTGATGATGGTTAGGGGAAATGAAAAGAGAGTTGGGTTAATGGTCTCAGTAAGCTCGTAGGGCCTGGAAAGCCATGTGGAGCTGAGGATCTTCCGTAGAACACGCTTTGTGACTGTGAAGTGATTGGAGTATGTTCGCCAACCATATGTTCAAGTAACTGATTGAAACTTGTTTCCTCTCGCATTTTCTTGTGTTCTTTAGTTTTGAAATCTTGGAACTTTGGTTTTAAAGTGACTTGGTTTTAAGAAGAGTAATGTTTTTTTGAAATGATTTTCAAATAATGAGGGAATGGTTTTGTAAATGAAATAGTTGAATTGAATTTTCATAATGTTTTTTTGAAATGGAAAATGGTGTGCTTGTACCTCTTTTGAAAGGAAGAACTATATTGATGTTGGTTTTGGAAAGTGTTTCCAATAGAGTTTTCTAGACAACCAAAGGGTTTTTATTGGGATGAGATGTTTTGAAATTTATGTGAATATCTTGAAATTGAGTTTTTGTATAAATGTTTGTGTCTTTAAAAATATTTTAGTATTATTTGAATTGGGATTTGGATCTCATGGTTAACAGTTTTGAGAAAAAGGATGTGTGGTTGACCATTTTGGTTTTGAAAAGTGGAAAGAATCTTTGTTTTATCCTTTGGTATTTCCACGAGTAACCACATGCATGGGGTTATATGGGATGATGGATGGTTTATGGCATGACTTGATGAGTGCCGGGAAGGATATCAGGAGGGTGCCCGGTGTGGCACAAAAACATGCATGTGTGAGGCCCATGGGGTACCATTGGTGGATATGCTTACTGCTAAACTGTTTGTTTTCAAAGAATTTTTTTTAAAGAAAAACATGATGTCTATATGAATAGTTTGGTATCATTTGTATTATGGTTTTTTGATAATGTTGATGTTATAGGATGTTTTGAGTCCAAGAACCCCTCCTGTTTGAACTATGTTTTGGGTTTGTGTTTGGTCGCTAAGCTGTGTTGTAGGGACGGTTAGTGGTCTCTTTTGAAACAAATTTTGGGATGCCTTTACAGTGGTTCCCTTCATGTGTTTGGATATAGATTGTGGTATATCTTTACCAAGGGACCATCTTGGTTGGGTCCTTTGGTTCAATCATTGGATAAGGTACGCCCTATTAAGGGTTAGTGCACAACTGAAGTGCAAGCCAGATTGTTTTTCCTTTTGAAGACCCTCTAGTTGATCAATATATGGAATATTTTTCTTGATATTTTTAGATTGAGTATACACCCTTTCCGTTATTTGATTTTTAGATCCCCTTGTAATGGGAGAGTTCTCATGGAAGGTTGATAGAGACCTTTGTTTTTTAAGTTTCCTGATACGTCTAAGGTGGATGTGGTCTAGGATTATTAGTGTGGATGAGTGTCTCAATGGTGTCAAAGAAGACCTTTGGGTTCTTTGAAGTTTCTTTGATGCATGAATTCATGTTAAACCACCGGTGTGGGAAATATGGTCTCGATAGGATATTGTGGCCACATTATAGAATTGTGTGTTGTTTGGGGATGTTATATAAGGTCTCTCTCCATGCATTGTTTATATCAGTCACAATGGCCATGTTCGATGATGCCTTATGATGTCATGTGCTCGATTGACCATATAGGCGAATGTCGTGAAATCCTATGATATTCTCTGTTATGTTGGGAGAATGTCTCCCTTGAAAAAACTTCAAAATCATCCATTTTAGATGAAGGTGAGTGTAGGTGTTCTTTACTTCTATTGTTTCTCACCTGAAGAAACAAGGTGTGATGTGTGTGCATCTTCATAGCCCTTGTTTCAGTGAAATATCGAGATCAGGTAAAGTGAGTTTGGAATGTGTTATGTATAGAAATCTTATATGGTATTGCGGTGTTGTTGTTGGTGGCACCAAAAGAAGAATTCTCATTTAGTGGGTTTCCAAATACTAACTATGCAGCCAAGGATGCTTCAATCATTTGAGCTCTAGCCACAGGTCTCTGAGAGAAGCTGGCTCGTAGTTAGGGGAAATCACATGGTCATTTAAACCCTTGTACAAAATCATATCATAAATATGAAAGATAAGAAGAGTTTAAACCTCTGGTATCATCATCCTTCTTCTGTTGTTCACATTTGGCGGAAATAGGTGGAGGGCCCTATACCCATGTCATCACCCAATGTCATTCCCCCCCCCCTTTGGTTTCCATTGAGTCTTTGGGGAATGGTTGGATGTTTGGATAGACTGGTTGAGAACACGGTTTTCAATTATTTAATAGTGACCATGCCCCAAAGAACCATGTGGATAGAAGGATCCACAATGTTAGCGCATGGTTTCCCAAATTGTGCGGACTGACCAAGTGACCTTCCCAACTTTTCAAATTTTGGGGTCTTTCTGTACCATCCCATGCTGGTCGGTTAAGATACTTGGTTCTTATGGTGGGGAGACCCACTATGAGTCTTATATAAGTTCTTTCGTAAAGTTTCTATAGAAGTATACCCATTGTATTGGGGAGTCCGCTCAGGCCTCCCCTAGTAGTGTCTTGATTCTGTCTCGGGAAAAAAATTATTGGTTGTCCGTTATGGTGGGGAGAGTATTTGTGTCCCCCCGTACCAGTAACTTAGATTTATCCATGGTCTTGGCTTGGTGTAGATAGTCTCGTTCTGAGCTATCTAGCTTCCAAAATATTCCTTGTGTAAACTTTGGAACTGGAGAGCACCCAATGGTTTAGTTAAAGTAAGGTAAGTGTAACATTGTTCAAAGTTGTTGTTCGTTTGGGTGAATTGCTTGAGTATTGTTCAGATTGTGTTTGAGGAGTTTTCATTTGGGATAAATCATGAATGTGCATGATGGTTTCAGAATAGTGGTGTAAGTTTGGTTTGTGTGAGTATTCCTTCCTTCATTGATCACTAGAGGTGTTTTGGCCTTTGGGGGACAAACCTGGTAAGGGAGTACTTCTTGGTTTCTCAGTTCAGTTTGGTTGTTGCTTTGGCCTTGCTATGACTTTTCAAAGAGGAAAGTTTTCATGTTGGGGAGAATTGTTACATAGATTATTTGAAATTTATTTTTATTTTAATTTCCATTAATGCTTTGTTTTGGGGGTTTCCAATGGTTTTATAGAGAATATGTGGGTTTTCATGAATTGGGCCAAACCGTGAGACCAATTCCACATTTAAAAATAATATTTGTTTCTTTTATAACATTTTAATTTTTTAAAATTTTTTACTCATTCTAACTCCTAAATGTCCTCCCCTGATATATTAACACTATAATTAAAATTTGGAGCATTTAGAAATCCATAAACAAGGATTATTTTTGTTTTTATTTAAGGGATTGGGCTGGACCAGAAGCCCATATCTAGTTTTAAAAATTATTTTATTTATTTAATAACATACTAAATATTATGTATTTTTTGGTGATTCTAAGTCTCACATGAGACCATTACAGCCAGCCGCGCCCCCGGCCTCTTTCCCCCCTTTTTGGAGCTCTTAGGAATCGTGATATATGGACGAACTTCTTATGGTTTATAAAATAGTCCATATTTGAGGAGGTAAGTTCATTATTTCATAACTCCCCCAATTATGACTCTTTTCCCTTCATTCCAGTTCCTAAATGACATCATAATTATTTTTCGAACAACCCCTGAATTTTTTCCTTTTTCAATTTTATCTACTGGTGTTTTGTGGAGATTCATTCAATATTTTTCAAGTAAGTCAGTCCATTTGTTTCTTCTTTCATTTTTATTAGGGTTTCATTCAATGTGCTTAGGGTTTCTTCCCTTCTACATGAAGTGACAGATTTCTAGAGGGTAAGGTGTCGAGACTAAGTTTTATCCTTGGGTTTTCTTGGCCAAATTTTCTATTTTTAGGTTTGATCTACCCTTCTTGAGGTGCGGCGGTGGTGCGTTTGTGTTTTCACACAAAGGATTCAAGGGTTTCATTTGATTTGGTAGGTGATTCTAATGTTGATGAAATATTTGTGTATTATCATGCTATATTTATCATATTTTCAGTCTTATATCATTTTATTATTTCAGCAAAAATTGGTTCTAATGATGTTTCTATTTGAATTGAATTTTAAATGCCAATTTGGTGTGAAATTGGGGGTTTTCCAAAGAAATATTTTATTTTTTTATTTAGGGATGCCCTATAAATACTTAGTTGTTTTTATTGACCTGTAATAAGGCTTAATATACTATTTATAATGTTTATCACTTTTGGTTATTGATGAAAAAATTGGTTTTAATTGTGTCTGTAAAGAAAGTGATGTTGTGGTTCCACTTTTGTGTGGAAATGAAGGTTTTACAAAGTTATCACTTTTTTTTAACATGGGGATCCCCAAAAATTGATTTATTGTTTTAATTGAAATTTATTGGACTTAATTTACTGTTTTGGTAACATACAAGTGTGAACATAGTGTACAAGTGGGTTTTTAAGGGGTTTTGTGTTCAAAACAACATGTGATTTGGAGAAATTGTTTTATTCAAATTCAAAGTGTTTGTTGTGTGTTTTAAGTGGTATAAAATGCGATAGATACTGTATTTGGTGTATTTGAATAGTAGTGGTGTTTTACATTAAAATGGATATGTGTTAAATTCTGAAATTGTTTGAGCACAAAGGGGGAAGCCCGGGTACCTAGGTAGGGCGGATGTGTACTAGTACGGCTAGTAGACTGGATGGGTTTTGTCTCTGTTTCACCTAGAACTAGCATAACAACAACTATAATTAATCTATGTGGATGATTATTGGGGACCACTAGGTTATGGGTATGTTACCTACTAGTGTCTCATGCACGAGAACTGATTTTACTATGGTTACATTACACCGAGTTACGAGGTACATGGGGCCCGAGACTATCTAGTGCCTATGGGTGTTCCTGATTTTGTTGCTCATTAGATTTGTGATATTTTCCCTTGTATATGGGTGTATTTGGAATTATATTGAATTATCTAACATGCCTATTTAAATGTGTTAACATTCTGAAAGTTTTATCTTGATTTTTTTTCAATTTAAAGTAGCATTTCTTGGAATTTGTCGCCTCTTTTCATTGCATATTAAAACTGCTTGCTTTTTCACCATGTATTTCATGCAGCTTGGAATCATTGGGTGGTATCCTACTGGGCATTATCTCAAACCCTACTTACACCCGTGGGTGTAATTAGATTTGGTTATTTTTGCTGTCGTAGTTTGGGGTACAACTTTTGTGCCAACATTTCGGGTTTTTAGTGGTCCATCATGATACGGTGTTGTGGATATGGCTTGAGGGAAGTGCCTCTCACCATGTGGAGGTTCTTGGTCTATATATTGTGGGTTTATTCATTTGTTATAGTCTTCTATAATTGTTTTAAATAATTTAATTCAGTTATGAAATCTTGTAAAAGATGGTTTTGTTTGAAAAATCCAGATTTGTTTTATTGGATTCATTCGTTGTTTTATGTTTATAAACTTGGGTAAATAATTCCCAAATTTCATTTTTTGTTACCTGGGAACTGGTGCCAGCCCATGGGGATTGGGAACGCCCTTCGGGCCTTTCCAAAGTCTGTGTTTGGTGCCGTTTTTGGTGGTGACTAGATTCAGTTCGTGACAAAGGAAGCCTTGTATGGTCTAAAGAAAGATCCAAGACCATTGTATTCCAAACTGGACACTTTCTTAAAGGAGATGAACTTCAAGAAAGGAAGAGTTGGCAGAAATCTGTACATCAAGGAATGCCAAGATCTTTCTCTCATTTTTATTGTCCATATTGACGACATTATATTTGTTGGGAATGATGAAAGAAGCTATGAAAGGTTTGCTGAAGAAATGAAGAATGTCTTTGATATGTCCATGTTGGGTGAAATGAGATAATTTATTGGGTTACATATTTTGGAACAGAAAGAATTAATTTTTCTCTCCCATGAAAAGTATGTTAAGGAACTTCTTATGAAGTTTGGGATGGAAAAACAAAACCTGTATCAGCTCTTATCTCAGTGGGAACGAAGCTAAGAAAAGATGATGAAGGAAATAAAGTTGATCAGAAATAATATCGAAAGTTGATTGGAAGTTTGTTATACCTGACTGGATCAAGACCAGATATTGTTTTTGTTGTTACATTATGTTCAAGATTTCAGAGTGCTCCTAAAGAATCATATCTTGTTGCGGGAAAAATAATTCTCAGATACATAAAAGGCAGAATAGAATTCGGAATCAAGTATAGTGGCTCAAATAACATTGACTTATTTTGCTATTCAGATACAGATTGGGTAGGAAATGTTGATTATTGAAGATCCACATCGGGTGGAGTGTTATTTATAGGAAAATTTTTGGTTGGATGGCACTCGAAGAAGCAAACTTCTGTGACACTTAGTACGGATGAAGCTAAATATGTTGCTTCTACCATGGCCGCCACACAAATTATCTGGATGAAGACACAGTTAGAAGATTTGTTAGTTGAAGTGAAGTTGCCCTTGCTCTTGGGATGTGATAATCAAAGCACAATTAATCTTACCAAGAATCCAGTCCAACATTCTCGATCAAAGCATATTAATATCAAATATCATTTCATCAAATAGCATGTGTAAAATAATGAACTGAAACATGAATATGTTTCATCTGATGAATGAGTTTCTAATATTTTCATGAAACCCTTGCCAAAGGGATCATTCTCAAGATTGAGGATGAACATGGGTGTCCAACATCTTTCTCTTCAAGGATAAAGTATGTTGTTCCATAATCTCTCTCTTCTTACCTTTTGGATTGTTTTGTCAAGGGGGATATGTTTTTTGTTTCATAAATCTATTTGTTTAAAGAGAGAGTTGTGGGTAAGCTGTGAACTCAGCACTGCTTGTGTATGTGAACTATTCTAATTGTTTGTTGGAGTGGTCGTAGGAAAGAACTTTATGTTTTTTGCAGGATGTATGAAGTTGAAGATGTATGAACATTAAGATGTTTTTTCACTACCTATGAACATCATGTTTTTTCCGTCAACGATTCTTGTTTCCTATAATGAGTTAGCTCATGTAGGTTTAGAATTATTGATAAGTAATCTATTGCTTGAGGTTACAATGTTTGGTGATTTATGAAAACTTGGTTGATAATAAAATCCAAAGGGGGAGATTGTTAGGACAAAGCTGAAGGAAGATATGTTTTGTATAGATTGTATTTTGTTGATCTTGAAGAAGTTTTCATAAAGGAAAGACACCTTGAATTTCTAAGAATTCAGAAGATAGAAGTTTCAAGATTTGGAACCGAGAATATTGAACATTCGTAACCTAGTGTTCAAAGAATTCAGAGTCTGGAATTTGGAGTCTAGAAATTGAGAAGTTCGGAACCGGGAAATTGAAAATTCCTGAAAGCTGGCTGATAGGAGATGTGAATGCCCTGATTGTGATGATGCTTTGCTGTTTTGTAACTCTAATTTATGAGTATATGCAAGTACTCATGATACAAGAAAAATTTGGGTGGTGAAGTCATACGAAGGTCTGGAGGAGTCATTCTGAGAATTCAAAATCTCCAGTATCGATGATTGAAGAAGTCGCACCGAGAACCCAAATGTCGTACCGAGAACTTGTGAAGTCTTATCGAGAACTAAGAGCCGTTCTGAGAATCTGGAAGATCCGTTCTGAGAATCAGAAGTCGTACTGAGAATCGAAGAAGTTGTATTGAGAACCAAAATTCGTTCCGAGATTCAGGAAGAGCCGTTCTGAGAACCAGAAGTCAGATTGAGAACTAGAACTCCGTTCCAAGAACTGGTGAAGTCGCACCGAGAATGGAGAATTCATACCTAGAAGTGATGAAGAGTCATAACGAGAATTGAAATGGTGTCATGCCGAAGAAGCGGTGAAGAGTTATTCCGAGAATTAAAGTGATTCTGAAAACTCAAGAAGGATGAATCCGAGAAAGTCATGCCAAGAAGGTTGAATCTGAGAATGTGGTAGCAAGAAGCCAAAAGGTGGATTCGAGAATGTGATACTGAAAAGCTAGAAGGTCTGATCCATAAAAGGCCAAAGTTCTAAATCAAGAGAAGTGGAGGAAGATTCGAGAAGATTTTAGAAGCGTTGACAAAGTCTTAATTACTCTAAGATTTAAGGATAAATTAAGATTTGGGTGAATTTAAGTGAGTGGGAAAATATTTTGGTTTCCCACCTAAGCACACTTTGGAGCCCCTATAGAAAGAGATCAGGGTATAGAGCGAGATATTGATGATACTGTAGTGAGAGAAGCTCTGATAATCTAGAGAGAGAAATATGTGTGTGGCCGACTAAGTTTTCAGTGCAGTTTCAATTGAAACGAGAATTTCATACTGGTTGACACCGTATTGAGTTTCTTGGATTAAAGAAAACATATTTTGAAGAATCAGAGTGAAGAAGAAAATTCAGATTGAAGAATAAGAGTGAAGAAGAAAATTTGAAGTGAATAATTCAGAGTGATGAATTCAGTGTGGAGATTCGGAATGGGGAATCAGTACTGGCTATCACCGTATTGAGTTTCTCAGTGTGAGGAAGATTCAGATTGAAGAATCGGATTGGGAAAATTCAGAGTGGAGATTCGGAATGGGATGTTCAGACTATAATTGATCTATCCCAAGTCTAAGGAGTCCTTTTCTTTCTTATGGGTAAGGAAGTGAAGATTTGTGCTGAACTTTCTTACACTTGTTTATTTGAAAGGAAGTGCAGGTAACATAAGTCATTACAAGAAACGAGACTTTTCCCTATTGTTCTAAGAGGGTGGACACGCACTAGAGTGATTGTTTCACAGTGCTTCACGAGTGTAAGTGTATATCCTAATCATTGTAATCCAAGGATAGTTTTCATAGTGTATTGTATGGTGCGGGATTGTTTCCAACCATACCAAGGACATAACTATTCTTATTAAATAGTGAACCATGTAAATTGATGTGTTTCTTTGGATGTGTTCTTGTTTGTTTCTCAATAGAGAATTATATCTTTAACAGGAGACAATGTTTGTTCTCAGCATTATGGGAACTTAAAAAAAGAAAAAGGGGTACCACTGATTCACCCCCCTCTCAGTGGTTCATTACTCCAACTGGGTCCTTACATTATGTAGATGTTATAAGGTGTTATGTAACAAGACCCTAGAACTATTTTAATTTGGATTATTTTTTATAAAGAATATACATTCATTTTATTGTTGTTACTATGTAAATGGTTTTTGGAGAAAAAAATTGTCTTTTTAGTTAATATTCAATTAAAAAATCTATTTTTACGAATTAATAAATTTTTTAAATAAAAAATATTTTAGTAAAATATTCTCACTATTTTATTTTTTATTAAATATAAATGATCATATAATTTTAATATGAATACATTTGTAATTTTTATTAAGGTTTGAAAGCTGTTTTTGTCAAAATGCATGAATTTTCGATAAATGTGAGTTTTTATTTTAAAATAAGAACTCACATATTTAGACAATTATTCAGAGAAAATTAATATCATTTTTTGGTTCAGGATGTCGAAATTATCTAATAGTGAATTTTTCATAATTTTCTGAGACTGTCAAATTTTTGGGTAAACATTAAATATCGTTTAAATATATAATATGTTTTATGACATCATAGTGACCCAATAGTGTTGTAATAAAATACTATAAAAAATATGATATTTCAATATATGTTTTATTATTAAAATAATGTGATTTTATATTTTTTTTCAAAATTTTATGGTTCTTTAATGGACCCTCCAAGACTTAAAAAATATTTTCACTTTTTAAAATGATTTATATGAGAGTGTGACTCACCTCCACATAAAAAAGAATAATATTTTAATAAGTTTGGACATATTACTTATAAAATAATCTTTTCCACTCCACTTTGGAAAAATCAATGGGATGGTTTGTAGTTTTGATTTGTTTAATGTGTAGTTCCCACAACCTAAATAATAAATAATTCCCTATACATTCTTATATACAACCACTCAATCTCTCATTCCTCATCACTCAAAACCATTGGTGATCGACCAACCGCTACCCACCTTTCTCTATAATCCTCCCAAGGTGCCCCAATCTCCTTAGAATCATCTCTCAAGCCTCTCCCAAGTCTTTGGGATCACACTTCCAAGTAAGTGATTTATTCCTTTCTAATTTTTCCAAGTTTCTTAATGTTGTTATACCGTTTTATTTTAAATTAAAAATGTTGTTGTATTATTTAAAACATCACCCATATTTCCCTCCTTATGTTTGAATGATGATAATCCTTTTTATCTCTCATTAATGCCACCCATGTACACCCATTACCATGCTGAAATTCCACAAGGAATTTATCTCTTCCCATTTACATTCAAGAAATTATTTTTTATTAAGAATCAAAATTACATTACATATGTTGGGATGTTAGGTTTCACGAACCCCTGACTGTCCATTTCATGTATAAATTATGAGAGACCCATTTCTCTCTCAGCAACCCATTTTACGATATATATTTGACGTCGTTATGCTGCCAAAATTTCCCATGGAAAAATAATCATTTAAGTGAGTACCATACCCATTTCTATCATGGTTATTCACCTATATAAATATATATGTATTGATTATAGAGTTTCATGTATGTAGTACACATTCCATTATTTTGGAATAAATTATTATGTTAAATTATTCATTGTTATATGATCCATGTGGTACACTTATGAATGAAATGAAATGTTTATAAAGGGTGAGCCCTGATAGTGGTCCAATGCATTGGGTAAAGAATAGTATCATGGTACGCCATGTGAAGTGATAGTTTAATCATTCAAATTAAAATGAAATGAGGGTTTACTCATGAAAATTAATGCTTAATGAGGGTTTAATCATGATCCATGTGCAAGGATCCTTGACTTATTCTAATATCATGTTAAATGTTGTTTCCACATTTCCATGTTATGATAATAAAGCTATATCATGCCATTATGTTCATGTTTCTCTTGTGCACCATTGATAGTCTTATTGACTAACATGTACTATATTCTTTATGTTATGATTTTTTACTCCCTTACTGGGCTTTATATCTCACCATTTTCTTATGAATGTTCTCGGGTTACCCCATGCAATGCTAAGTATGAAGGAGTGTTGTGGTCATGTAAAATATGTTTTCAAAAAGGATTTTTTGTTTTATGTTATATGTTGTTATGTAATGTTCATAATTTTCCAATACAATAGAAAACATGATCCTTAGAGTTGTCTTAAGTGCATGTTTATGTAATAAATCACGTTAATGTGCGTAATAAAGAGAAGGGTTGTTATAATAGGAATGGTCAGACTTAAGATTGACTTGTATTCCTGAGACAATTCCTTTATCAGTCAATGGGGATTATTCTGATTCATTGATATAATTATTATGGGAGATACCCCCAAAGAATCTGGTCTTTTTATTGTTATATAAATTCTAATTCATTTTACTAATGATTCACCTAACTCATTATTAGTATGTTAGAATGCATTGGATACACCCCTTGGATCCATCTTGATGTTATTGAACACACAAAACCATGGAATCACCTCATTGGAATCATTCATTCTTAGCCTGAGATTACTGTGGATGAGCTCCATGTAATCTGTTAGACTATTTTATAGTGTAATGAATTGGGTGTACCCATTGAATCATAATCAAACGAATATTTCCAAACTGCATGAGTTACTAATATGAGTTAACATAACCTATTTAGTCAACGATGCCTTTGCTACACCTTGGATCCCCACTTATTGTTATGTTGACCTTTTTTAGTGTTGTTGAAAACTTCACACGTTCCATTTATATAAAATAATGATTAAATTAATATTTTAAATTATATGTGTTCAAAAACCATCCGAGGCAGAAAAAACCACCAGATGTTTATTTTTTCCTACTTTACTTTTATATACATGCACACTATTTTATTTTACATTCAAAGACTAGATTTTTATACATTCCACTGATGGTGGATTATTTATAATTACCATACACCTTATTCAGGCCACCATTGGTTCCCAAGAATATTATATGATCGCATGTATGGACAAGGAGAAGCATCCCATTTTTGACACCTGACATGATTTCTTAAGGATGGGATCTATGTAGCAGATGGCTGAGCCAATGCTTGAGATACGTGGATTGTTTTTTTCATGTTTTTGAATATTTTATATGTCATGTATATCACTATCTCCATGTGTAAATATACGGCTTATTTTTTATTGTAGATACATTCCATCATCATTTTGTATATGATACTTTTTATAGTTATAGTGTGGATTATATATTTCATGGGTGTTTATGATTAGTTTTACTTCCATATTTATTGTTATTATTCCACTATTTATTCATCTATTATATGTATTTTTCTCTACTCTAACCTGAGATAATAGTATCCCCACTTTCAAACCATTGTCACTGGCTCCTAGTCGATAGCCACTAGCATGAAGGGCGACACACTTGAGGCTATGTGGACGAATGAGTTCAGTTAATCAGGAGTCAACTATGTCCTTGATGCCACAAAAGGAACTAAAAACATTTAACTTATAGTTAAAAAATTAAACCCATAACTTACTCAATGTATAATCAATTAATATTCCATGTTCAATGGATCCTCAATGAGTCCATACTAGAGTTGATCCCTATTCATTATAGAGGAATAATTTTACCTTCTGGAATATGGGGTTCACTCCATTCTAGTTTAGTAAATCCTAATTTGTATTCCCCACCAAACAACTCTCAAATCATTTGTTGGTTATGTAATGAAGTTGAAATATCAATTTCCATAATGAAAATTTCATATTCTTTTTACTAAGGTGAACAAGCCAGAAATTCTTGACCTATAGATATCTTGTTCTTGAAATTATCATCATTACATTTATATCTGAATTTATAGTCAATTAAACTTTACCATCATTTACTATTCATACCACACCAAAGGAACCTCAAGTAACTTTTTCAAATAAATTGGAAAAGTTAGTTCAATATATAACATCATCACATTACCTCACAAAGATAAGGTTTTTTAGGAGACCTAGAATGTGCCCTACTTCCTTCAACTATTAGAAAAAACAATTAGGTATCTGGATATTCACATTTCTATTTTTAAAAAATTAGTAGGCTCCATAATTAACTATATGAACTTTAACAAATATTCCAAATATATACCTATCCATTAACCAATGATCTTATAGTGAGTGGAAGGATGCACCAGAGTAAACTACCAATGAATCAGTCTGAACATTTCTTCTACGTAGTAAATCATTTACTCCCTCTATTATGTTGATGGAATTTTAGGATCTCGAAGTTGTCTTATCCATGACTTCATTGAAATTACTATAACTTATATGGGGATTTCCAAACTTCCATAAATTTGAACATGTGATTCCAGGAGCAGTTGACTTTACATGATATCTCTATCTTTACATATCTTTTGGCCATAGTCTATTTTTTCTCTATATTGAGAATCCCTTTATGTAAATAATCAGAGCACTAACAAAATATAACTAGACCTCCCTTCATCAGGGTCCCTCATTGAGGATAAAATTATGTTCATCTTTGATTTTAGGATATATCCTTCTATAGTAATAACTAATCAGGGAAACTATACTATCTCATGATTCTATTAAAGATGAAAATAGTATAAGTTCCAACACATCATCCAGGAACATGAATTTCATTTCTTCAAAATAGATCTAGATCATGTTTAAGTCATTCATATAATATTCCACTGATCGTATTATAAAAACTTCATAAGAATCACATCAATAACACTTTGTTTTATTCCATTAGTATATTGTATATATATGTTAGGGCCAACATAAACTTAACTGTATTATTCTTATCCTAGATGTTTAAGCATTCATTTCATTCCAATTGCATTATCACTAATCATAGTGATTTTCTTTCTGATTTTCTAATTCAACCATCCCCATCTTGTTTCTATTTACTCCACCTAACAAAACTTCCAAATCCGTATGGTTGAGATAGTCTGCTATTTTCATCTTCCAGAAACTAAAGTTATTTACATCAAACATGAAAATTTGAACATGAGATTCCATGTCTTTTGATTATAATAAAAAAAACCAAAATTAATTTAACGTAACATAATGTGTGAAAGTTACATTATCTCTAGGTATTGATGAACCAAGATCTAATACCAATTATTGGTAAGCCTATTGAGTGTATAATCATTGGATGATAGAACAAAGAGTTCACTATAGGATTTAATTCACCAATGCTCATGTGTTATAGAATCCAAATACTGAAACTTCCATGAATATTGGATAACCGGAACCAGAAATTCCGCAATACTCTATTCACCAACAACAAGTCACACTACTAAAAGATTTATGTGGTTTATACTTTCATACTACATCTATGAGATAAAATATAAAAAACATGATATTATAATAATTTACAAGGATTAAATCAATATAGATAAGTATCAAATGATTACACTTAAATTCAAAGTAAAAAAGTACTAAGTGATTGGTACAACAAAAAATCAGGTCCCACCTATCTTTTATTTATGTTCAAAATTGATTAAATAAGTTGCACCATCTATCAAAAAACATGTTCACCAATATATTGGATTCACTGTTCTTCTTTATATAACACCAACTCAACATCTTAAAATAGTGTAATATTCACATCTACCATCTAGAGGACTAATACAATAGAATCCAAATTCTCATAAATGTAGATAAGTATTCTCGGCCCATCAGTATATCACCATCTTTTAGAAAAACCACTTGTGTGATGGAGTCTCTAATTATCATTTCCTTGAAAAGGGTAATGGTGAACCGTAGTTCTTACATTTGGTAAAATTATTCTAATGACATGAAGAAAGGGATTAACAATTAAAAAAATGGTATCTAGTATATGAAATTGTGTGTGATTCATATTAGTGGACAGGGAACCCTACATTGGTGGTAGTAGCTAACTGTGAGTATGATTCGACAAGGAGGATAAAAGTCAAGAATTTGGGAATTAGGTCAACTACATATGATTGGAATGACATACTCTAAGTAATATTGGGATAAATCTATTGTTAGAGGTATTTCAGAAGAATGTGACTATAGTTTTTCATGATAGATATTATCACATGAGGTGTATATTTGATAAATGGGATAACACGACACTAGTTGTGATTTGGGAAATAGTATTATACAAGATGATGGCATTTGATCATTAGTTCCAATGTGTGTATAATCAGCGCATGTGGTATGGAAAATAATTTTATTGTTTTTGTGTCTAGTGTATTTTCAATGGGGATTTTGTGTAGGTGATTCCTATTGTGGGTAGTACCCTTGAAATAGATCAATTAGTTGGAATGGTTATCCAAGGTTACAAAAAAGGTGACAAAGGAATGCGATGTCATCTTGGTTATTTGGGTATATGGTTAGAAGGTTTCACTAGTTTGATTAAGGATGTTTTTTATGGGGATTGGGTTAGATTAAGGATGATCTACCATTTAGTGGGTATTTTTTATGGTCCAAGCTATTTGAAGTGGTTTATAGCATGAACGTTGGGTATGCCTTGTGATATAGGTCCTTTAGAGGTGAGGTGGGATAATTGTTTTATGAAAATGATGTTGTGGGTGTATTGTAAACTGTTCTATAGTTTTGGAAGTAATTTTGGACATAATTATATTAAAATTCCCTGTTTGTAAAAAATTTCAGTCAATTCAAGGTATTTTTAAAAGTTGTAAAATTTTTATTAAAAACAGGTAAATTATGGTATGTAATGGTGCTTGTGCATAAGATTAACTATATGGGGGTTAGATAAAATCAGCTAACTATTGATCTTATGATTATTTATATTAACAAGAGTCACCTTGTGTGAAGGGTTTGAAATATTGATAAATTTTGGAATGCATTAGATTTTGGTTGTAATAAGTTACTCTTACATATAGGGGTACCCAATATATAAGAGTCCCACTTAAAAAATTTAAATGTTTTAGAAATCATATATATATGAGATTAAGGATAATGTAAATGGAAAACATAAGATTAACTCCATTTGATGTATAAAAGAAACTTTTGGATACATGAGATTTATTCTATAGGGAGTAAGAAAAATGGATAATACGAAAGAGTAAGTTTGAGTTACCATATGTTAATAAGAGTCATTTGTGAGAAAAGTATAGGAATAAGATTCATTCAAATTTGATGAATAATAGTAATTTATTATATAATAGTCTTTTATAATGGATGCATAATTTTTATTTGGTATCAACCTATGATATGTTTGAGTTATTGAATTAGCGAGATTTGAAGGACGATATGTAAGGGTATGACCCATGTGAATTATTAAAAGTGTTTGTGACACTAATAATTCAATATTTTATAGTTTTTTAAATACTTTAAATGATTATTTAAGTTGTAAATTTGATATAAAAGGGGATATTAATGATTTTTTATCTATAATATAGCGGTTAATACTTTTAAATCTCTCTGGTTCTTCTTCTATTCTCTAAGAAATATCACATTAAATTATTTTCAATTATCTATGTGGTCTAAAGTATTGTTAAGGATAACTTACCAAGAGTTATATTATTGGTTCTTCTCATTATTTTGTTGTTTTTCATCAATTATTCCCTAAAATAGAGATTTTTCAGATTCTTGTGAATCTTCTTATTGATGTTAAACCAGACACATGTTCTTGAAAAGTGTAATCATTCATACTCTAGCTAGATGGTTCCTATTAATTGTTAATGTTATACATGTGTTATGTATTTTGTAATAAATAAGATAGGTAGGTTCACCTATTTGTAATGGTGAATAAAACCACTTGTGGTTTTCATATCTCAAAGGAGATACCCTTGAAGAAATACATGGAAAATTGTGGATATGATATTGTATTCCATGTTTTCCTAGTGTTGGGGGTTTAAATTACAATGTGTTGGATATCGTGAGTTGTAATGTGATGATTCTTGGGATGTGATATGGATGGTGTTTTCTATTTCTGTGGGTGGAAATGGAGGTTTATTGTTGGTGTGTCCTAGTATGTTTGTGATTTACACTCACCTTGGGGCTAAGGCCATTTGGGCCCTATGCACATTAGATAAGGACCAAAAGTTAGTTTAGTCAAATGTTTTTATATGTAACATTTGTATTTATGAGTCATATGGATGATGGTGTTAACTAATTGGTTAGTGGAGTGGAAAAACTATAGATAGCCATGGTTAGTGGTGTGTGAAACCACCAGATCGGAGTAGGATTCTCACTAGATATATGAGTAATTATGAGATAGGTTATAGTAGTTTCATGTGGTATTCAGGGATAATTTGGTTAGATGATTCCATTTGATGTGGGAATTGGTTTAAAGGGTGATGGAACTTCTAGTATAGTGGATTATGGATGTATCATTACACTCTAGCACTCAATGAAGTATGTAAAGGGTCACTCATGGTCGGACAAGCATGAATAAAGAATGATGTGTTTTTTCTTTGTTGTTTATTATTATTATTATTTTCATGCACTGGTATACATATGGATATTAGTTAAGGAAAGTATTGGAGGTGGAATACTGAGTTCATACCCATGTCTAAATGGTCCCTCTAGGATGAATATATTATGTATGTATCTTTGTTCATGTAAGGATAAAGGTTTTCTAGTGGGAACATAGTAGAGATTGGAGGTAGGTCATGTACATTCTATATGGCATGGAGTTGTACATGGGATGAGAGGTTCCTCAGTACTAGGATAGAAATTATATCAATTATTTTTATATCTGTATATATATAATAAGATTTTTGGAAAATAGTTGGGTTTTGTATATCTAACATGACATGGTAGATATTATTTTTGTTTATTATATTTGTGTTTGGTTTTTTGTTGCCTATTATTTTAAACTAATGCTTCTGTATTGAATTGAGATTATTTTTATCTACCATGAGAGGGTATCGTATCCCCAATATCACCACATAGACCCTTGTTACTAATCAGAAGGCTTTGTTGTATGGGTATTCATACATAAGGTGATGTAGTGCACCAGTCCGGTTAGTATGAAGTGATCCATGCTAGGTAATTACAATATGAAATATATATGTTAGTGTGGGGAGAAATAACAATCATGTGTATAGGTGATAGGCATTCCATGAGTTCATGGGGATATTTGGGCATTTGGAGAATCTAGGAGCAAGGTAACTAGTGTATCTCTTACAACATGGAGTTTTTGATTTTAAAAAATATAAAAACATAAGTGGAGGCCTACAACTACCTATTTTTTTTAAATAACACTTGTTATAGGTTCAGACAATATTGAATAATATTTAAATTTTATACATATATAGTTTTTTCAGTAGTGGTTCCAATTTTATTCTTGTTTTCATATATTTAGAAGTGGTTAAAATTTACAATAAAATAACCCTAATTAATTTTTTAATCATACTAATTCTAGTGTATAATTGTCATTAACAATAGTCTTTGTCTTATTTTGGGATATTTAGATATAATTTCATATATTAAATTTAGAGGGGGTTATATATACCACTAATGGAAAAAATAACCCCCTCTCATTTCACCATATTTTTACAATGTTATCTTTTGAATAATTAAATAAGATATAAAATTACACTCAAACATTATAAAATTTAATATCTTGTAGTTGAATTTCTAAAATTAAATTTTAATTGAATAAATACTGTTTAAAAAAACAATAGAAGAAATTTATACTTAATAATAAATTCCATAGTGATTAATGAGATTCAAGATCCACTTAGTTTGTGACCCTATAGGATCCTATGTCAAAAGAAATAGGTGAAACATAATTGGTGTCCAAGATCAGTTTCTAGGAACACATCAAGGCACCCAAATAGAATGATGTTAGTTTAGTAAAAAACCTTGCTATGAATTATTCGGTGTATTGTAATCTATTTTTCAATTGAAATATATTTAATTTGGATGCATACTTGTGTCATTACCCTATATTATTTATTTATAATTCTTTATATTTCTGAAATTAACTAATCTATAAACTACCTCTCCAAATATTTTTTTTCCAAAAAAATCCATTTCAATCAAAGGGTGATTGATATATTATTATATTTAATATTGAAGGGACTAATCCTTTCATTACCGTTTTTATTGACATTAATCTTATGACAGACATAACTTATGCTACATGTCCATGAGAATATATTATCACAGTTTTAGTCCCTACATAAAAATTTGAAATTCGTGATACCAATTAATAATTATCTTTAGTGTAAATATTGATACACACTATTAACACCCAAAATTTATGTTCCATTCACTTTTCCAAAGAATCCATTAAATGATCCTCACTCAAATAAAAAACTGATAATTATTCAAATGGGATTTTCATGTGCCACATATTTATGTCCTGGAATCTGTTTATATAAGGGTGAAGAGAATCCTTCATGACTGAATTCCATATTAATGGATATTCTTCCCTTTATAGAAGCATGAAAATTTTATTTCATTGAAAAAAATTTCTTTTCATATGGGTATAATTTTGTGGAAGTGATGTAGTGATCCTTCAATGCTTCATAACTCTTAGTAAACATGTTTTCCTAGGTAAATGAGTATTCTATGATGGTTTCAATGAGGTGTGGCCTAAAAATAATCAACACACACTTTGGGAAAGGGGACATAAGGGATAATTAAAAGCATAAAAGTTTAGGAAAAAATTTATTCTATGACACAAAGAGAAAGAGAAGAATCACATCATTTACAAATCAATTACATTATGTAGGACATTAAAAAATATTCTATTGAAACTCCCGATATTATGTTAGAGAGAAGGTTTAGGTCACTGTGAAAGATCATTAAGGTAATGAACTAACAACAAAAAAAAACCTTATGGAACTTTCTATATGAAGTCATTTGTGAAGGAATCCCACTAACATCTTTCATAGAGGACTCTTGTGAAATTATATCACAAATTATTCCCATGAAATATTTTTTTAAAGGACTCACTTGAAGTCCTTTCATGATAGAATTTTGAAACAATCATTTATATAGGTTCATTCAAATTAATACTTTATGAATCAATTGTCTCAAAACCCATGGATTTTGAAATATTCAATTTCATTTAGAAGACCCCAATATTTTTTAAAATTATTATTTCATAAATTAATTTTGGCCTCTTACAAATGGTCCATCCCCATATAAGATTTCACCCAGGGTGACCACTTTATAAAATATTAATTTTATAGGTGTTACTTCGTCATTTTATATAAAATCATCCTTTTACATAAATCAAGTGAGACTAATTTTCACCTTTAGACCATTTAGAGGTATATTGTTCTATTATAATGTATATAGTAGCACTTGGGTCAAATCTTTGGTGATGGAAAAAATTATTGGAGTCGAATGTTTTTTTTTTAATGTGATTTTTTGTATAGATTAATTAAATTAATTTATGAATTATTTTTTATATAATAATTATATCAAGATTTGGGTGAGTTAATTATTGGGGTTATAATGTCATGACATCCTTGATATTTTCAAAATATTTCATTAAATTAAAATCTTCTTCAGAAGATGATTTACGTCAAAATTACTAGTTTTTGATTGAATCAAAGCCTCAACGAGGGTTATCATATTTATAAATTCTAAATTTTTTAAGATTAATAATTTTGTGAACCCAAGTATATTTTTGGATCTAATAATCCATGTAATCAACATTTTATGCATGTTAGGTTAATAATACATGACATATCAAGTTTCACATACACAATGTTAGATTAAAAATTTCCATCTAGAGAAATATCTCAATCACCTAATATCCCAAAATTATAGATCACACAAATAGATTAGCAGTCTATCCATTAATATGGTTAGGAATATGATTGGGATTATTATTATTATTTTCTAAATAAAAAAAATAATGTTATTTGAAAAAGAGTTGTACATCGAACACACATAAATGAATAGAGGAAAATGCATGCTTTTGATTGAATAAAAAAGTGAAATAGGGAAGGTTTCTAAATTTTATTTAAAACAATTTAAGAAAATTCATATTAAAAAATCTATATTGTATGTGGATATGTTATTATGGATATGAAATATTCATTAAAATTAAAATTCAATTACAATCTCACTTACATAATTACAATTCAAAACACTTAGAGAAAATGATATAAAATAAAGGTGGAATGTTAAGTCGAGTATAAAATTGAGTTTTTAATGTAATTATATTAAAACATCAAGGATATTTTCATGAAAAAATATCCTTTTAAGTTATTAAGTTTTATACTTCTTCAGGGAGATGAGTGGAGTGTATTTATAAGCCAAGGTGGTGGAATGTTTTCATTCCTAAACATCATCTCAAGTTGGCTTGACCATCTAACATTTTTTATAGATTAATATAGAAAAATATTATTCTTAAAAGATTTATGGATTTATGTTTTAATTAAACCATCAAAAATATTCCTCAATTGTACTTTTTGATCCAATGTTATTACTGTATTGGTAAATAATGTGTTGCTCTCTAGAATTTTCCTAATGTTTTCTATGTGCAAAATGTGAATGCATTAGTGATATAAATATTCCCTAAAATCAAAATAATTTATTATAATTTTTTTAAGATGTATCTATAATTTCTCCCCATTAAAGTTCACCTCAATTGGAATTATATAATAGAAGAAAATCCAAGAATTTTGGATTGTTTTCAAGTTATTGATAAAATTTTAGGCTAGATTTTATGGATCAATTGGTCCCCTTATTGGTTGATTTGGGAATTTTATTTTTTTTTTAAAGTTTTAATATTTGGGATTTAGACTTATACTGGAGAATAAAATAATTTTAATTCTTTATTGAGCACAAAAAATATACCAACCCATCTATTTATGTTTTATTTTCAAATTCAATGGGCCTTCAAGTGTGGCCCATATGTCCCTCAAAATTGTTGAATTAGCCAAAGATCCAGTTTATTGATTTTTTGAAATTTTAAAAAGGATAAATAAAAAACAATAATCACATAATATGGATCTTTATATTAAACTATATGATTAAAATATTAAAAAATAGTTTAATTGAATGAATCCCGACAATGCTCTTTATATTTGATTATAATTAAAACATGAACATTGAATGGTAAATAATCCTTCTATATGAAAATTTAATGGTGTTAGTAGCCTAAATAATTAATTAAGATTTAATATCAACTCCCCCACACTAATTATAGTTCATGTACTCAGGCACACAAAACAAAAACACACAACAAAATAATTTTCACTCACCAAAAAATATTATATTATTTTTACAAATCAAAGAGGGTTAAGAATAGTTCAATAACTCATAAATAATTACACAAAAATTATTTAATGAAATCATGTGTCAAAAAAAGTCATTTTTCATGTTTAAAATTTTAATTAGAAAATGTTGGCTCTCAAAATATACTCATTATTGGAAGATGTAAATTTATTCAATGATGTTCACTCATTCACCATCCAAAAGTAAAAATCATAGATTTTATAAGGGATATCATAATATATTACCTATTATAAAGTGAACAATAATAAATAGGTATTTTCTATTGGGTTTGTTGTGGCTATGTAATAGTAGGAATATAATTTCCCAAATAGTGTAAATTAGGGGAAAACATGAACATAGATAAGTCAATGAATAATTTTTCAAATAATACATCGAAGGTTATGAAAACACATATTTAAAGGGGAATAAATTTTTAAAGGAAGAACAAAAAGTGATAATTCTTTTTAAAAATTTTAAAATATGAAATATGTACAAACATAATACTTATCCCAATAAAAAATGAAAATATGATGTGAGTTTTTTTTATTTTCTCAGAAGTTAAACATGGGAAAAGTATGACATTAATCTCTCAAAAGGTGTTTTATATAAAAAAACTAATTATAATAGTTATAATAATATAAATGTATGTGAAAGAGTTATTTTTAATCCAACCAAGACACGACACATTTTTATTTTTTTGTTATTTTTTAACTTTTTCATTTTTTAGAACACTTTCCTATTAATTTTGTACAAAATGATAAAAATATATATATGTTTCCAAAACTCACTTAATTTAAACCTCTCACCAACTCATAAAGGGATGTTTTCCCTCACGAATATGAAAACACATTGAAATTTAAGGAAGGTAAACCAAAAATAAACTCTATTTCCCCATAATTAAATTTCAATAAATCATGAAATGGAAATCTATGTAGATATTGAGTGGGATAAGGTTTTTGGCTTGTAATGTGGTTACCATGAATAAGTTTTTTTATATGATTGAAGGGTCTTTTAAAAAGAGTACTAGTATAAGGGTAATGATAGTCTATTTAGATTTTTTTATTCCCATTTGGTTCATAAAATTTATCTGTTATATTAATGCACACAAAGGTATGAAATTTAGATTGAATTTCCAAAAACTCAAAAACATATATAGTGGATGAGAAAAAACAATATGAAAATATGGTTATGGGTTCCCTTATCATGAAATATAAAGTTATTCCCTCACTATAGGGGAAACATTTTCCAATAAAAAATTGAGTGTTGAAAACTTATTGGTGTTGAAAAAAAGTTTTTATGAAAGTTTATGATAAAAATATATGGTGTTTGAGATAAAAACAAATCTTTTAAATCCCCTAAATGATTTGAAAAATTTTCCAATTTAAATGACGATTTACAAGGTTTTTTTTGTATTTGTAGTTGTTTTTAGTTGTTTTTTAAAATTCCAAAATAAAAGAGGAAAAAAATAGTGCATAAATAATGTAGTTAAAAATGAGAGAGATGGTGAGAATAAGAGAGGAAGAATACTAAAGGGATAAAAAGAGAGATAAAGGGAGATAAAAAAAAGGAGGAAGAGATAGGGAGGGAGTTACAAGGAAAAAGGTGACCCATGTTTGGATATGGTGGGTCACCATCTCCACTCAGTGGTGAGTCAACTCTAATAGTTGGGGATTTGGTGTAAGTCAATGTGGTTCCCTGGGTCTATTTCCTCTCACAATGATACTTTAACCAATGTACATTAACTATGAATATCCTTTTGGATGTGGGGTCTTATACTATAACTATACCAAATAGGTAAACATTAGTAATAATAAAAGGTCATTACCAATGATAATTAATCTTACTTGGGTTAAGCTAAAATTGAGAATTGAAGAGTATTAACTCTTCAACTTCATAAAATAAATTTCGAAGAATGTTTTTATCATAGAGTTCCTTATAATTTTTTATATATTTCAATTATCATAGGAATAACATCAAAACTCATCTTCTTCATTAAAAGTCAACAATATATCTTCACCATATTTTTTAGAATGAAAATTAAAAGTTTTGATAACCTGGAACAACTTATATTGGATTTCAACTTGTAAATTACATGATTTACCAAAAACTACGCTAAATAGAGACATCATAATTGGTATTTTATAGGAAGTTAAAAAATCTCAGTGAACATCAAAAATTCTCTTAGTCCAATATTTTCTTGTGTACTTAATTATTCTTTCAGGCATTATTTTTACTTCTCTATTATAAAGTTAATACATTCCATTTGTTTGGGGGTGATATTCAGTTGATGTTTTATATACAACCCCATTATTTTTGAAAATATATTCTATGGTCCAATTTTATAAATGGGTTTCTAAGTCACTTAAAAAAGCACACCACAGTCCAAATAGATGGAAAATGGGGGTTTGAGGAACTCACTTATAGTATGTGCATCATAATTCCTAGTGGGTTTGGTCTCAACCTACCTAGAAACATTTTATATTACAACAATAATGTAAGAGAATCTATTGGAAGGGTATATTGGTCACATGAAATTTATTACCCAAAAATCAAATATATCATAGTGTATTAATATATTTTGTGTTGATTCATTTATTTTAGAAATTTTGTGAAAATTTTGGCCAGTGGGGCATGATTTATAGAACTCATGAGAGTCATTGAAGAAGTAATTCTAGAATAATCTAGTGGCAAGGACCTTTTGATAGGTCCTTTATGGTCCAAAGTTTCCACCACCAGGTATTGAGTGTTATAATTATAGGATGGAGTAATTTTCATCTTAGTTAACACATCTACAAACCACCATGCCATCCACAGTTTTCTAAAGTTTATTGCCTTATGAAAAATAGTAGTTTGAATTATTTTTCATCTTATATTTTTTTATGAAAAACAATTCATGAAAACCACATGTAACTAAGTAATTTACAATTGGGTTATACCATGGAAACATTGGAGTGATATATGAGAGTTTTTCAGTGGGAAATTTGAGATAAACAATTTTATAATGAGAAGAATTTTAAATTCAACTCAGGTGATCAGCAATAAGGTTTTATTTTCCAGGTCTATCTTTGATATCAAGGTCAAATCTTGGATCATTAGGTTCAATATTATTAGCCTTGGTTTGGAATTAGTTTTCTTGAGTAATAATATCAAAAATGAATGGTTATTAAGGATGATGATATTTTCACCTAAGAGATAGGGGAAAAATTTATCAAAGGAAAAATGCATCGCTATAAGTTCATTTTCATTGATAGTGTAACAATATTTTGTCTCATCCTGAGGTTTTTAGGCAAAATATATTTCATGTGGAATTTTTTCTCTTATTTAATCAGGAATGACGCTAAGGATTCTACTAGAATAATCACACATCAATTAAGAGGGAAAGTACCAATCTGGGGGTTGTATTATTATGGAATATATAATAACAACTTTAATTTAAATGAAGACTTTATTTCAAGCATCATAAAAATGGAATCTAACATCATTCTAGAGTAAGCAAGTGAGTGGTAGGTAAATCCTTCTAAAGTGATGGATGAATCAAAAATAAAAACCGACATAACCAAGGATTGAATAAATATCTCAAAATAATGTGGGTTTAAGAAGTGATTGAATCACCTAAATTTTCGTAGGATATACATGAACATGCAATTGTGAAATTTCATTCCCTAGAACAATACCATTAGTAACTACGAAGATAAATTTTTTAAAATTCATAATAATGTCACATTTGACACACTTTTTTAAGACTTGAGAGAGTGAGTGAAAGAATGATTCAAATGAATCACCATAAATTGTAATGTCATCCATGAATACCTCTATGAAATGTTCAATGAATTTGTATAATATGATCATCATACACATATGGAACATTACAGGAGCGTTTAAAAGGAAAAAGGGGTTCTTCTATAAGAATATGTTCTAAAGGGGCAAGTGAATGTAGTATTTTCTTTGTCTTAAGGTGATATTGGTATTTTGAAGTAGCTGGTGTATCCATTAAGAAAATAATAATGAAAATTTCTATTTAATATTTCTAGAATTTGATCAAGTAAAGTAAGTAAGTAGTTATCTATTCATGTTTTAGTATTCTATTTCTAAAAATTGATACACACACGCCATTTTTTTATCACCTGAGTTGTGAACATCTCTCCATGTTATTTTTTGAAAATGTCTCACCCTTCTTAGGTACCACCTAAATTTGAATAACCCATTAACTATAAAAAATTGGTTAGTAAATATCATCTTGAACAAATCTTGGTAATTTCTTCCCTAAATACTACCATTAAGAGTTTATTGAGTCTTCTTTGAGGTTTTCTAATTATTTTTCATGATTATTTTAGATATATATAATCCATGTAAAGAGAAGGGTTGATGCATGGGATGTCATCTAGTGTCCAAAACTAAGGGATTTATATTTTCCTCTAACTCCAAAACAAGCTTAGGATCCTCAGTTTTAGTGACTTTAGAATATAAAATGATTGGGTAAGAGTGATCACGGAAAAGTAATACATACTTCATGTGTGCATGAATGGGTTTTAGATCAGTTTCATACTTCATTTTTGAGCCAATCAAATTATGAATAGAGAATGGATTTTAGTGGATTTTGAATCTTTTTCGTCAATACTATCCAAGGTAAAACAATATATATTAGAGGTGAGATAGGATTCCAAAGGGTTTTCAAGATTATTTATGTTGATTGTGCTTATAAATGAAATGTCAATATCTACCTCTCTAATTATGACATGGTTAATCATGGTGAAATTTTAACAACTCCATTATCATTGGAACTAGAAGAACATTATAGAATGGGATTCAATCAACTCCCAAATTTTTATTGAGAAGGAAGGATAGAGCATGTAGTGTGATTCTCTAATGGGTATCACATGGCTTCAAAAATATGTAATTTAGTTCTTTTGTCACAAAATTACATGGATAAGATCTTCTCATAGCCATCAATATTATTTCTAACTATTAAGAGGATGGTCATCCTAGAATTAGGGTAGATCGAGACTAAATTTTCTCACCTTCCATGTCAAATACATAGAAATATGTTGGGAAGATAAGATCATTGACCCAGACAAGGCCATCTTGGATTATTCCTTCAGGAATGGTAGTGTTTCTATTGGTTAACTAGATGAAATCACTAATTGGGTGGAAGGGACCTAGACCAAGTATGGATACGATAGATTTGGGAATGAAATTTATCTAGTGTCCTTGATCTAAAAGTGAATCATCAATATTTTAACTCCCAATTTTCCCTGGTAACATAATAGAACCTGGATATTTTTACATTATGGGATTGTTCTTCTGGGATGATACATTATAAATTTTCCTAAGTTTCCTCTTATGGGGTCATAATTCCACGGGAAAATTTTCATATTTAGGGAACTATTTTATGGAATCTAAGAGGGGAATGTTTACTTCAAAAAACAAAACATCTAAATCATTTTATAATTTTACACAAAGGGATTCATATAATTAGATATGAATTGAAAAAAATGAATTAAGTTCCTTAGAGGAATTAAAGGAGTTTAAAGAGTGGATTTAGGTTATTTTTAAGGATTTATTTCTTTCAATTATCTACATGAAAATTTAAAGGAGAATTATATGATTCACCAAGAGTCATAGAAATTTTGTTTCCAGATCATAGTGAAATTTCACCTATATTACCATTGGGGTTATACAATGGCTGAGTTGGTAGTTTGGAATAATTGGATTATTATGGTAAACGTAGGTGAGATTGAAGTTACCCAAATTTTTTTTCATTGTTTTTGTGGATATAATTTTTTAAGGAGGAAATATCTTCCATGGATATCTCCTACGTCTTCTTAGAAGAGGAACCATTCCCCACTTTGGGATCTCCTTAATTTTGGTTCTTGGGAATGTGTTTGTAATGGGTTTGGAATTGAGATAAATCAATTGGATAGTGGAAAATAATAGGATCACGAGGGGAATTTATGTTTTAATGTTTAAGAAGAAGAGGATAGTTTTTTGGAAGATACCACCACCTTGTACATATTTTAATTGGTTTGGATTTTGAGATTTGAACAGATGGGGAAGAGTGATGGGATTTCCATACCCCAAGCTTGAGTTATAGGTAGAGGAGAAGGTATCCGAGTGGGGTGTGTTGGTGTTTCTACTGAACCAACCTGAGAGTTGAGGGTTTATGTTATACTGATCATATTATGCATTGAGAATTATTAGACGATAAGAATAAAATAGATCATCATGCAGTTTTGGAAATGTGTTAGTTAGGTGAGCTACAAATTCCATAGTTTTTGATAGGTTAAAGAACAAAGATTGTGGAGAAAATGAGGTTGGTTCTTTGGAAGCCAGAATCTATTCTCATACAAGAACTGTAAGTTCCCTAATATAGTCAATCATATTATAAGTATTTATAGATTGATTGTCTTGGAATTTTTTGATTTATCATGTTCTTGAGTTTGAATTTTGTGTGTGTTTTCATCCATGTTACTTATAAGATCTCATGCAGAAGCATGTGTCTTGTGAATAAGAGAAATACCAATTCCATATTCAATGAGAGTGATCTCTATAGAAAATAAACCCTATTATAGTTATTGGATAAAGAGTTTGTTAGGAATTTAGAGGTGTAGAAAATTTTACTTAATCATTTTGAACCTCTTCTAGTACTGATGGAGTGAATCAATGGGGAATTGATAGATACCACTTATTTCTTTTCAGATAGAAGTGGTTTGAGAACCAATGAATAATTTATCTTATTGGTGTAACATCATGTCATTCAATGTGTTTATGGAACTAGGAGGGAAGTAATAGAGACATGAATTTTCCTGGTGAAAGGTAATTATTGATGTTTGATTTTTTTTCTTTATAAAAACTTTTTGGCATCATGGTAGCTCAGGAAACATGGAATTATTTAAGGTGAAGATGAGGATAATCACTAGCTAGCCCATGGAAATGATGGAAAATTGTAATCAAAATAATTTTGATTTAAAAATAATTCTTGATTTTTGTATATTTAGTACCAAAGGGTTGGTGATTCACATCAGGGCATAGATTACATTAAGGGTTTGTTCCTTAGGATTGGAAATTCTAGAATAATTTGATGGTAAATGAGTGGGTCTTGAGTGTTTTCATTATCCCAAATTCTTCTCCTAATTTTGTGAAGGGTCATCTTGATTATAGGTTTAATGAAAAATTGATGGATTATTTTGGGATGCTATAGTAAATTTAGACTAATTTTTAAATGATGAATAATATTGATTTTCATTGTTTTTTTCTTCAGTGTTTTGGGTTTGATCTAATTTTTGGTGTTTTTTTAAAACATATAAAATGTCTACTAGTTGCAGAATCCTAGAAATGGAACCATTCGAAGCATAAATGGGTGTCTCCTATTGATTTTTAAAAGGTATGGTGATCTATTAAAATGTTAATTGTAGAATATGGGTTAAATCCTCAATGAATAAACTGTTTTTTAGAGCTTATTATTTTCTCCTTTGCATTTTGAATGGGTGGTTTGTTTGTAAAGTTTAATTAGATTAATTTATGAAATAATTTTGATTTATTAATTTGATAAATATTATAGTGATTTAATTATTAAAGATATAATGATATTAAATCCTTTATATTTTCAAAACATTTCATTAAAATAGAATACACTTGACTATATAATTTTTATCAGAAGTCCCAGTTTTAGGTTCAATCAAAGCCTTAGTGGGGAATTTTATCAATATTTATAATAATTTAAAGGAAGGTTATATATTTCATAAACCCGGGTGTATATTTTGTTATAATAATCCATGTAATTCACATTTCAAATAATGAATCTCAATAATCCATGACATATCTAGTTTCACATACATAATGTTAAATTAAATAATGTTAATTATGAAAAATATCTCAATAAATTAACATAAAAAAGTTATGAATCACCCCAATTTATGATTTATTAAGACATTTATATGGTTATTAATCTTTTTTGTGATGATAATGATGATCTTATAAATGAAAAATAGAAGGAATGATATGGGAGAAAGAATTGTGTACCTAACGCGCACAAATGAAGGGAGGTAAACAAATTCTTTTCATTGTGTAATAAATTGAAAGGGGGAAGGGTTTTCAAGATGATTTAAATTATTTTAGTATAAATAATATTAAAAAAATATTTGGTGGATGAGGATAATATATTAGTAATATAAAACATGCATTAAAATTCAAATTAAATTATAATTACACTTTAAAAATTACAATTCAGAACCCATTAAGTACAAGAAAATAATGAAATTAGGAATGATATATGAAGTATAAGAATGAGTTTTCAGGTATTTATAGTCATTTTCAAGGATATTATTATTCCATTTTTTTATTTTAAGTTATGATGTTCCAAGATCTCGCACAGTGAAAAGGAGAGTGTATTTATAGCCCAAGATAGTGTAGTATTTTAATTCCAAAACCACCCATTAAGATTGAAAGACAATTTAACCTTATATACAGTTTAATAAATATAACTATTCATAATCAAAATTTTATTGAACTATATTTAATTTACACCCTTCAAATTTGGAATCTATTGGAATTATGAGCCAATGTTTTATCTATTTTGGTAAACCATGTGATTTTGTCCAGAATTTTCATGAAGTTTTCCATGTCCTAAATGTTATTTAATTTATGGCTATATATATTCCGTCAAATAAAAACTAGATATTATAAAAAAATGGATTCAATATATTTACCTTTTCCCCAAATAATTTCTTCTAAATGTCACTTCTAGATTAGGAGGAAAGTAGAGAATTTTGGGATGTCTTCAAATCTCATACATAATTATTAGCAAGAATTTCATTTAAAAATTATGACAATTATTGGTTGATTTGGGACTTCAAATATTTAAAAAATAATAATTTAATTTACTTATAATTTTTATGTAGAATCAATAAATTTTTACTTATTTATTATGCCTAGAAAATATAACATCCTAGATAGTCCAGTTTCACTAGAAGATTAAATGGTTCTACTTGTGTGGTCTATATGGCTGTCCAGATTAGTGAATTTGAAAAATCATTCATTTAATGATTTTTTAAATTGGAATAAGGATAACTAAAATTCAAGAATCAAAAAAATTGTATTATTATATTAATATATA
This sequence comes from Viscum album, assembly GCA_963277665.1. NCBI lineage: Eukaryota > Viridiplantae > Streptophyta > Magnoliopsida > Santalales > Viscaceae > Viscum > Viscum album. The sequence continues at coordinate 233,286,263 of OY728141.1, forward strand.
TGATCAAAACCTTAAATAACAGTGTAATTTAATGAATTTGAACAATGCTTTTTATATATGTTTATGATAATATTATTTGGGGTGGCTCTTGAGTGGTGAAACCCATAATCATAAATCCAAATGAATAGGGTTTGAATCATAGAAATACCCTTGGGATATTTATGATTCACGCAATGAAACATGATCTGACATTGGTGGTGGTGATGTAGGCATGACATAGGCATGTTGTAATGTAGGCATGATGCGGGCATATGGTGACCCGGGCATGATAGAGAAGACTGTTTCTTAGGACTACGAGCTATATAATAGGTCTCCTTCAACCCAGATATAAATAGGAATTTTATTTCATAATAAACAGATTCTTTGGCCCCAAATTTATTTTCATGATCAACACATGAACATCTAAATGAAATTTCTCTGTCTTCATGACCATTCTAGGATGGTACTAACATTAAATCATGAATTAATATGTAATAAAAAAATATTTAATGGGAATATAAAATATTGTAGAACATTTTCGGACATTAAAAAATTACCCAACCACATAATATTGGTTGTATGATATCCATTATATAAAATATTTATGATATGGGTAGCTCGTGCATAAGCCCCACATCAATTCCTTGAGTCAAGACTCTCAATATAGTTTCTAAAAATTATAGGAGTTTAGATTATCCTCTCTACTTTCATATATTACTTGATTCAATATCCACATCTTGGATTCTTAAAAATATATTTATCTCAGCCATCTACCATAATAAACTAGAAAGGGACACCTTGATATAAGTCTCACATCAACCCATTTCTAAGTACTTTTCACCTAACAATATAGTTATATGACTTTAATCATCATAGAACATAGACTTTACTTCATGAAACTAATCTACATATAACATTCCCATTATACAAAATTTAATCGATGTACCCTTAACTATACAGGAGTTGATTATTGTTACAATAGGATAAATTGAATGCCTCTTTGAGGTTTAATCCAAAAACCATTACCATTCCACATTTCCCTTGGGAAGAGGCATATCGTAACCTCAACCTGAAATCATATGTGATGAGAAAAATAAAATAACCACCTTAAAAAATGAGAGTAATATATCTTATGTGACGACAATAGGAGGAACCACCATTCCTTTTGTGATGTACATAAGATGAACCATTTCTCCTTTATTTGTGTGGCATGTATAAGATGACCTCATGACTCGTTATGAGGAAGATAAAATGGAATCCTGCTTAGTGTAGGCCCAAACTGTACCCTCTCCAATTTATTTTCTAATATACATGATGAATTAGAATGGGACAATTTTGAAAAATTCCCCCACCAACCCATTTATAGTACCCTTTCACCTAGTAATCCATTAAATATGACATTAAAATGCCTATAAGTAGTCATGGATGTATGAACATAAAATGAACCACCATGTTTCTTGTCACATAACCTTAAAACTTCTATTGTGTCTCATTATGTTTCACCAAATTACTTGGGTTCTAATTTTATTTTTAGGGATACATGGGAAGTCCCTTTCATGGGCATGATCCTAGCTATACAACACCTCATACCTTATTTCATAGGATCCTAATGGATTCCTGGATGTTGATATTTTTTAGAGGGCCAATATATGTGGCTCAAAATTTATTACTGATTGAATACTTGGATCTATTGAGAGAAAATATATTCCTTATGTGCATTGTCTTCTTAGATTTGTATTTCCCTCCAATTGATTTTTAAATGGGAATCATAATTATTAATGAGAAGGATTCCTGAATATATCTTAAATTTATAATGGATGGTTAAGATAGGAATAAAATCCCCTTGATGTATTTTCTAACCTCCCATACTTTCGACTAATGCACACCCAATGCATTTTTGGTGTATCCCAGTGGACACCTACCTTTAGAAGGTATGTTTTCATCGACTCAAAATGAGAGGGCATTTTGAAAAAAAATTCACATAGATATGAATACCCAATAACATAGAAAACATATTGTAACACCCTGAGATTTTATGAGATACATTATTTTTAATTTCTTTGATGTCTTATATTATACACTACACCAAGATTAGATTTTACTTTATGAAACTCTGTATTAGCTTGTAGTATACGCAACAGTATTCTTGGCTCGTGTTACACACAATTTCAAATTCGTTTTGAGGAAATTATTCTACACAACATTAAGTATAGATTTTGTTTAATGTTTAAAGGAAATAAGTTTTGATTATGTTATAAGAAACACAAAACAGATCTTTCACTGTATGCAACCTTGACTTCGCTTGCATTACACGCAATCAAGACCTTCCTCGATAGCGTGTGTAGTATGCAATACCGGGTTTCACTAAACGATATATTATTATAATATTACTATGAACTAGCCGTTTTGAATAGTAATACCCAAATTTTGAAATTTTATAAATTTTATCTTTCAAAATGGACTTCATTTTTAGATTTGGAATATCAAAATCAGCCTAGGGTGAATTTTTGGTATTTTTATGAAAACATTCAATTTTTGATGAATAGTGAAAACACTGGGTTACTATTTAAAAACCGACTTTTTATTTACATAATTATTTATTTTATTTAAATATATTTTAGTTTGAAATTTATACATAATACCTATATATGTTCAATGAAATTAATTGGAGTCATTTTATAATAATTTTAGATATATAAAAATATTATTGAACTTTTCACCGTCTTTTACCCACCTCATAGGAGAATTTGGAAATTCACATAAAACTTAATTTTACCACTTTTGTGAGTGGAATTTCAAAAATCCGAGAGACAGGGTTAATATCAAGGACTATAATGTGGTTCAATGAGATGAATATAATTTTTGGTGAATAGTAACTTTTTACTTTTATTTACCACGGTTAAAAGTAAATAGGGTAATTAAGGGTAAAAATGATATTATTATTACCCTAACACATGTCCTAATTCTATTGGATAAGTGTAATTCGACCAAAAAAACCTTAGGAATTAAATATGACTATTTAGGTCCACTTGGATTAGATTAGGACATTTATTATTAATTTATTTAAAGAGGGGTTAAAATAGTTAAAATCAAAGTTTAATAACTAAATAATTTTTAATATAGGGTTATACATAAGATAAATTCAACTATAAATATTCATTAGAAAGTTAAAAATATTTCCTACATAATGGTATTTTATTTATAATTTTTAGACTGTAAATAAGTTAATTTATTTATGACACAAGGATGATGCAGTAATTATCTTATTAATGAAATATTAACATAATTGATGTTATAAATACCCAAATAAATGTAATTTGAGACTTTTTTTGAATTCCACTAATTTTCTAGGTTAATATTACATCTTATTATTTATTTAATTAACATTGTTCGAACTAATCATGTTGTTATAATTTTCAGAATAATCAATTACCAAATAATGTCAAAATTGACATAAAATAGTTTTTAAAACAAATATTATATTATTAATTGTTATTATATTCCTAAAAATATAAGGTTCAGAAAATATACTTATATAATCATATGTGTATCATTAATGTACCACTAGGGGGTCTCTTGGATATATGGTATGTTTATTAACAATAAAATATAAAAATACAAAGTGACATGGTAAATGTCAGTCTAATTAACTAAGAGTTAAAACTAAAAGAAAAGGTTAATATAATGACCCAAACCTGTCTAAAATATATTTGTTGAAAGGATTTCTACCCATACCCACTTTAAATTCGAAATAAATCATTTTTGATCTATTATAAACCGAATATGACTTTATTATAAAATAATATTTTGAGTTTTTTCAAAGGTGCCCCTCTCCTCCTTTATAAAAAGGGCACCCCTTCCCTCTTCTCTTCACACCCTTTTGAGACTTGAGGCTTGAAAAAACCTTGCCCATTTCTCTCCTAAACTTCCCTAGAAAAATTCTCGAGGTTCTGGTCTTCTCAAAATACCAACTATACTTCCTTAAGAGGAAGCTTCAAGGAGGTGCATCGAAGAAGAGGTAATCTCTTCTTTCGATTTTCTCATGTTTCTTTCTTCTTCTACTTCTTCTTCATTAGTTGTCTCTTTATAAATTAATAACACTAGTATTACATATATACTGATATGTAATTATAAATATGAAACAACCCTATTTAACCTTCTATCCATCCTACAGAAAATGAAATCACCGCGCGTGCGTACGTACGGAATACCATCACCATGTCGTGGTGTAATCTGTTTTCGACCACCAACTTACTTGGATGGGTATAACAGTGTAAATAAATAACTATATATATGATTATTTTAAATTTATATTGATTCTTAAATATTATACACACACTTTAATACAATTCCATGATCATGGGAATGATATCATCGCTCGTGCGTACGTACGGACTACCGTCTCCACGACGCGATGAGATTCATTCTCCATGTTAACCATTCATGAATGATTATAAAGTATATATAATGAATAATAATAAAATATATGACATAATAATGATACTGGATTTATATATATATATATATATATATATGTATTTCATCTAATTAATTCCATTCAATTCAATAAGGAAACGAAAACAGCGTTCATGCATACGTATGACCTACTGTGTACATGAACGGTGTATTTCATTCCATTTATCGATCTATCATATATATTAATATGTTGAATATATATTATATATAAATAATTTTTTACTTTCTGGAATTTTTTAAATCAGCATATAAGTAATAATATCAAGAACAACAAGTCAAAACTTGTATGATAAATGAAACGATTTTACCCAAAACTGTGCTTTAACATGGAATTTAAAAAAGAACGGGTAATATAAAGTCATAAGTGAACCATATATGATATCATAATAATGAATATGATTCTGTAATATGTCAATGACATTATTTAAATCATTATACAGGAGGTTTGGAAACATAAGAAGCATATCGGACATAAGGTAAGGGATAACCTTTCCAATCTCGTTCTTATCCCAGATTGTTTATTCATAAGTATTTACTGGGGTTACTATTATCATCCATGTCCATGTTTTAAAAAAAAAATTTATGTATGTTTAAATTCATTTTTACCCATCTTTGACTTTTACTTTTTATTATGGAAGGAATGTTTCTTTTGTTTACCATACGTGGTACCTTTTTGACTTTTCCGACAAAAGTACGAGGAGATTGTTATTTTTAACTTATACAGCATGAACAGATTTTTACGGTTTCATAACACCTCATTTTCAGGAAGCTTCATCTACAATATTGAATTATTATTTTCAACAAAACCCTTATCTTATAAAATTTCATGTAATTTTTTGAAAATAAAATGATTTTGAAGAAGGAAAGTTATTTTCCTCAAGAATTCATTTCAAGTGACTTATCAAAACTATTTTCCATCTAAAATGACATTATTTAATATGTTTCAAGTATAATGTCTCCATTATTTATATGGTTTTATTCTTCTAATGATGAAATGATATCAATTTTTTATATGAATTATGTTATGATGGCATGATGTTTAAGAATCCCATTCTATTACATGTATTATGTTAGGATGTATGATTTATGATTTTGTGGCACATGAAAGAATGATTTCATTATGAGATGGGTGGGCCTTATATATCCCTCCAATGCATTGGGTAAAGATTTATATCTCATGATATAGACATGGCTGGAACGGTAAGTTAATCCGATTCAGTGATACAGTACTGGAATGAGGAGTGAACTCGATTCAAAAAGGGGCTTTCTCCACTAAGATGTTCTTGGAAGCAATGCCTTGGCTACTATATAAATTATAACAAGTGATAAATTGTTACACAATTACATGATTTATTCCCATTCTATTTTATCATGATTTATGTTCCATTATGATACATGTCTTACGTACATCCAAGATTTATGTCTTTGCTCAAGATTTTGATGTTTAAACATTATGTTCATGTTTTTAAGTTCAATTGTATATGGTTTGTTTTATTTTCTCCAAGCTTACCATTACTAAGAATTTGAGCTCACCCTTTATATTTTTTCTTTTACCTAGGATTTCAATAAAGGTTTTAGGTAAGAAAACCAAAAGGGGAAGATCTTTATGGGAGATGTTGAAGATCTTTCACCAAGATTAGAAGATTACGTTCCGAGTTTCCAAAGACACTAAACTATTACGATCCTTTGGTGTCTGTTTTTGTTATGTATTAAGTATTCCAAAAAAGTAATGTAATTTCCATGTACGTCAAGATTTGGGTCTCTACAGTTGGTATGAAAGGAAAGGTTTAGTCAACCTTTGGAAACTAGGATCCGAGAACTTTAGTGAGATCCCTAGAGATATTTATAAGGTATTTCTAGGGATGTCCCTAAGGTTAAGTATAAGTATAAGTTATAGTCCTCGAATTATGGTAATGATATTAGAATTAAACCTAATATGTTAGATAATGAAGTTACTCCCCTTATATTATGATTTTATCCTCTCACACTATTCTTTTTGGGTTTTAGAAAATGGCTGGAAATAGGAAGATTCCAAATAATGGAGGATATGATGGACAATGGAATGATATTATTCATGTGAAACCAAATGAAATTGTATCTGGAAGTCCACATATCATTATGATGCATAATCAGAAATATCATAATATGATCAATAATCTCAACTTTGGTAGGTTTCCCGACTCATCTAATAAGAGAAATATGGAGTTTCATGATGATCATAGAGGAAAAAAGTTCAATTTCCCTCATGTAAATCATGTGGGAAGAAGCATCAGGGAGAATGTTTCAAAGGAACTGGACGATGCTTTGAGTGTTGAAAAGAAGGAAACAAAGCTAGTAATTGTAAAAGAAAAGGTTCAGTTAACACCATGGACAAGGATAATGGTATTGTTATGATATCAACAACGGTTAAGTGTTTTAAATGTGGAATGTACGGGCATTATGCAAACCAATTCCCTAAGGGAAAGTCTCATGAAGAGAATCAGCATAGTTTTATGGGTAGTATTTATGTTGATGATGATGAAGAGACTACAAATGATATATGACATGAAATAATTGTTCATGTTCGGTCAATGGTTTAAGAAGGTAGTGGAATGATTACATGTTTATCAAGAGTAATGTTGTATAAGTAATCTCATCGTACTATGGAATAAAGAGACATCTAAGGATTGTTACACTATTTTTTCCTTATGTTTTTGAAAGTATATGTTGAATGGAATAGGTAACCATGAAAGGTTATTCATATATTTTTGGAAAGCATCTAATATGCGCATAAAGAAGGGATAAGAAGATAATGAAATGTTTGATAGTATTAATGAGCTCATATAAGGAAAAAGTGATATCATGGTTTGAGTAAATAGAATTTTTGGGATTTTGGTATGTTGAAAGATTTACCTTGTGAAAGCATTCATGTTTTCACTATGGTTGAAAAGAATACATGATTAAGGTATTCAAATGATTGGAATGTGACCAACAAGATATATCGTATGATATTTGGGGGATAAATGATGGAATTCACATGCTCGGTAGATGACATTTCTAGTAATTGTTTTCTTTAAATGATGATATTGGACAGAAGTATTTTGGATAATCCTAAAGATTGAAAGGAATTAAGTTAGACATAAGATTGTATTGTTTAAGGGTAGAACTTTTCTCGATATTATTGCAGGAATGTTATTATAATGTAGTTTTAGAAAAAGTGACAACTTGTAGGACGAGCGACAACCCGTCGTGTCAGACAAGGCTATGGGAATCAAACCCACAACCGAAGTGTGACAAGCCTTTATTGCCAACCAATGGCCTTCAAGAAGTCCCTGGTTAGTATAAACTAGTTTTATTATATTATTCATTATGATATATAAAGTATAAGTCCATTTTAGGGACCATATATGATTAATCTCACTATAAATGGACTTATGTATTTTTGATAACTTTTCTAACCTTTTGTTTGAGAGAGATGGAATGACCCATCATTCTATCAAATGATCTTCTAACACTTCAAGAATGAAAAACTCAACTTCATTTATTTAAGAGATGAAGTTGAAATTTTTCAAGGAACGATCAACGGTGAGATTGTACCAAAATCAAGAAAGTATTTTTTTTTCTAATTCTAATTTCTTCAACTTTAAGGAATGATCTTGAAGACCAAAAATGTTGTCCTAGTGCCCTTATATCTGATAAATTAGATGGTAACTTAGATCATAAAAAAATTATGGCTTTGTGATTGTTGGATTTTTCATAGCCATGTCCTCTACTACCCTTCATCAGAAGTTGATGGTTATATTTCTCTTCCATATCCATATTTTCACCTATGTTGTCCTATGTGGAAACCCACTACTAAGTTACTTTGGGTGACTGTTATGATTATAACATCCCTTTTTAAAATGAAGTTTTAGTATTCCTTTTTACGATGTGGGTTTCTATGAATGAAACATTCAAGTAGTAAACCATTTATAACCCCGACGAATTTCGTGGGAGAAATTCATTTTAAGGGGGGTAGAATGTAACACCCCAAGATTTTATGACATATATTATTTTTATTTTATTTTATGTCTTCTATTATACACTACAACAAGATTATTTTTTACTATATGAAACTATGTATTAGCTTGCATTATACGCAACACTATTCTTGGCTCATGTTACACACAATTTCAAATTCGTTTGGAGGAAATTATTCTACACAACATTAAGTATAGATTTTGTTTAATGTTGAAATGAAATAATTTTTGATTATGTTATAAGCAACACCAAACAGAGCATTCACTACACGCAACCTTGACTTGACTTTCATTACATGAAATCAAGACCTTCCTCGATAGCGTGTGTTGTATGCAATACCGAGTTTCACTATACGAGATATTATTATAATATTACTATGAACTAGCCGTTATGAATAGTAATACCCACTTTTTGAAATTTTATAAATTTTATCTTTCCAAATGGACTTCATTTTTGGATTTGGAATATCGAAATTATCCTAGGGTGATTTTTGGAATTTTTATGAAAACTTTCAATTTTGATGAATAGTGAAAACACTGGGTTACTATTTAGAAACCAACTTTTTATTTAAATAATTATTTATTTTATTTAAATTTATTTTAGGAAAAAATTGATAAATAATACCTATATATTTTCAATTTAATACATTGGAGTCGTTTTATAATAATTTTAGATATATAAAAATTTTATCGAACTTTTCACCGTCTTTTACACACCTCCTAGGAGAATTTGGAAATTCACATAAAACATAATTTTACCGCTTTTGTGAGTGGAATTTAGAAAATCGTAGAAAAACGGTTAATATCATGGACTTAAATTTGGTTCAATGAGATGAAAATAATTTTTGGTGAATAGTAACTGTCTACTTTTATTTACCACGGTTAAAAGTAAATAGGGTAATTAAGGGTAAAAATAATATTATTATTACCCTAACACATGTACCAATTATATTGGATAAGTTTATTCGACTAAAAACAACCTTAGGAATAAAATATGACCATTTAGGTCCACTTGGATTCGATTAGGACATTTATTATTAATTTATTTAAAGAAAGGTTAAAATAGTTAAAATCAATGTTTAATAACTAAATAATTTTTAATATAGGGTTATACATAAGATAAATTTGACTATAAATATTCATTAGAAATCTAAAAATATTTCCTACATAATTGTATTTTATTTATAAATTTTAGATTGTAAATAATTTAATTTATTTATGACACAATGATGATGCAGTAATTATCTTATTTATGAAATACTAACATAATTGATGTTATAAATACCCAAATAAATGTAATTTGATACTTTTTATGAATTAAAATAATTTTATAGGATAATATGACATGTTAGTATTGATTTAATTAACTTCTTTGGAACTAATCATTTTTTTATAATTTTCACAAAAATCAATTACCATATAATGTCAAAATTGACATAAAATAGTTTTTAAAAGAAATATTATATTATTAATTGTTCTTATATTCCTAAAAATCTATGGTTCGGAAAAGATACTTATATCATAATATGTGTATCATTAATTGACCACTAGGGGGTCTCTAGTGTGTATATGTTATGTTTATTACCTATATAATATAAAAATACAAAGTTACATGGTAAATGTCAATCTAATTAACTAAGAGTTAAAACTAAACGATAAGGTTAATATAATGAACGAAACCTGTCTAAAATCTATTGGTTGAGAGGATTTAGACTCATTCCAACTTTATCTTTGAAATAAATCATTTTGGAGATATTATAATCTGAATATGACTTTATTATAAAATAATATTTTGAGTTTTTTCACAGGTGCCCCTCTCCTCCCTTATAAAAAGGGCACCCCTTCCCTCTTCTCTTCACACCCTTTTGAGCCTTGAAGCTCGGCCAAACCATGACTAGTTCTATTTTAAACTTTCCTAGAAACATTATTGAGGTTCTGGTATTCTCAAAATACCATCTATACTTCTTTAAGAGGAAGCTTAATGGAGGTGCATCGAAGAAGAGGTAATCTCTTCTTCCGATTTTCTCAAGTTTCTTTCTTATTATTCTTCTTCTTCTTTAGTTTCCTCATTATAAATTAATAATATCAGTATTAATTATATACTTATATGATATTATAAATTTGAAACAACCCGTTTTCACCTTCTATCCATCCTACAGAAAACTAAATCACCGCGCGTCCGTTCGTACGGAATACCGTCTCCACGCCGTGGTGTAATCTATTTTCGACCACCACCTTACTTGGATGGGTATAATGGTGTAAATAAATAACTATATATATGATTATTGTAAAGTGATATTTATTTTGAAATATTATATATACACTTCAATATAATTCCATAATCATGGGAATGATATCATCGCTCGTGCGTATGTACGGGCTACCGTCTCCACGACGCGATGAGATTCATTCTCCATGTTAACCATTCATGAATGATTATAAAGTATATATAATGAATAATAATAAAATATATGAAATAATAATGATTCTGGATTTTTGTGTATATATATATATATGTATGTCATCTACTTAATTCCATTCAATTCAATAAGGAAACGAAAACAACTTTCATGCGTACGTACGACCTACCGTCTCCATGAAGGGTGTATTTCATTACATTTATCAATCTATCATATATATTTGTATGATGAATGTATATTATATATATATAATGTTTTACATTCGGGAATTATTTAAATTAGGATATATGTAATAATATCAAGAACAACAAGTCGAAATTCGTACGCTAAATGAAACAATTTTACCCAAAACTGTGCTTTAACATGGAATTTACAAAATAACGGATAATATAAAGTCATAAGTGAACCATATATGATATCAAAACAATTAATATGATTCTTTAATAAGTCAATAAAATTATTTAAATCATTATACAGGAGGTTCGGAAACATAAGAAGCATATCGAACATAAGGTAAGGGATAACCTTTCCAATCTCGTTCTTATCCGAGATTGTTTACTCGTAAGTATTTATTGGGGTTACTATTATCATCCATGTACATGTTTTCTAAAAGTGTTTTTATATATGTTTAAACTCTTTTTTAGCCATCTTTTTCTTTTAATTTGTATTAGGTAAGGAATGTTTCTTTTGTTTTCCATACATGGTACCTTTTTGACTTTTCGGACAAAAGTACGAGGAGATTGTTATTTTTAACTTATACGGCATGAACAGATTTTTACGGTTTCATAACGCCTCATTTTCATGATGCTTGCTGTACAATATTACATGATTATTTTCAAAAAACCCCTTTTTGTTTAAAATTTCATGGCATTTTGTGAAAATAAAATGATTTTGAAGAAGAAAGGATATTTTCCTCAATAATTCATTTCAAGCATTTTATCAAAACTATTTTCCATCTAAAATGACATTATTTAAGATGTTTCAAGAATAATGTCTCCATTATTTAGATGGTTTGATTATTTTTATGATGAAATGATATCCATTTTTTATATTAATTATGTTATGATGGCATGATGTTTAAGAATCCCATTCTATTACATGGGTTATGATATGATGTATGATTTATGATTTTGTGGAACATGAATGAATGATTTCATTATGAGATGGGTGGGACCTATATCTCCATCCAATGCATTGGGTAAAGATTTATATCTCATGAGATAGACATGTCTGGAATGGTAAGTTAATCTGGTTCAGTGATACTGGAATGGAATGAGAAGTGAACTCATTTCAGAAAGGGACTTTGTCCACTAAGATGGTGTTGGCAACAATGCCTTGGCTACTATGGAAATCATAACAAATGTTGAACGGTTTCCAAAATTACATGATTTATTCCCATGCTATTTTATCAAGATTGATGTTCCATTATGATACATTCCTTACGTACTTCCAAGATTTATGTCTTTGCACAAGATTTTGATGTTTAAACATTATGTTCATGTTTTTAAGATAAATTGTATATGGTTTGTTTTATTTTCTCCATGATTACCATTACTGAGCATTTGAGATCACCCTTTATATGTTTTCTTTTCCCTAGGATTTCAATAATGGTTTTAGGTATGAAAACCAAAAGGGGAAGATCTTTATGGGAGATGTTGAAGATCTTTCACCAAGATTAGAAGATTACATTCCGAGTTTTCAAAGACACTAAACTATTACGATCCTTTAGTGTTTGTTTTTGTTATGTATTAAGTATTATGCAAAAGTAATGTAATATTCATGTACGTCAAGATTTTGGTCTCTACACATATGGAATTATAATTGGAGGGAATCTCATCAAAATATCCATTCTTGGATATCACTAAGTTCTAATATAATGATATGCAGTCTCAATTCTTATGATCCCCCCAATAACATTTAGTCACACATAATACATGCCTTGTAAAATAGATATATCTTGACCATATGATATATTAATTAAATAATATCATCATTGAATTTATATATTCTCAATATAGTAGGGATATGTTATAAAGCTTTGATATGAAAAACAATATATGGGAATTTTTGGATTAATATAATGAAAAGAACAATCACTATGTGATTATAAATTTTTTTTTTTGTAATAAGAAGTAAAAATTTAGTTTGTTCTAGGGAAAAAACTCCCAAAGAATCCCACTTTTACTAGATAAAGATGATAACAAATTTTAACATACCATATTCTAATGAATGGTTTTTATTTTACTAATGTATGGATTTTGTAAATGGGTCTTCAATATTTTAACCTCTACATACTATCTTAACTGTGACTTCTCCCCTTTGTGTTAAATCTCTAATGTGGTGATATTTATTAAGTATATGTTTAATATTTTGATATTCCTAGGGAACTTTTTAAAACCTTTTTTGTATTGTTATCTAAATACAATGTAATAGTATATTAATTTACAGTTAAAACACCATGCTCATGGATGAAGTTTCATATACATACTACTTCTTTAGATATATCAAAATACATAATATACTGGAAATATATTATAGAATGAGTGAAAATAGAGACCCAGGCATTGCATACATAAATATCACAACTTTTTTTAGATAAATATTCAATATATTAAATAACCAAACACCTGATTATCATAACGTTTCAGTGTATTTTGAGACTAGAAACACAATCTTTTTATTTCATGAAAGATATTCAACATCTCCCCCAAATATCTTATCACACAGTACTCCTCTTAAGAGTAACCTACCGAAACCATTATTCATTACCTATATAAGGAAACATAATAAAGTGTCTATATAGATTTAAAATTTGGGTAAATGTATGAGATATCTATATATGATCACATTAATGTATAAGAGAATCATAAGTGTATGTGATCCTGAACCAAAATTACGATGTTAACATCCAACATTTCATAGATCATAAACATTATTCCTGGAATAAAACATTATAATTTTAAAAAACCTGGGACATTAGATTGAGATATCATCATAAATAAGTAATTATAAATAATATCATTTCATAAAAGTGTTGTACCATCATAAAAATATAAAAAACCATTCAACATTTCAAGGTTAACTACTAAGATCACTAATATAGTATATCAAGACTTGTCACCTGTTTCACACTGTGGATCAGGAGACACCTATTTCCCATAGTGGACCAGGATGAACATTTTTCACATAATGTATCAGGTATAACCAGGTTACCATAGTTGATCAATCCCAAAAATATGTTTCCAATTGTCATATCATGAGATATAATGATTTACCCAATGAATTGGAGGGAGATATAGGTCCCACCCATCAAATAATTAAAAGCATATGTTTGTGTGCCATAAGATCATAAAACATTCATCATTTTATATGTCATTAAAATAAATGGGTTTTATACGTATTAAAATATAGAAAACCCCTTCTAAATGAAAGGGGTTTCACATAAATTTCAGTATTTAATCATAGTATAAAATATGAAAAAAGAAGTGGGTTTCATATTCATTTTATCATTGTATAACCCATGTAAAAGAAACTAGTTTTATAAGAATATTTTCATCATAAACACAAACCATCTAGTGAAATAATAATAATTTTATCCATGGATCATATCCTTTATAGATAAAATTTATCATCCATGGTTGTCACTAGATATTGAATATCCTTTTAAAAATACACTAGGAACATTTCCTAAGGAAAATAATATATCATTAAAAATAAATTTTTAAAAACAATAATTCATAAACAATTTTAAAAATTATAGTCATTGAAAATAGACTACATAACTTATAAAAAAATATTTAAAAATAATTTAATACACTTGTTTAGGAAAATATACATTTTTATACGAAAAAAACTTTTTAAATCCTATAAAATTTCAAAAATTAGTTTATTTGGAAATAACCTTGAATACTTATAAATAATGCTTTAAAAATAATTTAAAACATTTCTTGAGGAAAATAACAGTTACTATTTGAAACAAAACATTACAAAACATTGTTTTGAAAATAAATTTCATTAAAAATATTATTCAAAACATATAAGGAAAAAATCATATAAAATAATGGTCATGAAAACACAAAATTTTATTCTTGTCATATATGTTAAAATAATGATTCCTCTCACATTTTTGATTAAATTAAAATGGGGATCATTTGTAAAATGACATGAATATACCATTGGAATAATTTTTTTAAAGTAAAAAATGGTGAAACATTTCATTAATAATTCATTTAGAGAATTCTAAAATAATTTGAAAAGTATTTGGGAAACAATTTTTGAAATAATGGTTTTGGAAAAAAAGTGTTTTTGACTGAAGAGGGAAATGAAGATGATTTTTTTAAAAAAGTTTCGTTTGAACTCTTGAGTTAATAAAGAGAATAAAATAAAGGTAAAACATGTATTATAATTACATTACCATATGAGAAGAAAATTCATGGGTTTTTTGAGAGATGAATCATAATATTTTATCATTGGAAAAATAATCATAAATAACCCAGAAAAATGACGACATTTTAACATTAAAAAATTACCACTTTTTATATTTTAATTTTAATCCCTATAAAAGAATAATTTTAAATGATACTTATAACATGAAAAAAAAATATATTAATTATATAACATGTCAAATAGGAATTATATACACCTCATAGAAGAAAATAGGTGAATAACATAACCTATGTCCCAAAAATGTTTATTTAAGAAAAAATATCCCTTACCTATTTGGTAACATTTAAATTGTAAACCCTATGAAATAAAGATCCTAAAATGGATATGTAATTACCCAAAATATTTATGATAATCATAATAAAATACATTCATGGGAAATATAAGTTGGAACTAGTTCCCTAGACCCATAATTTGTGTACTTTATAACAACCTGTATTCGTAGTTATGAATATTGATAAACTCCTAATCATATCATGATTGTTCATCTGCATAAACATAGTATGTGATAATTTAATTAGAGTAGCTATTGCACTAAAATTTCATAGTAGTTCCCAGCTACGATGAGAACCCATAATTGGACCAATAGTATTATTAAATATATGATTAATCACTGAATGAAATAATTTGAGGTACAAAATTGGTTCGGGCAATTAGGGGTGGATACTAATAGTTATTTGAGGAATCATGTCATTATATACAACCTTTTTAATATCCAGTGTGTGATATTATGATAAAGAGACCCACCAGTAATAAATCCTCATTTATATGTGTCATTAGATGTTCATATATGAAGACATGTGAATTGATACTTCAAAATTATGATTATAAATAATTATTATTATAATTATCATAATTCAATGTGTTGATGAAAAATGTGACTACATATGTTTGCAGAGAGGATGTATATGTTGGGTGCATCATGAGTAATATTGATTTAATGAATAAAGTGAGAAAGTATTAATACCTTATATTTTCAATATATGTTTATATGTTATGACCTTTGATTTAAATTATAAACCCTAGATAAATCCATACCATTGTGTTCAATAGACAAGTTCAGTTTCTAGAAATTCAAAGAAAGAGACATGAAGCAAAATGTCTGATGGTACCAGTATGCAACCATCTTGGTTAGACATATCATAATAAAGGGATTATATTAAACAGTGAACATATTTATTAGGTATTATATCATTAAGATATTAACTTCTTTCTCTATGGGTTCCTTGGCATGTTTCTAGATTCCAACCTTGGACTCTAGGCTGCTTCACCTAATGCTACTGAGAAATAGGCACAGAGGGCCACACACTAAGTGTATCTAAAATCTCAGTTAAATAATATATTATTATTTATTATTTAATAATTAGAATATATATTATTCCCAAGCATGTTTTAATAACTATTCCTATTTTCTTGATCTCATATATTCCATCACCACTTATTTGAGAGTATATAATGTGATCAGAATATGCGATAAATTTTTTATTCGTTATTTAGTTAATATAATATTAATTATTTATTGACAAATAATGTAGTGTTATTTATTTATTAAAGAAATAGTCATTATTCAAGGTCCAAAAAATTTTATTAAATAATGTAGAACCGAGTTTAATAGTTATCGGAAAATGAATATATATTGAATATTATTTTATTAAATAATATTTAATTTTAATTTTTGAGTATAGTTTCTGTTAATATATAATAATATTATTATTATTATGGAAATGGTGTTCTTTGGGGATTAAATAAATAATAAAAGGAACTTTTGAAATTATTCATTTCTAACCATAATGGTATATAAACTCAATTATATTATTTTTCAAGAGATCTAATTCATTTTTTCTGCACAATGAATCCATACAGTCCTCTCAAAGCCCTAGAAATCTTTCTTATCCAAGAATTATCTCAAGAATGGAGTGAGATCTTCCTCTAACATCCAGTCTTGAGTGTAGAGTGATTGATAAGAATAATTTGTAAGTGATTATCAATGTGATTAGAGGTAAAAATGAACGCATTAGGATCAATCACCCTAGAACCTAGAGATTCTTATGGTGATGATTAGGGATCTGTAGAACATGTGTAGATCACTGCTAGGGGGAATCTTCCCATGATTCCTACAAATTTATGTTGTATGACATATATTTGTTATCAGATCTGTCAATGAATAAATAATTCTCATAAGGAAGTTCTTTAATTTCATAAATTAATTATAAATAATATGTGATGATCATGTTCTCTGGTTTCAAAGTCTTATCCATTGTCTATATTTTTTATTCAATTACATTTATCATTAAATTTATCATAGTTTAAATATCATATCGATCATCAATCATGAAATTTTTTCTGTACATGACCCATCATACAGTTTTGTTGTGCCCAAAACATTGAAGTGGTATCAGAGAAGTCACATAATTATTTATAATTCTTCAAAGATGAGTGATTGATTTATGAAAATGTAATTGGTTTTAAATTCTAGCTTAATTGTTCCTTAATACGAGTTGTGATATCTTATTCTTCATCTTCATTTCTCATAAATATAATCAAATAAAAGAATTTTATGAATGAAATAAATTCAAATATCTTATCCAGAGGAGATGAGGTTTTTGGATGGATAAAATAACAGTGAACCCCATTTAACCTCGAGGTACACACCACGTACTAGTATTTAATTCACTAATAATTAATTTGAAAATAATTCATGGAACTTTTATTTATTACATGCAGTGAATTTAGTTATAAATAGTTTTTTGACCAGGATATCCTGATGTATAATTATCCATAGTATGCACCATTTAACTTTCGTACATGATATGTAATCCTTTAGACATAGAAAGTCAGTATATCTTCTTACCCAACCTCCCAAACTGGTTACCATGTAACTCAGAGACCATAGGACAGATATCCCATTTATAGGATATATACTATAAATTTTCATGTGTAATGATTACATGTTGAGTCCCTAGGAATGTTTCATAGATTAATGGTGAGAAAACATACCCACTATGTATCTCCGATGTACATGTTGTGTACTCTTACCAAATTATTTAGAATAAAAATCAATTTGTTATACTATGAAAACCATATCAACATGTACTTGTGTGTGTTCATTAAGATGATAGGACACACCATGTGATGGGTTTTTACAAATATAAATGTTTAATAAATTTATATGTAATGATTGGATATATATATCATGTATGAGTTGTATTACAATTATTATTCTATGTGAATTGAAGCATAAAACATGACAATAAAATCATGGAATCTGTATCATTGTAATGTTGAAATTACACATCATGAAAGTGCATGATAATTTGTGTATCCCACATTTCACAAGAGTAAATATTATATGAGTATAATAAATTTTGGGTAGTTTTTATGGGTTCTCATCATGTTTCAACCAAGGTACATTTATTTACATATTCAATTTTAAATAAATTTATTTATATTTTTAAATATTTTGATAGATAAGAATATCAAGGAAATTCCGATGAGAATTCAGATAAAAATAATGAATTAATTAACAAAGATAATTAATTAATTTCTTCATGATTTATATTAAAAAAGAACAATTATAATTGAATATTAATTTTATTAAATGCATAAATTTTTACATGAAAATAGATTATCAGTATCTTTGATAATACCTTTGTATGTGATGGGTTTCTTATAATTTATTATTAAAATAAACTATTGTCTAGTGTTCCATCTCTCGTATTTTTTTTATCAGGGCCTGTGTTCCCATGTTTTCATTTTTGTAAATCCCTTACAATAACCTATTTGTGAGTAAATGAATATGTAATTAATATATCTACTAATATAGTGGAGGCCGATCAAGTTTGGAGTAAAGGAAAAACCAATCCTAGAGGGATACATAGGGGGACAGGTGTAAAGCTACAACATTAACCATGATTGGTACATGGTGTTTTCACCTTGGTCAATGGTTAGTTTATCATCCATTAAATAAACTAAAAATTAGAAAAAACTCATGATCATACCACTTTATTATTTTATTTCTATCAAATTACATGGTTATTTCATTATGTATTTTTTATTACTATCAATTGAATTATTAAATTAACAAGAATGAAAGATACAACTAAAATAATTTTTCTTATGCATCAATAATATATAATACATGGTTAATAACTTAAGAAAATATAATTTTAATTAAAAATCATGTAATAAAGATAATAATTGGAGACTTAAGCATGAAATATAATATCCCTCAATTATAAATATTATGTTAGTATAGTCTTCCTCTATTTCTTTTAAAATTGAACCACAGTTCAAAGTTCCCAACCATCCCATGTTTGGGTGCATTCAATTATCATGGAATTAAAACATTAATTTTGGGTTGGATTAACTTTTTTCACTTCATGGTATAACTTCCATAGCATGAAATAATCTAACTACGAGGTGAGGGTTGATGAAATCCAATTTCAGGACTCCTAGACTGGGAAATCCACTCAAAAGATCATGTAAATGTGAGTTAATGTTGTTGGAATTTGTAATTCCTATATAAAACCCTTAAATTTTTTGAACAACCAAAGGTGGGGGAATTGAGAAGGGGAATATGGATCCTTTACACTATAATTACCATGAAATAAGATATTCCAAATCTAATGGTGAGGGCTGTTGGTTTCCAAAAAAATATTGGGAGAATAATAAATATAATAATTATTTATTTCTCTAAATTTTAGCAGATAAAGTAGTAAATTGTTTCCCATTTTGTATGTAGAAACAACAATAAAAATGAATTCTGTATATCACTGTAATCCATACTTGATAAGGATAACCTTTTCACTGGAACAAATTTCTATGAGTGGAAATGGTGCATGCGTGTTATCCTATTCCGTGATAGAAGATAATATATTCTAAACGAACTTATTCTTGATACGCCTGGTAATGAGGCTAGTGAGGACGAGTTTGATCTATCTAAGAAACATTTTATTGATGCTACAGATGTTCAATACATCATGCTATCATCCATGACCAATTAGATTTTGAATTAATATGAGGACATGGTAGTGTATAGCACGATGTCTCACCATCATAATCTTTATCAAAATAATGAAAGACAATAGATATATGGGATCTAAAATGATTTGTTTACATCTAATATTAGAGTGCGTGTGTTAGCTAGGCCTCAATTAGTCAATATTATTGGCTACAATGAACGCTTATACATCTTATGAATTAAATTACTGGATGATTTTCACATAGATCTCATACTTTCCACACTACCAAAGATCTTCTCTAGTTTTATTTTCTATTATAAGATGAGAAATAATGGGAAGAGTCTTTTTGAACTTATTAATTAGATTCACCAAGTGGATAATGTCATGGGTTGTGATAAACCTACGGTCTTTATGGTGAATAAGAAAATTAAGAACAAGTAAAAATGTCCACATACTAATAAAAAGTCTAAATATCCCAAGCATCTCTCTTCCAAGAAGAGGAAGATCCAGAGGTAGGGAATGGAAAAGTAGTAAGTATGTTTTTCATGTGGCAAGCAAGGACACTGGATGAAGAACTACACCTAGAAGAAAGGGGAAGCTAAAGGTGCATTTTTTATTGACTATAATCATTCAATATATAAACATTGGGTATTAGATATAGCTTGTTCTTCTTACATATTTATCCAAATTTAGGAACCAAGTATTTGTGAATGAATTTTAGGGGAGAGGTGGGTTTAGGAACTAAAAATGGTGAAAGGATAGATACTCTATCCATTTGTGACTACCACCTTCCATTCCTAATGTGAGTGAAATTTCTTTTAAGGGATTAATATTATGTACCATTTATTACCAAAAACATAATTTTTGTCCCATGCAGATTTTTTTTCATGTTTGGAAATAAAATATGTTTATTTTATAATTAAAATATATGTTATGGTAGAGAACATTTTAATAATTTTATTTATGTATTAAATTACAAAAACCATGAATTGGAAATAAATAATGAATCAAGTGCACATGACTCATTAAACACTAAGCTATGGCGTCACAATCTTGGTGAGGTAAATGAGAAGTGTTTGACCAAGATCTGTCAAGATGGTTATTTAGACTGTTTAATGATAAAATAACTTGAAATATGTCATGCTCATTTAAAATAAAAAAATAAACAAATATCTATTTAGTGGATGGGGTGAAAGGGCCATGTATCTTATAAGACTTGTACACACTGATGTCTGTGGACCATTTCTAGTAGAATCTAGAGGTGGGTATTCTTACTACATAATTTTTTCTGATTACTTGTGCAGATATAATTATGTATACATGATAAGGTATATGTTTGAGTCCTTTTAGAAATTCAAAGAATTCATCAATGATGTAATGAATCAACTTGGAAATAATATAAAGAAGATTTGATCAGATTGAGGCGGTGAATATCTTAACCTAGATTATATCAAATGTTAATGAGTGTTTGGTATTTAATCTCAACTCACTCTACTTTACACACCAAAGTGGAATTGTGTTAGTGAAAATAATAATCATGCCTTGTTATACATAGTATGGTCTATGATGAGTAATGTAGATATTCCATTATATTTTTGGGGATATACATTAAAAACTGCGACATATATATAAAAATGAGTACCAACTAATATATCAAATGGAATTCCATTTGAATTATGGATTGGAAAGAAAACCATTTTTTTATATACATGTGTATGAGGTTAGGAGGCATTTGTTAAGGAATTCATAGGTAACAAAATAGCACTATTGGGATCAATGTGTATCTTTAAAGGATATACTAAGGGAAGAAAGTGATAATAACTATACAACCCCAAAATTAAGAAAGTGGTCATTTCCTGACTAGCCATATTTCTAGAGAGGGATATCATCCTAAAAAAGAACAATGGGAGAAATATTAACTTTGATGAAGTTCATTCTCAAGATACACAAGAGTTGGTACATGAAGATATTCCACAAGTCCCTCTTGAACATGTTTTTACTAAAACACAAGTACGACATAGGATCACTAGAGAGGTAAGATAACTAGAGAGATATGATTATTCTATCACTGAAGACAGTGTATCATTATTGGTTGAAATTGATGAATAGATATCCTACAAATAGGAAGTAGAGAGCTCAAAAGCTTCTCATTAGAAAGAAGCCATGAATTCAGAAATGGATTCCAAATATCATAACCATGTTTGGGTTTTAGTGGATGTGCCTGTTAATGTAAAACATCTAGGGTTAAAATGGTTATTCAAGATAAACATATGAATTGAAGTTAAGATAAATAATTATAAAGAAAGTCAAATATATAAATAGTTTAAATATAATCAAGGAATTGAATTCAATGAAACCTTTTCAGAATTTTTTTTGTTCAATCCATTAGAATTATGCATTCCATAGTAACAATTCATGACTATGAAATTTGGAATATGGATGTAAAAACTAAATTCCATAATGGGAACCTTCAGGAAGCATTCTATATGACACAACTAGAAGGTTTTGTGACTCCATGGGGCTCCAAAAATATTTTCATGTTTTATATTTCAATTTATGGATTGAAGAAAACATCTAGTTCATGGAATAATTGATTGGATGAATCTTTAAAGAATTTGGTTTCATTAAGAAAAAATTTAAGACATTTATTTAGAAGAGGTTTATTGTGAATGTAGTCTTTGTCCTAGTAGTATAATTTGATGAAATATTATTTTATTAGAAATGACATACTGGTCATACAGTCTGTTAAGGACATGTTAAACAAATATTTCTCCTTGAAACACTTAGCTGAAACATACTATATTTTAAAGATCAAGATCATTCGTGACTAATATAATAATATCCTTAGACTAATTCAATGTTCATACAATGACCAGATACTAAAGAGATTTAGTATGGAACAATCCAACATGGGATTGGTATCAGTGTCCCCTAATATACATATTTTTAATAAAATTTGTCCTCAAGCACAATAAGAGAAAGAAATAATGAGTAACATAACATATTATTTAGTAATAAGATAAATCATGTATGTCATGTTATATACTAGACTTGATATTTCCTTTGCATTGAGAATGGTAGGAAGATATCAAGTAGATATAGCAGAATAACATATATATATTTTTAAGGTTTTCCTCAAGTATCTATGAAGAAATATGTATAAATTTATAGTGTATAGAGGAGATGAGGAGCTAGTTATTTGGGGATATACTTTTTATCGTTTTCAAATATATTAAAATAATCAATTTTTTTGTCATGATATGTTTTCTTTCTCAATAGAGGAGCTATGTGTAAGAAGATTTTAAAAAAGATCGTTTTTTCTAAATCTATATTGGAGTCTGAGTATATAGATGATTCTAATGTAGTTAAGAAATCCATTTGGATATAGAAAAATTTATAGGATCTTTATGTGCTACGTAGTAGTATAGACCCTATCACAATGTACTGTGATAATAGTACAATGGTGGCTATTGTAAAATATCCAAGAACACACTAATGGACAAGGAACAAACTCTCGAAGTATCACCTTTTGAGGGGTTTTTCTTAGAGGGGTTAATTTGTATTAAGAAGGGTTCCCATAGAAGAAAATGTGGTAAAAACCTTAACAAAAGTCCAATAATAGAAGAAGAAAGAGTATCATGTGATTTCTAATTGAATTATGGTTGTTATAAGTTAGCTATAGTGTAAGTGGGAGTATATTGGGTTTGTGCCCTAAAACAAGATTTTGTGTACATTATGATAACATGTATTCATATTTTTTGAGTAATAATAGACTTGTTATCACATAATAATTATTCTTCTATGTGACATAGAATGTGATAATGTCCTAAGAGTTTTTGTCACACTGAACAATCATAGTAGTTTCCTACTAAGATGGGAAATCATAAGTTCCATGAATGTATTATTAAATATATGTTCTATATTAATATGAATATATTTAGGTAACATAAATGATTCATTCTATAATGTTTTGATACTAATAATAATTTAAGGCATCTTCTCATGGTGTACTCCCTTAGTTATATCTCATGTTGGATTTTATGAGAGTGAGGCCGGCTAGTAGGAAAGCCACATTTATATGCATCATTAGAAGTTCCTATCTATAGATGTGTGTGTAGATCCTTATGATTTAATATTATTATTAATGAATATTATAAGTCATGTACTTTTATGATTCTACAAAAATCTTGCTAACATATTTTCATGATGAAGTAGGATACATTAGGTGCATCATTAATAATATTTATTTAATGAATAATGAATGAATGAATTTATCCCTTTTTTCAATGGAAGTGGATATTTAAACCAATTTATGGAAATTAAATAGGCAAAATAAATCCATGGTCATGGTTTCTAAAAGACAAGTTTGATTTCAGGAAATTTAATGAATGATACATCCAGGACATATGTTAATGACACGAACAAGAAACCTGCTTTATTTGAGATATATTAATAAAGAGATTATATTAGAAAAGGACTGTCCCTACGAGGTATTATTTAATTTTGGTATTTACTTCTTCTTATATGGGTTCCTTGGAATGTCTCTAGATGAAAATTAGGGAATTTAGGCTACTTAACCTAATGCCACTGAGAAAGTGGTCGAGAGGGTCACCCACTAAGTGTATACAAAAATATCAGTTAAATAATATATTATTATTTATTATTTAACAAGTTGAATAAATATTAATCCCACACTTATTCTATTAATTATTATTATTTTCACGATCATATATATTACATAACTAGTTTTTGGAGAGAATATAATGTGATCATAAAATTTAATAAATCATTATTTAATATTTATGGAATATAATTTTTTTATTAGAGAATATTGTAGTGATATTTTTTTATTAAATAAATAGCCCTAATTCAAGGAATAATAAATATTATCTATGAATTGTGAACTAAGTTTAATAGTCCCATGATAAACATTATATATCTAATGCTATTTAATTAAATAATATTTAATTTTAATTCGCCTGTCTAGAGAAAGACAAGAAATAATAATATTATTATTATTATGGACATGGGGATCTGTAGGGATTAAATAAAAAATATAGGTATATTGTGAAATTATTTATTTATAACCATTATGGTATATAAACCGAATTAATTTTTTTCAGGAGATATAATTCATTTGTGTGTACACTGATTTCAGAGAATCCTCTTAAAGCGCTAGAGAGATCCCTTCTCCAAGAATTATCCCATGAATGGGGAGTGATCTTCCTTCATCTTACACTCTTGATTATAGAGAGATAATGAATAATAATTTTTAATTGATCCTTTAGAAAATTAAAAGATAAAAATTCAAGGATTAACATCTGACATGCTAGCACCCTAATATTCCTATAGTGACTTTTGGAGATTCGTGGAATACATGTAGATCACCTCTAGCTAGAATCTTCCCATGAATTCTATAATGGTATCATGGTACAGAATAGATCCCCTTTTAAATCCATAAATGAAAAAATAATTCTCACAATGTATGTTTTTAATCTCTAAACATAATTATAATTATATGTGATGATCCAATGCTCTGGTTCTAGTGTTTTATCTACTGTCTATATTCTTTCAATCAATTCTATTGATCACGAAATTTATCATCATGTAAATATTAGATTGATCATTGAAAATGAAAAGGAATATTGGTAATGTTCCATCACATTCTTCCTCTTCACCTGAAACCATTAGAATATACACCATATAGAAAAAATATGTGGGGAATATGGAATTTGTCTCACTAAAAAATAAAATTGATACATAAATCCCTTACCTCAAGTATTGACTTCCCTCATACATGTTTGGACCTCCTGTATAATGAATTAAAGTTTATTATACATATATTATAAAACCAAACATATATATATATATATATCACACTATAAATGATTTACTTATGAACTTTTATTACCATTTTATTAACAATTCCATATTAATGTCACATTTAGGGCAATAAGTTCTTTGTTTTTCATGTATGTTTTGATTTTTAATTTTGCTTTCTATTACTTTTATGATGGTTAAATAATCTCCAAAATTTTAACCATGATATATATATAATATTTAATCTCTGTACGTGTATTTATAGGGATCCATAAAAGTTATAGATAGAAAATAAAATACACAGTTCATTGATTTTGTAGGTTGTACGTATGCATGAACATTATTTCCATTTTCCCAATGGAACGAAAAAAAGAAATGTAAATAATATATTACTATTTGAAAATAATTATTATTTCATAAATAACAAATATGGTTATTAAACTCATCATTATTACCTTCCATGTACTGTGTGAATTAATCACATCACTTTGGGAGGTGGTAGTCCTACATACACATAAATGACATAATTGTATTCCCACAGAATATAATGTTAGAGGGAAGACTTGATATCAGTATTAAAAAATAATCATAACATCATAAATATCATATATAAACAATACATCCATCATTATATCCATCCTTGAGAGGTTCTTATAGAAAACGAATAAAGTCATTTCATGTGATGGTAGTCCTCCTTACACACAAATGGTGATTTCATTACTTATTTTATAGAAAGGAGAATGATTTTGGTTATAAAATTAAAATAATAAAATTTTAGTGTATGTAAGATAATGAGGTTATTATATGTGTATTTTATAATAATAATTTAAATAGATGTATTATGAAATAAAATAAAATCCTCAAATTGGGATGTTACCTTATCTTTGGATAACATCATATGGCATGAACAAAAATGATTCTTAGGTTGGATTTAGGAAAAAAGGATTCTAGAATGATAGAAGACAAGTAATAAAGTTATTTTTGAAGAAATTATATGAACCAATGGGTTTTGGAACCTTGAATATGAGATGAGTGGGGCTGACCTTTTAAAAGTGTGGTGACCAGCACACTTGTGTTTTTTTTAAAATAATAGGTTTACCAACATGTTTCACATGAAAAAATTCCCCAAAAAGACCACTATTAAGCCTAGAAGTTATAAGTTAAATAATATTTTTTTATAATTTTGTTAACATTATTCATCCGTGTCATTGTAATGTCCTGGTTATAACTGTCATATTAAATAATACTATTTTCATACTATGTCACACTTCATTTAAACTCAGTGTTATGTGTGTCACAAGATACACTCAGTGTTTTATGTAATGAAATATAAACTCAGTTTTCTGTGTAATGTAAAATAATTTAAACATTATATATATTTGGAAACAAATTCCAAAAAATCTTATGGTGTAACATTTTACCCATTTAAATAAATCATTTCCTAAAAATTATAACCTATGCTCGATAAACAATGTTTTTACATTTTAAACTACCTTTTTGGGAAACCCACATTGTTAAAAAGTATTAATAAAACTTTCTATAAAAAAAGAGGAAGGGATTTTTAAAGGTCACCTGTAATAACACATAGTAGAATTCAAAATAGGATTATATAGGTGGGAAGTGAAAAAATGGACATAGAAGATAAACCTAACACCCAAAAATTGATGGAGAGAGACAAAAACATGTTTAGAAGAAAGTTAATGATAAAAGAGCCATAAAATTATGATTTATGAATTGAAATTGTATTCAAAAAAATGATGGTAACATTAAAACATTTTATTTCAATATCCTTTTCTTAATGTTAATTAATTTTCCTAATAAGATACACTTTCTCAATTTCATTATATTTCGTACACACAATCTCATCATTTGGTTCTGCCTTGATCAATTTCCCCATCATCTCTTACTATATAAGATGAATTTTTCATGTTGAAGGACTTATTGGATAATAATATCCTCAAAATAATGTAATTTTATTCCTTTTATCTCTAGTTATTATAAAAAAAGGCTAGAATCAGTTATCTAATATGTATAAATATTCACATGGTGAAATAATAAATTATTATCTAAATACCTTTCCAAGTATTAACTTAAACCATTCCATAAATGGTTAACCTTATGACCATTACAAAATAAAATATTTATAAATAAGTTCACAAAATTTCCAATAATAAACATAATAATAATCCTCCAAATATCATTATGTATTTCTTAATGGTAATGTGCCAAATATGTGAATACCTTGGTCAAATATTCTCATGAAGCATGGTTATGAGTAGAATTACCATAAAACCTTAATGGGGACATGAATTCATCCTAATTCTATAAAAAAATATAAATTATTGAATATATCCCATTGATATATTAATGTGGTGAACTCCATCAATGATAATATAAGAAAAAAAATTCAACAAATAATTCATCAGTTTTGAGGTCTTAAATACCATAAAATTTACATTGTTCATGTCAATCATCTATTTATCCAAAATTGGAACCATTTTCTCAATGTTGGGAACATAATAAGTGTTACCTTCCTTTAATCATGTTTTTTCTATAAGAAACAACCTTTTCGTTAAATCACTTCTCTAGGAAATCAGTATTATTCAATATATTCTTGGAAATCATTAATCTAAAACATCTACAGAACAATCCTTATATATTTTATAATTTATATAACATAATTATTAAATACGAATACATATCACTTAAATCATACCACTTTTTATCAAAAAATTAACTAGGATTCATCGTCTTATTTTTTTAATACATTATTCATAAAATATGGAATATGAATCATGTCTTAACATACATCATCCTTGAGTTAATCATGATTCTCACATTTATCATAAAAAATACTATTTGAATAACCCATACCTTTCATATGTCATTTTTATTCAATAAAATTAGTAGTATACCCACTAATCATACCAACCTTTTGATTATATTTATGATCGTTCCCCTTATGTCATCGATTTTCATAATGATCATACATTCCATGTTTAAAACATTAAACCATCATTGATATATTAGGAGACCATTATTCCCATCTGATGTGTTATCGAACATTTAATTTTTACTCTATAAATACTTTCTTTGTGTCCTTTTTTCCACACATAAAACATATTATCACTCCATAAAGACATCTAATTGGCTGCTTCTTCCCGCATTCCTAACATATTGGAAACTTAATATTCTTTACTATATGGTCTATATCACCGAAAATTTTAATGACCTCTATCATTATATTCTTTGGTTAGTCCGAGAGTTGGTTAAGGGGAAAGTTGTTAATAATATATCATGATAAATGATTAGGATTAATTACAATATACTTCACTCTATTAATTACCCCATTTGGTTCTTATAAACTCATTTTCTATAATATTCAACATTAACTGAGTTCCTTTTGGATCACACCATTGAATAAAACCAAAAATCAAAGAGTGTGTAAGAATATTCCATGTGGGAAACCACATAATCAGGAAAAATTACTTATATGTTGTCTAAATCCTGATACATTATTTATAATCTATGTCACCTTAAGCTTAACCTTTGTCATTTATGGTAATTATTTAAATCCTTCATGATGGTTCAAAAAGTGTTTGTGAATTACCAAAGAACATCCCATGGGACTGTAAAACTATGTGTGAAGAAAGGCCCATTTTTATTTAATAGGTGACAATTGAGTTTATATAAATAGACCCTTTTAAGATTTATTACACATATGTACCTCTGTTC
The DNA here is from genome assembly GCA_963277665.1 of Viscum album. NCBI lineage: Eukaryota > Viridiplantae > Streptophyta > Magnoliopsida > Santalales > Viscaceae > Viscum > Viscum album. The sequence goes on from OY728141.1 coordinate 233,316,095, forward strand.
TAGATCCACATCCACTTATAGTATCTAGATAAAGATGTAATTTCTTTGAAACCACTGACTATATCCTTACCAAAATTCCTAAACTTTTTACTATACTTTGACTCATATTTATACTTATAAATTCACATATTCCTAGATATATCAATCAAAATATCCCTAGGGGAATCACTAATGTTTTCTCATCCTAGTTTGTAATGGTTAACTAATCCTTTTCTTTAATACTTGATATAGAAACCTTGTATTTTTATACACAAATATCAAATCTTTTTAGATGAATATTCAATATATTTAATAAGAAAATGCTCGAGCCCCATGATAGTTTAATTTATTTGGATACTTGAAACATTATATTCATATTTCATGAAAGATATTCAATATCTATCAAAAATATATTCTCACATGGAAATCCTCTTTATCATTTCCTACCTAAACCTTTCTTTTCAATTTTGGGGAGGATAACATAAGAAATAATGATCTTAGATATTTAGTAAGGGTAAATTTAGGATATATCAATATATGATCATATAAAATAATAATACAAGAATAAACTTATTTTTAGTGAAAAAAACATATGATTTTCATACACAAAAATCCATAGTTCATAAACAAGAGTAATGGAATAAACCATTGTAGTTCCAGAAAAAATGTCATATAAGCGTGAGAAATTTTTATAAACAAATAGTTGACAATAATATAATTTTTTACAAGTGTTTCACCATCACAAATATTTAAAAACCATTTCTTATATCAAAGTTAACTACCAATACCACTAACATAGTTGATCCAAACTTACATATTTATAATTATGGATCAGGATGCACCCATTTCTGATTGTGGATCAAGGTAAAACTATTTGTCACAGTGGATCAGGATACCCTTATTTCACATGGAGTATCAATATCATCGACCTTTTTCCCACTGTTGGATAAAATGATATAAGTTCTACCTAATTCATGGGAAGGAGATATAGGACACACCCATCACATAATTATAATCATACATGTGTGTTTCATCATATTATAACCCATGAATATAAATATGTTTCATTATCATTAATTCATATAATTACACTTTTAAATGAAATTGGATTCATATAAATTTCATAATTTCATTATAGAATGACCAGATCAAAAAGAAGAATGTTTCATAATAATTTTATCATGGTATTACTCGTAGAAAAGAAACCAGTTACATAAACTTATTTTCATTTCAAACATTAACCATAAAATTAAAAAACGATAATGGTGGCATTGTATCATATCCAAATATATGAAAAAATTAACATAAAAGTATTTCATCTTATATGGAAAACTACATTTAGAATACACTTGTAAAATTTCTTGAAAAAAATAACTTTTCATTAAAAATAACTTTTTAAAACTAAAAATTCATAAATAAAATTAAGACCTTTTTCATTGAAAATAAACATTTAAACTTATATAGGAATATTTAAATATAATATAAAAAATATATAATGGAAAACATTAATTCTGATTTGAAAAAAAGTGTAAAAATAATAAACTATGAAAATCATTTTCTTTAAAAATAATACTAAAATCATAAAAAAGGATGCTTTAGAAATGATTTAAAATTTTCTTGAAGAAAATATATTTTCCACTTTGAGAAAAATCTTTAAAAACATTTTTTTGAAAATAATTTTCTATGAAAATAACCTTTGAAACATATAAATTAATATTTAAATTAAATAATGGTTATAATGGTGGGAAATTCAAGTCGTGCATATTAAAAACAAGATTCATTTAAATTTTTCAGTAAAATAGAAATAAGTAATTTTTAGAAAGAAATAAGATGATTACATTAAAAAAATTGTAAAAAATAAAAATGTGTAAAATTTTATATAATAAATAATTTTTAGAATTCTAAAAAAAATTGAATTTTTTTAGAAAAAAATGGTTTCGGAAGAAAAAGGGGTTTCAACTGAAGATTGGAATAAAGATGTTTTTTCTTAAAAGTGTTATTTTAAAAAATTGAGTAAATAAAGTGAGTAAAATAAAGGTAAAACATATATTCTGATGAAATAAATAACTGTAAAAAAATTGACGTGTTTCTTGATATATGGATCATAATATTTTATCATTGATAACTTAATCATAAACAATCCTGATAAACGACAAGATGGTAACATAAAATCCATACCACTTTTTTACTTTGAATTTTAAGCCCCATGACTGAATAAAATTAAATAAAAATTATAATATATTCAAAATGAGGATATTACATGAATAAAATTTCAACTTTATATTATATACACCTCATAGAATAAGATAAGAGTAAATATAACTTATGTCCCAAAGAAGGCAATTTGAGACAAAAAATACTTTTCATATTTGATAGCATTTGAACCAAAAAAAAATAAATATATACCGTAAAATGGATATTTAAATCGAATTTTTTTTTTCAGGAAAATAATTATAAAATATAATAATGGGTATTATATACACCACATAAAATAAACATGTGGTGAATATGGCATGTCTCTCACAGAAAAATAAGAGTGGGATGAAAATCCCTTACCTTAAGTCATGACATCAATCGTACACATTTGAACCTCCTATATAATAAATATATGTTTATTATAAATATATTATAGGACCATACACACAAAAAAACACACACACCCACACACACACAGATATATATATATATATATATATATATCAGTCTACATATGATGTACTTATAACCTTTTATTACCCGTTTATTAAAAATTCCATGTGAAAGTCACATTTCAGGAAATAACTACTTAGATTTTAATATATGTTTTGATTTTTGATTTTTTTTCTTGTTACATTGAAAATGATTAAATCACCTTCAAAAATTTAAAAATGATTCAAATATCAGATATTTTCAGTATAAATTTATTTATAGTGATCCATAAATGTTAGAGATAGAAAATGAAATACACAGTTCATGGAGGAGGTAGGACGTTAGTATGCATGAATTTTTATTTCCATTTTCTTAATGGAAAGAAATAAATACTGTCAAATAATATATTACCATTAAAAAATAATTTTTACTCCACATATATCACATATTTTAATTAAAATAATCCATAATACCTTCCATATAAAGTGAACTAATCACATCATTTCGCGAGGTGATAGTCCACCTTACACATGATTGCCATTATCATATTCCAACACAATGGAAAGTAAGAAGTAAAATGTGAAATACTTATTTTTGAATTATGATTTTATCATATATATCATATATAAAAAATAAATACATAATTATATCCCTTCACGATAGGCGGTGATGGAAAATGAAAAACATTGGTTCACTTGGGTGCAATCAACTGTATACAAGAATGATGATTTCAAAACTCATTTAATGAAATTGGAGAAGTATTTAGGAAATTACATTAACTAAAATATTTAAAAATATTTTACTTAATTATGTTATTAAATAATAATTTTTTAATAATAATTAATTTATTTGGGGGAAAAAATAAAATAAAATTCACGGTTAGGGATGTTATCTCTTATTCAAAAAACATATTCTAGTTTGCACAAAAAGACTTATTAGGTTGAATTTATGAAGAAAATAAGGATTAAAGGATTATATTATGGAGTAAAGTGATTTATTTTAGTATTATTACCGGAAATAATTGTTTTTTGAAGTGTAAAGAGGATATTAGTGGGGGATGGCCTTTTATAAGTGCAACGAGTGGCACACAAGTAATTTTTGAATGAAAAAGTTGTACCCGCATTTTTCACATTCCACAAAGTCCTAATAGAGACTATTATTGATCCAAAAATACATAAGGTCCAACCATTACCATAAAATGGGCTTCTTATAGGTTATGTGTAATTTTTAACACTTATCTTTTTATTTTAACCGATGGTAAACCCAATTTTCATTTAACTGTGGTAAATAATTATTAATATTATTACTATTAATTATGAAAAAAAATTACGATTTAATTATTGGATAATATAGATTACTGTGATTCCAAATATGTAATCGATTTTTTAAAATTATATTCATATAAGTAAAATATTTTAATTTAAAATTAATCCCATGGATGTGATGAGAAAGCAGGGTTTTAAAACCAAATGTTAAAAAGTTTATAATGTTTTATATCAATGTTCAATATAAAATTGATTAAAATGAACTAAATTTTATTGATTGACCTATAATTTAACTAATTTTACCTTTAAAATTGTCTGAAAACATTTTTTATGTTTTTAAAAACATTAAAATAAATAAAAATTCTTAACAAAAACGAGTATTTTTCAATATTCATTAAAAAATCACCTTCTAAAAAAATTATCAAAAAATTACCTTAATAAAATTTTAAAACTATGATTTAAAAATGAATTTAAAATTTTCAAATAAATTTTATAAAATTTTCAAAAAATAATTTATATATATTTGTGCAAAATAAAGAAAATTATTTCTTATAAAAATACAGTTTTAAGCATAAAATTGGATTTATTATTATATATTGTATAGAAAAAACATAAGATGAATGATAAAATTTTATTTAATATATAATGTATACATTTAATTAAAATGATTCAGAAAAATTTATTTTTCCAATTTATTGATTTAAAACATGTTTTTGTTCATAAAAGTATTTATTTGAAAAATGTTTCCATTATTTTTAAATTGTTTTTATTTTAATTTAAAATTATTTTGTCTCCAAATAATTCATTTTTTATAAAAGTGTACAAATATATTTTAATAATTTATTTAATATTATCTTTAACAACCATTTAAATAACTAAGGATAATTTTCATATTAAATATTAACATTTTAATAGTATTTCATGTTTCATTTAAACTCAATGTTGTGTGTAATGAAAACTAATCTCAGTGTTTCATGTAACAAAAAACATCAAAAAGGTTAAATTTATTAAGAAAAATTTCACAAAATCATTGGGTATTTAAGTGACCAAGGGATGTTTAGTATTATTCCAACACACAAATCCTTTATTAAAGAAAAACACAACTCCCAAATAAGTCATCATTGCTGTTATTTAGATAGACCCATGGCTTCTATATGCAAATGGTCCCCCAACTATGATAATTGACATTTGTTTCTAGGAATTTCCGACCCCATTTCAAAATTTAATAATCCTTTATATGCTTGAAAATCTTATAGTTCATTTATTATAGTTTAATACAATTAAAAATCTATAATCCTCCCCATTAATTCATGTATTGATGTTAAAGTTGATGTTCCCAACCCACCATTAGAGGCTGTTTGGCATAAAGTCATAGAGTATTTCTGTTTGTATAATGTGGTGTTTTTTGAATCATAGATAAACCATTTCTCTAATTTCCATGTATTATTCCATCTATAATTTTCTTTTCACTAAAGGATATATTTCTATATTTTCCTTCCATAACCCACCTATGTTTGATGCTCATATGGATGATATTGATTCAATATGTTTCAGTGGTAAACCATCTATGATGTATCCATTAGAAGCAACTAATATCCCGGTTCAAGGGACTAATAACTAGGAGACTCTATGAAATAATCTCTGAAATGCCTCTTCCCTTTCATTTTCATCGAAATAGAGTCCCCTAAAACCTCTCTTTGGTTAAAATAAATGCACAATATAAGCCCCTAAATTGGTAATGGAAACACCAATGGTAGTAGAAGTGTTGGATATTAGGAATATCTATCTGATACTATCCATTATATATCAACAGAAGTAACCATATATAGACATGGTTGATTCAAAAATAGACTCTCAAAAATTAATATAAACCCCATGTACTATTTTAGGTGTTAAGGTTAATTTTGAAGGGTTTAAGGTGAAGAAATTATTTTAACTTCTTGGTTTTGTAATATGTAGACATTTTAAATGAAGAAAATGTTTTTCCCACTTTAGAGGATGAACATCATAATCCAAAATCATTTCCTCTGGAAGTATCGGAGAGTAAACTATAGATACATTCCATAAAATTATTTAGAGTAGACGTGAATAACAAGAAGAAGGAGAAATTTAACTGGGTATGATTTTAGTCATTAAAATTAAGATATTCAGTGCTAGGAAAAACTATACCAACAGTCCACATATAATTATCACTAGTCTAGAAATGAAAAACACAGTAATAGAACAGGGTATAGAAGATGGAATGTCTTGTTAATAACACCCATTAAAAAAGGTAGGGGGATTCTCTAAGATCTTAGAGAGGGAAGGTAATCCCAACTAAAAAATTATTTAAATTAAGGGAAATAATGGAATATCTCAATTAAAGAGAAGTACATCAAATTCCCATACTAGTAAGGCTCAATTCCATAATGGAAAAGGAGGTGATGTTTGATGGGAAGAGGCTTGAGTGTCTGAATTAGAGATACTTGTATATTCCATGGAAAATATGGAGGTAGAGGATAGTTATGTTAAATAAATATATGTGGAAACTAATAAAATGAATTAATTAATTATTTAGTGTAATCTCAATATTGAGTAATAAAGAATTATCAATTAACAATACTTAATACTGATTCATAGGATAAATGAAAAATTAATTATCATGGAAGAGAACCTTATGTGATTGTAGAAAAAGAAATATTCTTTGAAGAAATTTCTAATGATGGATCAGATAGGGAAAATGTTACTTATAGATGATAACTTCATAATGTATAAGGGACTATTTTTTTTAAAATTCTTCTGAATCAAAGCCGTGATGTCTTACATAGTGTAATCTCCCTTCGATGGTTGTTTAATTTTAAGGTTCACACTCAACCTGAAAAAATTATTTTTCCTTAATAAAATTATTACTTTTTAGTTAATAAGTTATTCAGTGTCACATGACACCCATTTTCTTAATTCCTCTATAAATGAAAAAATTATACTTTATATACCCAAGGTAGTTTATAATTTTCATTACAAATTTCAAATGAGGATCACCTAGATTTTTAGGTTTTTTTTCAACGATTATCAAGGCATAGAAAACATAAATCCTAGTATATAGCATTTCATATATTATATATGCAATTGAAAATGTGTATGGTATTCCACTCATTCTTTCCCTCTATTATTTTATTTAATGGAACATTTACTTATTGGGATGTACACCTTATAACACCCAGAACAACCCTCTCTTGAATTGTTCCATATTGAATATTTTCAATATGTTGTTCATATATATACATTGACTTAGTCCAATAAACCTTTTAAATCTACCTTTAGACATCTTTATCCCTATAATATAAGAAAATTAACCTAATTCCTCTATGGGTAATCATTTATTCAACAATCTATTACTTGACTATAATACTGAAATATCATTTTCTATTAGTAGTATATCATCAATATATGTCACTAGTAAAATAATGACACTCTCACTAATCCTCCAGTAGACACATGGCATACATTATTCTTGATAAAACCAAAATCTCTAATAGTTTTATCAAAAAAATATACAATGGTCTTGATTCTTGATTCAATACATAAATGGATCCATACAACTTTCATTACATATTAGTATCCTTTGGTGGTGAAAACCTTTATTGTTATGTTATACACACATCCTCCATGATATCTCCATTAAAGAAAGTGGTAGAAATTTTTTTTATTAATATAAATATACGATTAATATTATAATTATAATATATTTTAGCATATCTTATGGGGAAAAGGGTTCATCATAGTCTATTCCCAGAATTTTTTTAAACCATCTACTACCAATCATGGATTATATATACTAAATTTACTATCCATTTACATTTTCTTCTTGAATACTCGTTTACACCAAATTATTTTTACATCTTATAGAGGATCTACCAAAACCAAAATTTCATTTTGGTACATAGAATACATTTCATAATTTATTGCTTCTTTATTATATGCAACTTATAATATATTTATGATTCAATTATTAGAAAGAGGTTAGTTTTTCTAAAAAAATAACACATCGCCTTCCTAGATTATTGTAAACCAATATATATCAATTTCTATAACATCTCTTTCACTTATATACAATATTAATGTATCTAGAATTACTTATTACATTGGTTCTATTTAAATTCTTTACTATGAAAACTCTTGTATATCTTGAGACACAATTTTATAAAAATCTATCATCCTCCCACTATCTTCTTAGAGATTTTCTCTCTTTTTAGGTAAATTACATGTATTTGTATGGTTACTTTTCAATCCAAGGAATCATATAAATAATATACACTTGTATCTTTAGGATACCCTTTGAAAATAAAATATATATCTTGAGATGCATATTATTTTATAGAATTATTTCTACCAAATTATTCACATATGCATAACCATACATGTTAAAAAAATATTTATTCTTATAACATAACTCATTTGGGATTGTTCTTGTTACATTGTTTACAACATGGTTTAGTGAGTAAATTATTGATTGTAATATATACCCCCAAAATGATAATGGAATATTTTAATGATTCATTATTAATCATACCACAACTAACATGGTCTATCTCCTTCTTTCACTCACACCATTATAATATGGTGTACAATTCGTAGTGAGTTGGGATAGTATCCTAAAATATTATACACAATCAATGGACTCTTGGTTAAGATATTCTACACCTTAATCTGAGAAAAGTTTCTTTATCTCCTTATGAATTTGATTATCTATTTCATCCATTTAGACCCTAAAAATATTAATGGAATCAAACTTATACTTCATAAATTAGATATATCCATATCTACTAAACTAGTTTGTAAACATAGTGACATATGAGTATTTACCTCTATCTTTGACTATAAAAGGGCCATATACATTTGTGTGAACTAATCCTAGAATCTCAATGTCTCTCTCACCTTTTCCATTTAAGGTAGTATTAGTCATTATATCTTCTAAAAAAAGTATTACATATAACTAATGCTTTAAAATAAAATTAATCCAAATAACAATTTTGATAAAATATTATCAAACGCTTCTAGACTACACGAAAAAGTCTAGGTTTCCAAAAATGGGTGAAATAAAAGTCATGTGAACTAGATTCATTATATTGGAATGACTTTATTTTCATATTATAGTATATAAATATTTTTATTCAGATGTTTATACCATAATATATTTTATCATTATAATATTATAAAATTTTATTTATGAACGTAAAAAAATACATCCATGCCAATGCTTGACAGAAAATGATGTTTTTTATTACCTTGGTCACATAATAACAGTTCTTCAAAACTAAAATTATTCCACTTCGAAACATGAGATAATGGTATTCTATAGAAAAATTAAACTAATATTCCTCCATTATCATCTTGAAGACCCCATCACATTTATTAGTCTTCCTAAATCTACTTGGTTTGTATAAATCAATTAAAATTCCAAAACCATAAGCTGTATTTAATACTCGATTAAGTGAAATGCAAAGATTACAGTTGATAATGAACATATCTTAACCTAACTCTTTCTTATTCACTGTGGTACAATTTTCTTTCTACTGAAACTTATTTCTAAAATCAAGAAAATTTTTATCCTACCTATCCACGCTCTAGATATTTTTCTTCATTGAATAGTTATGTGAAGGATCCCTTGGTTTATATCCTACCTTAGATAGTTTTTAACTTGAATTTCATTTTGTTCACTATAAGGACTAAATAATTATCCTACATCAAGTCTTTATTATCTTGATAATTCAATGTTAAAATACCAAGAATATACTTTTATATATTATTTATAACTAAATAAGAAATAATTATTTAGAACCTTGGAGGAGGATATGATCAAATAAGGTATGTGGAAAAATATTTTTTAGTTTGAATTCTAAAATATATCAATGCTCAAAATTTCTAATATAATTTACTAAAATAGAAATTATAGGGTCTTCTTCTCCCAACATTCACAAAAAGAGTGAATTGGAGATTTTATACCTCTATTTTCATTCTTTTCACTAATAAATATCACATGGATGAGGAAATATAGTTTAAGAATTCATTCCTTATTGAGGAATATAAATATTACTAGAAATGGATAATAAAATTAGGCATTAAACATATAATAAATCAAACACATTTTAATAACAGAGACTGTTCTCATCCTTACTAGATTCCTTTGAAGTATCAGTTGGAATTTGGAACTATAGTATATATAACTTACTTTATTTAAATATTCCAATGCAAAGATTCCAGTTACAACCCTAGAAGTTTTCACATGTGAGCGAATTATCTTTCAAATATTTTGAGCTAAAATATAGTTTATTAGGGGAATTTATTTCCATTATTAACAAAAAAATAGTATTTTAATACTATATCTTGATTACTGCATATAAATAAATTTAATTAACAATCCCGCATTTTTTCAAATCTCAATAACCTTGGAAATTCAATACAGAATATTTCGTCAATAAGATGTTCAAGTTTAAAGTATCTATATTTACAATCTCATAACCAATTGGAGGACATATAAAATTTTTCTATGGTATTTAGGATGGATTTATTCATTTTAATGACATTAACTTCTAGTTCCTTTATATATTGAGTGGTCTCCCAAATCCTGAAATCTTATGCTCGTATTTCATGAAAACTTTCCTCCATGTTACACCAAGCATGATAAGGAAATTTTTCTTGATGTTAATATGGTTAAGGTAACAAAAGACCCACATTAGAGTTCCCAAATTATTTAAAATACCTTAAAAGGTTCATACCAGAACATTGAACTATGTTTGTATTATAAATAATGCGATTAAAAGAATTATAATGAGTTAATATTTTATATCGAGGTATTTTGTTAACTTATGTGTAAAAATAATTATTTTATTCTTCACATTCTTATTGATTTTATGTGAAAATTTTACAAATAATTATCCATGTACACTATAATAAGTTATGCATATTAATTTTACTTTTATAAGATATCTTATTTTAACTTTTTTATATTTTTTAAATAATTTTTGTGGAAACATATATAAGTAATTAAATATATGTGGTAAAATATATTTATACACATAATTTTATTTTATTTAAGGATTCATGTTAATTAATTTGAAAATGTCATCTTGTGATGTTTTTGTAATATGTTTTTCATTTGTTTTCAACATATTATTTGTGAGTTTTTAGTTATTAATAGAAAATGAGTTGCTTAAGAAGGTTAAAATATATTTCATACAGAGTGTAAGAAACTTTTGTTAAGTTAAATAATGATTTTTCTTTATTAAATTTCTAAACATCATAAATATACTCATGATACAATCCATGTTTGTATACATTCCTACAAAATGAATGAAGTATAAAGGGGGAGGAGGACAAAGTGAAAGAATATGAAATCCAAGAATCTGTATTAAGATCGTGCTTGAGTTACTATATCGATAGTTTTTATGATGTTCAATGTAAAAATACTATGTTTTAAGTAATATAAATTTTAATTTTATGAACCCATGGAGGGTTCCTCTGTAATAATGAATTAGTTTGAGATCATCAAACGAAGTTTAAATAGTCTAAGTTTTATCATACAGAGTTTAATAAGATAGAAAGATTATCGCTATGATAAAATTTTAGTTCACATAGATCTTTACAAAGATCATATGATAGAAATTATAATTACCCTCATGTTTCTAATATTAACACTACATTAAATTTTTGAAATTACTTAATACATTACACAAAAATTTCCCAAATATCGTATTAGTATAGTGACTTTAAAAACATGAAAACAAAAAAAATTGGTACTTATGTGAGAAACATTATCTCAGACTTGGTCTTTCTTGACTATAACCCTTATTAGACACATCAAACATAATAAATATTTTTTTAACTTGGGTAAAAGAAAAACATAAAAAGGGGTTAGCTCAGAAGATCAATAAGGTAAATGAAGGGAGATATGTAAATATAATCACAAGAAAAATATATAAGAACATGATCATGAAATTAAAAGATCATACACTACATATCAATGATCATAAAAATGAATCATGGAATAAATATTTATGGTTCTTTAGATATGAATGGTATGGAAATAAATAACATGAGCTAGGAAATCAAAAAATAGGAATAAAACATGGAACTATGGAAGACACATAAGAATATAACAATGATTTATATAGTTATCAAGGAATATCTTCCATATACAAATTAGTAGTATGGGTTCACTCCCCATACCATTATGATAGTCATGAATCACTCCCATAACCATCTTGAGAGTCATGGTTCACTCCCATAAAAAAATCTTGACAATCATAGTTCACTCCCATAACTGTCTTAGAGGACAAGGTACTCCATGTCTATATCATGAGATATAAATCATTACCCAATGCATTGGTGGGATATATTTTTCCTAGATATCCATAATAATATCATACAAAAAAGTTCTACAGGATCATGAACAATCATATCATAGCCCATGTAATGGAAATGGTGTCATAAACATTTAATCTTATCCTAACTTGTAAAAAAGATAAAAATTTCAAAATCATTTCATCAGAATCACAAAATGTGAAATGAATATAGTTTCTTAAACTTGATTTCGTAAAAACATAAACCATTTAGAGAAATAATATGAATGGTATTCTTAAACTATAACAAAGTATGTCATCCTAGATGAGGAATTATTTTGAAACGTCACTTGGAAAATTACATTTCATTAAATAATTTACTTAATTTTAAACATAAACCATTTCAAAACCCCTTTTCTTTAAAAACACATTGAAGACATATAATGGAATCATGGATATTTATATAAAATATTTATTGGAAAAAATATACTTTATTTGTGGAAATTGTTTTCTTTTCTTAAAATTCGAACAAATTTAAAAGAAAAAATTTTGTTTTAAAAATTACCTTGTAAGATTGTAAGGGAATCTTCAAGGTAATAAGGTTTCATAAAAGAATAAAAATTAATTCTTTTAATATAATTTAAAAAAAATTCTTCTCGTAATTTTTCCATAAATATCATAAATTTTATCATTAGGGAAACAAAAAAATATTCCTTTAAAAACATTTAATAAAAATTCATACTTTGGTAAAAATGAAATTAATTTTTTTCTAATAATAGTAAAAATATTTTGGAATTAATTTTTATGAAACAAGTTCATGGTTGATAAATATTTCCTAGTATATACTTACATATAAAAAATCCCCATATTAATGAGATTATGGAATTAACCCTTATAACTATATAATCCGTAGATTCATATTCCCCATGAAATAAAGGAAATTATGTGGATGTGAAAATACCATAACATTATTGTTAAGACACATAAAATACATTCATGGAAAGTATATACACCATATAGAAGAATCAAGTAGTGTATGATTCATGTCTCTCACAAAAGTAAACGTGAGACAAAAATCTTATACACAATTATAATCAGTTAAATAATATTTCCCATGAAAGAGATAAAACTATATAGATATAAAAATACCATAATATTCATAATAAGTCTCATAAAATAAATTTATGGTAAGTATATACCCCACAAAAAATAATCCAATGATGAATATGGAATGTGTCCCACAGATATAAAAGTGAGACATAAATCCCATACATTATATATTGACTCACACCATACACATTAAAAATTTTTTCATAATAAATAATTGTGTGTTATAAATCTATCAAAGAACTATATTCATATATTTAATACAACATATAAATTTTCTAAAACTGTATATTACTACATAATTATTATCTTCTTGTTAAAGTTACATTTTGGGTGATAATCGCCTAGTTAATCATCTGTGATTTGAAATGGTATTCTTGATTCTCCAACATAGATCACAATTCACATATTTTCAGAATAGAAAACATGAAATAAATATATCATATATTTATTATATAATTATTTATAATAATCCTTAATGATAAATGAAATACACCATTCATGGAGACAAAACGTATGTATGAACAATGTTTTCAATTTCTTATAAGGTTAAAAGAAAAGAATGTGTATGATGTATTATTATTCCAAAATAATTTTATTTTCCAATATAACATATATATTCATAAAATTCGTCATTATTTCTATCCATGAGAAATATATGAGAATAATGAGTCACATCACATCAGGGTGAAGGTAATCCATATATACACACAAGCTACGTTATCAGTTTCCCAAAATATTAGAAGGTAAATGGTAGAAATGATATTATTATTACATAGGTATAAATATATTATAAATATTATATAAATATTCATCAAAATCATCATAAAAATCATTCAAAAAATATGTTGATGATAATAGATTACACCACGATATGGAGACAGTAAGTCGTATGTACCCACGCATGGTGATATTGTTTTTCGTACGATGGATAAAAGGATGGGTAATGTTGTACCATAATCATAATAAAATAATAGAATAAAGATAATACTATATTTAATAATTTACTATGGAAAAAACACACTAATAGTAAATAAAAGACGAAAATAAATTTAATTTTTTTGTTAAAAAAATTACCTCTTCTTTTGTGGACTTGCTTTTGTTATCCTCTCAGGGACACTATGGACGGTATTTTTTGAAGCACAAGACCTCTAGAACACAACTAAGAAAGTCTTTAGGATAGTTTTCTGCGTTTTTCGATCTAGATGTCTCAAGGTGGTGTGAGGATGTGAGGGAGGATGTTCTCTTTTATAAGAGTGGGGAGGGGCACTCCAGGAAACACATAAAATATTAAATTAATATAAATTTATTATTGATTTCAAATAGCTCCAAAGTGATTTATTTAGAATATAATATTATAATGGGTCAAAATACTATCAACCAATTATTTTTAGATAGGTTTCGGTAACATTATTAGCCTTATCTTTTGGTTATAACCCTTAGTTAAAACCATTAACTATTATCATGGAAACTTTGGTTCTTATAGTTTTGGGTTAATATAATTGCTATAAAATGCCAAAATAACACTAAGTGGGTCATTGATGTAATATTTAACATTATTATTGTAATAATTTTAAATCATATAATTTTATTAATTTAATATCATTTAATAAATATTATTAATTTTAAAGTATCATTTATGTAAATTTTGATATTTTTTTATATTTCTCTTTTAGAAAATATCCTAACAACTTGATAACTTATAAAAAAACATACACTATATCTATTACATATATAAATTATCTATTAAATTATTGATTGTTATTAATTATGTCAAATTATATTTATTTTAATATTTTTAATATTATTTACAAAATATTTTCATTAATTAAACAATTACTACATCATTATCATACAGACCTTTAATTTAAATATTTTTTATATAAAAATTAAAAATAAAATATCATTATGAATATATATTAATTATATCTCATATTAATATTTATAGACGAATTTATCTTATGTATAAACCTATATAAAAAATTATTTACTAATTGAAATCATGATAATCACATTTTTAACTTATTATTACATAAAATATAATAAATGTAATATTTTTAGACAAGTGGATTAAAAAGGTTTTAATATTATTAAAAGTTTGATTTATTATAATACTACTTTTCTAATAAAAAATTGATAAGTGTTATGGTAACTTTATAATATTATATTGTTATTTTTAACTTTAATTACTCGATTTAACCTTAAACAAGGTAAATAAAGAATAAAAATTTAATAAAGTTACTATTCAAAAAAAATTAATTTCATCCAGTTATACTATAAATATCATAATTATTTCAACAATTTATTTTTATTTTTCAAAATTAAATTCATATAAACTACAAAATTAAGATTCATGCTAACCCCACAGACATGGAAAAAAGGTGGGTAAAATGAACATTCAAAAGATCAATAAGTTTTTATATATAATTTTAATATGAAAAAATATTACAATGAACTAAATGTGATCAATATATGCATAATTGATATATTTTTACATTAAAAAATATTAAAAATAAAATAATTAATTAAATAGAAAACGATTTTTTAACTATGATGCAATATTTTTCACTATTCATCAAAAAATAAAAAATCCTAAAAAAATACTAAAAATTAACCATATGTTAATTTTGACATCTTTAATTAAAAAATTATTTCTATTTTATCATATTCAATTTCTATGACTTTATAAAGTTAATTTTATTATTGTTCATAAAAGTACATAAAAATTAGTTCTATTAACTAAATAGTACTTCTAAACATATAAAGGGTTTACCAAAAATTATACACTTCATTTTAAATATGTTTTATTTATGTGAAAAATTTGAAAAACTAGTTATTACTATTCATATTAATATCTTTAAGCGATAATTTAAGAACCAGGTGCTTCAGTTTCAGGTACGGATCTCTTTTATGGGATTTTTAAGGAAAAATGGAGAATCTAGAAATTTTCAGAGTACACGCAATGTACTTTATGAGTACATGCCCTGTACTCCTTAGCCACTCGAAGCCGTGTGTTGGCTGAGACCGGGCCACACACACAGTGTGTAGGGGTGACATGGAGGCCGATTTTGGCGGAGTACGGAAAAACCCACTACACGCCGTGTACTTTAAGAGTACACGCCGTGTACTTTTTTTATTTCATTAATCGACCCGGGGGCATGCCTAATGATAGGAAACATCTTCTTCTCCACGTAATCCCATCCAGAATGTTAGAGGATGTCCTTTCTTCTCCGATCCACCAATCCGTCACTGGTTGTCCGAATCGAACTCTGTCGATTGCAGAAGAATCGCAGCGGTGAGTTCTTGGTTCTTCTTTAGCCTCGTTTCCTGATTCTTCCTCTCGTGTAAGTTATCTGAGGTTGAGCTTTTTAGACTTTTTTTCAGATCTACCCCGTTCTAGGCCGATTCACGGGCCGAGGTTCAAGTATATCGATCTCTGAGGATCGAGGTAGGTGGTTTGTTGCCCTACGTTGATGTTCATTGAGTTTTGGTTGCAAAAGTGTCGGATACTCATGTATCGGGTATCCTTGGTTTAGGATTTTGATCCTATTGTTTATCTTCCCTAGATTGATAGTTAGGTTGTGATGAATTACTGCTAATTTATTCTTGGTTGCATGTTTGAGGATCACCCCATGGGTGTTTTCCTCCCCTGTTCGGCTGTTTATCACCATTTGGCACCGTTGCCTGTGAGGAAACCCTATTGTAGTTGTTAGTTGCTTGGTATCACTGATTGCATGTGTTACCTACTATTTAAATGCTTTTGAAGTATGGTAGCTATTAGCTAAGTAGTTTTTTAACTTACTTAGGGCTGCTAATAGTCGATTACACACGACTGGACTACTCAGGGATGTGAGAACCTGGTGCGGGAGATCAAAGAGGGAATAGACGATTAAGTTCTTCCCTAGAGGGTATGTTGGTTTTAGTTTCATATGTAGGATCTTCGGGAATCGGACTTTGTGCTTCCCAAGAGTGTTCTTAGTTACCCATGCATCGAGACCACATGAGGAATTAGACGTAAGTGCTTCCTCATAGAGTCTGTAGCTATCGTTGCAAGACCATAGGGGAATTGATGTGAGAGCTTCCCAGAGTGTTTGTTCCTTGTTTGATTACTGGACTATAGGGGTCTGCTAGTTTAAGTCACCCAGAGAGTCAGTGTGAATTTTGATGGTTGGTTGTGATGAGTCCACCAAGCCAAAGAACAAGCTTGGGTTTTGTACTGCTTGTGTTTAGGTAGTCTTTTTTTAGATACCTACTGTGTTACATGCTTATCATGGAATAGAAAACTTTGCTGGTTTTCCCTATTTGTGTAATTAAATGAATGTGAATGGTAATTGGTATAATTGTTTACTGCATTTATTTACCTTTACTTTTTCTATATCACTCACTGACAGTAGGGAACAAATCTTGTGGTGGTTGCCTACTGGGATTATTCTCACACCATGTTTGGGTCCTGCTTTTCAGCCCAAAGAGATTATATGGTTGCAGGTATAGGTAGGGATTTTGTCCCTTCTACCTCGGGTACCTGATTTCTAGTCGGAGCTGGAGAGCATGGGATTGGGCCTTGGCCTGTGATGCTACTGGAGTTACTATTTACATTTAGTACTTTGGTTTCAGTTGTATTTCATCACGTTGTTTTGATTACTGCTTTCCATAGATATGTGTACCATTCTGCATCATTATTATATCAGATATTACTTTGACTTTTAGTTCAGTTGTTGCATGCTATTTACTGCTTCCACTATTGTTTATGCTTATCCTTCCGCTGCATACATTACCAAATGAGAGAATAGTTTCCCCACTGACTCATCAAGGCCCTCGCTACTAGTCGGTAGCCTCTGGTGTTCGGGGAAACGTTCTTGAGGTCATGTGGAGAACCGGGTATGGGGCACCAGTTATGTGGCTCCGGACTTGGGTCGTTACAAAGTTGTATCAGAAGAGTTTTCTTCTTTTCTATTACTCACTGTTTTTCGACAATAGCCAGGTATAGGAAGAAATGGGTAGTTAGTACTTAACTGTGCCCGGGAGTAATTAACCCATGTACAGGGAAAAGCTATATTACCTCGAAATTGCAATTTTAATTTTTTGCAAGTGTTACGGTTTATTATATTTCACCGTTGGCTGATGCACATGTTTTGTGCTGTTACAGTTTATATGATTATGGTTCTATTTGGTTGTAACCCGATGAGATGAGGGTGTTCCATCTCGTGCATCATATAGGCACTGGGTAAGAAATCATTTTTCATGAATTTTACCCTTCCGTCTAGGGTGAATTAGAATTTCATGCTGTTGTGATAGATTCCGTGATAGATTATGCATGCCGTTGTTGTAGTTTCTATGATAGAAATACTTGTTGCGCTGATAGAGTATTACTGATTTTACAACCTGGTTAGCATGGGCACTAAGCTCTGGTCTTGGAGGTGTTATGGGCCCTCAAGGATCATAATTTGGTGGATCATTGGTTGTTATGCTGTTTACTTGTTGTATGAATTTCTATGATTCCAAGCATTGATTCGCGGGGAGTATGGGCCCCCACGGATCAGAATTTGGCACATACCTAGTTGTTTTTCAGTGTTTCTGGTGTTTGGAGTAGTTTCAAAGCTACTGCCCAGAAAAACCCAGAATACACGGCGTGTACTTTATTCATACACGACGTGTAGTTCTTAAATCGTGTTACAGACTGTGTGAACAAAAACACGGGGTGTCGGAGAGTCTTTGGGGACACGCCGTGTACCTTAGGTACACGCCGTGTGGTAGTCAACCGTGTACTCGGTCGTGTCACTAACAACACGGGTTGGGGAAACTCGTGTAGTACACGTCGTGTGTTATAAGAACACAACATGTAGGTTTCTTTTGGGTACCTGGTCGTGTCACGAACAACACGGGTCGATGTTATCCATCCTTATACATGCTGTGTTTATTAGGAACACGCCGTGTAGAGGTCAGCCATGTAGCTGGCCATGTAACCTGCTACATTGGTCGCTGAGCCTGTCTATTAAACGTTGTGTGTTACAAGAACACGCCATTTAGTTTTCTTATAGGTACCCGGTCGTGTCATGAACAACATGGGTCAGTGTGATCTATCCTTATACACGCCATGTTTGTTTGGAACACGTCGTGTAGGAGTTAGTCGTGTAGCTGGCCATGTGACCGCTACACGGGATGTCGAAGCCGGGCTTGTACACGCCGTGTCCTTAGTACACACGCCGTGTAGTTTATAATTAGGAGGACCGTATAGGTTAGTTGTGCAAAGAGACTCAGGCATGGGAGTGGAGTTCAAGTACACGCCGTGTTTTGGGACAACACGTCGTGTAGTCTGGAACGTTACATGACCAGTAGTGGCAGAATAACATGCCCATGTAAATTGCTTTAACAAACACACCGTGTAGTTTAAATACACGTTGTGTAGTTCAGTTTTTCAAATTTAAGTGTTTGTCTCTCCTGTTCCCGTTTTGTACTCTTGTGTTTTCTGTATTTGTTGATCCTAAATCAGAGGCGTGCTTTTCATCTTTCAAGGCTATGGCACCAAGACGTCCTCCCATTGCATGTCAGGAACCTTGAGGTGACCGTACGCCTGATATGGCAGTCTAGGGACTACCAGTAGTTCCAACGATTGTTCCAGATATGGAACCTACAGTGATTTCGGACACTAGTGCAGACGATCAGTTCCAAGAGGGTTTCATGAGGTTCATGCAGACCTTCGAGGGGGCTCAGCATCCTGCACCGTCTATGGCAGAGTTGACGCGAGTCTTCCAGCAGCAACATCCTCCCACTTTCATAGGGGATGGAGGACCATAGGTTGCAGAGTCATGGATAGAAACCTTGCTTTCGATCTTCGAGCATCTGGAGACACCCCCAGACAGAAGGGTGAATCTCACAACTTACATGCTGTGAGATTATTCCAAGAGATGGTGGGATGTAGTCTCACAGGCAGGGTTCCAGCGGACTATGGCTTGGGATGAATTCTAGCTTACATTCTATGACTACTTCTATCCAGCAACGCTGAGGGCTGACAGGGCCACAGAGTTCATGAACCTACAGCAGGGTGCTCTTTCGGTTATGGAGTATTCCTCCCATTTCAATAAGTTACAACATTTCGCTCTCGTTCTAGGAAATGAAGATCTGTTTTTGGAAAGGAAGTTTGAGGAAGGCCTCAAACCAGAGATCAGATCACAAGTGAATGTTTTCCAGTTGACTTCTATTACTCTGATAGTCAACCAGCCGCTGATCACCAAAAGAATTCTGAGCGAGACTGGAGCTGTTGACTAGGGCGGTTCAGCATCCAAGGAAGATTCATTTCATACTAACAGTAGGAAGCGCCACCGAGAGTCTACTCGAGGTGACTCGAGGAAGCGAGGTATATCTTCTGGTAGACGGGATCTTCCTTCTGGCAACCCTTTGGTGTGCTATCAGTGCGGAAACAGTGGGCATAAGAAGCCTCAGTGCCTAAGAGATATAGTGGAGTTCTGAGTTTGCGGCAAGATGGGTCATCTTCAGTGTTTTTACAGGGTTCTTCTTCCAGCGGCTAGTGAAGAAGGATCCGTTTATACCCCTCGTTCAGGAGCAGGATTACCAGTCCCGCAGCAGACTGGGGGCTAGAGTTCTTTGGGTTGGGCAGGCCAAGGTAGAGGTCATGGATGCAGAAGTCAGGCTCAAAGGGGATCAGATCAGCTATATCAGGAAGCTACACTGGGCCGCAATACTGAACAGACGTTTGCAGTAGAGAAGATCCATCGAGAGCAGGATCATGTACCGTCCACAGTTCGAGGTACGATATTAGTAGCCTCAGTTTTATCTTCATCCCTTTTCGATACTAGTTCTTCACATTTCATTATCTCTGTTGCGACCGTGGAAAGTCTGGAGCTCTGTGTCCTTTCATCTGCTGACATGTTGACACATGACACGCCCTTGGGAATGATGACATCTAGCATACTTCAGTGCAAGGAGTTCCCTCTCGAGGTTGCAGGGTATCATTTCGTATGGGACCTCTATGTCCTGGAGATGACAGGATATGAAGTCATTCTCAGTATGGACTGGTTGGTTCCCTTCCAGGCAGTCGTCGATTTCTACCGCCGCAGGGTGAGTTTTGTATCACCAGAGGGTGAATCTTTCTTTTATAAGGGAGAGTGGGATGTTCAGGCTAGTCGAGCCGGAATCGAGCATCATGGGCTAGGAGGAATTATTGCCCAGATTTCTAGTCTTTATCTGGATGACCAGGGGACTTCATAGTTAGATTTTCCTCCAATGGTTGATCACTTTCCAGATGCCTTTCTAGAATACTTTTCATGTTTTCCTCAAGAGAGTGAGGTAGACTTCTCGATTGAGCTCATTCCAGGAGTAGCACCGGTGCCCATTCCTCCTTATAGGATGGCTACACATGAGTTGCAGGAGCTCAAGAAGCAGTTGGAGGAGTTACAGACAAAAGGTTTCATCTGACCCAGTACTTTTCCTTGGGGTTCGCCTGTCATGTTCGCGAAGAAGGCAGACAGTACCCTTAGTATTTGCGTGGATTATCGGAAGTTGAACCAGTTGACGGTCAAGAACCGATATCCCTTACTGAGGATTGATGATCTATTCGGTCAACTTTGAGGAGCTCGGGTGTTCTCGAAGATCGATTTGAGGTCCGGTTATCATCAGCTGCGTGTTAGGCCTTCAGATATACCTTTGACATCCTTCAAGAGCAGGTATGGCCTCTATGAGTATTTTTTTATGTCATTCGGTCTTACAAATGCGCCAGATGTTTTCATGGAACTGATGAACCAAGTGTTCCATCCTTACTTGGATTCCTTCATCGTAGTCTTCGTGGATGATATCATGGTGTACTCTCTCACTCGACACGACCATGCAACCCATCTTGAGATCGTTTTGAGTACACTGAGGGAGCATCGGATTTATGATAAACTCTCAATGTGACACTTTTGGATGGATGAGATTCACTTCTTGGGTCATGTCATCTCAGAGACAGGAGTATCAGTAGACCGAGAGAAGGTGAGACCAGTAGTTACCTGGGAGTAGCCGAAGAATGTCTTCAAGGTACGAAGCTTCTTGGGGTTGTCTGGTTACAACAGGCAGTTTATATAGGACTTCTCATGCCTAGAATCACCATTTATGGGATTGACTAAGAAGGGGGTGAAGTTTGTTTGGTTAGAATCCTGTGACTTAGCCTTCCAGGAGCTGAAGGGGATATTGACTTCAACGCTGATTCTAGTTCTGCCAGAGCCAGCCAGGAGTTATACAGTTTTCTGTGATGTATCTGGCATCAGGATTGGAGCAGTGCTTATGCAAGAAGATCTTGTTTTCGCGTACGGATCTCGACAGTTGAGGCCACATGAGAAGAACTATCCTACGCACGACTTGGAGTTGGCTGCTGTTGTTCATGCTTTGCGTTGTTGGAGGCACTATCACATGGTAGAGCATTTCATGGTATATACTTTACACAAGAGCCTCAAGTACATCTTCACGCAGCATGACTTGAATCTGAGATAGCGGACGTGGGTCGAGTACCTATAGTATTTCAACCTCGAGCTTGCTTATACGACTAGGAAAGTCAATGTTGTGGCTGACGCACTGAGCAGGAGGACTCAGTTTCAGGCAGTTCAGGAGACCAGTAGTGAGTGGCAGCTCATGGCTCTGTTCTCTGAGATGCATCTGGAGGTTCACAATAGACAAGGTTAGACGGTTCTTTCTTCTGTAGCTGTTACCTCTACCCTTTTTGATCGAGTTCAAATGAGGCAGCTATTAGACCCTGAAGGCCTAGTCCTATGGGAAGGTGTGTTGGATGGAGACACTACTCTAGGGTGGACAGTGGGAGATGACGAGGTGCTATGTTTTTATGGCCGCGTATGGGTTTCAGTAGACATACGTGAGGAGCTGATTCAGGAGTTTCATGCTTCATCGTGGACAGTTCATCCTGGTGTCACCAAAATGTACAGAGACTTGCACCGTCAGTATTGTTGGCCAGGTATGAAGAAGGATGTGGCTGGTTTTGTTATATAGTGTTCCACCTATCAACAGGTGAAGGCAGAGCATCAGCTACCAACATGGCTTTTTCAGCAGTGACCCATTCCTGAGTGGAAATGGAATGATGTCGTGATGGACTTCATGACAAGTTTATCGAGATCACCTCGAGGAAATGATGCGGTTTGGGTTGTAGTGGACAGGCTCACGAACGTTGCACACTTCTTGCCGATCAAGGAGACCTTCAGTGTTGATGATATGGGACGGTTGTACATCCAAGATATTTTACGTCTGCATGGAGTTACACACTCAATTGTTTCAGACATGGATGCACGTTTTACTTCGCTATTTTGGCAGGGGCTACAGAGGGTGTTGGGTAAACAGGTACTTTTCAGTACAACATACCATCCCCAGACTGATGGCCAGTCTGAGCGTACAATCTAGGTGCTTGAGGAAATTCTCCGAGCTTTCATTATATACTTTGACAGTTCTTGGGAGAATCATATTCCTCTGGTGGAGTTCCCCTACAACAACAGTTTTTAGGCGACTATTCAGATGGAACCTTATGAGGCTTTGTATGGTAGGCAATGCCGATCACCTTTATGATTTCTAGAGTCAGAAGAGGAAGCTTTTCTGGGACCTCATCTTGTTCAGGAGAACTTAGAATAGATAGAGTTGATTCAGAAGAGGATGGAAACAGCACAGTCTCGTCAGAAGTCTTATGTTGATCAGCAGAGACGACCTCTGGAGTTTGTGGTCGGGGATCGGGTTTTCCTGCGTGTCGCAACGAGGTCGGGACACAAGAGGATTCAGAGATAGGGTAATATTTCACCAAGATACGTCGGGCCGTTTGAGGTTATGGAGAGAGTCGGGCTGGTTGCTTACAGGATGTAGTTACCTCAGATGTACCATGCTATGCACGACGTCTTTCATATTTCTCAGCTTCGAGGGTATTTCTCAGACCTGTCTCATGTTTTTCAACCATAGGATGTTAAGTTGGAGCATGGTTCATATTTAGAGGAGCATCCTATCAGGATTTTTGATCGTAGTGGAAAAGTACTCCGTGGACGGTCTGTTCCTCTGGTACGGATGCAATGGCAGCACGACCATATACAAGATGAGACTTGGGAGAGGCAGGCTGATATACGATCATAATGGCTAGAGTTGTTCGAGGTTTCTCCTTTTACGCCTTTCTAGGGAAATTCGGGGACATTTTTCTTTAAGGGGGGAAGTTTGTAAGAACCCGGAGCTTCAGTTTCAGGTACAGATCTCTTTTATGGGCTTTCTAAGAAAAAATGGAGAATCTAAAAATTTTCAAAGTACACACCATGTACTTTATGAGTACATGCTGTGTACTCCTCGGCCACTCGAAGCTTTGTGTTGACCAAGACTGGGCCACACACATGGTCTATAGAGGTGACGTGGAGGCCGATTTTGGCGGAGTACGGAAAAATCCGCTACACGTCGTGTACTTTAAGAGTACACGCTGTGTAATTTTTTTATTTCATTAATCAACTCGGGCGCGCGCCTAATGATGGGAAACATCTTCTTCTCTGCCTAATCCCATCTAGAATTTCAGAGGATTCCATTTCTTCTCCGAGCCACCAATCCGTCACTGGTTGTCTGAATCGAACTCTGTCGATTGTAGAAGAATCGCAACGATGAGTTCTTGGTTCTTCTTTAGCCTCGTTTCCTAATTCTTCCTCTCATGTAAGTTATCTGAGGTTAAACTTTTTAGACTTTTTTGTAGATCTACTCCGTTCTAGGCAGATTCACAGGCCGAGGTTCAAGTATATCGATCTCTGAGGATCGAGGTAGGTGGTTTTTTGCCCTACGTTGATGTTCATTGAGTTTTGGTTGCAAAAGTGCTGGATACCCATGTATCGGGTATCCTGGGTTTAGGATTTTGATCCTATTGTTTATCTTCCCTGGATTGCATGTTTTTTTATGATGAATTTCTGCTAATTTATGCTTGGTTGCATGTTTAAGGATCACCCCATGGGTGTTTTCCTCCCCTGTTCGGCTGTTTATCACCGTTTGGCACCGTTGCCTGTGAGGCAACCCTATTGCAGTTGTTAGTTTCTTGGTATCACTAATTGCATGTGTTGCATACTGTTTAAATGCTTTTGAAGTATGATAGATATTAGCTAAGTAGTTTTTTAACTTACTTAGGGGTACTAACAGTCGATTACGCACAACTGGACTGCTCAGGGATGTGAGAACCTGGTGCGGGAGATCAAAGAGGGAATAGACGATTAAGTGCTTCCTTAGAGGGTATGTTGGTTTTAGTTTCGTACATAGGATCTTCAGGAATAGGACATTGTGCTTCCTAAGAGTGTTCTTAGTTACCCATGCATCGATACCATAGGAGGAATTAGACGTAAGTGCTTACTCAGAGATTCTGTAGCTATCGTTGCAAGACCATAGGGGAATTGACGTTAGATACCTACTATGTTACTTTCTTATCATGGAATATAAAACTTTTCTGGTTTTCCCTAGATGTTTAATTAAACTAATGTTAATGGTAATTGGTAGAATTGTTTACTTCATTTATTTACCTTTACTTTTTCTTTATCACTCACTTACAGTATGGCACAAATCTTGTGGTGGTTGCCTACTGGGATTATTCTCACACCCTGTTTGGGTCCGGCTTTTCAGCCCAAACAGATTATATGGTTACAGGTATAGGTATGGATTG
The DNA here is from genome assembly GCA_963277665.1 of Viscum album. NCBI lineage: Eukaryota > Viridiplantae > Streptophyta > Magnoliopsida > Santalales > Viscaceae > Viscum > Viscum album. The sequence continues at coordinate 233,342,044 of OY728141.1, forward strand.
TGGCCCTTCTACCTCAGGGTACTTGATTGATAGACGGAGATGGAGAGAATGGGACCAGTCCTTGGCCCACGATGCTACTGGAGTTTCTGTTTACATTTAGTACTTTGGTTTCAGTTGTATTTCAGTACGTTGTTTTCATTATTGCTTTCCAAAGATACATGTACCATTCTACATCATTATTTTATCAGATATTGCTTTGTCTTTCAGTTCAGTTGTTTCATGATATTTACAACTTCTGCTATTTTTTATTCTTATCCTTCCTCTGCAGACATTACCAAATGAGGGCATAGTTTCCCCACCGACTCACCAAGGCCCTCACTGCTAGTCGGCAGCCTCTAGCGTTCGGGGAAATGCACTTGAGGTCATGTGGCGAACCGGGTATGGGGGACCAGTTATGTGGCTCCGGACTCGGGTCGTTACAGATAGTTTATAACTATCCCATTTAAATAATTTTTATAGTAAAGTGTTTTTTTAATCTAAGTGATTCATGTAACACAAGCTAAGTCATTTTTTCAAGTAGTGAACACTTCCCTTGGTGTGGCTTATAAAATAATACAAAGATAGTGATTTTATATAATAAAAAATATATTTATTCAGTTTTGGGTGAAGTAAAAATATGAAAAGATTAAATTAATTTGAAATAAACAAGTTCACAAAATCCCGGGGTGTTATATTCTACACAGAGTAAAATGAATTTCACCCTCGAAATGCACCTTGGTTATCAAAGTTTTAATACATGACTGATAATTTCATCAAAACAAACATTATAAAAATTAATTCTAAAACTTCTTTTTAAAATAGAGAAGTTGGAAAATAACAATTACTAAATACAAATCATAACTAGGATTCTACGTAGGAGAACATAAGAAAATATTTGGGATACAGGAAAAGTGTAAATAATCATAGCGATTGATAAAGATCATAGATGACAAAAAATTGGGTGACCTAGAGAATGTTAACAATCAAAAAAATATTAAATAATGAAATGTGAAAGAGGTCATTGATATCATCAATAATGATGATATGAGGAAAAAATTTTATATGATGTTTCTCTTCTAAATGTTAATAATTTTTCAATGAAAACAAAATTTCTTGATTTATGCCTTAATTCACACTTTTTTTCATAGATCAATTTCCACTTCATATCATATTTTAATAAATTAATTTGAATTTTTCATTCCTAAGGCATTAGTAGATCATGTAGATATTGATATGTAATTCCATCTATCATCAATAAAATGGTTAAAAAAAGTTACAAAATCTGTATAAATCAACCTACGATGAGATAATAATTTAATCTCAAAAAATTATCTAAATATTAACTCTAACCATTAATAAATTGATAGTCATTTAATCTCTCTACAATATAAATATAAAAAACATTATAAAGAGGTGGACTAAATCAGCTTAACATTTATCTCCCATAACTCATAAGGTAGTTCATGGTTGTTACATTCCAAACATTTGAATACATTAATCATGTACTCTCTTATTACATGGTAATAAGCACATATATCATAAAATATTTATTGAAAATTTCATGTTTCCTTATTCTAAGGTTTATTGGATAAATTCATGAAGTCTAAAAAGTTGTAAACTTATTCTCTGATCGCACAACCCACTTGTCAAAAAAGCCTTAATCAATTCCAAGGAATTAATTACCATCAAATTTACTTATTTATATCCAAAACATCATTATAAAAATATCACTATCTCATCATCATACACATATTAAGGGTTATACTTCCCTTAATCACATGCTTTAAAAAATATCACTTTATTACCTGAATCGCGTTTTGTGGTTACAAGTACAATTCCTCATATGGTATTTAATATTTAAGAAAAAACTAATGTGGAACAACAATTAGATGTTACCTCATTAAATAATACCATAAGTTAAATTATATGACATTATTCTTGAATACCATTAGAAAAACACTTCAACCATCCCACATTATTCTTAAACAATTAATCAGGCTTCATCATCTTAATCATTTGGTGAATATGAAATAAGAATCATGTATTAAGGTCTCTAACCTCAATATTATCATTATTCTTATGGTTAATAAAGAAAGAAAATACAGTATGTGTAACATGTCATTTTCAGTCTCTTTATCTTTAGTAGTGTAACCAATACACATACCACCATCTTGATTCTCTTCATGATATTTATCTTTAAAAAAATTATTTTCATAATGCCCATACATTCCATATCTGAATCATTTAATTGTAACCTTTTTCCTTCTATTTCTCTCTATTTACTAAGACCCTAAATCATAGTGTGAGAACTAATTATCATAGTAGAAAATCACATAATCATGAAAATTACTTATAGGATACCTAAAGCATGACACATACTTTAAATATATGATACATTAGGATTATCTTTAGATAAATCCCTAGAAATATCCTTATAAATATCACTAGGGGTCTCATTAAGTTTTCTCCTCCTATTTTACAAAGGTTAACTAAACCATCACTCAAATACCAACTATAATGACCCTCGGTTTTCATACATTAATGTTACATTACATTTACAAAATTACTTAAAACATTACCCAAAAAACCCCCAAAGATCATATTAGTCTGGTGTATTTGAAAATATCAAAACATAAACAATGGTACATAAGTGAGCTACATTATCTCCAACTAGATTATTCTTCACTATCAAACTTCTTTGACACATCAATCATAATACATATCTTCATAACTTGGGTAAAAGGAAAACATAAAAATCGATGAGCTCAGATTATCAGTAAGGGTAAATAAGAGATATAGGTAAATATAATCATGAGTATAAGGGTATGAGAACATGATCATGAAATTACAAGATCACACCTTGAATATCAATGATCATAACAAGGAATCATCGAATAGAGATTGGTAGTTCTTAAGGCATGAATGTTAAGGAAATTAAAAACATGATACATGAACTCCAAACACAAGAATAAAACCTGGAATTGTGAAAGACACCTAAGGTTATAATAATTATTTCCATAATAGTCAAGGAATCACCGCCATGTCCATATTAGCTGTACAGATTCAATCTCCATACCATCTTGGTTGATATCGTTAAATCCTACTACCATATTGGAAAAATGGTTCACACCCATAAGTATCTTGATAGTCATATTTCCCTCCCATAACCCTCTTTGTAGACATATTCTTCCAGGTCTATACCCTGGGATATCAATATTTACCTAATGTATTGGATTGAGATATAGGTCCAACCCATCTTATAATTAAATCATACATACATGTGCCAAAAGATCATAAACAATCATATCATAAAACATATAATGGAATGGGTTTTGTAAACATGAAATCATATCCAAACATTTGTAAAAGATAAAAGGATAATAATAATTTCATCAAAAACATATCTTGTGAAAAGAATTGGGATTATTAAACATCATGTTATAAAAACATAAACCATTTGAAAAAATAATATGAATGGTATTCTAGAATAATAATAGAGTATGCCATCTTAGAGTGGGAAGGATTTTGAATGTTCACTTGGAACATTAATTTTCACAAAGAAATATCTTTTTAAAAAATAAAACATTTTTCGAACCATTTTATTTGAAACCACATTAAAAAAATATAACGGATTCATAAGAAATCATTTAAAACAGTTCTTGAGGAAAATATCATTTCTTTATGGAAATAGTTTTCATTTCATAAAAATCCATGACATTTCAAAAGAAAAGATTTTATTTGAAAATAAAATGGTAATATTTTAAGGGAGTATTCATGGCAGTAAGACCTTATGAAATCTTAAAAATCCATTCATGCTGTATAATTTTTAAAAAACGTTTTTCTTGTACATTGGCTAGAAATATCAAAAAGTACATCATTAGGAAAAAGACAAAAGATTCCTTTTAAAGAATTTAATTAATAGTTATACAAGGGTAAATATGAATTTAAATTTTATAGAAGAATATTAAAAATATTTTGGAATTCATTTTTTATGAAACATGGACATGGATGCTAAATATTTTCCATAATATACTTATGTATAAAAAAATATTTATAATAATGTGATTATGGGATCAACCCTTAAAACATTATAATTAGTAGAATCATATGCCCCATCAAATAAAGGAAATTATATGGTTTTTAAAATACCATAATATTATTGTTAAGACATAGAAAAAACATTCATGGGTAGCATATACCTGATGTAGAAGAATCATGATGTGTATGAGGAAAGTGTCTCACGGATGGAATGGTGAGAAAAAAATCTCTTACACCGTTACAAAGAGTCAAATAATATTTCTAATGAAAGAAATAAAAACATATGGGTATAAAAATACAATAATATTCAAAAAAAATACACATAAAATAAATTTATGGGTAGTATATACACCACACCAAAGAAGTGAGTGATGAAAATGGCGTGTGTCCCATAGAAGAAAAGTGAGACATAAATTCCTTACCTTCTATCTAGAATAATCTCATACCTAATGAAAAATTCTAGATAAAAAATAAATGTTTATTATACACATATCAAAGAACCATTTTCATATATTGAATACTATATATAATTTTTCTTAACATGTTATATTACCTGATTGTTATTATCTTCTTGTTAAAGTTACATTTTAGGTGACAATCAACTTGTAAATCAAAGGTGACTACACTTGGTATTATAGATTCTCATATTTAGATAATGATTTAATTATTTCAAAAATATAATACATGATATAAATATATTATATAATTGGTATATAATTATATATAGTAATCATTAATAATAAATAATATTCATCGTTCCTGGATATGGTATGTACGCATGACCACTGTTTTCATTTTCTTATCAGGTCAACATAAAAGAAAGTATATAATGTATTATTACTATAGAATAATTTTAATTTCATATATAACATATATATTCATAGAATAAATTTTATTTCCATCTACATGAAAATATAGGTGAATAAAGAGTCACATCGTATCACAGAGATGATAATCCATACGTACACATGAGTGAATTAATCATTTTATCAAAATATTAGATGGTAAAAAGGTAGAAATACTATTTTTATTAAATATTTATAATTATATTATAAATATCATATATAATAATTAAATTCATCATAATTATTAGTCATAAAATATTGTGATGAAAAATAGATTACACCATGGTGTGGAGACGGTAAGTCTTATGTACGCACGTATGGTGATATCATTTTTTGTATGATGGATAAATGGGGTATATAGTTGTAACATACTCATAATAACATATAATTATATATATTATACTATAGTGATTACTTTAGTATAGAAAAAATATAATAAGTGGAAGTAAATGAATAAAATAAACTGAAATGGATTGGTAAACCAATTACCTATTATTTAGCGGACTTGATTTGGATATCCTATGAGGGACACTAGGGATTGTATTTTTTGAATTCCAGGACCTATGGAAAATAAATAAAAATATTAAGATGAGAATAGGTCAGGTTTAGGTCGATATAGAAGTTTCAATATGGTGTGAGGAAGTGGGGTAGGAGGTCCCCATTTATAGGAGAGGGGAGGAGCAGTCTAAGAAAATCTTAAAATAAAAAATTAATATAAATTTATTTTCAATTTAATAGATAAGAATTGAGTTATTTATAATAGTATATAGTATAGGTCTAAATAATCTCAAAAAAGGATTTTTAGATAGGTTTATGTGTCATTATTAACCAGATATTTTAGTTTTAACCCTTAGTTAGAGCCTTTAACTCTTACCTTGACAACTTATTTTTTTTACTCTTTAGGGTTCATTTAATTAATATAAAATGGAAAACAAACTGAAAGTGGATCATTGATGAAATATTTAACCTAATTCTAATTATTTAGAGAAATTATATATTTTTATAAATTATATATTATTTAATAAAATGTTATTTATTTTAAAGTATCATTTATGTCACCATTGGCACTATTTTTAATTTGTCTTTAAAAATATATTTTGACCTGATAAATTAGAAAAAAACATATAATATATCTATAACATGTCTAATGTATCTATAAAATTAGTTTTTTTCATTAATTATATAAAATTATATATATTAATAACTCTAATATCATTTTCTTGATATTTTCATTAACTAAACAATTACTACATCATTATTATACAAGCCTTTAATTAAATTATTCTTCTCTAGGAATTTATAAAAAAAATATAATGATGAATATAAATTTATTAGATTTCAAAATACTACTTATAGATGAATTTATCTTATTTATGACCCTATATTAAAAACTATTTACCTATTAAAATTATGACTATGATATTTTTAACTTATCATTAAATAAAATACAATAAATGTCATATTCTTACCGTAGTGGATCAAAAAGGTTATAATTTCAGCCTAAGGTTTATTTTAGTTTAATTATAATGATCTAATTAAATTAGGATAAGTGTTAGAGTAACTTCATAATATTATAATAATTTTTTTACCTTCAATTACCCGATTTACCCTTAATTATGGTAAATAAAAATAAAAATTTACTAAAGTTATGATTGACCAAAAATTTAATTTTTTCCAATTAGAATGTAAATATCATACTGATTTCAACCATTTATGCTCTATTTTTTAAATTCAGTTCATGGAAATGGAATAACTATGATTAATACTAATCCTGCAGACATGGAAATAATGGGGGTAAAATGAACATTCAAAATTTCAATATGTTTTTATATAATTTTAATATACAAAATATTAAAATGACATTCATTGGATTAATATATTTATAATTTATATATTTTAAATTTAAAAGGAATTTAAATTATAGTTATTATTAAAGAAAAAAATGTAGTTTTTAACTACAATCGAGAATTTTCCACTATTCATCAAAAAATAAAACTTTATAGAAAAATAATAAAAATTCCCAGTAATTTAATTTTTACATTATGAATTAAAAAATTATGTTTATTTTATCAAATTAATTTTAAATGAGGGCCTAAAATTAATTTCATTATTTTCACAAAAGGACATAAAAAGTAATTCCTTTAATAAAATAGTATTGCTAAACATATAAAGGCTTTACCAAAATTATACCCTTCATTATAAATATGTTTTATTTATGTAATAACAATTAATTATTAGTTATTACTATTCATATTACTATGTTTAATGGCTAGTTTATATCTATCTCGTATAAATAATTACAATAGTTTCGTGTTATTTGGTAGAAACTCAATGTTGTGTGTAATGCAAGCTAAGTCGGTGTTGCATGTAGTTAAAGATTCCCTCGGTGTCACATATAAACTAATAAAAACATTGTGATTTTATATAATAAACAAAATCATTATTCAGTGTATCCTGAGTGAAAATATGAAAATAATAAATTAATTTGAAAACCAAATAAATTCAAAAAATATTGGGTTATTTTAAACAATTTAGATTTTACATCAGATAGATATATATAAATCACATGATTCAAAGATATGTTCTTAGAATGTTGAGATGATAATATGAAGTTCCATCAGAAAATATTCTACAAAGATATATTATTTAGATTTTTTATGATAGCTATCAAATAAATGAGCTCTAGAGATTTTAAATCTTATTCAAATTGGTATAGGTTGATAAAATCTACGAATTCTACCACACATAAGATGAAAAAGTCCAACTAGTCAGAGAATGTTTTAATTTTGAGTTGATATAGGATGGTTCATATGGATACATGTTGACACATTAGTCAAATCAATCCATACGATCTTATATGATTCCATTATATGAAAAAGTTTACAATCATTTCATATGGAGAAAAGGTGCACATAGTCATTGATGAAGTTTATTTGTAGAAAATTGGGAGAAGAGTATAAATATCAATAGAAAAACTGTGAGAAGATCATCAGATGATGGAAATCATTAAATCTCATTAGATAAACATCTGTGAGACCATAAGATGATTGATAACTTAACAACGTTAGCTTAACTATGTCGATCGGTCAGAAGGAATTCATATTGAACAAAATTAAAGTAAATATGTTCTTAATGATGTTATCGAAAAAATTCTAGATAGAGTTATTAGAATCATTACAAAAAACTATTGTCCTTAAAAATAAATATATGGAATATTTTATTTCAAATTTTAGTTATCATGTTGAGTTTTAGGGAGTTTGAAGAAAGTTGTTATCTCTTGGGTTTTCATTAAACTTTAAGAATATTGAAAAATATTTTATAATCATCCATTGATTTCATAATGAGTACGATGTGTGAAATTAGATTTTGAGTTTTGTGGGAAATATATTTGAGTTCCTGACTTTTCTTCTTGAATCATTTTCTATATAAATGGGTGAAACCACTATAAAAAATTACATTGTTCATATGCTCGAGAGTACCAAAATGTTGAGTATTTTAGAGAAGATATATTTTCCAACCAAGGGAAAAAATTAAGAAGAATTTGTAACAATGGTTTCCTTTTCATAGGTGCAATAGTCATAAGTTTATATGTTCAAGGCATCAGAAAGAGATATCAATTATAGGAATAATTTTTTTTCATTAAAAAACATATAGATAATAGGTGTGATGGGTTGAGGTGCATAAAATATATTTATGCTTAATGAAGTATAGGTGTAATGGATGGAGTCATACTGGATAGAGAGTGTATGGAATAGAGGATTTCCAGAAAAAAAAATTGAGCAGTTAAGAAATGTTTCATATCTTGTTTTGGATCGAAAGAATAAGTAAAAAATAAAACTCATTGAAATTAGTATAATTATATGTTATGATTTTGAAGAAGTATAATGGTTTTTGACTTAATTGTATTCACTTCATTTTATATTGGACTTCCATGGTCCTATTGGAGTTAGTATGTAAATTATATAGTCTCCCTCATAGGGGGTGAATCTTATGAATCTTGTGTTCTCTTATTTATTTTACTTTCATTTCATATATGTTCGGTTGAGATTAATATTTTAAATGGATAGAAACTCTAAAATTTTTTCTTCTATTTATTTCAAGTGAAAAGAAATTATAAAATATCACCACTAATTCACCCCCTTCTCTATGGTTTTCACATTCCTGGGAACTTAAAGTGGTTTTAGAGAATCTTGTTTTCATCTATAAGATTCTAAATATTATTATATTTGATAATATAAATACAGTTAATAAAAGGTTTATCACTACCATTGATGGGGAAACCCATAATGTATGAAAAATATATAATGATACCCTATCTTCTATCACTTGTTTTTGAGGTTATTTATACAACTATGGTTGGGTTTGCACCAATTGAGGAAGATATCCTGAAGATTTTCTTTGAAAGATTATATCTTGAGGCTGATGACAAATCTTCAAATATTATTTGTATACACTTATCTAGAAATTTTAATATTGAGGTTATGGGTATCAAGACATCTAAGGAATATGGGGACAAAATGATAATTATCTTTGAATGAAATATTAAATTGATGGAAGAAAAACATAAAAGATAAAGATGAATGTTTGTATACATTGTGATAGATGAAGAAGAATTAATTGATGAATATTTTAATTAAATTGATGAATTTTTCAGAAACAGCATAGGATCCAGGTTTGTCATGGAATATTATACCATTATTAAGAATCTGATATCGAAAATTCAAGGTAGGTTTGATCCTAAAATATATAGTTTAAAAGATAAATATGATTTTTCTCTTGATGAATTACATAACATTATTATATTGTATGAAATAAAGAATACTCAAGAATTAAATAATAATATTATATAAAAGAAGAAGTTTGAATATAAGAATAATATTAATATTAATGAATAAAAAATTAGATACATGAACTCAGTAATTCAAATGATAAGGAAGACTATGAAAAAATCAATGAGAGTATCTTGTCCCTTATCTCTAAAATATATCATAAACGCATAGGCATGTACAAAAAAAACATCCACTTAAAATTTTTGAGTGTGGTTGAATTATAAATTTTTCTATAAATTTTATATAAAAGATTGTTTGAGAATTCGATGATGATTCTAAAGATAAACATTGATGGAATAAGTTGAACAATACATCATACAAAGATAAACAATCCATCAAAAATTAGAAAATTTTCACCTGAAAAAAGAGTATGTTGATTTATAATGTTGAGTATGAATTTACTAACATTAGTTCATCATAATATAAAAATTCTTAGAGGTTTAAAACCTTATTTTCTTAACTTGAAATAAAGTAATGTACTTAAAATAGTGATGAATTATAAGGTGAAGAAACATATAGACTTTATCAGTTCATATAAGTACTTATGGCATGTCTTGATAAAAAAACTCATGTGAAATACTATAATGCTAAAGAATAAAATTGCATATAATATTATAAGAAATTAATATTTCATTATAAAGTAATATTCATAAATTGAGAGGATTAAGAGCCTCAAGATGAAAGTTACATAATAAGGGAAGATGGATGGCGATCATGGTAAGAATCTCACTATTAAGGAAGATAATGTTTGAAAAAATCAATCAATATTTATCATGGTTTAAAGTAACTTAAATAATATTAGTGTGAATTTTAAAAAATATTCATAGGTAAAGGCTGAAACATCTTAATCTTTTGAAATAACAAATCCTAAGAATCAAGTGACATTTACACCCACTAAGCATAAAATTTCATCTCATTATTCTAACAATATGAGAATAAGAAAAAAATGGGAAAACATGGGTTCATTATGTATGTGAGAAACATATCATATTAATAATTTTTTAAAATAAACTATGGAATTAATGTTTTCAATGCTAGTGGGAATGTGATATAGAAATATATACTAAACCTAAAAAAACATAACATAAGTAAAACCCACATTTTTACAGAATATAAAGATTCAATAGATATTTTTGGTCTTGTGTTATATAAAGGATCACATAATATAATTTCTATCAAAAAATGTCTCTCCCTAGAAGTAGGAGTCAATAAAGGGGGATAAAAAATAAAATAAAAGAAACTAAATATCTTAAGTTGCTGGAGATTGAATGAAAAAGACATCAGAAGTTATAAAGTTCCCAAAGAAAAACCAATTTGATTTTCGGGAATAAATTTTAGAAGGATTTATCAATTAGGTCACTATTTTAAAGAATTTATAAAAAACATCTAGGATAAGTTTCTTATGTTTAGAAAGAAAAGGTTACTATGAAGAAGAAAATTAATGATAATTTTGAATTTTTTTTGATACAAATCTAAAATCCAGTAAGAAGAATAGGCCATGGATTCATGATATTGGTTTTTCCAGAAATATTATGGATGATATAAAAATATTTAAAAATAATGAAAAACTTGATGGATGAGAAGGTAGTTTTTGAATAGATAGTTACTTAATAATTAGATGAATTGGAACAATTGTGATTGAAGCTCAGAAACTGAAGTCAATGGAATTTTTATTAATTGGAGGGATAAAACACAACTTAATGAGTGTCCGATAACTTTGTAATGATGAAAGGGAATTTATTTTCAAAAATTATTCTTTCATTATTCAATGTTTAAATGGTAAATACATTTATTATGGGAAAAAGTACTAGTGACAATCCCTTTCATATTATAGATCTTCATGACTCTTGTTACAAAAGCTCTGTGGATAAAAATAAGTTGTGGAATACAAAATATTGGTATATAGGAAAAAACAATTTGAGAAAATAATCGAAGGTCCATGTTTTAAGAATCTACCACAAATAAGAAGGAATGATGATATATTTTTCACAATATTTCTAATAAGTGAGATGATTAGAGGCATGTATATGAAAGTTGAAATTCAATCAACTAGACCTCTAGATCTCATACACTCTGATCATTGTGGATCAATGAGAAATAAATAAAGAAAATTTATCTTCCCATTATTACATTAATGGAAGAATTCACTCAGATGACCAACATAATTTTTGTGAAACATATGTAAGAGGATTTATAGATGTTCAAGAGTTTCAGAAGGGTTGTTTATAAAGAACAGTGTGTTTTTATATTCATGTTGAGGATAAAAATGGGAATGAGTAAAATTTTAACTATTTTGATTCCTATCTAAATAAACATGGAATCAAACACCAATACAGTACCCCCTACACTCCTTAAAATTGGAGTATCATAAATGAAAAATAAAAATTTTATTTGAAATGGGTAGAAGTATGGTCATTGATTATAAATTTTTTTGAATTCTTATAGAGATGAAATATATGTACAACTACTCATGTTAAAAATTGATGTTTATTTATGAAATAATATAAAATGAATCTTTATTTATAAGTGGTATAATGAAAAGACTATAGTAAAATATTTCTTGGTTATTGAGGGTCCTTTCATTGTAAAGATAAAAAATCCAGATCATGGTATGTTTAATGAAAATAAAGGATTAATTATCATGTGATATCCAACCAATATAAAAAGTTAAAAATTATATAAAAAATAGATAAAAAATTTGGTTGATTCTTGGGATATGAAAATTATTAAAAATTAGTTTTACATATTTTTTTAAAGAAGATGATAAAGAAGAGAATAATTACTTCCAAATAAGATAATGAGAAAGGGGATGACTATTGGAAAAAAATACAAGTTGAGAAAGATTATTCTTGTGATGAAGAAAGTGAATCCAATAGAAATTATCTAATTTTAAAAACAATAAAAAACATGTTGAATCTAAAAATATCATTAAAAATCAGAAACATTCAGTTCATACAAGAAGAAAATTATGATTTGAGAATTATACGTCGCTAATTTCACAAGTGGAACCACATTTAGTTTTAGAGGATGTTGGAGACAATGAGGGGATAAATTTAATGAATAAATAATTAGAACAAACTAAAAAATAGAACATGTGATATTGTTCCTTGAAATACAAGTAAAAATATTATGGGGATGAAATGCGAGTTCAGTGATAATCTCAATGAACATGGATAAATTTTAAGAAACAAATATTGGTTTTATTTCAAACGTTACTCATAATTGAAAGATGTTGATTTTGAAAAAACTATTAACCAATGAAACTATAAGAATTCTATTTGATGTTTTTTACATTGAAATTAAAAATTGTATCAGATTGATATTAAATCAATATTCATAAAAGGAGAAATTTAAGAAGATTATATTGAGAAACCTTGTGGGTTATTACATAATAATTACATAACCATGGTTTTTAAGCTAAAAAATATTTTTATGGATTGAAAAAATATCTTAGTTCATGGTAGTATAAAGATGATAGTTCCAAAAATAGTTTAACATTTATAAAGAAAAATTTTATTGTAACATCTTTGTTAAATAAATGATCATTGGTGCCCTAATTGTCATTGTTTATGATTATTATATTATTTCTATAAGTGGCATTGTAAAAACCTTTGAAAATTTTTTATGGAAAAATGAAGAAGAAATTTTAAATATCTATACTTGAAATGTAAAATTTAATTTTTAGCATAAAATTTCAAAAAAGGGGAGATACATATTTATATCTCAATAAAATTATTCCAATGAGTTTCTTCAATTGTTTGGAATGACATATTCAATACAAGAATCTATACCTATCACTATTTTTATAAATATGAGTAAATATGAATATAGAAAAGTGTGAATTAGAAATACATTTGGATTTTTATTATAATATTACTCTATTTTTTTGAGAGCAGATCTCTTTTTATTGAGGAGAAAAGATAAAACTACATGAGGAAAAGATGGGTGGGGCCATACAAGCAAGCATGCCCTCATTCCAAGGGAATAAAAGTCAAAGATTATACTCATACTGGTGAGAAATATCATAATCATCATACCAATAAGAGTCATAATCCAATAGACCATGAGACCTAGTAATCATAGTTGGCTTCATATAGGAATAATATTTCCTGTGTCTCACTTTCCTTAGAGAAACATCATCATAAACACATTTCCCTTTGGATAAAGCCAAAGCATAGGATGGTTTTTTTGGGGAGTCATCCTCAACATCTTTCCACCTTCCATGGATTCCCTAAGCTTCCCTTAATTTCTGAATTTCCTGTTGAATGCCTGAAAGGTTCCCACCATCGTTCAGATTTTGTTGCCCCTAGACTGTGGGAGCATCCTTTTTGAGAATCACTCCTACTTTAGGGCTTCCCTCACACACTTTCCTAGGAACCACTGACAGTTTCATCTCTAACTCTGATTCATTTGAGGCGTTCCTACATTCCTCAATCTCATGATAAAAAATTACATGGTCATTAACCATTGACACCTTATTTTCTTGCACCATCTCATGGTGGACAACAACAACCGATTGTGAAACACCTGCATTAAAATTTTCTTTTCCCCTACCATGAGGGGACTACATTCCACAAAAAATATATTTCTTAGACTGCCTCATCTTCTTCCTTCAAGAAGCCTCATGATGCCCTTTTAGAGAGCAGAAATGGCAGACATGATTCTTACAACATCTATCTTTGACATGACCAATAGATTGACAGTCTGAACAGAACTTAGGTAATTTTTCTTATTCCACTTTCAGAGGTATGTCATCATCCAGTGCAGAAAAAATTATGTTATAAATCAAACAGGAGGTGATTGATCCATATAAATCACATCTGACGAAATTTAAGAGAATACTCAGGTTTTTTAGAGAACATAAAATTAGGGGATGTTGTATAGAGAAAGTAATGAGATGAACAATCTTGGGTACACTAATACTAATTGGGATAGATATTTAAATGTTATAGAGTAAACAAAAGGAGGAAAATTATTCATGGAAAAAAATTTATGTGCTAGAATAGAATAAAATAAGGTTTTATTATCTTAATTACAATAGAATAAAAATATTTAGCTTCTACCCAATCTTGTACACAAATGTTGTGGATAAAAGTTTATCTATAATAGTTTAGATATTTGAGAAACCATTAACTATTTATTTTTTCAAAAAAAATTACAATGATATTTCCAAAAACCATGTACAACATTCTAGATCAATGCACATTGATATTAATTATCATTTTACAAAAGGTAAAGTTGCTGGTGGAGATATTATTCTTTATTGTATTTAAAAAGAACTGTTGATGTTTTAACCAAAGATATTCCAAGGGAAATTTTTTTTGTAATTAAGGAATAAAAAACATGTTTATCCTCAAATAAAAAATTTATAATGTTCATATTAAAAGTACCCCCATGATCTTTTGGATTATGTTATAAAAGGGGGATATAAATTAAACCTTTGTATCATAATACTTTGTGAATACAAAGTCGATGTTATCATAAATATTCAGAGAGAAAAAATTGATAGGGAGTTTATCTTATCATTTCCAAAATATTTCTTATCACCAAGGGAAGAAATTAATTAGAAAAATACCTAAAATAGTAGTGTATTGTAAAGATATTTTGGTTGAGAAATGTCATAGTTTATGGAAGTTGTTTTAAAAAATGACTATTTCTTATGAATGATTCCAAAAAAATAAAAAGGGGGATATTGAAGATAAATTTTTATGTTTTTAATATGTTTTTATATCTTTATTGCATATTTTTTTTGATTTAGAGAAAATAAGATTTTTTAATAGGGTTAAGAAATTGGTTTTACAGAGTTTATGAATGTTTCCCTAAGTTAGATGATGCTTTTACATTTTTCAAGTTTAAAACATCACAAAGATACTCATGATCCTAGTTGAGTCTAATTGATTTTTTATAAAGTGATATAAATAAAATTGGGGAGGGGTATAATGTGTGAAATTTTGATTTTAAATTAATTGTATTAAGCTCAATCCGGAGTTACTAGAAAGATAGACAATATTAATTTCAATGTGAAATAATTTTGTTACAATTAGTATAAATTTTGTTTTTGTAAGTCCATAGAGTATGTTTAAATTAGTGGGAATCAGTTTGATTCCGTCAGATAATGTTTCATTGGATCAAGTTTTGTCTTACTGATTTTTGAGTTATAAAGATATTTTACCTCAAAAAAAGGATTGTTCAAAAATATCAATACAAATATAATTTGATGTACATGTTCTATGTTAAAAGAGATAGAGAGATAGGAATTTCACCAGACAGAGTTATGTTCTAATATAGTTAAGCCAATTTTATTAATTTCCATTAGACATTATTCTACTAAAAACTATTATAAAAATTCTCTATAATATCCATCAAATGACAGAGATTTGGAGATAATGTATCTATTTCAAATTGGTATCGCTATTTTAAAAGTTTTATAGGAAGATAAAATATTGGAGTTATACTATAAAAAAATTAAAGAGTTCTACTATTCTATAAAGATTGAATTTTTATTGGATATAAGATGAGAAAAAAATATAAATTTAAACACATCGGTCATATCAAGATTGATGAACTTATATAAACTCATTGGATAAATAATTTGGAAATTGTTTAAAATAAATAATCCTCGGGTGTTTTCTTTGAAGAAGTTGAGTTTTAGTATGTAGGGATATGATTACAAATCTCACCAGATGAATATTTAAAATATCCATTAGATGGAGGAATGATCTAAATCTCATTAGAAAAACTTTTTTGAGACGATCATATCCAGGATAAATTTACCGAGTCAACTGTACCATATCAGTTGGTCAGAAGGGAATAAAATAGAATAAGATCTAGTTGGGAAATCTATTAATGAATTAATCTGAAAAAAGTTGTCAGATAGAGTTCTGAGAAGCATTAATTTTTTTATTTTCTTAACAATAATGATATTGAATTTTTTTCCCTTCAAATTTTTCTTGTCTTGTTGTTTTTTAAGAAGTTTGATGATTTTTGGTGTCACTAATGTTTTTGTGAAACTTCCAAAATATTCTAAAATATTTTATAAGAATACAGTGATGTTATATTGATTTGGAATTTGGAAATTCATGTTTTTTTGAGTGGTAAAATATTTTATTTCCCACCTTTTCTTTTGGAATAATGGTTATATAAAAAGTTAAAACCACCGTATAAAAAATAAACAATTTATATTACTAAAAGAGATAAAGTGTTGATGATTTTATATTATTTTGAGTTTCAAATCAACGAAATATTTTGTTGAGGAAGAGGCATTGAGCATAGGTTTATCATTCAAAGGCATTAGATAGATATATCAATGCGAGGAAAAATGTCTAGTTCATAAAAAAATAGATTAGAGGAAATTTGTGTTGAGTTTAGTCACATGGAGTCATATTATATGAAGTGAAGGCACACCAGATATGGTCATACCCGATGGAGAGTGTAGTAGATCAAGGATTTTCAAACAAACTGTTGTGAGATCTTTAGAAAATTTTCTTATCTTTTTCTTCATTAGAAGCATAAGAAAATATTTGTAAATAATGGGATTCATTATAATTACCTATTGGGTTATACAAGTAGTTTAATTGGAGTTAATTTTTTTTTACTTCATTTCATAGTATATTTCTATAGTCCGGTAGGAGTCTCCAAGACAAGGATGTAGTCCACTAAACTAGGGAGAGCCTTGTAAATCTTGTGTTCTATAATTTATACTAGATTTTCATAAAGGTTATGTTGAGATATAAATATTAAAAGGATTGAAACTCTAACAAGTTCTAGGGGTTTATATTAAGAGAAAATAAATTGAAACAATTTCACTACTGATTCAACCCCCCTTTTTAGTTGTTCTAACATTCATAGGAATGTCAATTTATAATATGTGATCATGTTTTATAATCCAAATAAACAATTCATCATATAAATAAATAAAGAAATATTCAATAATAAAATAAAACAAATACATTAAATGATCAAGATATTTATATACAAATTTTTCTATCAAGAAGTGATTAAACAACCATAACCCGAGGGGAAATAACTCCATAAGTATTATCATGGATTGAGTTGTGTCATCCACCATTCTCCTAAGTATCTCCTAATTTTAATTCATCTCAACTCTGGACATGAACGGTTTCCTCTAATAGAGAATATCACCCTTTATGCATTTATACTCACTTGCATGTGAGAGGCATTGGGGGTTTGTGGTTATATTAATTTTTTTTTACATTTAGTACCATACATAAAAAAGGAGGTATGGATGATTCATAGATCACTGTACTTAATTTATTAATAACTATTACATAATAAACCATGAAACCAATATTTAAATTTAACAAATTAATCCAACACATATACAGGTTAGTCAAATATCATTATCATTTGAAACGTGAAATTATAAACAAATTTAATATTTCCATCATTCATTTATAATCATCCCATTTTAGATAAATTGAAATGAATTAATAAATTAATTCATTGTTTTGTATTATTCCAAATTTTTGGGTTTTGAGACGTTTCAAAAAACAAAAAAAATTAACTAAATTTAATATTTAGTTTCCAAAAATTAAATACACAATGAGTACTTTGGATCCAACATGACATGAACTACAAGAATAATATTAAATATCATATTTCAAGATTTAATATATCATAGTATCTTTGTTTTATTTATCATAAGGTACATGGAATTTAATTCCCCTCAGTGTGTATCGACACACATAGTGTGTTATTATGTGTAATCAAACCATGTAGTCTTCACAATATATATAATCACATGAAATTCCATTAGTATACATGGTATGTGTCATTTGAATTTTTATGTTGTAAATGATGTTTAATAGATGGTTAAAAATCATGTGTTAGAATTCAATACATGATTTGAGATGACACTACGCATTGATCCACAAGACACATAGAGATTACTCAGCATGTTACTTGGGTGGAGTGACACATGTCCATTGCATTTAACCTGGCTACAGAGAGTGTTGTCCATGTCATGTTGTTTTCTAAGATAATATTCAATATGTTGTATGTAATGAACCCTCTTATAGAACCACAATACACGTCATGAAATATGTGGTGTGTACCTTTAATGGGATACATGATGTAAACTCAGTATAAATGAACTATGTAATTTCTATAAACCTTTGTATCATGATAATAGTCAATAGGCAGCACATAATCACAGTACATATTAACCCCAATGACTCCCCATGAAAA
Organism: Viscum album; assembly: GCA_963277665.1. Classification (NCBI taxonomy): domain Eukaryota; kingdom Viridiplantae; phylum Streptophyta; class Magnoliopsida; order Santalales; family Viscaceae; genus Viscum; species Viscum album. The sequence goes on from OY728141.1 coordinate 233,360,942, forward strand.
AGAACATTGTGTCCCTTGTGTGGTGTTATACGATGTGTACTATATTTCTACACAAAATATAATCATTTTAACCACTTATTGGCCTTGTTACTTATGGATGTGTTCTTTTATCATTCTTTTTGCATTTATCCTTTTATTTTCCATATGAAATCAGATTGACATGTTATCTTGACCGTTGGACTCTGAATAAAATATAAACATGAATACTAGAAAACAAGTTCTTGAAATTGATTAAGTAAATTATAAATAATTAAAAATTAGAAAATAACTTGGCCCTGATACCGCATTAAGTTTTTTTATGTACAATGATAGAGTTGGGTAGAGGATTAATATTTCTTTTTAGGAAAAATGAAATGATAAACTCATATTTTTAGATCAAAAAATCCCAAAAATCTCATAAATATAACTATTTAAATTTAATATATAATTAATTTAATTATAGAATTACATCATCTGTATTGTTCTCCTTGGTCAATTTATGTTACCACTCTTGTTGTGTTATCCTTGTGATGGAGATTCCAACTAGAGATTCCTCTAGATGCATCCAAATAGGATATATGAATATTCTAATGATGTTATTGATATCATGGGTTATAGAATATAAAAATCAAGTGCTTCACAATATTCACCCACAATCACCAAAATATATTCTTGTTCTCTCTCTAGATTATTTAAGAGGGGAGGAAAAGATAATTTATCTTTATGGTTTGAGAGAATATAATAAATGACTTGTTTTGTTTGACACATCATCAATAAAAAATGACATATTTTAGTCTTTATAATAGTGTTAAAATTGAGATAGTTGTACAATGGCCGTTGTTATTTTATTTAACCGTAGTCTTACTGCATGTCAAAATAATATAGAATATAATAATATTATATCTCATGAAATGTATTAAATATAATATCATTTATTAAATAAATAAATTAATATTAAATTAATTGAGGGTTATTTTGGTCTATGATTTCTTCAAATAATTGTGGGAGTTCACCTATTATGGTGGCCTTGTGCTTTGAAACTATTATCTTGGTGTATGGGTGTAGGTCAACTTCTCGATGAATCATTTTCTACTCTATCTTACACCCCATCATCAGCCTTCTTATAGATATGGTATTGGTTGTGTAGATCCATCAGGTTAATGTAAGTTTGTTGTGTTCACAAAGATTTATTTGACTTGTGATTTGGGAACTATAGGTGGATGATCAACTATGACTTTTTGACTATGATGTAATAGTGTTAGGTAGAATCCACTTGATGGAACATTGACTGGTGTGGTGAGGAGATAGAAAACATCATGTGGCCTTATGGTGTCTCATCTACCAGAGTGGGGTAGTAATTAATGTTCGATGATGAACAATCACGCGGGATAATAATGGATCACTGGTTGATTCTACGGTGAGGAACCTCATATGTGGATGCATATATTTAATGGCCCACTCCAGGGTATAAGGGTTTGGTTTATTGGGTTTGGTACTCCAGATAATCTTCTGGGCCTTCAGGCATAAATTTGGAATTGTCCCAATTGGCTTTTGGGTAAATAACAAATTTTGGATTTTATATCTCTAGGTATTTAGGACAATTGTTTTTGGGGATTTGGTCTTTTAATGGGTTCCCCTAAACCATTTGAAAATATGGGTTTTTTATTTTTTTTTTATGAAAATGATTTACCAAAACGTTATGAATTCATTTAAATGATATTAAATAAAATATTTCATTACCATAAGATCTTTAACCCCAACCCTTATTCTACCATAACATCTATAAAACATTGCATAAAATATTCATCTAATATAATAAAATAAATATTATATTCCCAAAACTTGAAAATACACTTTATATTTTTAATATTCACATAACATAAATAAATACATTTCACTATATTCACTAAACTCATAAATAAATGAAAAATATAATCATTACCATGTGAATAATTAAACAAGATATAACATTCATCTCAGATATTTAGAACTATAATATCTCATGATTAAAATTCTATAATAAAATTTTACTTGAATAAATACTATCCTAAAAGAGGTAATAAATTTATTCTTAAATTGAAATTGAAGAGAATATAATGAGATTGAAGATATACTTAGTTTCTAACCCTGTAATTTCATCAAATAATGGAAATAAGTGGAACATAACTATTTTATAAGATCTACATCTAGAAACACACAATAGAAAACAAAAATAAAGATGTTAGTGTAGAAACTAGAACAACATTCACATGAATTAAATTTTTTTATACAATCCCTTTATCAACTAACATCTCATCCAGTAGGATGCGTATTTGTTTCATTACCGTATATAACTGGTTAATATTTATTTAAATTTATCAAATGTATCAGTCTATAAACTACCATGAAATGGATTTTTCTGATGTTTATATTTTAATTAATAGTCTAGAGATATAATCTTACATTAATATGGATGGGAAGCAATACTTTCTTATCCATTCAATTAATGAAATATCACTTATGATGCACCCGATGTATGCTACCTTTTTGTGAGAATATATCTTTACTGTTTTCATTAAGACATAAAAGTGAACGATTCATGATAAAAATTAATATTGATGTCACATATAAAGAAAAATACAAATGTTTGTAAATTTTAATATGTAATGAAACAAAAAACATATGTATTTTTTATTACCAGGTGTGTCCTCATGACCTCCATTTTAGAGATCTCTAAGTGTAAATTTTTTAATAATAAGTCTCAATGCTTATGATCCCGAAATACATGATAGTAAAACATTATTCTTGTACAATAAAATAGATTTACATAAACTATATAGAAATTTTTCTAATAAAATCATCATCGAAATTATACGTTCTCATTATAGTGGGGAAGTATTGTAAACCATTGATATGGAATATGTTCTATGTACATTATCATCATCCAATACATTTTTTAAATTACCATGAATACAATTTTTGGTAATGTGGAAACCAATACAAATATGTCTAAAAAATTACATCCATTACCAATAATCAAAATAAAAGAAATGATAAACAAGATTAACCAATTCTCGAGATAAGAGGAGCATATTGATATTTTTTATGATAGGACACATTTATCCCTCTCAATCGTAATTGGTATTCAATGATAGATGATATAAAATACAAGAGTGTAATGTAATAGCCATAGGAAATGATATTTGGTTCCATTTTTGGCATAGATATGTTTGTTTTAGTTAAAAAATGTTATGATCTCTTTATTGAGGCCTTATAGAAAATTTTATCACTCTAATTCCTCCAATGGCATCCTGAATTTGGTTTTCCTATCATTTTATTTATCAAATTTTTTATTCAAATCCCTAATAAAAATTCTCAAAAATTAATTTCATCAAATCAAAAATATACTGGGGGAAGAAAGGATTTTTATGGTTTTGGTCTTTTAAGGCTCCACCATCAGAAATTGAGATTGAGTCCTTGGATTTTTAGTTTTGATCCAAAATTCTTTTTCAACCTAATATCAATATTGAATTGTATAGATTTATTTTCAATCCAACCTTTTAATTATAGTTATAGGTATGTTGGAGTATCCCCTTCATCACATATCCTTCAATATTGGAGTTATTTAGTAGCCCCGGGAATTCAGTGATTCTTTTTCCAATTTATTTAAATAGTATTGAAAATGATGGATGGCCTATATTTCCTCATAATTCTATGAAAAAGGTTTAAAAAGGACATCTTCTTCATTTCCTTCATATAAGGATTGACCAGTGTTCATATTTAGAGTACCCTTTTATGTTTTATATTCCTTTTTTGTTGTGGGGTTTTGCCTATTTCTTCCTTCTTATAGACCTTTTTATTTTTCATCGCTCACCCCTCCCCCACCACATCCTATTTCAGCCCCTCAAATTGATTTGTTATATTAAAACAAATGGATATTTTATTACATGAATATTGAATATTATGGTACAATTCATAGGATTGATTCTAGAGTTCTATTGTAACATTCCAATTAAGACCTTGTTCAGAAATTAGCTCTTGTTTATTGGAAAAATATTGAGAACCAAAATTACTAGTACTTGAAGATTAAATTACCATATTTGAATACATGATTGGGAAAAAACGAGGTCTCACAACACCAGCATATGTCTATAAATACCTTCTTTCACAAGAAGTTAAATCAAGAGGGATAATCCTTCCCACACCACCCTACTAAATTGTTAAAGTAATGTCTGAAGTACTTATAAAATAATTGGTTTTCGTCATGGAATGAAATACTTATATTTATTATAAATTTATAATAAAATAAGTGAAATTTATAAAAATTATGCAATCTTTACTAATTGAATAGTGACATCACTTTTGGAATTATAAATAAAATTTATGTATCTTATATGTGAAAATGTTATATATTTATATCATGGAATAAGTAAATAATTTTTTTGAAAATGATAAATTAATTGTTGATATTTTTGTGATACATAAATGTTCATTTACAATTTTATAATTAATATAATTAATTAGAAGAAAAATTATCTTCATAAAAAAAGATTCATAAATTAATATACTATTTTCTTATCATTATAACATAATATTATTAGACAATATTTAATTTTTCAAAGGGTTATAAAACCAGTTATAATTTTAAAATCAGTATTTTTGGAATAAATGATTATATTAAATAAAATTAAATTTATCATATTTATAATTTTTTTATAATATATTTCATTTTTGAATTCTAAATTTTGAATAATGATATAGGTGATTTTTTTTTTGTGTTTTTTCTAAAATAGTTGAATTTTTGGGGAATATTTAAATATGGTAATTTGCTGTATATAAACATTATATGTTAAATACACTATTAATTGAGTTATTTATGATTTAATTAATATAATCTATAACTCCCCTTTATTATTTCATTATATTTAGTGATAAATATATATAAATTTATAACCTTGTTCCAAAATAATAAACTAATGAATAAAACAACAAAAAATCATCCATCTCCTCCACAATAAATACCACCCTCAATACCTATTCTCCTCACATGTACAATGACTTGTATATTTTTTAATTTCTACCCAATTACCTTTATAATCCTCTTCCCCATGTATAAGACCTTCTAGTCTCACCAAAAGTCCAAAACTGGGGGCCTTAAAGAGTCTCTCAAGAAGAAGAAGTTCAATAGGAAAAATCCTCTTTTATTTTACTTGTTTTGATTTCAGTTTTTTTTATATTCTTTTTCTATCCTCATATCCCCTCATAAAAGTTACATGATAACTCCAAAAGCTTACATATATTGTAGTGTTATTTTTTTAAAGTAATATTCTCCATCAGACAACTCACACTCTCCTCTTATTCTAAAGAATGAAAATATTGTCCGTGTTGTGTCGATTTTCCATCATCGTGGATAATGTGGTTTCATTTTCTATTAAAAAAATAAAATCTTGGAAAAAAATAATATTTATTTTCAAATGATATTTAATTATAAAATTATAATTTAAAAACATTATGGGACCAATATATAATATTCATATTAAATAAAATGATATATGTTTGTGATGGTTGTAAAAACCGCACAAATAAATTAAATCATTTTCATTAATGTTTTATCGATTTTTTTATACATATATTAGAAAAAAATGGTATATGATATAGTTTATATTAATAGAAACATAATGATAAAATTTATTTCCAATTCTAGATTTTTTTCATCCATTCAACAAAAAAATAATGACCCAACCGAGGAAATAATGAAATAAGCGCACCTGAAACAATGGAAATAACAAAATTGTATAAATAAATGGGTGGAAATATGTTGTAAAAATATCATATAAGGTATTATAGTTATGAATAAAGTTATGTAATATATTAATAAAACTATTTAAACCATTATACGTTAGTTTTGCACACATTTTATGTAATAAGAACCCGAGGTAAGGTACTTTCATTTTAAAATCCTCATTAATATCTATTTTTACATAATTAAAATGGAATGTTTTTATGACGAAATTATTGAGGTTTTATGATTATGTTTTTATTATTGGGGATTTTTTATGCGGAAGGGTGGGTCCTATATAACTGTATAATGTTTTTTTGTGTTTATGTTTGAGTTTGACTGTATGGTTACTCCAAGTATAACTGTGATGGTTACAGCATAATGTAGTCATGGGGGTTACTTAATAAGGTATACATGGGGGTTTCATTGTAAGTTATCCATGAGGATTATGAATTGTATTGTATTTATGAGGGTTAAACTATATTTTAATTAATTCCCTAAGTTACCTTTATGGTTTTATTTATGTTTTCAATGTTTTAGGGAAATAATTTTTTTTCGTAAATTATGTTTTTGATAATTTATGGGTGAGAAGTATTTATTTGTAAAAATGATTTCATAATTTTATATTTATTAATGCAATAACATGTTATTTTATTAATTTTATGTAACTTATTGAGTTTGTTTTCTCAACGTAAGTTTTAATTTTTTTCACAGGTTCTAAGGATGGATTAGAGAAAAGAAGAATAAAATCTCAATGTTGTAAATATTTTTCATGAAAAAGTTTTATTTTTTATTACAAAAAAAATTTATTAGGGAAGAAATGGATATTTTTTTAATATCACACATATTTTATGCTTTCAGGTTGATTTGTATGAATTATTTCATAATTATATAAAACTATAAACTAAAAGTTCCTTTAGAAATGTCATAAGTGTATTATAGTTGAACTAACTAGATTATGAAATGTTTAAGGATGAGTCCTTGTAAGTAGTATCATTTCATGGTTTGAATTACATTAGGGGTTAAAATGATATTAATATAAAAACATAAATTATTTTTACCTTATTTTTATGTTCAAATTATATAACATTTAAATGTTTAAATGTTTCTTCATCTAAAATTTATTTAATCAGAACTATTTTATGCATAAGAAACCAGGAATATGAGTTAGGAAGGAATCAAGAGGATGATACCTTTCCGAACACATAACCCAGAATTGTGAGAATTGGAAGTGAGTAGTTTGTGATATTAGTGGATAAGTTGATGATAGAAATAAATAGTGTCATCATCAATGCAATATAATATCTAGAGTTACCACAAAAAACATGATTATAGAGGAACATTTTATAAGATAACACCCTCATGGTTATAGTGGATATTCTGATCCGATGGTGGATAAGGGTGGATTAAATCCCTTGAAAAGATATTTTATATCATGTAATGTTCAGATAGTCAAAAGGTTAGTCTTTTCTTATATTGTTTTAAAGGTAATTCCGACCAGTGGTGCTCAATGGTTAATAATATCACAGATAATGACAATATCAATGCCTTAGAATGAGATTAATTTAAGAAGTTTTTTTAGAATAATATTTTTTCTATTATGTTTCTAATTAAGATAGAAAATATATTCCTTAATTTGAAACAAATGGAAGAATATTCAAAATCACTGTATGAGGAAAACATCAGCCAATTGGAATGCTATGATCCAATTATTATTCAAGATATTGATATTAAAATGAATCATTTTGAATTAGGATTGAATCCAAGATATCAAAGGGTATTGGCCTCCCATGAATTTAGAAGTTTTGAGAAACTTTTTTGTTATGATGATAGGTTTTGAATGGAGTTTTTTAATGATCATTTGTATTTAAAAAATAGAATAAAATGTTCATATGGCCCAAAATGGGTAATAATCAATGTAATAAATTTGAAGGTAATAATTTACAGTCAATAGTTTGTGGGAAGTGTGGTAAAAATCACCCTAGAGAATGCCTTAAAAAATATGAGAAGTGTTTTTGACGTAGAATGTTTGGAAATATAGACTGATTTTACAATGAAAAAGAACTTGGTGGTTTTATGTTTAATTCTAATAAGAAAAATTTAAGGCGCTTTAAATGTGATGAGAAGAGCCATAATGAATATTCCTTCCCAAAGAATGATCAGAATAATGGAAAGTAGCAAGTTATAAGAAGAAAGGTGTAGTGAGATCCTTTTTAACTATGTCAGTAGAAGTTGGGTCTTCCAATGAAGTGGTATTCTGTACTTTTTTTAATCATATTTTTTAATGTTTTGTCTCATATATGGTCTAAAAATTCCTGTATTTCTAAGAATTTTTCTACTAAATTGGAAATTTTACCATATAAAATGAAACTAAAGATTACGGTTAAAACAAAATAGAAAAATATTAAAGAAAAAAGGAATTATAAAAATATTATTTTCATTTAATGTGGAATGACATTACCTAGAAACCATATTGTTTTTTTTCATTTTATATTTTACTTTTATTCCAGTTATGGATTTGATTTCTGTTTATCTTGATAAGATTTATTCTAGATTTAAAGATGTTGTTTTTCAAAAAGGGATTTCGTATATATACATGAATGAACCCATTCCATTGATAACATATTAGGAAGTTGTAAAATAGTTAAAAGATGGAAATTAAAGTTATCTTGCACATATTTTTTGAAAAAATTTAATTATCTAGATTATGATGTGTTAGTGGTAAAGAATACCTGGATTTTTCTAGATGAGTTTCCCGATGTTATACCTGATTAGGAAGTTGAATTTACTATTGAATTAGTCTTTTATTCTAAGACAATTTCAAAAACCCCTTATCAAATTGATCAAGTGGAACTTCTTCAATTGAAAAATTTATTGTATGAGTTTCTTGATAAAGGTTTCGTTCATCATAACACTTCACCAGGGGGAGATACCGTTCGTTCATTAAAAAGAAATATAGTTACTTTAGTATTTCCATTTATTATAGAGATTCTAATAACATTAATATTGAGAATATTTATCCATTACCTCATATCTATGACATTTTTGATCAGCTCTAGGGGGATTAGTATTTTTCCAATATTGACTTGATATTCGGGTACCATCAGCTGAAGGAGAAGGAGGATGAAATTTAGAAAATAGTGTTCTTAACTAGATATGGGATTTTGAATTTATTGTTATTCCATTTTTTTTGAAAAAATAAATTTATTCATTTATGGATCTTATGAATAGAATCCTTTGTGAATATTTGGATAACTTTGTTTTTGATTTTATTAATGATATTTTGGTTTATACAAAGAGTTAAAAGTTTATGAAACTCATATAAGGAGTGTTCTAAAAACACATAAAGACAAAAAAATATGATAAATTTAGAAAATATTATTTTTGGTTGGAAAATAAGGATGTCATAAAATCTAATCTTGCAAAAAAAGGTGGTTAAGGAATGAAAAAAACATATAAATGTTACATAGATTCATAGTTTTCTTTTATTAGTTGGTTATTACGATTGGTTTGTTAAAACCATTGCATGGTTATCTAGCCCATAGACTAAGTTAAAATGAAAAGGGTCTAAATTTATTTATATAGAATAATGTGATGTTTGTTTTCAATAAATGAAGAGGGTATTAGTGAAGGCTCTAGTTTTGGCCATAACTTCTAGAAATTGGGAGTTTTTCAAAAAAATTGATGATTCATTGAAGGGACATGGTTTCTTTTAATATAGAATGATCAGGTAATTTATAATGCTTCAAGACAACTAAAACATCATGAATTTAAGTATTCGACACATGATTTTTAATTATAAGCTACAGTTTTTAGCTTTTAAAATTTGGAGACACTGTTTATATGGTGCCAAATGTGAACTATATACTAACCATAAAAGTATGATATATATATTTAGTCAGAATAAATTGAACATGAGGCAGAGAAGATGACTTGAACTGATAAAGGATTATGTTTTTATGACCAATTAAAATATTTTAAAAGAAAACATGTATAGTATTCTTTGAGTTTAAAAAATCATACATCAATAACCATGTTATGTTTGGAACATGAACCCTTGGTTTCTGATTTGAAAATTTTAATCTTGGAAGTTATTGGTAGTTCAAATTACCCAATTTTGTTTTATATTTTAGTTCAATTATCTCTGTCAGAAATAATTAAGAATGTGAATAAGGAATATAGAATGTTATTTAAAAATGTAGAATTAATGAAAAGGGTTTGTTTGGGATGAGACTATGTTTGTGTTGTGATTCAAATTTGATTAAATAGCTATTAAATGATTCTCCTTGTTATCTATTTTTAGTTCATCGTAGAAGAAAAAAGATGTACATAGACCTTCAGTAGTATTACTAGTGGTATGTATAGAATAGAGATATTTCCGATTTTATAATGAAATATTTGATTTATCAAGATGTTTAAGGAGAGAGTGAACTATCAAAGTGGATTCTTTAGACTTTTGCAATGACATAATGTAAATGTGGAGATATATCTGGGGACTTTATAGTAGGGATACCTCATAATACTCATGGTAATAATGTGATTTGGGTTATTATTGATCCAATGAATAAATATACACTTTAAGTTCCTATCTATGACACTCTTTCTCTAGATTAGATATCTCAACTATACCTTAAAGATATTTTTAGGTTACATATAGTTCATGTCTCCATTATATCAAATTCTGATCACAGGTTCACTTCTAACTTTTTGAAAGGCCTTAAGATGTTGTTGGGAATGATATTAAATTTCATCATTTCTTTTGATCCCTCAACTAGTGGATATACCAAGAGAACAATTTAGAATTTGGAAGTATTATTATGAGATTATTCAATGTATTACAAAGGAAGTTGGTGTCATGAGCTTTCTTTAATTGAGTTTTCTTAAAATATCATTTTTCATTTCTGTATAAAGATGGATCCTTTTGAGGCATTATATGGAAACTGGTGTCGAACTCCTATATTTTGGGATGAAGTATGGGTATTGAAGTTTAATGGACCATAATTAGTTAAGGATGTGTCTGATAAAGTGAATATCATACAACAACACATGAGAACGGCTAAGAGAAGAAAGAAATGTTATACAGATAACATGAGGAAAGACTTTTCTTTTGAGGTATGTGATCATATTTTACTTAAAATATCTCCTTTGGAAAGTGTTATGAATTTTGGTAGGAAAGGAAATTTATGTCCATGGTTTATTGGACGATTTGAAATCCTGGAGAAAATTGGACCAGTTTTTTACCAAGTAGCTTTTCCATTGAGTTTTTCTTAGGTACAATTTTTTTTCATGAATTGATTTTAAGAATGAATGTGCCTAAATCATCTCATGTTTTGATGCCTGAAGTAGTTCAGCTGGAAGAAAACATTTATTATTAGTAAAACCCTCATCAAGTTCTTGATGGTAGAGAGAAAGTGTTGCAGAATAAGGTAATTCACTAGGTTATGATTTTGTGGAGAAACCACACGGTCGAAGAAGCAACATTGGAATCTGAAAATGTTATGAGATAAAGGTATCCTAAAATTTTTAATATGTAAATAAATATTAAAAGGACACACTTTCTAGAAGTTGTGGAGAATTTAATGACCTAGGTACTTATAAAATATTTTTTTTTCATTCTGGAATTAAATAGTCAAATCTATTATAAAATTTTGATAAAATAATAGATATTTATAAAAAATAAATAATCTATACTAAAAGAATAATAAAATCTCCTATGATATTATAAAAAACATTTATCTATATTATAAGTGAAAATATGATATATTTATATCATGGAATAAGTAAATAAATATTTTGAAAATGACAAATTATGTGTTGGTTATTTTGGGAAATATATATGTTTATTTACAATTTTATAATTAAAATAACGAGGTAGAAGAAAATTTACCTTCAAAAATAGATTAATAATCTAATATCTCATTGTATTGTGATTATAAGACAATTTTATGATACTTTATTTAGTTTTTTGAAGTGTCATAAAATCAGTTATAATTTTAAAATTAGTATTTTTAGAATAAATGATGATTTTTAATTAAAAATTAAATTTCTCATATTTAGAAAATTAATTTCATAAAATGAAGTTCATTTTTTAATTCTATGCATAAAAAAATGGTTAGGGTGAATTTTTTGTATTTTTCTAAAATAGTTGAATTTTTGGTGAATAGAAAAATACAGTAATTTATGATATATATACCTTATAAGTTTAATACACTATTACTTGAGTAATCACTGATGCAATCACAATAATATAAAACCACCATTAACTATTTTAACATATTTAGTGAAAATTATCTATCTATTCATATTCATGAACCGAGATAATTAAATATTGAATAAAATAATTAAAAAAGCCCCCTATCCTCCACTATAAATACCACCCCTCACCATCTCTTCTAATCATACCTAAAATGTAGTGTATATTGTTTAATTTATTCCCAATTAACTTACCATTCAACTTACTGACTTTTGAGACCATATGGTATCACCAAAATTCCAAAACCCTGGTCTTTAAGGCAGTTCTCAAGGAGAAGAAGTTCAGTAGGTAAAATCCCCTTTCATTTTGTTTTATTTCCTTGTCAAATTCTTTTCATTACTTTTTCTCTTCTCACCTACACTCACCCGAGTGACATGATAGCTCCATCATCATACATATACTATAATGTTATTTTTTAATGTAATATCAATCTTTAAAACTCTCATCTTCTCCTCTTATTCTATAAAATGAAAACAGTGTCTGGGATGTGTCGATTTACCATCATTAGGGATGATGTGTTTTCATTTTCTCTTACCTCACTAATGGATGGTCATAAATCAATTAATATTTTTAACTAATCTCTTATAATACATTTTATAATTTATATAATGTTCTGGAATAAATATATAATCATGATAGTAAATAAAATGATATAAGTTAGTAATGGTTGTAAAAATCACCAAAATAAATTAAATCAATTTCATTAATATTTTATCTAATGAATCATAATCACATCGGAAGACGAATGATATATGGTATAATTTAAAATTATGGAGAGATATTAACACCATTTAATTCAACATATATATATTTTCATCCATTCGACAAGAAAATATATAATGAAGCAACCATGGAAACCATAAAATAAATGCACTAAAACAATCAAAATAACAAAATAATAGCGTTAAATGGGAAGAAATATGTTATAAGAAAATCATATAAGGTATTATAGATATGAATATAGTCTTCTAATATATTAATAACACTTCTTAAAAAATTATACATGTGGTTTAAACACGTTTTAATCAAGATAAACCTGAGGTAAGGGACTTTCTGTTTAAAATCCTCTTTAACGTCTTTTTTTACAAAATTCAAAAGGAATTTTTTATGATGAAATTAATAAAATCTTATGAGTATTTGTTTGTTTTTAGGGATTTTTTATGATAAATATTTGTATCTATATCTCCCTCCAATGAATTTTGTATGTTTATATTGGTGGTTGATCGTGTTGTTACACTAAGTGTAACTGTGATGGTCACACCATAAAGAAGTTGTCAGGGTTACATCATAAGGTAGTCATGGTGGTAAAATTGTAAGTTATCCCTGAGGGATACAAATCATATGGTTTCATAATGATTTACATTCTTATATAATTAATTCTTCATGTTACCTTTATGTTTTTATTTATGTTTTCAATGATTTATTTAAATCAATGTTTTTATGAAGTAAGTATATGATACTTTATGGTACAGAAGTTTTTATTTTGGAAAATGATTTCATATTTTTTTAAGTATTCATTGAATTATTGTTTCTATCCTTATTTTTATGTCTCTTACTAATATTTTAATGCACATACCATGTTTTAAAATTTTTTTCAGAGGGTTTAAGTATGGTTAAGGGAAAAGAAGGAGAGAAGATAAATATTATGATGATTTTTAATGAAAAGATTTCATGTTTTAGTAAAAAAAATTATATTATGGAAAAATGAATTCTATTTTAATAATACGCACATTAAATGATTATGGAGTGATATTTATGAATTATTTCATAATTTTATGAAACTCAAACCATAAAATATCTTTCATAATGTAATAAGTGTATTATTTTCGAATTAACTAGATTATGTAATGTTTATTATTATTTCATTTTATTTTATATTAGAGTAGGGTTTACATAACAATATGGGTTTGGATGATATTTATAGAATACCATAAATTATTTTCAAATCATGGTTAATTTGAAATGATATATCATTTGATTATTAAAATGTTTCTTCATATAAGATATGTTTGTTCATAAAAAATTTTAGTTGAAGGAATAGGGAAGCTAAAGTAGGAAGGCACCAAGAGGATGACATCTTTCTGAATCCACAACCTAGAATGGTGGGAATTGGAACTGATCAGTTTTTGATAGTAATTTTTTAGTTGAATCCATAAATAAATTTCAGAAACATACATTCATTAGAATTTCTAGAGGTACCACAAAGGAACATGATGATAGTGGAACATTTTATAAGAAAACACCTTCTTTATTTCATTGGATCTTCAGAACTAGTTGTGACTGAAGGGTGGATTACATCCGCTAAAAAGATATGTGATATGATGGGGTTGTCCGATAATCAAAAGGTTAGTCTTTCAATTTACCATTTTGAAGGTGAAATTGACTAGTGGTGGTTAAGGGTCAAGAATATCAAGAATAGTGATGTGATCGATTCCTTAGAATGAGGTTGATTTTAGAATATTTTCCTTGAAAAATATTTTTTTATGGTGGATCTTCTAAGGATGGAAAAAATTCCATTAATTGAAACAAATTGAAAAATAATTAGTGGTTTTTAGGTAGAAAACTTCACCAAATTTTAATGGTATTCCTCAAATTTTATTTAATATATTGATACTAAAATCAATCTTTTTTTTACTTTGGATTAAATCCAAGATATCTAACATCCTCATACTCTTATGAATTAAAAAGTTATGAGAAACATGTTTAATGTGTTGAGAGGGTATAAATGAAGTTTTTGATGATCACATGTATTATGACAACAAACAGAATAATGTTCTATATGAAAAGAAATTGGTAACATTTAATCAAACAAATCTAAAGGTAAGAAATTCCAATTTCTAATTTGTGGGAAGTGTGGTAAAAATAACCCAAGGTAAGGACCAAAAATATTTTAGAAGTGTTTTTTATTTGGTAAGATAAGACATATGGCCCGATATTTCCATTAAAGAGAACTTGGTGATGGTATGTTTAATTATGATAAGAAAACTATAAATTAATTTAAATGTGGGGAGATTAGAACCTATACAAATACCTCACCAAAAAAATATCTGAATTATGGAATGTAGACAGATTATAAGAATAATGTTTCAGTAAGATCCTTTGTGACTATGTCAGTAGATTATGGACCATCCAATGAAGTGGTATTAAGAACTTTGTCTGTTTAGTCAGTTTTTTAATGTTTTGTTTGGTATGGTATCTACACATTAAAATATTTTAGATAAATGTTTTTGGTAAAATGAAAATTTAACCTAAATAAATGAAACCATAGTTTATGGTTAAAACATTAATAGGAAATAATATAGGAAAATGCATTAATAAAATCATCCTATTGTTTCTATGGAATATCATTGCCTACAAACCTTGTTGTTTTTCCCTTAGCATAGTTTGATGTTATTATGAGTATGTATGGGATTTCTGTATATCATTCTAAGATTGATTGTAGTTATAAAGAAGTTTTTTTCAGAAAGAGTTTTAGTTTTTATACAACAATGAATATATACCATTGATAACATATCAAGAATTTGAGAAATTATTAAAAGATTGAAATTAAAGTTTTGTTGCACATATTGGTTAAAATAGAAGAACTGTTCAAATTAATGACGTGTTATTGGTAAATTAATACCTATATGTTTTATTGATGAGTTTCATGGTCCTTTAATTGATCATTAAGTTAAATTAACTACTGTATTAGTTCCATATGCTATGAAAATTTTAAAACCTCCATATCGAATGGCTCAATATGAACTTCTTGAATTGGAAAATCAGTTGTAGGAGTTTCTTTATAATGGGTTCATACCTCCTTTAACTTCACCATAGGTTGATCCTATTTTGTTAGTAAAAAATAAATATGGTTCCATGAGACATTGAATTTATTACAGTGCATTAAATAACATTACTGTTAATAATTAGTATTTATTGAAAATATCGAGGACTTGTTTAATCATCTCTTGGAAGATCAATGTTTTTCAAAGATTAACTTGAGATCCAGGTACCATCAGCAAAAGGTGATGGAGTATGAAATTATGAAATTATCATTTTGAAATATATATTGGAATTATTATTTTGTTTTTTTCCCATTGGTTTTACAAATTCTCCTATTTTATTTATGGATCTTATGAATATATTCTTCTACGAATATTTGGATAATTTTTTTTATTGTTTTTATTGATGATATTTTTGTTAATTAAATGAGTAGTGAGGATCATGAGAAACAAATTTGTATTTGTCAATAAACACTTTATGAAAAGAAGTTATATGGGAATTTTATCAAATTTGATTTTTGGTTGAAATTGATTTCTTTTTTGGGAATATAAAAAATAATTATGGACTAACTGTTTATCCCGCCAAAATAAAAATTGTTGATGAATGTCCATGACCTAAATTTTTTAAAGATATTCATAGTTCTCTTGGACTAGCATGTTATTACCGATGGTTTGGTAAATAATTTTTAAATTTATCTAGTATGCTAATTAAGTTTGCATGGAAATGTGTTAAATTTATTTTGATAGAAGAATGTGATGCTTATTTTCAGGAAATGAAGAGAAGATTATTTAATGCTCTAGTTTTTTTTGCTTGTCTTCTAGAAATGGTGATTTTTCCAACTAAAATGGTGCTTCATTGAAGGTACTTGGTTCTGTTCTAATATAGATTGATCACGTAATCGATTATGGTTTAAGACAACTAAAACATCATGAATTAAATTTTCCCATAAATTATTTTGAATTAGAAGTTGTGGATTTATATTTGAAAATATAGATGAATCATTTATATGGTACTATATGTGAAATATATAGTGTAAATAAAATTATAAAGTATATATCCACACATAAAGAATTGAACATGAGGTAGAGAAGATGGTTTCAACTCATAAATGATTATTATTATATAATTAATTACAATTAGAAAAAATTAAATGAAGTGGAATATTCCTTGAGTTGAAAACATCATGAATCATTGACCATGTTACATTTAGAACATGACCCCTTGGTTTATGAGTTAATGAATTTTTGTTTAATAGTTGTTGGTGGATGAAATTTCCCTATTTTTTTAGCTTTCAATGTAGTCATCTCTGTCCGACAGAATTAAGCAAGCATAGAAGGATGATGGTGAGTTACAGAAAAAGGAAGAATTGGTGAAAAATTATATGTTTCCATAATTTAATATTGATAAAGATTGTATTTTGATATTTTGGAAGAGATTATATGTTTCTTGTGATTTAAATTTGAATAAATAGTTGTTATGTAAAGCTCATAGTTCCCCGTTTTCATTTCACTCTTCTAGTACTATGATTTATAGAGGCATTCGAGAGAATTAATCCTGGGATGAACTAAAAAGAGATATCACTAATATTTGAATGAAATATTTGACATGTCAATAGGTTAAAGTAGAGTGGAAACTACCAAAGGGGATGCTTCAACCATTTTTAATGCTAGAGTGTAAATGGGAAAATATATCTTTATACTTTATTGTGGGACAAGAAAAGATACCATGAGATAAAAATGTGGTTTGTGTTACTATTGATTGACTAACTAGATTTTAGAATTTCCGTCCTTTTTGAGTCACTATTTCTCTAGACCAGTTTCCTCGACTGTAACTCATAGAGATTTTCAGGTTACATGGAGTTCCTCTCTATATTTTATCTGATCCTAATCCTAGGTTGACTTATAGATTTTGGAATATCCTTAAAAAATCACTAGGAATTGAATTAAATTTCTTTATATCCATTCATACAAAATATGATCGACAGAATAATATAATAATTTAGACATTGGAATACATGTTATGTGCTTGTTCGTTGGATTACTAGGGAATTTGTGTTCATTAAATTTCATTATTTTAGTTTTCTTATAATAATAGTTTTCATTCCAATATATAGATGGAACCTTTTAGGGAATTATATGGAAAGCGGTGTCAAACTCCAATATCATGGGAAGAAGTCGGGGAAAGGAATTTGATGGGATGAGAATTAGTATAGGAGGTTGATGAGAAATTGGAGATGATCCAGCAACACATGATGATATCTTAGAGTAGGTAGAATAGTAATGTAGATAACATGGGATATACTTTTCTTCAGAGATAGGTGATCATGTTTTCCTTAAAATATATCTTTGAAAATGTGTTATTCATTTTTTATGAATGGAAAGCAAAGTCTATAGTTCATTAGATTGTTTGAAATCATAGAGAATGTTGGATGAGTTCTTTAACATGTAGCTTGGCCTATTTGTTTATCTCGGGTACATGATGTTTCTCATGTTTTGATGTTAATAATGTATGTTGCAGATTTATCTCATGTTTTGAGTAGAGAAGTTGTTCAGTAGTAAGAGAACCCTTGTTATGAGAAATATCATGATCATATTCTTGATCATAGAGAGAAAGTAGTAAATAATAAGGTAATTCACAGGGTTATTTTTATTTTAGAGAAACTAAATGGTTGAAGAAGATACATAGGAATATAAAAATACTATGAAGGAAAGGTATCCAAACTTGTTAAATAAGTTAATAAAAATTGTGCGCTCATAATTTCTATAATGTAGGGAGAATGTAACGACCTAGGTACTTAAAAAATATATTTTTTTCATTCTTGAATTGAAAATTAAATTTCATTATAATTTTATAATGAAATGAGTGATATGTATAGAAATTAAGGAGTCTATACAAATATAATAGTAACCTCACCATTGAGAGTATAAATAAAATTTATATATCTTTCAATTGAATATGTTATATATTTATATCATGTAATAAGCAAATAATTTTTTGGAAAATGATATATTAGCTGTGGGATTTTTTTTCCGAAAAATATATGTTTATTTACAATTTTATAATTAATATAATGAATTAAAAGAAAAATTTTATTTATAAAATAGATTCATAAATTAATATTTTGTTTTATGATGATTATAAGATAAATTTATGATACCTTATTTAATTTTTCAAAGTTTTATAAAGCCAGTTTTTATTTTATAATCGATCTTTGTTCAATAAATAATGATTTTAATAAAAACATAAATTTATAATATTTTAAAAACTATTTTCATAAAATCAATTTCATTTTTAAATTATAAAAATCGACAAATGTTTAGGGTAATTTTTTTGGATGTTTGTGAAATAGTAGAATTTTTTGTGAATAGTAAAATACAGTAAATTGCTATATATACATTATAAATTAAATACACTAATCCTTGAGTCATTGCTAATGTAATTCCAATAATCTTTATCTACCCTTCATTATTTTAATATATTTGGTTATAATTCTCTAATTATTCATACTCTTAATTCAAAATAATAATCTAATGAAAAAATAAAAAAAATCCTCTCTTACACTATAAATACCACCCCTCACCACCTTTTATCCTCACACCAAAAATGCATTGTAGATTGTTAAATTTATAATAAATTGTGTTCCCAAGACTATTCCACACATCCATGACCTACCATTCTCACTAAAGGATAAAAAAGGGCATTAATAATTTTCTCATGGAAAATAAGTTCGAGAGGTAATGTCATCTTTCATATTCATTTTTTTCTTTTCAATTTTTTGTATTTTCATTTTCTATCATCACCAAACCTCATATAAGTGACATGATAACTTTATCATCTTAAATATAATGATATTTTATTTTTTATTCGAATATAAATTATCAAACCTATCCTCTTCTCTTCTAATTAAAAAAAAGGAAACATTATCTGTGATGTGTCATTTTATGATCATTGTGGATGATGGGTTTTCATTTTATTTTAGAGCCTTCAAGGATTTTTCATAAAAATATTATTATCATTAAATCATATTTTTTTATACACATAATAATTTATATATTTTTTAACAAATATATAATCATCATACTAAATAAAATGACATACATTTGTGATTGTCGTAAAAACAACCAAAATAAATTAAATTATTATTTTCATTTATTTTTCATGTAATGAATAATACTTATATAAGAAGAAATGATATATGGTTTCATTTAAAATTATTGAAACATTTTAACATCATTTCATTCCACTTATATAGATTTTCATTCACTAAATAAATAAATCTATAATGAGCCAACCATTGAAACTGTAAAATAAACTCACCCGAAACACTGAAAATAACAAAATATTATCAATTAATGGGTGTAAAGATGTTATGAAAAGATCATATAACGCATTATCAATATGAATATTGTTATTTAAAATAATAATAACAATATTTAAACCATTATACAAGAGTTTTGATCACATTTGAAGGAAGAAAAACATGGGGTAAGGGATATTCCTTAAAATCCTCTTTAATGTCAGTTTTTAGAAAATTCATAAGGAATATTTTTATGATGAAATTATTAAAGTTATATGATTATGTTTAGGTTCTTGGAAATTGTGTATAATTATGGGTGGGACCTCTATATCCCTCTAATTAAGTGGTTATTTTTATGTTGGAGGTCAACCATATGGTTACTCCAAGTGAAACTACAAGGCATTTTTGGTGGCCAAGAACCAACTACTTTGTACTTTATTTATTAATAAATACCTTATCACATATTGATAGTTCTTTTGAATGAAAATACATTTGATAATGTCCTAAGGATAGCTGTTTCACTAAATGGTCCAAGTGGATCCCTACTATGATGAGAACCAGGAAGTGCCATAACAATTTTCTTGAATACATATTCTGTCGACAAATGATGTTATTTGAGGGACACCAATAATATAGGCCATTAGGGTTGAGAACTCATATAACATTAAGGAACCTTCTCATGGCATGCGACCATGGTAATATTCATGAGGATATTATGAGAACAAGACCCGCCAATAAGAAATCCACATTTCATAGTGTCATTGGATGTTCCTATCTGCGGACAAGTGTATTGGTCCATAGACTATAAGATTATTATTAATGGGTATTACAACTCATGCACATAGATTTATTTGAAAAAACGGTGATGACACACAATTCATAGTGAGGTCGGATATGTTGGGTGCGTCACGAGTAATACTGCATTAATAGATTATGTGAGAAAGGATTTGTTCCTTCTGTTCTATAATGGAAGTAGATATCTCACAACATTTGATGGAATTGATATAGCCTAAATAAATTCATGTGCATGGTAAGGAATGAGTATGTTCTATTCCACAAAGTCAAAGAAAGAATAATTGAGCACACGGGTAGATGGCATCAGCATGCAACCCACTTGATTCAAGATATCGAGACAAATGGATTACATTACATGGTAAGCGTTCATAAGAGGTGACATGTCATTGCAGTGTTAACTTATTTCTATATGGGTTCCATTATTTGTTAATAGACTATAACATTGGACGTTAGGTAGGATCCACCCAAAGCCACTGAGAAAGAGGCCTATAGGGTCACACACTAAGTGTGTCCAAGTATCTAAGTTAAATATTAATTTAAAATGTTAAATAAAATTTATTCCTGATTGTGGTTTAATAATTTTTCAAATATTCCTGATCACATGAATTTCGACACTAGTTATTCATGAGAATATATTTTGGGTGAAATAATATATTAATTATCAAATAATGCAATAATATTTATTTATGAAATAAATAGTCATTATTCAATGTCTAATAAATATGGTGGAGGAAATAAAGAGAATGGAAAAAATAGAAGTACATACTATGTAGTTTTTCCAAGGATTTGTGAGAAATAATAATATTTATTTAATTAAATAATATTAGGTGTAATTATATAGTTAAATGTAAAGTAATAATAATAGTCAACTATTATTATTATACATGGGGTTTTACTAAGATTTAAATGAAATGAATAAATGAATTTCGGTAATTAATTAATTTTATTATTTTATGGAATTAAAATCCTAGTTATATTATTCTCATTAGCCTAGCCATTAATTTTGGTTTTACACAATGGATCTACAGAAGTCTCTCAAGCCAAGAGAGAATTATTTTCTTCCAAGAATGCTCTCAGACTAAGAGAGAGATCCTCCTCCACCAGATCAAGGGGAGTGCTTTGCAAGCGGCTCTCAAGGAGATCGAAGGAAGACATAAAAAGTGAATGATCTACCACCCTAAAAATTGGAGACCCATTTGGAAATTTCTAGAGATACATGGAGAATGTGTGGATCACTTCTAGAGGAATCCTACACTGGAATTCTATGACGGAGTGATGGTTCACATCAGATCATGATCGGAAACATCAACGAAGAGAGAATTACATCATGGTAGTTGTTGTTCTTGAATTAAATTAATTATAACCAACATACGATGATCCTCTCTATGGTTCTGTGACTCCCTTACATTCTTTCATTATTCTTTCAATTCTGATGATCCGGAATTTTATTATCATGATAGTTCTCAGATTTATCATTGTTAACTGAAAAATTAATGGTTAGTACACCCACCAACGCACTTCCGCTATCCACAAGAACCTACATGTGGTATCAGAGGGGTCATATCATTGATTATATTTATTTATTTTTTCTTTTGTAATTTACTAATTTAAAAAATTAGTTGTTTCAATTCTAGTTGACCATTCTATAAATCCGAATCTTGAGATATATTCCTCCTCTTTTATTTCTCGTTCACCTTACAGAAAATATTTTTTCTTTTAATTTTGAATAAAATAAAGTAGAGGATCTTATCTGGAGGTGAAAAAGATTCCTAGTCATACAACACTGGAACACACAACGTTTATTCAGCAGTGCACACCAAGTAGTATAGGTTCCTTGAACTGGGACAGTCAGCCAAACCCTGCTATGTCACTGGATTCTATCTAAGTCTCTTGGAATCCTTGTGTTGACTAGGAACAAGTGGAACATGGTTTTAGGATTACACTCCATGTGGCCCACTGAACACGGCATTTAGTCCCTTCAGGTTAGGGTTAGACCATATACCCCGTACATGACATTCCCAACTAGAAACCTTGTAACACGACAACTCCACGGAGTGTGTCCAATGGAAGACGCCATGTATTCCAATGATTTATGAAGTAAATCTACACGCCAAGTCCCCAGGTGGGTACTTCGGATGGATAGTGACCAAAATTACACACCGGATAGTCAGAAATACATGCTGTGTACTCATCAAAATTACATGTATTTATTAAAATTTATTGTTATATTATACAAACCCATGAGACATGTACCATATTGTGGGTGTAAATCTATGTCACAACACATGATAGGTGTTTTATACATGTGTGTTTAATTTAACATCTGTATATGTTCATTTATAATCATTGGGTAGTTATGAATGGGATTTCACCAGGTTTCCTCCAATGTAAATGTTAGGTACAAAGACAATATTAAATAAATTTATTAGATTAAAATGATGATGGGTGAGAATATCAAGGAAATTTTGAAAAAAGGGTCTAAGATAAAAGTATTGATTAATTAAAGATAATTAATTGATTCGATAATTATTTTTATTAAACATGAACAATTAATGAATTGAATTCTACTTTTATTTATACGTAAATATCATTGCATGTAATGATGATCATGAGATATTCCAAGACCTTTGAATGTGAATGGTTAATTTTAATTTATTTATTTAAATTAAATTTGTTGTCCTCTGATCCTTCTCCTCATTAACATGTAGGTCTTACGTGCCCAAGCATTATTTTATGTAAAATCCTATTTTACCCCTCACTAGCAAGTTAGATAAATGAATATGTAATGTATAGATCTCCCATGCTAGTGGAGGTGACTCAAGTTAGGAGCCAAGGTGAAACCAATCTAAGGACATAGAACGACGGATATGTGGAAATATGTAAACACAAACCCAAAATGTTCAAGGTGTTTCCCTCCTAGGCCTTGGGTTAGTTTATCAACCACTAGATAAACTAACAAATATAATATGATCATGATCATACCATTTATTTTATTTTTGTCACTTTCAGAGTTTATTTATTGTGGGTGTGATTTCATGATCACACAATTAATGAATTATACAGGCATAGAAGATGGAACTAAAATATGACCGGCTGATGCATAAATATTTTATTAGAAATGGCTAATCACTTAAGTATATACCACATAATATGGAAAAGAAAGTAAACAAAGATAATAAAATGAAAATTTATGTATAAGGATAAAATCTCTAAAATAAATATTAAGTTGTTATTGCCTTCTTTAATCTTGGTTAGAATTGAACCATATTTTAAAGTGCTTGACCAACCCTGGTTGGGGTGCATTCAATTATTGGGGAATTATAATTCATGGTTTTGGGTTGAATTGACTTGGTTCACATCAAGGGGTGACTACCACAACAGGATATGGAATGACCAAAAGGAAAAGGTTGAGGAAATCCAAAATAAAAGGATTTCAATATCGGGGAGTCCACTCAATGGATGAAGGAGATGTGAGTTAATTAAGTTGGTATTTGTAATTCCTACCTAAAAATCTTCAAGCTTCTTTACCAACCCTAGTTGGTGCATTGCGAAGGGAAATATGGAACCCTTCCACTAGAATATTCAGGCAACAGAATATTCTGAAGTCAGTGGTGAGGGATATTGGATTTCAATAAAATAGAGGGATACTAATAAGTATTTATTTATTTATTTTTCTCAGTTTTATAATGTTAAAGTACTAAACATTTTTCCATCTTAATTTTTAGAAACTTCATGAAAAATGACTTCAAATGTATCATTTCAAACCCATCTTGAGAAGGATAACCATATCACTAGCACCAATTTCCTTGAATGGTTGAGGCGTTTACGCATCATCCTTCACTACGAGAGGAAATTGTATGAGCTTGAAGAGCCTATTATAGTTATGCCTAGAAAAGAGGCTAGTTATGAGGAAATATATCTCTATTTTAAAAATATGGATGATGCCACATATGTCAAATGTTTCATGCTCTCAGCCATGTGAAATGAGATCTTGAATCAACATGAAAACATGGATGCGTATAGCATGATGTCTCACCATAAGGATCTCTATCAAGAGAAGGTGAAACAGGATAGATATGAGATCTCCAATTCTATAATCACTACTAAAAAAAGGAGTGTCTATTCTAGATGAGCCCCATGTATTCAATCTTATTGGCTACATTGAATGCCTGGACATCTTAGGGATTAAGTTCCTAGATGAGTTGCGTACAGATCTCATCCAATCATCACTGCCTAAGAACTTCTATAGATTTATTGTAATCTACATCATGGGGAACAATGAGAAGAATCTATCAAAAATTATAACCTTAATTATCTAGGTATATAAGGATATGGAGAGCCATAAAACCACAGTCCTTATGGTGAATATGAAAAGGAAGGACAAGGAAAAGGGTCCTTGGATCCATAAAAGGTATAAATCCCCTAAGCAACATCCCTCCAAGAAGGAGAAGATATAGAGGCATGGAAAGGAATGGGAGGCAGTATGTTTTTCATGTGGTAATCATGGCCACTAGAATAGGAATGACACCTAGAAGCGTGGGGACGCTAAAGGTTTGTTCATTATTGAGTGTAATATTTCCATTTCTACATATTGGGAATTAGATATAGCTTGTGGGTCTCAGATCTGTATTAAAATGTAGGAATAAAGTAGATTTAGAAATATTACCATAGTATAGGGGGATCTTCTAGCATCCAATGGTGAGACGATGGATTTATTGTCCATTTTTGATTACCATATCTCATTTCCAACTGGAATGTTTTTATTTTTATGTAACTATTATTCTGTGCCTAGTTTCACAAAGATCATAATTTTTGTATCTTGTTTGGATATGGATGGATTTATTTTCAAATTTGGAAATAAGGGTTGTTTCTTTTTTAATAACTACATATGTTATGGTATATAACATTTAAATAATTGTTTGTATGTATTAAATTATGAAAAAAAGTGTTGTAAATCGATAACAAAACAAATTCACATGACTCATACAACACCTAGTTGTGGAAACACTGTCTTGGTCATGTAAATGAGAAGCACTTGGAAAAGCTATTTCATGACGGTTATTTAGACTATACTATATAAAACCACTTGATAGATGTCACACTTGTTTACAAGGTAAAATGACCAAGCCACCTTTTGGTGGATAGGGTTAAAGGGCCACCGAGATTTGAGGATTGTTGTACATGGATATGTGTGGACCATTTCCAGTAGAATCTAGATGTGGATATTCTTACTTAATTATTATTATAGATGATTTGAGTAGATATGTATATATCTACTTAATGACTTATAATTTAGAAGCATTAGGTAAATTTAAAAAATTCAAGAATGAAGTATAGAATCAGATTGGAAATAAGATAAAGAACCATAGATCAGATCAAGGTGGAGAATATCTGAACCAAGAGTTTAACAATATTCTATGGGTGTCTGGGATTCGATCTTAGCTCACTCCTCCTTATACAGAATATTATAATGGTGTTAGTGAAATGAATAACCATAACTTGTTGGACATGGTGATGTTGATGATGATTCATGCAGATCTAAGATTATCTTTTTGCGGATATGCATTACAAACTGCATCATACACATTAAACAGAGTACCAATTAATGAGGAAAATGGAATTCCATCTGAGTTATGGAATGGTAAGAAACCAATTTTTTCAGACATATGTGTATGGGGATGAAAAAAGTTTGTTAAGGCCTTCTCATGAAACAAAATAGAACTACGAGGAATGAGGTGCATCTTTATAGGATATCCCAAGGAAACGAAAAGATATTACCAATATAACCATTCAGAAAAGAAAGTCATTGTCACCAGACAAGCAGTCTTTCCTAAGAGGGAGTACATCCTCAAAAAGGATAGTGGGAGAAATATTGACTTCGATGAAGTTGATGCAAAATATACATAGGAGTTGGTACAGGAACAAGTCCCACAAGTCCCCGTAGAAGAGGTTCCAGAAACTCAAGTATTACGCAAGAGCTCAAGAGAGGTAAGGGAACCAGAGAGATATGGTTTCCAAGTCACTGAGGATGGTGAATCATTATTTTTGTACAATGATAAATCACACTCCTACAAGGAAGCAGTAGAAATATCTGAAGCTACAAGATGACTAGAAGCTATGAATTATAATATGGATTCCATGTATCAGAACCATGTAAGGGTTCTGGTTGATGATCCAGTTGATGTAAATCCTATTGGATGAAAATTGGTATTCAAGAGAAAAATGGACATGGAAGGTTAACTTATAACTTTTAAAGAAAGGCTAGTCTCTAAAGGATTTAGACAACATCAATAAATCTACATTGATGAAACATTATCTCTTTTTTCCATGTTTAAATCTATTAGAATCATACATTCCCTAATAGCTTACCCTGACTACGAGGTTTGGTAGATGGATTCCAAAACAACATTCCTTAACATTAACCTTCATAAATATGTCTATATGACACAACATGAAGGGTTTGTGACACCAAGTGAATCCAAAATTGTTTGCAAGTTGCAGAAATCCATTTATGGTTTAAAGAAAGAATCCAGGTCATGGAACATTCAATTTGATGAATCCATATTAGAATTTGGTTTCATTAAGAAAGAATGTGATCCTTGAGTTTATATGTTGTTTAATGGGAATGCAGTCATTATCCTAGTAGTATATGTTGATGACATATTACTTATTGGAAATTATGTACCAGTCTTATAGTCAGTTAAGGACTGGTTGAACAAGTATTTCTCCATGAAGGACTTAGGAGAATAAGCCTACATTCTTGGGATAAAGATCATTCCTGATAGATCCAAGTGGTTTCTTAGGCCATTTTAGGGTACATACATTGACCAGATACTAATGATATTTAGTATGGAACAATCCAAGGGAGGATTGGTTCTAGTTTCACATGGCCTACATCTTTCTAAGATAACGTGTCCTCTGACAGAACAAGTGAAATATAGAAAGAGTATGATCCCATAAACTTCAGCTATAGGATCCTTCATGTATTCCATGTTATGTACTGGGCTTGATGTTTCCTACGCACTAAGCCTGGTAATAAGATATCAAGAAGATCCAGGAGAAAAACATTGGACTGCTGTTAATACTATCCTTAACTATCTAAGAAGAACTAAGTATATGTTCCTAGTGTATGGAGAAGACGAGGAGCTTTTCATCAAAGGCTATGATGATGAGGGTTTTCACATAGATTAGAATGATCTGAACCCACAATCTGGATAAGATTTCTATCTCAATGGAGGAGCTGTGAGCTGGAAGATTTCAAAGCATAATGTTGTCGCTAATTCTATAGTGCAGTCTGAATATATAGTGGCTTATTATGTAGCCAAGAAAGACGTCTGGATTCAAAAAAAATTCTAGGAGCTTTATGTGGTTCTTAGAAGTAAAGATCCTATAACATTGTATTGTGATAATACTTCATCGGTGTCTCTTGTAAAATAACCAAGTTCACATAAATAGACAAAGAACATTCTCTCAATATATCACCTCTTGAGAGATTTTTATCAAAGGGTTGATTTTTTAGTGAGTATAGTGTCAAACGAATAGAATGTAGTGGACCCCATGACAAAAGGCCTAGCTTAGTAGAAGCATGACTATAATTTGAGAGCTAGTGGGATAAATGTTTTTAGTAGTTGGATCTAGTATAAGTGGTAGTTTGTTAGAGTTGGTGGAATAGAACCAACTATGTTGTACTTTATTAATTAATAAATTTCTTACCACATCTTGATTGTTCTTCTTCATGAAAATGCATGTGAAAATGTCCTAAGGATATTTTTTTCTCTAAATGTTCATAGAGGATCCCTATTATGTGGAGAACTAGAGGTTCTATAACATCGTTCTTGAATATATTTTCTATGGCCGAATGATGTTATTTTAGGGACAACAATAATACAGGCCATTAGGGGTGAGGACTCCCAAAACATTGAGGAACGTTCTCATTGTGTGCACCCTTAGAAATATCTAGGAGGATATTATGAGAATGATACCTTCCAATAGGAAATACACATTTTATAGTGTCATTGGATGTTCTTATTTATGGATGTGTGTATTGGGCCTCAGACATTAATATTATTATTAATGGGTGTTACAAATCATGTACTTAGATGTATTGACGAAAAGTGTGATGACACACTGTTCTCAGTGAGGTAGAATATATTGGGTGTGTCATGAGTAATACTGAATTACTAGATAATGCGAGAAATGATTTTTTCCTTCTGTTCCATAACAGAAGTAGATATCTCATTCCAATTGATGGAATTGATATAGCCTAAATAATTTGATGGCCATGGTATGTAATGAGCATGTTCAATTCATGGGATTCAAAGAAAGAATAATCAATCACATGGTTTGATAATTCCATAGTGAAACCCACTTGATTCGATATATCGAGACAAATGGATTGCATTACATGGTATGCCTATGTAGAAGGTGACATGTCTTTACGGTGTTACCTTCTTTCCTTACATGTGCCTTGGTGTGCTGCTAGATGCTAACCTTAGAAATTAGGCAGGCTATTCCTAATTCCATGGAGAAAGAGGCTTAAGTCACACATTAAGTGTGTCCAAGTATCTATGTTAAATATTAATTTAACAAGTTGAATTAATATTATTCCAGATTGTGGTTTAATTATTTTTCAATGATGCCTGATCAAATTTATTTCGACACTAGTAATTTGAGAGAATATATTGTGGGTGAAATAATTTATATATTAGCGAATAATGTAGAAATATTTATTTAAGAAATAAATAGTAATTATTTAAAGTCTAATAAATATTGTGGTGGAAATAAAGATAATAGAAAAGGAAGTACACGCCATGTATATTAATATACACGCCGTGTAATTTTTTTGGGGATTTTTGAGAAATAATATTATTTATTTAATTAAATAATATTAGTTGTAATTCATTGCGCACATGTAAATTAATAATAATACTCAACTTTTATTATTAGACATTGGGTCCTACTAAGAATTAAATTAAATGAATAAATTATTTTGGGTAATTAATTCATTTTATTATTCTCAGTAATTAAAATCCCAATTATATTATTCTCATTATCCTATCCATTCATTGTGGTTGTGAACAATGTTCTAAAGAATGCTCTCAATCCAAGAGAGAATTCATTTCTTCCCAGAATTCTTTCAAGCTATGAGAGGGATCCTCCTCCACCAGATCAAGGAGATCGCTTTTCAAGCAAATATCAAGGCAATCAAAGGCGGGCATCACAAATGAAGGCTCTTCCGTGCTATCACCCGAAGATCACATCAGTGACGTCCAGAGATATGTTGAGAATGTGTGGATCACCTCTAGATAAATCCTTCACATAGATTGTACGATGAAACAATGGATCACATAAGATCATGACCATAAACATAAACTGAGAGAGATTTTTATCAAGGTAATTCGTGTTTATTAATTAAATTAATTATATCCAACATGTGATGATCCACCCTATGGTTCTGAGACACCCTTAATTTCTTTTTATATTATTTCTATTCTTAATATTCAGCATTTTATTATCGTGATAGATCTCAGATTGATCGTTGTTAATGGAATAATTAATGTTGGCTACACCCACTAACACACTTCCACAGCACCCGAAACCTATAAACTATACATTACTCAAATTAATTAGGTATTTTTATGTTGGAGGTCACCCATATAGTTAATCCAAGTGTAACTACGATGGTTTCACAATAAGGTATTCATGAGGTTTATGTCATAAGGTTTTTGGGAGTGTAATGACCTAAATTTTTTAAAGTATAGTTTCTTCCTGAAAATATGTATTATATTATTTATACTAAACAAAACTATATAGATTGAATAATGAATTGAGTATAATTGAAATTTTCCCATTGGGTTTCTACCATTATGTGATAGTTTTTAAATTATGACCACTGGTCAATATGACCATTAGAAACAATTCCCTTAATAATAAATTTAACATTACATTTAGTATTATAAATAGAAATGATAGTGGTTAATTAATGAAGAAAGAAGATTTAATGGTCTCAGCTAGTAGAGTCATGTCATATGAAGCCCTTTTGTCAGAAATTGGGTGGGTGGTAGAGTCTTTGGGCATCGATCTTGACTAAAACCAAGCTGAGATTTAGCATGTTAGGCTGTAACAAAATCCCATATGGCAGAAGTTCATGTTAGTGGAAATTACCACTTTCCTGATGTTACCGAGCCACCCCAAGAGTCTATAATTATCACATACCCCACACTTAGGTCATATGCCAGTTTTATAAGGGGTCATGTGTTAGGTACTTAGTTATATATCGCATAATACCTTTGTATAATTTTTTTTTCTGATAATTTCCTTTTTGAATTTAGTTTTTCTTAAAAAATATGACAATTCAATAAATTATCTTTTTTTAGACAGAAATTGTACTTTTCGGAAAAATATATTTATTATAATAAACTATGATATTATTACTAATGATTATTTAAATGAAATAGTTTAACTAAAAAATATTATTTAAATTTAAATGATAATGTAAATTTATTTTTTTCATGTGCTAGAAATTTTACTATGCATTTCACTGTGCATTTTATATCCGATTATATTTTATATAAATCAGTTTTTTTATTTAAATATAATATTTATAAAACATACATGATTTTTATTATAAAATAAACATGATTTTTTAAATCATCATGTCGAAATTATTCTAGCGTTAGTTTATCATATCTTTCTAAAATATTTTGTTTTTCGGTGAACAGTAAAGATACAATTTTGAGTCTTTAATATGTTTATTGTCATCATAATGATATAATAAGTAGTATAAAATTCTATTAGAATATATTGGATTAAATTAATTTAACATTTTTCCCAAGTGGCAAATACCATGGATCCAATATCGTGGGAAAGCTCATGGTTTTGCAAACACCACTACTGAGGTGTCCAAGGAAATTAATAAACAAATCCATATATTTTGATAAAATCACCCACCCATTTATTCATTTAATTTCCCTAAAAATTTATCTTCAAAACATATATGATAGTTACACTCCCAAGGTATCCTCCCAAGGTGTCCTCAAGCCCCCAAAGTTCCAATCTTCCAGTTTTTTGAGTGACTCGTCAAGGTAAAGGAAATATCAACTTTTATATTCCTTTCAAGATTCATTTTTTATGTGGTATGTATTTAAAATATAAATACTATGTTTTTATGTCCATTTTATTCCCCTCATTTAATTTACTAAGATTCTTTTATTAATAGGGAAAAATTCCCTTCTCTCTTTTTATTTTTTTGCAAAACCAAGTCTCTTAACCGTATGATCCTGAATTTTCTTCTAAAATTTTATATTTTTTTCTACAGAAATTATATTATATTATTTTGTGAATATAAAAAACTCCTTCATATCTAATGGTATTAACATTGAATTCAATATTATATATTTTATTTTGGGATTAAAATATTGTACACTTGTCTTTCTTTACTGAGGTTTTACAAGGAAAAAATCATCTTGCCTTTATGAACTTCCTAAACCAACATGATTCTGATATAAAACCCCTTTATTTGATTCTAAATGGGTTATTTATGAAATGGTTACTATGATTTTATGTGTAGAAAATTAATTAATACATATTATGTCTGCTCCCTAATATCACTCTAATATATTGGGTAAATAATTTAATTTCTAAAGATGCAATGTTTTAAGATACCTTGGTGAATAACCTTAGTAATTTCTATAACACCTCGGTGAAAAAACTTAGTGAAATGGTTATGAATGAATAAATTAAATGTTTTATCCAAATTTCCAAATTTTGATTCATATTATTATTATTATGATATTACTCTTTCTCATTCATTTATATATTTCCCCAAGTTCTTATTTCTATTCTTTAAGATCACAAGTAAATTGTTTCCCTCATTTTCCCATACAGGGCATTATGCACACCCATTCCATTGATTTATTTCCATAGGTAATTATAAGAAGTAATTTAACTTTGGTTGAACCTATTATGAATCATTTCAAGTGTATTAGAATAATTTTTTAATGTTTTCATGTATTATGTACCTTATTTTGAGGACACTAAACTTTAAATGATCATATGTCTGTAAAATGCTATGTAAAGTTATATAATAAAAATGGATGACATAGTTTGTAACGCCCCGACCCCAGAATCCCAGAGTCTGTGAATTATTACATATCATTGGCATGATCACAAAAGATCATGTCTCGAATGACCCATTAGTTTAGTATCCTTGGAAGTACTAGATACATTCACAAGGTTTACATTACATTATAAAATGGAAAACTATAACAACATTGTTTCCATATACAACACTGAGATCCAATAAACTATCCCTATAGGTCAGTCATAATATACTTCTTCACATCCTAGGAAAAATAAAACATAGAAAGGGGTGAGCTCAGATTCTCATTAAGGATAACAATATAGCAGAAACTTTCTAAAATAATCATAAACATTTAAGGCAGTGTATAAAACTAAGACAAAAGCCTTTTCAACATAAACATCACCAAACTATGGAAAATATAAATCAAAATAATGCCATTTACTTACTCAGATGGATATTCTACTAGTAAAATAATCACATGAAATATCAATAGCCACTTTCATAATGATGGAATACGTAATTCCATACTTCATAACCACATAGTCAAGGCCTTGTTCCAAGACGAAAAATAAGATATTTTCAAGTCCTTGTGCCAAGACATTAGTTTTTCTCTTGAGACCTACCGATGCATCGAGGAGCTATAGCGGGCTCCACCTATAACATACTAAGTCCAATGCATTCCTCATATGAAAAGGTTTAAACATAACATAAACATTATTATTAAAAATAGCATATGAAATGTCAATACTTTATCCATAAACCATGAATGGTGTAAAAATAACATAAATCAATAGTCAAAACATTCTTACCGTAATTTTATCGAGAAGGTCATAAATTACCTTGTTTGTAAAATGATGAAAAGATTCCTTTCAAAACATCTAAGGTCAAATAAGGGTATCAATGACTTTACCCCATTTTCTATTATATTGTAAATTTTTTTGAAATTCATTTTTAAGAAACATGGATGTGGATGATAAAGGGGTCCTAGTAGATAATTACGTATAAACAACCTCGGATAATAAAGAGATTGTGAAATTAACCCTTACCATGTAATTTTACTTGGTCAAGGGTAGGTTAAACTCCTGTATAATGGATAAAAAATTGTTATTAAATTATAAAAGAATCATATACATTAATATGACAATATATATGATCTTTTAACATTTCTTGTTTAATAATATCTTAGTATTATCATCATTTCGGGTGTTTACAGATTCTTTTTCCTTATATGATTTGTTACATAAGTAATGTTTGTCATTGATAGGATGTATCTTATTCATATTCAGAATGATATTATGTCTTTAGAAATTATTTTTAATCATCTAATGAAAATTATTCTTGAATGGATACGATGGGGAATGAATCTCATCGCGTTCGTGGAGACGGTAATCAGTATGTATGCACGAGCGATAATATCATTCTTTTGATATGAAAATAATATATAATTGGATGGTATATCATATTTAAAGAATAATTATCATGTTATATTTATTATTTACATCAATTACACATCATTATTAAACCCATACAAATAATAATGTATTGAATAACAAATACACCACAACGTGGAGATGGTAAGTTGTACGTACGCACGTATGGTGAAATGTAATTAAAAGGATAGATATAATAATAAATATGGTTGTAACATATTTATAATAACTTCATAGTATATAGAATATACTGGAGTTATTATTTTATAATAGAAATAACAACGAAAGAGGAAGTGGAAGAAGAAAGGAAGTTGAAAGAGGTGGTGAAATATTTACCTCTTCTTCGGGTTCTTACTTTTGATTTGATCAAAAAGGCTCCATAGGTTGGATTTATAACTAATATAAGGCCTCTAGGATGAATGGAGGACAGTTTAGAGGGTATTTGAGTAGGTTTTGGCTGAGAAAAATGGCATTGAAGGTGTGAATTAGAGACAATAGGGAGTTCTCTTTTATAAGAGGGGTGACGGGAACCTTAGGAAAAGCTAGAAATATTATTTCATAATAAATTAATTTTCAGTTTATAATGGATCAAAAATGAATTATTTAAATTCTAAGGTAGGGATTGATTGAAAACCACTCAACCAATAGGTATTATACAGGTTTGGGTCACTATAATAACTTTATCTTTTAGATTTAACTCTTAGTTAAATAGTTTGACATTTACCATGTCTCTTTGTATTTTTATATTATATTGTCAATAAAATTACTATAAACTTCCATGTGAACCTCAAGGATTAATTAATGATATATATTATATTATTTAATACTTTTGGACTATCTTTATATTTGTAGGAATATGATATTAATTAATAATATAATATTTGTTTTAAAAACTCTTTTATGTTAATTTTGGAACGATTTGGTGTTTTGTTTTTTCTAGATTCATAAAAGCATTATTAATTCAAAAAAAAATCATCTAAAAACCCTAACATGTCTTATTAACCTAAAAAATTAGTCTAATTTATAAAAAGTCTCAAATTACATTTATTTGGATATTTATAATATCAATTATTTTAATATTTCATTAATTAGGTAATTAATGCATCATCATTGTGTCATAAATAAATTAACTTTTTTCACGTCTAAAAAATATAAATAAAATATAATTATGTAGGAAATATTTTTATCTTTATAATGAACATTAATAGTCTAATATATCTTATGTTTAACCCTATATTAAAAATGGTTTAGCTATTAAACTATGAATTTAACACTTTCAAGTCTTTTTTGAATTAAATAATAATAAATGTCCTAATCTAATCCAAGTGGACCTAAAGGATCATATTGTATTCCTAAGGTTGTTTTTGTTTGAATTAAACTTATCCAATAGAATTAAAAAATTTGTTAGGGTAATAATAATATCCTTTTTACCATTAATTACCCTATTTACTTTTAACCGTGGTAAATAAAAGTGAAAAGTTACTATTCACCAAAAAATATTTTTATCTTATTGAACCTCATTTTACTTAATGATATCAACTGTGTCTCTCGGATTTTTTAAATTCAACTAACTGACGCTGTAAAATTATGTTTTATGTAAATTTGAAAATGCTTCTAGGAGGTGGGTAAAATATGGTAAAAAGTTCAGTAAAATTTTTATATATCTAAAATCAATATAAACTAACTCCAATGAATGATATTGAACATATATAGGTATTATGTATCTATTTTTAACTAATGAAAATATATATAAAATAAATAATTATTTAAATAAAAATTTGGTTTTAAACCATAACCCAGTGTTTTTCACTATTCATCAAAAATTGAATGTTTTCAGAAAAATACAAAAAATTCACCATAAGATAATTTCTATATTCCAAATCCAAAAATGAAGTCCATTTTGAATGATGAAATTTATAAAATTTAAAAAAGTAGGTATTGCTATTCATAATGGCTCGTTTGATTAGTTGTGGTGTGTTAGAACTCGAAGTTGCGTACAATACATGCTATTGTATTATTCAAAGAGAAGCATATCATGGAAGCTTGGGGTGGTACATTATACCATCCTTCAAATACTTTCATCCTCAAAATTTCTATAATATTAATTCATAAAAATTCTTGGGTGGTTCTTCGTCATAATTTCATCGGGTTCCCACATTGCCTCTTCTATCTTATGGTTTCTCCATAGAACTTTTACTAGACGAGTCGTCCGGTTTCTCAACACTTGTTCTCTTGTATCAAGAACCTTAACAGGTTCTTCGCAATTAGATAGATTGGGTTCTAGTTCTAATTCCTCATAGGTGAGTACGTGTGTTGGTTCAGGCATGTATTTTCTCAACAGTGATACGTGGAATACATCGTGAACTTTGGAGAGACTTGGCAGCATTGCCAAACGATAAGCTACCACCCCAATTCGTTCTAGAATTTCAAAAGGTCTGATGTACCCGAGACATAATTGTCCCTTATTACTGAAATTTATAACACCCTTCCATGGAGATAACTTAAAGAAAACATGATATACTACCTGAAATTCTAAATCCTTCCTTCGGTTATCGGCAGAGCTCTTCATCCTCCATTGAGCTGCTTTGATGTGGGTTTTGATTACCTTCACCTTTTACATAGTTTCCTCCATAGGTTCTGGGCCTACAAGTTTTCTTTCACCAACATCATTCCAACAGGTTGGTGTGTGACATCTCTTTCCGTATAATGCTTCATATGGTTTCATCTTAATACTTGAATGAAATCTATTGTTATAGGAAAATTATACCAGAGATAAATATTGATCCCACATACCTTGAAAGTCAAGTGAGCATGATATCAACATGTATTCTAAGGTCTGAATAGTCCGTTCTGATTTTCCATCAGTTTGGGGGTGGTAGGAAATTATCAAGTGAAGTTCAGTATCCAGGTCTTTCTGAAAAATTTTCCCGAATCATGTTGTAAAACGTGGATCACGATCAGAAACAATCAATAGTGGTACTCCATGAAGTTTCAAAACTTCATTAATATATAGTCTTACTAGACGTTCAAGTGGTAAATCTTCTCTTATATCAAGAAAATGGGATGACATGGTATGAAGATCAATAATGAACCATATTGCATCATTCCTTCTAAGAGTCTTTGGTAGTCCCTTGACAAAGTCCATAATAATATTATGCAATTTCCACTGAGGTATGGGAATAGGTTGCATGACTCCTCCAAGATGTTGCCTTCCAGCTTTCACTTGTTGACAAACCATACATCTTGACAAAAAATCAGAAATCTCCCTCTTCATGTTGTCCCACCAAAAATGTTCCTTAGAATCTCTATACATCTTAATGCTACATGGGTATATAGAGAAATTATAACTATGATAATCATCCAACAATTCCCTTTTTAGATCAGGTATATCGGGAACATAAAGTCTCTTCCCATATTTAAAAATTCCATATTCATACACAAAGTCACTCAATCTCCCATCATTCACATCTTTAATCTTATTTTGAAACTCCTCATCATCATCCTGAGAACTCTTTATCCTTTCTAGTATAGATGGTTTGGAAACAATTTGAATAAGTAGTGATGTTTAACCATCCATGGTTATTACCATATTCATATTTACTATATCCATGTATATAGGATCCTTTTCAACTCTCATCTTGTTCGAAACTCTATGATTTGTTCTGCTCAAAGCATCTGCCACCTTATTTTCCTTCCCTGGGTGGTAGTGTATGGTGAAATCATAATCTTTGAGTAGTTAAACCCATCGCCTTTGCCTCATGTTGAGTTCTTTCTGTGAGAAAATATACTTCAAACTCTTGTGGTCGGTATATATCCCACATGCTTCACTATATAAATAATGTATTCATATCCTCAAAGCAATGATTATTGCTGCTAACTCAAGATCATGAGTAGGATAGTATTTCTCATGAAATTTTAGCTGTCGTGATTCTTAAGCAGTAACCCAATCATTCTGTATAAGGGCACAACCAATTCCTTTCTTTGATGCATCACTATAAATAACAAGCCCATCTTTCCCCGATGGTAGAGTCAATATATGATCATTGATTAATCTTCTCTTCAGTTATTCAAAACATTCTTCACATTAATTTTTCCAAACAAATTTAACCCCTTTTCGTGTGAGCTTTATTAATGGGTTAGCCAACCGAGAAACATTCTGGGCGAAACGTAGATAATAACCTGCCAAACTAGTAAAACTTCCTCAGTTATACTCATCGGTGCTGGCCAATCTTGGATTGCCTTGGTCTTAGAAGGATCAACAGAGATTCAATCCTTAGAGACAATATGGCCAAGAAAATAAATCTCTTGAATCCCAAATTCAATCTTGCTAAACTTCCAATATAATTCATGTCTTCTAAGAGTCTTCAAGATAATACGCAAGTGATTTTCATGATCTTTGTAGATTTTGGAGTATTCCAAGATATCATCAATATATACCACTAAAAAGTCATCAAGATATTCTTTGAAAAATATATTCATTAGATCAATGAAGACAAAGGGTGCATTAGTCGGTCCAAAAGGCATTACTGTAAAATCTTAATGCCCGTACCTAGTTCGAAATGCTGTTTTCGGAATTTCTTCCTTCTTAACGCACAACTGATGATATCCAGATCGATAGTTAACATTTTAAAAGTATTGAGCTCCATGAAGTTGGTCAAATAAATCATCAATGCGAGGTAGGGGATACTTTTCCTTTATTGTTGTAGCATTGATCTCCCTGTAGTCAATGCACAACCTCATAGATCCATCATTCTTCTTAACAAAAAGAACAGTGTCTCCCCATGGAGAAACACTAGGGTGAATAAATCCATTATTAATCAATTACTCTATTTGTTTCTTTAGTTACACTAATTCCACAGTGTCCATTCTATAAGCGGTCTACAATGTGGTCCAGATCCAAGAATTAAATCAGAGGACAACTCAATTTCTCATTCTGAAGGATGTCCGGGTAAATCTTCTAGAAACACATCAATATATTCTTTTACAATAGGTATATACTCTATTTGAACATTACTTTCCTTAACCACAGTCATTTCATTCTCTTCCTCCCCAATAATTTAATTTAGTTGAGCTACTAGGGGTGGATCTAGATAAGAATTAGGTGGTGATGATTCTACTCTAAAGATAAGGTATTCTTTATCCTCATCATCAAAAATTGTAACCTCCTGCTTCTTACAATAAATTGTTTCATCATGGTTCGAAATCCAATCCATTCCGAGGAATATATCAAATTCAATCATGGATATGGAGATGATATCAGCAGATAAATAACATTTATATTCACTAATGGGGACTGATTCACAAAACATTGTTGCAATGATACATCCCTTAAGAGTTTGGACTAACAACTCCCTTGTTAAATCAAATTGAAAATATCAGATTTTATTAGAAAACTGGGATGATATGAAACAATGCGATGATCCAGAATCAAATAAATCATTGGCTAAACTTGAGGAAACCATTAAATTACCTACCACTACGTCTTTCAGAGCTTCAACCTCAACAGTAGTGATAGCATAAGCTTGGCCTTGATCCCTTAGCCTTTTTTGAGGTATGTTCCCCTGATTCCTAGGATATTCATTCACATAATTACCCCTTTCTCTACAATTTTTTCATTCAACATCGACAACCTCTTTCTTCCCCTTGCAATCACGATCTTGGTGGCCTTTTCAACCATACTTTTAATAGACTCCCATTCCCTTCAGGCAAGTACCAGGGTGTTTCTTCCCACATTTACTGCAGGATGGATATTCAACTTTTCCCTTCTTCCCCTTATTTTCATTTCCAAAGTGTTCAAAATATATCTTCTTCTCTTGATTTTCATTAAATTCATAAGACTTAGAGAATTCATTTTCTGTCTTGATAGCACATGAGACAATGTCTTCATATAACAAGAAGGATTGTGAGACTAATATTGGATAGAGAAATGTTTTTAACCTATCAAAGAAATGATCAATCTTACTTCTTGGGTTACGTATATAATCTACACCATGACTTGCTAACCTTGTAATGTTAGCTTCATGCTTTGAGACATTCTCATCCTCCTTTTGCCTAAGACTCAAAAATGGTCTTTCCATATCTTCTCGATGATCATGAGGAAATTATTTTTCTAAGAAAATTTATTTAAACTCCCACTATTCCATATTTGATACTTCATCATCTTCCTTTGTGTTTTGAATCAATGATCCCCAATGATCAGCATCTCCAGAGAGGTGGTAAAGTGACATGAAAACTTTTTCTCTTTCTATACTCCCCAATGTGTGGAATATTTTCTCTAAAGATATTATCCATTTCTCAGTTTCTATTGTATTTGCACCCCCATTGAATGTTGGGGGTTGTTTCCTCATGAAGAGATCTAACTTTCATCCTCCACGCTACAGATCAGGGTGCTCCATACAGGTATGGTTATTATTGATAACCCGATTGAGTTATCCAAGTATGGTGATTAGATGATCAACACCAGTTGCATCACCAAATCCACTATAATTATCTTGGGTAGGAGGTGAATCCCTGCATGGAGTGTGTGCTTTTATACAGTTTATATTCCTTACACTAGGCACCATTTCTAAACAATGTAATAAACTAGATTAGTTTATGAATCAAAATATATAAATCCAAACTTGTAAAACACTTAACATAAACTGTACAGTTTAGGGATATAATTCATAATCATAAAAATGTTTTCTTTGAGGAAGTATATACTCATAAACCACTCACAATGGGTTGTAAATAAAATTAGAATTATCCTAAGCATATCCCCTGGGAGTGTCGTATACAAGAGTGCAACAATGCCCATTGACATGCACCAGTTCTCGTTCAAGTATTGCTCAAAGTAGTGTTTTTGGTTTTTACCCCTAGGTACATTTGTTCCAGAGCTGCCTCTACCAGCTCATATACATAAAGGGTTGTATTTCTTGGAAAACTCACAAAATCTCTATAATAATATAATTCTAGGATGTTCTTCTATACTAATACTCAAAGTATATCTTAGGGATACGTGCTCTAATCAGAGTTTATCTAAATCTAGTTTCCAAGGTTTTTTCTAAACATCCTTTGATACCAACTATAATGCAATGACCCCATAATCCCAGAGTTGGATCATTATTATGTATCATTGGCATGATCATAAAAGATCAAGTCTCGAAAGACCAATTAGTTTAGTATACTTGGAAGTACTAGATACATTCATAAGGTTTACATTACATCATAAAATGGAAAACTATAACAATATCGGTTCCATAGAAAACACTGAGATCCCATATACTATCCCTATAGGTAAGTAATAATATACTTCTTCACATCCATGGAAAAATAAAACATAGAAAGGGGTGAGCTCAGATGCTCAGTAAGGATAACAATGTAGTAGAAACATTCATAAATAAGCATAAACATATAAGGAAATGTATATAACTAAAACAAAAGCCTTTTCAACATAAACTTCATCATAATATGGAAAATATAAATCAAAATAATTCCATTTACTTACTCACATGGATATTATACTAGTCGAATAATCACATACAATATCAGTAACCACTTTCATAATGATGGAATGCATAATGCCATACTTCATATCCACATAGACAAGGCCTTGTGCCAAGACTACAAGTAATATTTTATCAGGGCCTTGTGCCAAGACACTAGTTTGTCTCGTGACACCTAACGATGCATCGAGGAGCTATAGCGAGATCCACCCACCACATACTAAGTCCAATGCATTCCTCATATGAAAAGGATTAAACATAACATAAACATACGTATTAAAACTAGCATACAAAATGTCAATACTTTATCCATAAACCATGAATGGTGTAAAAATAACACATCCATAATCAAACATATGACTAAAACATTAATACAATATGGAGTTTCTGTATCATAATAAATCAACTTCAAATAAGCTTAAAATCCATAAAAGGATGTTGACATAGATGAAATCAAAACCTTTTTTAGAGAAATATCTCTTTCTATTTAAAAATTATTTAAGAAAACATTTATTTTGAAAATATTCTTATAAGATTGTAATGGAAGCTTTGATGATGTTATAATGGTGGAAAATAGCTGCCCCATCCGTATTATTTAAAAAAATATTCTTACCTTAATTTTGTCGAAAAGGTCCTAAAGTACCTTGTTTGGAAAATGAAGGAAAGATTCCTTTCAAAACATATAAGGTCAAATAAGGGTATAAATGAAATTACCCCATTGTCTAGTAAATAGTAAAAATGTTTTAAAATACTTTTTTAAGAAACATGGATGTGGATGATAAAGAGGTCCCAGTAGATAATTATGTATTAAACAACCTCAAATAATAAAGAGATTGTGAAATTTACCCTTACCTTGTACTTTTCCTTGGTAGAGGTTAGGATAACCTTATGTATAATGGTGAAATAATTGTTATTAAATTATAAAATAATCATATACATTATCATGATATCATATATGATCTTTTAACATTGCTTTATTAATAATATCTTAGTATTATCGTCATTTCTGGTGTTAACTGATTCGTTTTCCGTAATATGATTTGTTACATAAGTAATGTTTTTTATGGATAGAATGTATCTTATTCATATTAATAATGATATTAAGTCTTTAAACATTATTTTTAATCACCTAATAAAAATTATTCTTGAATGGATATGATGGGGAATGAATCTGATCGCGTTTGTGGAGACAGTAATCCGTACGTACGCACGAGTGAAAAAATCATTCTTTTGATATTAAAATAATATATAATTGGATGGTATATTATATATATATATAATAATTATCATGTTATATGTATTATTTAAATCAATTACACATCATTATTATACCCCTCCAAATAATAATGTATTGAATAACAATTACACCACGATCTGGAGACGGTAAGCCGTACATACGCACATAAGGTGACATGTCATTCAAAGGATGGATAGAATAATTAATATGGTTGTAACATATTTATAATAACATAAAAATATATAGAATATACTGGAGTTATTATTTTATAATGGAAACAACAAAGAAAGATGAAGTGGAAGAAGAAAGGAACTTGAAAGAGGTGATGAAATATTTACCTCTTCTTCGGGTTATTCCTTTTGATTTGATCAATAGGGCTCATTAGGTAGGCTTTATGACTAAAGGAAGGTCTATATTATGAAGGTATGATATTTTAGAGGGTTTTTGTGTAGGGGATGTCCGAGAAAAATGGCTTTGAAGGTGTGAATTAGAGAGAAGGGTGAGTGCCCTTTTATAAGAGGGGTGAGGGGCACCTTAGAAAAAGCTAGAATTATTATTTTATAATAACCATATTTTCGGTTTATAATGGCTTAAAAGTAAATTAATTAAAATATAAGGTGGGTATGGGTCGAAAAAACTCAACTAATAGGTTTTAGACATGATTGGGACACTATAATAACTTTATCATTTACATTTAACTCTTAGTTAAGTAGTTTGACATTTACCATGTCCCTTTCTATTTTTATATTATACGGTTAATAAACTAACTATAAACTTCCAAGAGAACCTAAATTGGTTCATTAATGACATATATAATATTCTTTAATACCTTTGGGTGAATCTTTGTTTTTTAGGAATATAATCTCAATTAATAATAAATTATTTGTTTTTAAAAACTCTTTTATGTCAATTTTGACACTATTTGGTATTTTGTTTTTTATAAATTCATAAAAGCATTATTAATTCAAAAAAAATTCATCTAACCAACCCTAACATGTCATATTAACCTATAAAATTAGTGTAATTTATAAAAAGACTCAAATTACTTTTATTTGGATATTTGTAATATCAATTATTTTAATATTTCATTAATTAGGAAATTATAGCATCATCATTATGTCATAAAGAAAATATATTATATAACATATAAAAAATATAAATAAAATACCATTATGTAGGAAATCGTTTTATATTTATAATTAATATTTATAGTCTAATTTATTTTATGTGTAACCCTATATTAAAAATGGTTTATTTATTAAACATTGAATTTTACACTTTTAACTCTTCTTTGAATTAAATAATAATAAATGTCCTAATCAAATCCAAGTGGACCTAAAGGATCATATTTTATTCCTAAGGTTGTTTTTGACCTAATTACACTTATTCAATAGAATTAGGACATGTTTTAAGGTAATAATAATATCAATTTTACCCTTAATTACCCTATTTATTTTTAACCGTGGTAAATAAAAGTAAAAAGTTTCCATTCATACAAATTTATTTTCATCTTATTGAACCACATTTTAGTTACTAATATCAACTGTGTCTCTCATATTTTTGAACTTTAACTCACAGAAAATGTAAAATTTTGTTTTTTGTAAATTTTTAAATGCTCCTAGGAGGTGGGTAAAAGACGGTAAAAAGTTCAATAAAATTTTTATATATCTTAAATTATCATAAACAAACTCCAGTGAATTACTTTAAAAATATATAGGTAATATGTATCT
Organism: Viscum album; assembly: GCA_963277665.1. Taxonomy (NCBI): domain Eukaryota; kingdom Viridiplantae; phylum Streptophyta; class Magnoliopsida; order Santalales; family Viscaceae; genus Viscum; species Viscum album. The sequence continues at coordinate 233,405,749 of OY728141.1, forward strand.
ATTTTGACCTAAAATAAATTTAAATAAAATAAATAATTATTTAAATAAAAATTCAGTTTTAAAATATAACTCAGTGTTTTTCACTATTCATAAAAAATTGAATGTTTCCAGAAAAATACGAAGAATTCACTCTAAGATAATTTTGATATTATAAATCCAAAAATGAAGTCCATTTTGAATGATAAAATTTATAAAATTTCAAAAAGTGAGTATTACCATTTATAACAGCTATTTTGATTGGTTGTGGTGTGTTAAAACTCGAAGTTTCATACAACACATGCTAATGTATTGTTCAAAGAGAAGTGTATCGTGGAAGCTTGGGGTGTTACATAGCTGGTATCAAAGGATAGTTTAGTTATTAATGGAAATTATGATTTAAAACCTTTAGAATTAAAATTAAGTAAAATTAAAAATATGGTAAAACATCTTTGAATTTGGACGAAATAACATGTAAGTGGTTTCCGAGAAAAGAAATATCTATCTTGATACGAACTAGTGGATGTGGCTCTATCAGAGATGTATCTAAGGGTAAAACCCGATTACAATCCATTGAGATAGACTTAAACAGAAACTGGTGGATGACAATGGGCCATGTTGTACTCCGGGTTTGACACTCCTGGGGAATATTTTTTATCAATCACAATATTTTTATAAACCAATATGATGGATTTATAGAAAATGTAATTATTACTAAAAAATAACATATTCAAGAATAATGTTTAAGACATGAAATTAATTTAGAACTATAATATTATTAGATGAAACATGTTTCTCATTAAGGATGTATTATTTTATAAAATGGTGGGATATTGGATAAAATGCGTAAATGGTGAGTGAAACAGACCATTCAATGAGGGCCTTTTGATAGATGATAGAATGGAAAAATTCATTATATTGATAAATAAAATTAATCAAGTTATTGGAAATAACTTGAATCATGCCAAGAGATAGGATTCAACTTGAAGGAAAAAAAATTATATTGAGTCTTTTATGTGTCAAATACCAACATCTTTCAATGTATCTACCGAAACATTGATTACTGAATAGTGGATAAGCTATATTGAAAAGATCTTTTCTATACACCATTGATCATAATAAGAAAAATTCAACCAAGATATTTATCGCTTAGAGATATAAGCTGATCAGTGGTGGGTGCTCATAAAAAATTTTAATCTGAGAGGGGATATTGATGCTATTGAGTGGGATGAGATTAGGGGAAACTTTTTCAAAAACTATTTCCCCTGTTCAATGTGAATGATAATAGAGAATTAATTCCTAGAGATGAAGTAGATGGATAATAAATCTATGGAAAACTATGAGATAAAATTCACAAGACATTCTTAGTACACCTATGGATTTTTCATGGATACAAATAGAAATGCTGAAAGATTCTTTAGTGGACTAAGAACCCATATACATAATAATATTCCTAATCGAGACTATGATAGCTATGAGGAGATAATACAAATCCCTATTAAAGGTGAACAAGATTTCAGAGAGACATTGTGGTCCCATAGATCAAATAACAATAAGGGATCTTTGAATCCAAACATGGGGAAGAGATCTGATCAAGGAAGAGGAGTAAAGAAAGTGAAACTATCCACATGCCTTAAATGTGGGAAGAATCACTCAAGGAATTTCCTACTCAATAGTGTAAAATTATACAACTGTGGTAGAGATGGTCATATTTTTTAGAACTATTATAGTGAGGTGAAGCCTCAACATGTCAACACTAACAACAAAGGGACAATGGTACAGGACCTACCTGAAGTCCAATGTTTCATGTGTGAATAGATTGGTAACTTTTACAATCACTACCCACATTGAAAGTTAATGGAGGGGAATAAATCTCAGTATATTCTAAGGGAGAAAGATTGGGCTTTTTCTATAACAATAGTTGAAGTTGAATCTCCAAATGATGTTGTAGAAGGTACTGTTGTTATTATCTCAAATATAGAAAGTAGTTTGTTTGATTCTAGTTCAATTAATTACTTTATTTCATCTATGTTTGGAAAGAATATATAATCATTCCACTAAATTATAGAAGTAGAATTATCAATAAATATTTATAGAAGAATTATCCAAGCATAAACAGTGTATAACGAATCTTTTATTCACCTTTTTGAGCATAATCTAATCGCAAATCTTGTAGTCATTCCCATGTTTGAATTTGACATTATACTTTGTAAGGACTAGATCTCAATGTGTAATACTAAGATAAACTATAAGAGAAATTAAATATTACTTGTCTTGAATGGAAAACCTAGAGTTGTTTTTAATGGAGAGATATCTCGACCTTAGCTTTGTCTAAAAACACCTCCCATATCATTGTTTATGGAAATGATTAGCTAACATAAAACATGAAATGAATGTGTATGAATAGATAAAGTTACCATCATTCAGGAATACATTGATGATTTTCCTAAGGAGTTACTTGGACCTCCCCTAGAAAGAGAGGTAGAGTTATCCATGTACTCATGCCTGATTCCAAGTCGATTTCAATGGCCCTGTATGTAATGTAAAATGTGGAGGAGGAGGAATTACTGAATAAACTCCAAGATATTTTAGAGAATGGGTTTATCCATCCAAGTGTGTATCATGTGGTAGCACATGTTCTCTTTGGGAATAATTAGGATGGATCAATGTGGTTATGAATTAATTATATAGAACATAATAGGATCATAATGAAGAACAAATACCCTCTTCAAAGAATTGATGATTTATTTGACGATCTCCATGGGGATCAATTATTCAACAAGATTGATCTTCTATATGGTTATCATAAATTATGGGTGAAGAATGAAGATATTCCAAATACCACCTTTTTATTGAGTTATTTTCAATATGATTTTATTGTTTTTCCTTTTGGTATGACTAATAATCCTGATATTCTTATATATTTGACGAATAGAGTATTTAAGGACAACCGTGATAACTTTTTGGTGATTTTTATTGATGAAATTATTATATATTCCAAAATTCATGAGGAGAATGAGTATCATATAAGTGTTACATTGAAAATTATCAGGAAGGAGAGGATATTTAGATAGTTCAAAAAATTTGAATTTTGGTTACATCATGTTACTTTCTTGCAGAACATTGTAACAAATGATGGAATCCCAGTAGATCCATACAAAACAATGGTTGTGAATGAGTGGCATCATCATACAATAGTAATTAATATTTCTAGTTTCCATGGATTATAGAGATATTATAAGAGTTTTTTTTAAAAACTACTCATGACTTTATTATCCATTATCAAAGTTAACTAAAAAAGGGTCATGTTTATCAAGAAAAAGGAATGTGAAGAATATTTCCAAGAGCTGATGAAGATATCGGTTAATACACCCTTGTTAACTCTACTCATATAATATAATGACTCATTATAGTTAGTGATTCATCTATGAAAGGCCTTGGGTGAATCCCCATGGAAAATGACAAGGTGATTGCTTATGCATCTTGATGGTTGAAGCCTCACAAGAACTATCCTAAGCATGACATGGGGATGGTTGTGGTTGTTTTTTGTCTAAAGATATGGTGGCACTAACTTTATGGTGATAATTGTGATATATACATAGACCATCAATGTTTTATTTATATTTTCCTGAAAAAGGAATTAAACATGATACTAATAAGATGGTTTCAACTTCATAAAGACTAGGATTTTTCAATTCATTACCCCCTCAGAAAGAAAAAACAAAGTCCCTAATGCATTATGTAGGTAATACCCCATTATAATGGTAATGATGGGGATTCATGGAAAAAAATTGATCAAAGAACCAGTCAAACTGGACATGGAAATCATATGGGAAGGGACATCATCAACACTATCCCAAATACATTTTCAATGGTCATTTCTAGAGAAGATCAAGAAATATAAATTATAAGATTCTTTATTATAGAAGAAGATAGAGGCAGTCAATAATTGAAAGTTTCCAGAGTTCTATATTGATTAATAATTTGTATTAAAATTTCATACAAGGCTATGTGTTCCATCTATTCTAGAAATAATGAACGAGTTGATGGATGGAACTCATAACTATACTTTCTCAATACATTATGAAATAAAAAAAATGTATAAGGACCTTTCTGATTAATATTAATGGGAGAACATGAAAAGGGATATTTCTGACTATACTACAATGTTCCTGGTGTGTAAACAAGAGAATCAATAGAGACAACTTCTTAAATGGGTATTAAAACCTCTACCCATACCAACATGGAAGTGGTACAATATCACTATGGAATTTGTCACTGTTCTCCTAAAAACATTAAAAGGAAATAATTCCAATTGGATTATAGTGAACTATCTCACCAAGAATTACCATTTTATCAATATTTGGGAAGATTTATCTCTTTATAAACTTTCTATAATTTACCTAAAGGAAGTGGTAAGGTTGCATGGAGTGCCACTTTCTATCATTTCTGATCACGATCGAAGGTTCACATAAAAATTATGGAGAAGTATTCAACATGTTGTAAATACTGAATTGAATTTATGTATATCCCATCACCCTCAAACGGATGGCTAATATGAAAGGACAATTCATACACTCAAGGACATTCAATGAACATGCTTGATGGAATTTAAGGGTGTATGGGATCAACATATCCCATTAGTTGAGTTGTCATACAACAATAGCTTCCATTCGAGTATTCAAATGGCACCTTATAATGTTATATATGGGAATCCATGTATAAATCCTACATGTTGTGATGGAGATGGTGAGCTATATCCTCTTAGGCCTGATCTTCTATAATAGATGAAAAAAATAACGCCATCTAATAATACATAAAGGCTGATCAATGTTAGAAAAAGAGATATGTTGGCGACCATAAATAAGACTTGATGTTTGATGTTAGAGATAAATTCTTACTTCGAATTTTACCTTGGAACTGAGTCATGTGGTTTGGTAAGAAAGAGAAGCACAACCCTAGGTACATTGGCCATAATGAAATCCTTGATTTCATAGGAGTAGTGACCCATCAACTTGTACTTCATCCAAGAATTCCTGAAGTTCATGATGTTTTCTATGTATCTCACCTCAGGAAGTACATTCCTAAACATTCATACATATTGAATCTAGAGGTCAGAAAACTACAACATGACCTCTCATATGTGGAGCACCCAGTGGTAATCTTGGGTCTTTGAGACAAGGTCATACCCAATAAGACTACGCACCTTGTTAAATTGTTTTAGAGGAACCATAATTATGACGAATCCAATTGTTAACCAAAGGAAACAAGGAGGAAGAAGTACGAACACTTTTTCCCTTCAGATTTCACAATTATAAATTTATGGGATGAAATTTCTTAATTGGGGATGAATGTGACCAAAATAACTTTTTGAATGATAGTTGTTTCTTGAAAATGTATGTTATATTATTTTTTACCCCACAAAACTATATGCATTAAATAATGGATTGAGTATAATTGAAATGTAATAATTGAGTATCTACCATTATATGACCATTGGTAAAAATGACTTGTCACGACCCGACCCTACCCGGGCTCGAGCCGCAACTACCCCAAGCCCACCTCCATAGGCCAGGGGCGGGCGACCAGCGCCGAAGGCACAACAACTCGGGGAGGCCTTTGCCTAAGCACCTATACACACACACACGCAGCATACTCAAAGCAAAAGTGCAGAGTAAAAAGAAAAGTAAAGTTCAACTGCTATAAATAAACCACAAGAGTGCATCGACCTCTTAACAGTACAGGGTACAAGCTGAAAAGAAAAGGGGAAAAACATGCGCCCAACCAAAAAGTGCCACAACCCGGTAAGAGGTAAACAAAAAGAAACAACTGACAGGTCTCCCACCTGGAACCCGGCCACGACCACCGCACGCAGTCCAAGCTCCCAAGCTCCTATGATCCACTGAAGCCACGCTCCACCTGTCCGTCATCTCCAAGGGCACACAAAGTGTGGGCAAAGCCCAAGCAGGGGTGAGTACAAAAATACTCAATAGGATACCCCAAAGGCTCGAGGGAGTAACAAAGGAGGTACCGAAGGGTGAGCAGTAGATCGAACAGGGAGTAGAACAGAAGTACAATAGAGAGTGCAGTAAAGAGTAACAGGTCAACCGAACAAGATAAAGGTAGAAGACTCGTCCTAACACAAGGTGCTTGGAAAGGTGATAAGATTCACTTCTCGTCGAACATTCGCTACCTATAGCAGGAGAGTAGACTTGACCAACCATGATAAGCTAGACACGGAAAGCACGTGGCATACCTTGCGCGTCTTCGCCTCTCATGGAAGGAGAGTAACCAAACCCGAGAATTGGGTACTAGAACAAGGTATATACATATCCTTATGCTCAATCAAGAAGCCCGAACAACATCGTAAGGGGATCTTCATACTGTAGCTCCGCCCAAGAAAAGAGTAGCCAACAATCCCAGAAGTAACACCATCGATGCCCAGCATCCCGCACGTCTGCCCCGAACCGCAAGCCAAGGGGCCCAATCACCACACCTCGACACTATCCACTTGGGGCGGCACTGACTCACCCGCACGGTATTAGGTCACGTCACAAGGACGCGTCTCGGTGGGGGAAAGAGCTCCTCATACTTGAGAGTTCTGGGAGAACGTCAACCACAACTCATCACTGCCCCGCAGTCGAGAGTTCTGCTCAAAGACAAAGTCGTCACAACACTGACACGTAGAACCAAGGGTCCCACTCCAGTAATCACGGAGGAAAGCCTCAGACTTTCCTAGTAGAAAGGACTGAGTCTGGAATGCCAACAGGTGTCCCACTGCCCAGCCCTTCTAGAGGGTAATTCATAATATGATATCGGGTGACCCACTGCCCAGCCTTACTGGAGGGTAAACCATAATACATAGTCAGGTGACCCACTATCCAGCCCTGCTGGAGGGTAAACCATAATAAGATATTGGGTGACCCACTGCCCAGCCCTGCTGGAGGGTAAACCATAATACATCATCAGGCAACCCACTGCCCAGCCCTGCTGGAGGGTAGAGCATAACACATCATCCGGCAACCCACTTCCCAGCCCCGCTGGAGGGTAGACCTGGAATAAGTCGACATGCGAACCACTGCCCAACCTTGCTGGAGGGTAAACCTGGAACTAGATGATGGGTGACCCACTGCCCAGCCCTGCTGGAGGGTAGACCCTGAAGGGCCGTCGGGTGACCCACTGCCCAGTCTCTACTAGAGGGTAAACCCTAGAACTCGGTGAGAAACCCACTGCCCAGCCCTACTGGAAGTTAAACCCGAAGAAAGTCGATGAGTAACCCACTTACCAGCCCCGCTGGAGGGTAAAACTCAGAACTGCTCTGGCTATCTCTACTGGAGGGTACACCACTAGCCAACCGAACACGTAGTGGGTATCGCGCAACCACCCAACTCCAGCACAACTCACCCAAAGGGGTTTAGCACCTGTTCCATCACTAGGTGTCACTAGCACCGTTACCGGCTGATCCATCGAGAACAAAACTAGGGGGAGATCACTCAACCCTGCTGGTCAAACAAACATGCAGAGAGGGACCCTCCACGTAGCGAGAGGTCAAAGTACGCAAAGCAGAACACAACACACACATGGGTCCCACACAACATGTGGACCCAAGTCAACCCCGACCAAGCACACGAATGTCTCAGGTACAAACCACACATACCTCCAAGTGCTCTCGTATACTTATAGAGTATACCACGTCTCTAGCCCAAGGGCTATCGTGCACACGGAACCCAACGTCAACAAGAAGGCGTGATGTAACAACTCCACCTCAAAGGCTCAGGCACGGCCAACCACATCCAAACAAGCATTACTTCACTCACATGGGAGTGCATGCGATCACACGCCAAGGGTCTGCTACAACCACATTAGAAGAACCGCCCTCGGGGAACCTTCACATTTCCACATTTCACAAGATCGCGCAAGAGGCTCCGCACAACCAAATGGATTGCACCGTTGTAATCCTTGCAGAAAAACACGTGAGATCGACTACTTGCTCACCTCCAACGGATATCCGACAGAAAAGTCACCAACACCGCCTCACGCCCAAACGACGTCCCGTGATCCCGAGCCTCGGCCTCGAATACAGTCGGGCACATCGCACCGTTGTGATCCCCTCGGGAAAACACGTCAAAATCACTACTCACTTGAGTGCAACGGATATCCGGAGAAAAAGATGCATTCTGGTGCACCGCACACGAGCGGTGCCACGTGGGACCCGCATCCTAGTCCCGAAACTCAACGAACGGATCGCACCATTGCGATTCTCTCAAAAAAAGCACACAAGATGGACTATTCACTTGTCCAAAACGGTCGCCCGGTGATAAAGATGGAAAATCACCGTCGACACCCAAACGACCCTTGTGGGCCCCGCACCATCATGCGGAATTAGAGCGGGTGGATTGCACCATTGAAATCCCCTCGGAAAAACATCTAGAATCGACTGCTTGCACGCCCCGAACGGGCGCCCGGTGAGAAAGGCGTGAAACGTTGCACGCAACTCGAAAGACGGGTCATAGGGACCACACCTCAAATCCATTCTCAACACCCGAAACTTCCTTGGAAACCTTCGCCTCAGTGTCAGGGACCCAACGCCGCTGACGACGCTCAAAACGGACGTCAGACGCGTCTGCGCCGTCCAAAACAAGAATCTCGGAAAAAACGCTCGTCCACTTAAAGACACGATGCGCCTCCGAGGCCCCTCGTTTTGGGAATTAAAAATTCCCAAAACCATCTCAAAATTTTTCCCTCGATGCAAGGTCCACGCTTTCGTTGACGGCGCGCAAAACGGACGTCCGTAGGGAAAACTACGGGCGTCGGAAATTCCAAAAAAAGGGGGGGACACCCTGGGGCCGGACCGGCCCGGTCCGCCCACAGCCGGCCTGCGGACCTGCCGCGGGTCCGGTCCGCTCCGCCACGGCCTGCTATCACCCGACCGGCCATGGTGGCCGGTCTCGCTGCCCCCACGTGGAGACCCGCGGTTCGCGGGTCTTTGTCCAACAATGTCGCGCCCCGACCCCGGACGCCGCCGGGGACCGGCGAGCTCGGCGTGTCGTGTCGCCTGAGCCACCCGCTGCTGCGCCGCCATCCCGTAAGCCGCCGTCGTCCCGGACTGCCAAGATGAAGAGCTGTTGCCGCCTGAGCCGTGGTCCGCTGTCGTGCCGCCGCCACGCCGAGGGGCTGCCGGCCGCCGGACCACCTTGCCGGAAACCGGCCTTGTGGCCGGTAAATTCAGAGGACCACCGGAAACGACCCGGTGATCGAATATTGATCCGGATAGCATTCTGGAAAGCTCGGGACAAGATCTACACAATCATGGGCTTGGATCGAGGATTGGGCAGCAATTCAATGTGAAAATTCGTGTTTGAAGTTAAGTGCGGGAATAAAAAACAAAACGCAACATCTTACCTCTTGGGACTAAGCCTGTCGCTTTGCCGTCAACCCGTCGGGGTGGCCGCGCCTCGCCAGACCACTTCGTCGGAGTCGCCTTGCCGGAGACGGAGGATGAGAGGGTAGAGGCTTGCCAGGGGAGGGGGAAATGAGGGAGAAGAGAGGGGGGAGTTCAGGTTAATTAAATAAATTAATTAACTTAAACACCCTCCCGTGACCCCGTACCCGAACTCCCGACGGGGTCAGGATTTAGCCTCCCCTAGGCTAAGAACCACGCTCTGAGCGCAACCAAGGTCTCAGAATTTGATTCCGAGACCCCGTTCAAAAGTTATTAAACTTAGCGCCCGAGGCCTCCAAATTACCAAAATGCCCCTGGGGCCGTTTTTCACAGACGGCCAGCGCCCGTGAAACTTATACCCCTCCTAGGGTAAACGGCACGCTCCGAACTCAAAGTTGCCTTCTATTTTCCAATCCTAGCCACTGTTTAAGAGATACTCGAGTTTCACCATTAAACGAATTAATTTATTTATTTAATCCGTTTAACGTTCCAAAAGTGGGCGAGGGGTCCAAACATCCCGCGCCGACAAGTTTTATGTCGTTCCTAGGGTAAACAGCCCATTTCGAACCCATCTATACACTCGGATTACTAATCTGAAGCTCCTTTTAGGATTTATCTCATTTATTTGGCGTTTCCAGTGTGAACGCACTGAGAATTTAATTCCGGCCACTCCGGGGCTCGGAATCGCACGCCGTCTGAAGGCGCTGCTCTAGAATATCATCAAGAATATTCCGAATTCTTTCACAGGAAAAAAATGGGTTCTTACATCATTCCCTCCTCCAATCTTTTCATCCCCCAAAAAGCAAAACTGGGGAGAAACACAGGGTACTAAGCCCACACCTGGCTTTCCCATACCCAGAAGAACCCACGCACAGCTCTACGTCACCGCACACAAACCAAAGGATTGATTTGTTCACACTAGGTCGGCCCTTGCTGACTTCGTGCACCCACTCCAGACATTGGGGTTAGGGCAAGGCGGTAAAGAACCTCTCCATCCCTTTGCACAGGCTCAAACGGCCCGAAGGCTCTCGGGGGTAGCTCACCTCCCCGGTCAAACTTCTGCGTCACGCGTTGCGACTGGAATCACCGCCCGCACCTGAAACAAGGCCCGTTTATTCCCTCCTTTAGAATATCCATATGGTGGAACACCAAGGATATCTGGTCACGCAAGATTCCACAGTCGATGCTCCCTTACACGCTCAAACGGTGAAGGAGTCAACACCATCGACTAAAGGAAAAGGTCACACGCCTTTTTCCCTTACCAACACAGGGTTACACCCGACGCCCTGCGTCACCCTGGTAACACCTCAAACAAGGAGAAGGGAGAAAATACTTTCACACTCAGAGCCTAACAATTCTACTGCAAGAAGTAGAAGAGTCGCAAGGGGTACCTATCACCATCCCATGCTCTGCAGGATCGTAGATATCCAATGCTCGCGGTTGTCCGTGGTCCCAACCGTGAGCTCCTAGAGCCTGCCGTGGAGCACCTAGTGGTGATGGGAAGACCTCATAACATTGTCCCCCACCTCCAGCTCCTCCTTCTCCTCTGCTAGCACCACCTCTCTGGGCACTACTCCGATCACAGCGCTGCCTCTGCCATGGTGGTGCGCCTGCTGCCTACCCGAAGTTCTCAGCCGCTCGGGTTAGGCAGTCTCGTGACAAGTGACCTCGCCCGTCACATGCATAGCACCGACTCTCTCTGGGCAGCACGGGTGCTCTCTGGCGCCATTTTTCTGTAAGACCATGCCCTGGAGTCTTGTTGTCAGAAATCCACCTGCGTCGAGGTCCTGCTTGCCGATGTCCGCGAGCTGCGGCAGACGTCTTGGTTCCAATGTGCATGCTGCCACCACCAACACTAGAACGTGACAGGAAGCCCTCTGTCACCAGTCCCTTCCCTAGCACCCTGGCATATGTGGAAATTCCCAAGGGTACTATGATAGCACGAATCTCTCGGCGGAGACCCTGCACAAACTTCTGCACTTTGAAGTTGTTGTCATGGACCAAGTCCAGGTAAATGCGTGCACGGTCTGCAAAACTATCCGCGTACTCGGCCACCACCATCCCTCCCTGCTAAAACTGCAGGAGATCCTGAATCTGAATAGAGCACAAGCAGGAGGGGGAAAATCCTCATAGAACAATAACTGAATGTCTCCCCACGAAAGCGACGACTCATCATGAAACTGAGTCACCAAACTCTACCAACACCGAGCTGCTCCACGGAAAAAGGCTGGCTGCCAAAGACACTCTCTGATCTTTTGGCGTCTGTACAAGACTGAAAAGGTGAACCACTACCTCAAGCCAAACATCTACTGCCTGAGGGTATGGCTCACCACTGAACCTACGCGGTCTCTGCCACTGGAACTCACGGAGCACGCTCAACCTGCGCTCAAGCTCAGCCTGCTCTGCTGAAACTGCCTGCTACTCAACATGTGGGGGTTCTGCTACCGTCCCACCCAAAGAAAAGGGGCTCGCATGATGGGTCCTAGACTGTGGTCTCATAGATCACAGGGTCGTCTTCACGAACCTAAGCTGGTATCCTGGTTGTCTGTCTTTGCGGAGACATCCTGAATATTATCAAGGAGTGTCGCTGTCAGATGAGCATAAATGTATATACTACTAACCACGATGGGGAGATGACTCAAGAAGGACCATCAAAGACTCGATCCTATGTGATGCACAAAAAGAATTTACCTGAAACAAGTTTCTCAGCATGACGAGTCGACAAGCGGGTTATCAAGGTCCTGGTGAATTGGTACGTCGGCCGCCGCACCATCACTGGACTCCCTAGCCTAAGAGCCTCTCTCGAGACACATCAACATTGTTGCCCTATATCCCAACTAGTTCCTATTTTAGGGACGTTCGCACAACGTCCCAAGGAAAAAACCACCTCTGATACCACTTTGTCACGACCCGACCCTACCCGGGCTCGAGCCGCAACTAGCCCAAGCCCGCCTCCATAGGCCAGGGGCTGGCGACTAGCGCCGAAGGCACAACAACTCGGGGATGCATTTTCCTAAGCACCTATGCACACACATACACATGCAGCATACTCAAAGAAAAAGTGCAGAGTAAAAAGAAATGTAAAGAGAAACTGCTATAAATAAACCACAAGAGTGCATCGACCACTAAACAGTACATGGTACAAGCTGAAAAGAAAAGGGGCAAAACATGCGCCCAACCAAAAAGTGCCACAACCCGGCAACAGGTAAACAAAAAGAAACAACTGACGGGTCTCCCACCTAGAACCCGACCACGACCACCGCACGCGGTCCAAACTCCCAAGCTCTTGTGCTCTACTGAAGCCACGCTCCACCTGTCTGTCGTCTTCAAGGGCACACCAACTGCGGGAAAAGCCCAAGCAGGGGTGAGTACAAAAATACTCAGTAGGATACCCCAGTGGATCGAGGGAGTAACAAAGTAGGTACCGAAGGGTGAGTAGTAGATCGAACAAGGAGTAAAACAGAAGTACAACAGAGAGTTCAGTAAAGAGTAACAGCTCAACCCAACAAGAGAAAGGTAGAAGAATCGTCCTAACACAAGGATCTAGGAACGGTGAGATTATGCACTTCTCATCAAGCTTTCGCTGCCTATAGCAAGAGAGTAGACTCGTCCAACCATGAGAAGATAGACACGGAAAGCACGTGGCATACCCCGCACGTCTTTGCCTCTCCTGGAAGGAGAGTAACCAAACCCAAGAAGTGGGTACAAGAACAAGGTATATACATATCCTTATGCTCAATCCAGAAGCCCGAAAAACGTTGTAAGGGGATCTCCGTCCCGTAGCTCAGCCCAAGAAAAGAGTAGCCAACAGTCCCAGAAGTAACACCATCGATGCCTGGCATCCCGCACGTCTGCCACGAACCGCAAGCCAAGGGGCCAAATCACCACACCTAGACACTATCCGCTTTGGGCGGCACTGACTCGCCTGCACGGTTTTAGGTCCTGTCACAAGGACGCGTCTCGGTGGGGGAAAGCGTTCCTCATACTTGAGAGTTCTGGGGGAACATCAACCACAACTCGTCACTTCCCCGCAGTCGAGACGTCTGCTCAAAGTCAAAGCTGTCACAACACTAACCCATAGAACCAAGGGTCCCTCTCCGGTAATCACGAAGGAAAGCCTCAGACTAGCCTAATATAAAGGACTGAGTCTGGAATGCCAATAGGTGTCCCACAGCCCAGCCCTGCTGGAGGGTAATTCATAATATGATATCGGGTGACCCACTGCCCAGCACTGCTGGAGGGTAAACCATAATACATCGTCAGGCGACCCACTGCCCAGCCCCGCTGGAGGGTAAACCATAATAAGATATTAGGTGACCCACTGCCCAGCCCTTCTGGAGGGTAAACAATAAGACATCATCAGGAGACCCACTGCCCAGCCCCGCTGGAGGGTAGACCATTACACATCATCCAGTGACCCACTACCCAGCCCCGCTAGAGGGTAGTCCTAGAATAAGTCGACAGGCGACCCACTGCACAGCCTTGTCAGAGGGTAAACCTGGAACTAGATGACGGGCGACCCACTGCCCAGCCCTACTGGAGGGTAGACCCTAAGAGGTCATCGGGTGACCCACTGCCCAGTCTCTGCTGGAGGGTAAACCCTAGAAGTCAGTTAGAAACCCACTATCCAGCCCTGCTAGAGGGTAAACCCAAAGAAGTCGATGAGTAACCCACTGCCCAGCCCCGCTGGAGGGTAAAACTCATAACTACTCTGGACATCTCTACTGGAGGGTACACCACTGGCCAACCGAACACATAGTGGGTATCGCGCAACCACCCAACTCCAGCACAACTCACCCAAAGGGGTTCAGCGCCTGTTCCATCACTAGGTGTCACTAGCACCGTTACCGGCTGATCCATCGAGAACAAAACCAGGGGAGATCACTCAACACTACTGGTCAAACAAACATGCATAGAGGGACCCTCCACATAGAGAGAGGTCAATGTATGCAAAGCAGAACACGACACGCACATGGGCCCACACGACGTGTGGCCCCAAGTCAACCCCAACCAAGCACACGAATGTCTCAGGTACAAACCACACGTACCTCCACGTGCTCTCATATACTCCCAGAGTATACCACGTCTCCAGCCCAAGGGCTATCGTGCACACGGCACCCAACATCAACGCGAAGGCGTGAGGTAACAACTCCACCTCAAAGGCCCAGGCATGGCCAACCACATCCAAACAAGCATTACTTCACTCACACGGGAGTGCATGCGATCACAGGCCAAGGGTCTGCTATAACCACAGTAGAAGAACTGCCCCCGGGGCACCTTTACATTTCCACATTTCACAAGATTGCGCAAGAGGCTCCGCACAACCAAACAGATCACACCGTTGTAATCCTCGGAGAAAAACATGCGAGATTGACTACTTACTCGCCTCCAACGGATATCTGACGGAAAAGTCACCAACACCGCCTCACGCCTGAACGGTGTCCCGTGATCCCGAGCCTCGGCCCCGAAAATAGTCGGGCGCATCGCACCATTATGTTCCCCTCGGGAAAACACGTCAAAAGCACTACTCACTTGAGTTCAATGGATATCCGGAGAAAAAGATGCATTCTGGCGCACCGCACACAAGCGGTGCCACGTGGGACCCGCATCCCAGACCCGAAACTCAACGAACAGATCGCACCATTGCGATTCTCTAGAAAATCACACAAGATGGACCATTCACTTGTCCAAAACGGTCGCCTGGTGATAAAGATGGAAAATCACCGTCGACGCCCAAACAGCCCTCGTGGGCCCCGCACCATCCTGCCGAATTAGAGCGGGTGGATTGCACCGTTGCAATCCCCTCCGAAAAACATCCATAATCCACTGCTCGCACGCCCCGAACGGACGCCCGGTGAGAAAGGCGTGAAATGCTGCACGCAACTCGAAAGACGGGTCGTGGGGACCACGCCTCAAATTTAGTCTCAACACCCGAAACCACCTTGGAAACCTCCGCCTCAGTGCCAGGGGCCCCATGCTACTGACAACGCTCAAAACGGACGTCGGACGCGTCCGCGCCGTCCAAAATAAGAATCTCGGGAAAAACTCTCGTCCACTTAAAGACGCGTCGCGCCTCTGAGGCCCCTCGTTTCGGGAATTAAAAATTCCCAGAACCATCTCAAAAGGTTACCCTCAACGCAAGGTCCACGCTGCCACTGACGGTGCGCAAAACGGACGTCCGTAGCGAAAGCAACGGGTGTCGGAAATTCCAAAAAAAGGCGGGGGCCTTGGGCCGGACCGGCCCAGCCGCGGGTCTGCTCCGCTCCGTCGCGGCCAGCTGGCCGCGGCATACTCTCACCCGACTGGACATGGTGGCCGGTCCCACTACCCCCATGCGGAGACCCGTGGTTTTCGGGTCTCTGTCCAACGAGGTCGCGCCGCGACCCCGGACGCCGCCAGGGACCGGCGAGCTCGGTGTGCCGCACCGCCTGAGCCGCCCGCTGCTGCGCCGCCGTCCTGGAAGCCGCCGCCGTCCCGGAAGCTGCCGTCGTCCCGGACCGTCGAGCTGAAGAGCCGTCGCCGCGTGATCCGTGGTCCGCTGCCGCGCTGAGGGGCTACCGTCCGCCGGACCACCTTCCCGGAAACCGGCCTCGTGGCCGGAAACTTTAGAGGACCATCGGAAACAATCCGGTGGTCGAAAATTTGATCCGGATAGAATTATGGAAAGCTCGGGAAAAGATCTACACGATCATGGGCTTGGATCGAGGATCGTGCAGCAATTCAACGTGGAAATTCGTGTTTGAGGATAAGTGCGGGAATAAAAAAACAAAACGCAACATCCTACCTCTTGGGACTAAGCTCGTCGCTTCATCGTCAACCCGCCGGGGTGGTCGCGCCTCGCCGGACCGCTTCTCCGGAGTCTCCTCACCAGAGATGGAGGAGGAGAGGGGAGAGGCTTTCCCGGGGAGGGGGAAATGAGGGAGAAGAGAGGGGGGAGTTTAGGTTAATTAAATAAATTAATTAACTTAAACACCCTCCCGCGGCCCCGTACCTGAACTCCCGACGGGGTCGGGATTTAGCCTCCCTTAGGCTAAGAACCACGCTCTGAGTGCAACGGAGGTCTCAGAATTTTATTCTGATACCCCATTCAAATGTTATTAAACTTAGCGTCCGAGGCTGCCAAATTACGAAAACGCCCCTTGGGCCATTTTTCACAGACGGCCTGCGCCCGTGAAACTAATACCCCTCCTAGGGTAAACGGCATGCTCTGAACTCAACGATGCCTTCGGTTTTCCAATCCGAGCCACCATTTAAGAGATACTAGAGTTTCACCATTAAATGAATTAATTAATTTATTTAATCCGTTTAACGTTCCAAAAGCGGGCGAGGGTTCCAAACATCCCGCGCCGACAAGTTTTCTGTCATTCCTAGGGTAAACAGCCCATTCCGGACCCATCCGTACACTCGGATCCTTGATCTGAAGCTCTGTTTAGGAGTTATACCATTTATTGGGTGTTTCTAGTGTGAACGCACTGATAATTTAATTCCGGCCACTCCGGGGCTCGGAATCGCACGCCGTCTGAAGGCGCTGCTCTGGAATATCATCAAGAATATTCCAAAGTCTTTCACAACAAAAACCGGGTTCTTACATCATTCCCTCCTACAAGAATTTCTTCCCCAAAAAGCAAAACTAGGGAGAAACACAGGGTACTAAGCCCGCACCTGGCTTTCCCATACCAAGAAGAACCCACGCACAGCTCTGCGTCACCGCACACAGACCAAAGGATTGATCTGTTCACACTAGGTCGGCCCTTGCCAATGTCGTGCACCCACTCCATACTTTGGGGTTAGGGAAAGGCGGTAGGGAAACTCGCAATCCCTTTGCACGGGATCAAACGGCCCGAAGGCTCTTGGGGGTAGCTCACCTCCCCGGTCAAACCTCTGCATCACACGCTGCGACTGGAATCACCGCCCGCACCTGAAACAAGGCCCGGTGATTCCCTCCTTCAGAATATCCATATGGTGGAACACCCAAGGATATCTGGTCCTGCAAGATTCCACAGTTGATGCTCTCTTACACGCTCAAAAGGCGAAGGAGTCAACACCATCGACTAAAGGAAAAGGTCTCACGCCTTTTTCCCTTACCAACCCAGGGTTACACCCAACGCCCTGCGTCACCCTGGTAACACCTCAAACAAGGAGTTGGGAGAAAATACTTTCACACGCAGAGCCTAACAATTCTACTGCAAGAGGTAGAGGAGTCGCAAGGGGTACCTCTCACCATCCCATGCTCTGCAGGATCGTAGACATCCAAAGATTTTGGTTGTCCGTGGTCCCAACTGTCAGCTCCCGGAGCCAAACGTGGACCGCTTAGTGGTGATGGGAAGACCACATAACGTCTTCCCACACCTCTAGCTCCTCCCGCTCCTCTCCTAGAACCACCTATCTGGGAACTACTCCGATCACAGCACTGCCTCTGCCATGGTGGTGCGCCTGCTGCCTACCCGAAGCTCTCAGCAGCTCGGGTCGGGCAGTCTCGTGCCAAGTGACCTCGCCCATCACATGCATAGCACCGACTCTCTCTGGGCTTCAATGGTGCTCTCCGGCACCACTGTGGTGTACGACTATGCCCCAGAGTCTGGTTGTTAGAAATCCACCTGCGTCGAGGTCCTTCTTGTCGATGCCCGCGAGCTGCGGTAGACGTCTCGGCTCCAACGTGCCTGCTGCCACCACCAACACTAGAACGTGATAGGAAGCCCTCTGTCACCAGCGCCTGCTCTAGCACCCTGGCATATGTGTAAATTCCCAAGGGTACTATGACAACACAGATCTCTCGGCGGAGACCCTGCTCAAACTTCCATGCTCAGAAGTTGTCGTCATGGACCAAGTCCGGGTAAAAGCGTGCACGGTCTGCAAAAATAGCCGCGTACAAGGCCACTTCCATACCTCCCTGCTGAAACTGCAGGAGCTCCTGAATCCGAACAGAGCACATGCAGGAGGGGAAAAACTCCTCACGGAATAACAACTAAAATTCGCCCCACGATAGCGACGACTCTTCAAGAAACCGAGTCACCGGACTCCACCAACACCGAGCTGCTCCACGGAAAAAGGCTGGCTGACAAAGCCACTCTCTGATATGTCGGCGTCTGCAGAAGCCTGAAAAGGTGAAAAACTGCCTCGACCCAAACCACTGCTGCCTGAGGGTATGGCTCACCACTACAACTCAGCGGTCTCTACTGCTGGAACTCACGGAGCACGCTCAACATGCGCTCAAGCTCAGCCTGCTCTGCTAAAACTGCCTGCTGCTCAACAGGTGGGGGTGCTGCTACCGGCCTAGCCGAAGAAAAGGGGCTTGCATGATGGGTCTTGGACTGTGGTCTCGTATCTCACAGGGTCATCGTCACGAACCTAAGCTGGTATCCTGGCTAGCTATCTTCGCGGAGACATCCTAAATATTATCAAGGAGTGTCGCGGTCAGATGAGCATAAATGTATATACCACTAACCACGATGGGGAGATGACTCAAGAAGGACCGTCAAAGACTCGATCCTATGTGATACACAAACAAATTTTCCATGAAACAAGTGTCTCAGCATGCCGAGTCAACAAGCGGGTTATCAAGGTCCTGGTGAATGGATACGTCGGCCGTCGCACCATCACTGGACTCCATGGCCTGAGAGCCGCTCTCGAGACACATCAACACTGTTGCCCTATATCCCAAACACTTCCTCTTTTAGGGACATCCGAACAAAGTCCCAAGGAACGAACCACCTATAATACCACTTTGTCATGACCCGACCCTACCCGGGCTCGAGCCGCAACTACCCCAAGCCCACCTCCATAGGCCAGGGGCTGGCGACCAGCACCAAAGGCAAAACAACTCGGGGAGGCCTTTAACTAAGCACCTGTACACACTCACACACGCAGCATACTCAAAGAAAAAGTGTAGAGTAAAAAAGAAAATTAAAGGGAAACTGCTATAAATAAACCACAAGAGTGCATCGACCTCTAAACAGTACAGGGTACAAGCTGAAAAGAAAAGGGGAAAAACATGCGCCCAACCAAAAAGTGCTACAACCCGGCAACAGGTAAACAAAAAGAAACAACTGACCGGTCTCCCACCTAGAACCCGGCCATGACCACCGCATGCGGTCCAGGCTCCCAAGATCCTACGCTCCACTGAAGCCATGCTCCACCTGTCCGTCGTCTGCAAGGAAACACCAAGTGCGGGAAAAGCCCAAGCAGGGGTGAGTACAAAAATACTCAGTAGGATACCCCGAAGGCTCGAGGGAGCAACCAAGGAGGTACCGAAGGGTGAGCAGTAGATCAAACAGGGAGTAGAACAGAAGTACAACAGAGAGTGCATTAAAGAGTAACAGCTCAACCCAACAAGAGAAAGGTAGAAGACTAGTCCTAACACAATGAGCTAGGAACGGTGAGAAGATGCACATCTCGTCGAGCTTTCGCTGCCTATAGCAGGAGAGTAGAATCGTCCAACCATGAGAATCTAGACACGGAAAGCACGTGGAATACCCCGCGCATCTTGCCTCTCCTGGAAGAAGAGTAACCAAACCCAAGAAGTGGGTACTAGAACAAGGTATATACATATCCTTATGCTCAATCAAGAAGCCCGAACAATGTCGTATGGGGATCTCCATCCCATACCTCATGCCAAGAAAAGTGTAGCCAACAGTCCCAGAAGTAACACCACTGATGCCTAGCATCCCACAGGTCTACCCCAAACTACAAGCTAAGGGGCCCAATCACCACACCTCGACAATATCTGCTTTGGGCGGTACTGACTCTCCCACATGGTTTTAGGTCACGTCACAAGGATGTGTCTCGGTGGGGGAAAGCGCTCCTCGTACTTGAGAGCTCTGGGGGAACGTCAACCACAACTCGTCACTGCCCCGCAGTCGAGAGGTCTGCTCAATGTCAAAACCGTAACAACACTGACCCCTAGAACCAAGGGTCCTACTACAGTAATCACGGAGGAAAGCCTCAGACTAGCCTAGTAGAAATGACTGAGTCTGGAATGCCAACAGGTGTCCCAATGCCCATCCTTGCTGGAGGGTAATTCATAATATTATATGGGGTGACCCACTGCCCAGCCCTGCTGGAGGGTAAACCATAATACATCGTCAGGAGACCCACTACATAGCCCCGCTAGAGGGTAAACCATAATAAGATATTGGGTGACCCACTGGCCAGCCCTGTTGGAGGGTAAACCATAAGACATCATCAAGCGACCCACTTCCCAGCCCCGCTGGAGGGTAGACCATAACACATCATCCGGCAACCCACTCCCCAGCCCCGCTGGAGGGTAGACCTGGAATTAGTCGATAGGAGACCCACTGCCCAGCCTTGCTGGAGGGTAAACCTGGAACTAGATGACGGGTGCCCCACTGCCCGGCCCTGCTGGAGGGTAGACCCTAAGAGGTCGTCGGGTGACCCACTGCCCAGTCTCTGCTGGAGGGTACACCCTAGAAGTCAGTGAGCAACCCACTGCCCAACCCTACTGGAGGGTAAACCCGAATAAGTCAATGAGTAACCCACTGCCCAGCCCCGCTGGAGGGTAAAACTCATAATTGCTCTGGCCTTCTCTACTGGAGGGTACACCACTGGCCAACCGAACACGTAGTGGGTATCGCGCAACCACCCAACTCCAGCACAACTCACCCAAAAGGGTTCAGTGTCTGTTCCATCACTAGGTGTCACTAGCACCGCTACCGGTCAATCCATTGAGAACAAAACTAGGGGGAGATCACTCAACCCTGTTGGTCAAACAAACATGCACAGAGGGACCCTCCACGTAGCGAGAGGTCAAAGTACGCAAAGTAGAACACGACGCGCACATGGGGCCCACACGACGTGTGGCCCCAAGTCAACCCCAACCAAGCACACGAACGTCTCAGGTACAAACCACACGTACCTCCAAGTTCTCTAGTATACTCCCAGAGTATACCACGTCTCCATCCCAAGGGCTATTGTGCACACGACACCCAACATCAACGCGAAGGCATGACATAACAACTCCACCTCAAAGGCCTAGGTACGACCAACCACATCGAAACAAGCATTACTTCCCTCACACGGGAATGCACACGATCACATGCCAAAGGTCCGCTACAACCACAGTAAAAGAACCACCCCCGGGGCACCTTCACATTTCCACATTTCACAAGATCACACAAGAGGCTCTGCACAGCCAAACGGATCGCACCGTTGTAATCCTTGCAGAAAAACACGCAAGATCGACTACTTACCCGCCTCCAACAGATCTCTGACAGAAAAGTCACCAACATCGCCTCATGCTCGAACGGCGTCCCGTGATCCCGAGCCTCGGCCCCAAAAACAGTCGGGCGCATCACACCATTGCGATCCCCTCAGGAAGACACGTCAAAAGCACTACTCACTTGAGTGCAACGGATATCCGGAGAAAAAGATGCATTCTGGCACACCGCACACAAGCGGTGCCACGTGGGACCCACATCCCGGTCCCGAAACTCAACGAATGGATCGCACCATTGCGATCCTCACGAAAAAGCACACAAGATGGACTATTCACTTGTCCAAAATGGTCTCCCGGTGATAAAGATGGAAAATCACCGTCGACGACCAAACGACCCTCGTGGGCCCCGCACCATCGTGCCGAATTAGAGCGGGTGGATTGCACCATTGCAATCCCCTCGGAAAAACATTCGGAATCGACTGCTCGCACGCCCCGAATGGACGCCCGGTGGGAAAGGTGTGAAACGCTGCACGCAACTCGAAAGACGGGTCATTGGGCCCATGCCTCAAATCCAGTCTCAACACCTGAAACTGCCTTGGAAACCTCCAACTAAGTGCCAGGGGCCCAACGCCGCTAACGACGCTCAAAACGGATGTCGGACGCGTCCGCGTAGTCCAAAACAAGAATCTCAGGAAAAACGCGCGTCCACTTAAAGACGCGTCGCGCCTCCGAGGCCCCTCATTTCGGGAATTAAAAATTCCCAACACCATCTCAAAATGTTCCCCTTGACGCAAGGTCTGTGCTGCCACTGACGGCGCGCAAAATGGAAGTCCATAGAGAAATCTACGGGCGTCGGAAATTCGAAAAAAAGGGGGGGACCCCGTTGGGCCGGACCGGCCCGGTCTGGCCGGTCCGCCCACAACCGGCCCGCGGCTCGGTCGCAGGTCCGGTCTACTCCGCCACGGCCATATGGCCGCGGCCTGCTGTCACACGACCGGCCGTGGTGTCCGGTCCCGCTGCCCCACGCGGAGACCTGCGGTTCGCGGGTCTCTTTCCAACGAGGTCGCGCCGCGACCCCGGACGCCGCCAGGGACCGGCGAGCTCGGTGTGCCGCGCCGCCTGCGCCGCCCGCTGCTGCGCCGCCGTCCCGGAAGTCGCCGCCATCCCAGACCGCCGAGCTGAAGAGTCGCCGCTGCCTGAGCCATGGTCTGCTGCCGCACCACCGCCGCGCCGAGGGGCTGTCGTCCGCCGGACCACCTTGCCGGAAACCGGCCTCGTGGCCGGAAACTTCAGAGGACCACCGGAAATGATCCGGTGGTCGAAAATTTGATCTGGAAAGCTCGTGAAGATATCTACGCGATCATGGGCTTGGATTGAGGATCGGGTAGCAATTCAATGTGAAAATTCGCGTTTGAAGTTAAGTGCGGGAATAAAAAAACAAAACGCAGCATCCTACCTCTTTGGACTAAGCTCGTCGCTTCGTCGTCAACCCGCCGGGGTGGCCGCGCCTCGCTGGACCGCTTCACCGGAGTCGCCTCGCCGGGGATGGAGGAGGAGAGGGGAGAGGCTTTCCAGGGGAGGGTGAAATGAGGGGGAAGAGAGGGGGGTGGAGTTTAGGTTAATTAAATAAATTAATTAACTTAAACACCCTCCCGCGGCCCCGTACCCGAACTCCCGATAGGGTTGGGATTTAGCCTCACCTAGGCTAAGAACCACGCTCTGAGTGCAACAGCAGTCTCGGAATTCTATTCTGAGACCCCATTCAAAAGTTATTAAACTTAGCGCCTGAGACCGCCAAATTACGAAAACGCCCCTCGGGCCATTTTTCACAGACGGCCCACGCCCGCGAAACTTATACCCCTCCTAGGGTAAACGGCATGCTCCAAACTCAATGGTGTCGTCGGTTTTCCAATTCGATCCACCATTTAAGAGATACTCAAGTTTCACCATTAAACGAATTAATTAATTTATTTAATCCGTTTAACGTTCCAGAAGCGGGCGAGGGGTCCAAACATCTCGCGCCGACAAGTTTTATGTCGTTCCTAAGGTAAATATCTCATTCTGGACGCATCTGTACACTCAGATCTCTGATCTGAAGCTCCGTTTAGGATTTATCCCATTTATTTGGTGTTTCCAGTGTGAACGCACTGAAAATTTAATTCCGGCCACTCCGGGGCTTGGAATCGCACGCCATCTGAAGTCGCTGCTCTGGAATATCATCAAGAATATTCCAAATTCTTTCACAGGAAAGACCAGGTTCTTACATGACTATTGGTCAATATGACCGTTTGAAACAATACTCTTAATAATAATTTTAACATTATAATTTGAATTATAAATAGAAATGAAAATGGTTAATTAATGTAAAAAAAAGAGTTGATGTCCTATTACACTGGATTCATGCCATACAAATCCCTTTTGTCAAAACATGGTAATGAGTTAACATCATTGGGATTCATTCTTGACCAAGCCCAAGATGAGCTTCAATATGTAAAGCTTTAACGAAATCGCTTACAATAGAAGCTTATGTTAGTGGAAATTACCACTTGGGTGATGTTAACTGAGCCACCTCTTGAGTCTATCGCTATTTCACAAATGAAACTTAGGTCATATGATGGTTTTATAAGGGGTTATGTGTTAATAAATTAGTTAATTATTTTATAATCCATTTTTATAAATAAAATATTTTTTCTATCATTTTCATTTTGAGTTTAGTTTTCCTTAAAAAATATGATGAACTTTAAAAATGGATTTTTTTGGTTTGAAATTATACTTTTATGAAATGATATAATTATTTTAAAAAACTAAGGTATTATTAATAATATTATTTTAATTAAATAAAATTATTAAAATAATATTATTTAAATATAAATGATAATGTAATTTAATTTTTACAGGTGTCATAAAATTTACAATGCATTTTATATCATCTATTTTTTTAATAAATAAGGTTTTTTATATTTAGATATAAAATTTATAATATATAGATAATTATTATGATAAAATATGTATTCATTATTAAATAATCATGTCAACATAATGTTAGGGTGTATTTATGAAAATTTTCTAAAATATTTTTTTTGGTGAATTGTAAAAATAGAGTTTTGAGTTCTCAGTATGATTAATGAAATCATAATGATGTAATAAGTAATATAAAATTTTGGTTGACTCTTTTGGATTAAAATAATGTAATAGGTTTCCTATGTGGCCAATACCATGGGAAAATACAATGGGCAATCCCCTGGTTTTTCAAATACCACTACTGAGGTGTCCAAGGAAATTAATAAAAAAATCAATCTATTTTACTATAAATACCCACCCATTTATTCATTTCATTTTATTAAAAATTCATCCTACAGGAATATATGATATAATAACCTCTAAAGTAATCCTCTCTAGGTGTCTTAAATCCACCATGGTCCCAATATTTGAGTTTTAGGAGTTACTCTTCAAGGAAAGGGAAATCTCAACATCACTTTTCCTTTCAAGTTTCCTTTTTTATGTGGTATATCATTAAAATTATATACAATTATATTATATAAATTTTATTCTATAGTTTTACTATATTAATATTCTTTGATGAATGAGAGTCCATTGTCCCCTCTCTCTTTAATGTTTTCTAAAACCATGTTTCTTACCCATTATGTAGCAAAATTTTCTTCTCGAAATTTAGCATTTTTTTCTCATGAAATTATCCTATTTTATTTTGTGAATATCAGAAACTATTTATTCTCAAAGGGTATTAACATATATTTAAACATGATCTATTTTCTTATGGGATTAATATACATGAATCCAGATTTCTTTTTCCATGGATTTAAAATGAAAAAAGGATCTCATTTTTAATAACCTTCTAAAACAATTTGATTTTGAAATGAAACCCATTTCTTTTATTCTCCACATATTATTTATGAAATGTTTATTATGGCCTATTTGGAAAAAATTAATTAATTCATATGAATGGTTTACCATGATCTTCCTCTAATTCAATGGGTAAAGAATTTAATCTCTAGATATGACATGTTTTACGATACATTGGTGAATAACCTGGGTAATTTTTATGACACCTCAGTGACAAACCTTGGTGATATTCATATGAATGTCTTAATTAATTATTGTTTCCACATTTACAAGTTAATATTCATGTTATTATTATTATGATATTTTTATATCTCATTCCATTATGTGTTTCCTCATGTTCTTAGTGATAATCCTCAAGATCAAACGTAAACTATTTCCCTTGTTTTCCCTTATTTGGAATTATGCTCTCCCATTCCTTTGATGTATAACCCCAAGTTTTGAGATGCAATAATTGAGTAAAGGATAAACCTATGTTGAACCCTTTAAAAAGTATTAGAATAAATTTTTCATGTTTTCATGTATTATGCACCTTATTTCTAAGAAACAAGACATTAACATATCCATTGTTTGTAAAAAGAGATGTAAATGTATGTAATAAAAATAAGGATGCTATATTAAGGTTTACATTGTAAGGATTTTTTTAGGGTTATACTTCATATTTTAGTAGTGAGGGTTACAATATTATTTATGTATTAACCCATGGTACCATTCTTTTTTTATATATGTTTTCAATGTTTTATGGAAATTTATTGTCTTCATAAATTATGTATATGATACTTTATGGGTGAGAAGTATTTCTGTCCAAAAATGATTTCATATGACTATAATTATTCTTAGAATAATAATTTATTTTCTTATAATTATGTAACATATTGATATTTTTTTGATCGTCCCATGTTTTAAAATATTTTTCAAAGGGTTTAAGGATGTGTAAGAGAAAAGAAGAAGTGAAGATTAATGTTGTGAAGATTTTAACTAAATATATTTCATGTTTATAAAAAACATATGTATTTTAGAAGAAATGGATGATTTTTTAATAGTAACTGCATTGTATACTTATGGATTGATTTGTATGAATTACATCCTAAATATCTAAAACTCTAAACCGAAAATATCTCTTCAAAGGTTATAAGTTTATTCTAGTGGAATTAACTAGATTTTTGTAATGATTAAGGTGGGGTCCTTATATCAGCACTTGGGAAAATATTGTACTCCTTTCCTTCAATCTCATGGTATCAAAAGCTTTTTCAACCTAGGAATTGTTTCTCAAAATATGGTTAGGAGAACCCAACATCCTTGCATCAAATAACCCACATGAATCTATTTTCTTAGTTTGAATCGATCTCAGCCTAAGAGATATCCTTGGAAAAACATGACTCATTTATTATACCACAATGATATATATATTGAAAATGACCCAATCAACCACAAGAAACATAAAAAACACACTAGGGAATGAATATCATAGAATTCTAGCAATTATATTCCTCATTAATTTATATATAAAATTAATCCACTAATGGCTCTGAAACATCCGCCACAGTGTATTTGGGAGGTTTAATAGGGTGGTACAAGACTTTGGTCATATTTTATTAACATATGAATTTACTGATCATACTATCAACTATCTGGGGGATCAAAAACTTTTAAAATGGTATTAGTAGTCAAGGGACGATTACCCAAATAGTTGCAGTAGGTGGGTCATGGTTTATTTGGAATCCATAGGACCACCTAAAGATGAATAATTAAGATCCATTGATTAATCATATGGCTTTAATCCAAGATATAACCATTTAATATTCATTTTTAAAAAATATCAGTAGGTGTCAAGGATCCAAAATACCTACTATAACATACTATTTCAAGACACATAATTCATTAGAAAACATATCAAACACATCTAATAAAGGGTGAAATAATCTAAAACGATCAACCATAGTGTTTTTAAAGGGGTCAAAGCCTTTACAAACTCAATATGATAAATCAATAGATTTTGGATTTTATAATCTGGTGAATTGACCTTAGTACTAATAGAAATAACTATAAATAATAAAGGAATATTTTAGATTACTATAAAAACCCTTGCATTTATAGAATTTTATTTTTTCCATTGTCAACACTCTAGTATAAATATCACTAACATGGACATTAACTTATATTATAGGTGGTTATAGTAAAGTGTTTCAAAGGTAAAAAATTTAATGAAATTATTTTAGTGGTGGTTTCAACCCATTCTATTTTAAAAAAAAAATCTTGATTCGTAGTTAATGTTTTTTAAAATGTGAACTAATTAGCAGTGATTTTAAATGTAATGAATCCTATAAAAACTCTAAAGGAAATATTGGTAGGTTTAGGAGTCTATAATAAATTGAAGGTGACTAGGGGATAAGAGGAATACCGGGATTAATAAAAAATGCTTTGTTCAAATAAAATGTAAAAAATTGACATATGTTTATAAGTCACAAATTTTTTATCGCTATTTCTTTTAATAAAAAATTGAATTATTAATCATTTTAAAATGTTTAACCCCACCGTGTCACTACTGGAGAATCCGTCCATTTCCAATTCTTGATCTGGGCCCCTTTTCCGCACTACTGGTGACACTCTTATATGCACATGAGTGTAAAAGATCATGGTCCCCAGCTGACGTTCCTCGCCCACACACAAATTATCTTCTATACACACACATATAAAATATTTATAGATACATAAATATGATTTCAATTTATTTAATAGGATTTTTTTTATTATACATTAAAATTAATAAAAAATGACTTATTAATACTATTATTAAATATTTTTTTGATATTATAAAAATATAAGGTTTTATATGATACATATATTAAATACCAAATATTATATATTTTTTTATTTGGGGCCAGGAATAGTTGTAATCACCCCGTAATACTACATACAAAATGGGAGTTCAAACCCAATTGGATGAAAGTTTCTGTAGCAGTATTGTAGAAGTAGTGAAACTATTGATCGACGACACTATAGTAACGACAT
Organism: Viscum album; assembly: GCA_963277665.1. NCBI lineage: Eukaryota > Viridiplantae > Streptophyta > Magnoliopsida > Santalales > Viscaceae > Viscum > Viscum album. Next base: position 233,434,209 of record OY728141.1, read on the forward strand.
GAATTGTAGCAGTCTGGGTACTGTAGCATCATTATTCACCTGAGGGACTTTGGGTAAAAAATTTGGGATTTCAGGGCCACATAATGAAATTTGGTACCCATTGGGCCTACTGGACCTATAATGGGTTTCATGCTCACTAGGCCTACAGTTCATGTACTGAATAAATAAGGCTTGATGGTTGGGATATCCCCTTGGGGGGGGGTATGGCCTGCCTTTCTGGCATGTGTGTGAGGTGTGTGTGTGTTTTAATGTAATTGTACCCCATATAACCTAATATATATAAATATATATTATATTTATGTATATATATATATATTATTAGGTATTTAAAACTATTTTATTAGGAGATTTTCATTCAGTGTGTGTAGAGATAAGGCTTGAACCACTCAGATGTCTGAGTGTGTGCATTGTTTGTGGATTGTAATCTCATAAACGATTGAAAATCATTTTTATCAAATATATTTTTTAAATTTTATAAATTGTAGTGGTTATATACACTTACATTATATACACACACTACCATAGATCTGGGAATGGCATGTGCCGACTTTTATCAGTGCTAAGAAAAATGCCCTGATAAAATCAACACCATTGTCAGTGCTAGCGAAAAGCACTGACAATGGTCACTTTTATCAGTGCTAAACCAGGAATTGATAAAAATATTTAATAGAAAATATTAATAATTTATTTATAATTATTATATTTATATTAAAAAATAATATTTATTTATGTACATTAAACAAAAAATGAATGTTTATAAATAATATAAATCTAATATATTAAAATATTTTATTATAATTAAAATAGATATATATATTAATAATATGTTAAAAAAAATTATTTGTTTATAAATAAGTTGACATATATTTAAATAAGTATAAAATTAAAATAATTTTTTAAATGATAAATATATTTATTATATTAATAATTAATTGTAAATACTTGTAGATATATTTATTTATAATTGTAATTATAATTATATATATATATTTAAATAAATAAGTATTTAATGAATAGATGTTTATATATATATAGTATTTATGGTTTCCTTAGTGGTAACAACAACACATTACTACATAAAAAATGGGGTTCAAAACCCATTGGGTGCAGGTACTATAACAGTAATGTTGGAGTAGTGGAACTATTGAGTGGCTGCATTATAGAAGCGGTGATCACTATAGCATTGGAAGTACTATAGTAGTCTACATACTATAGAAACACTATTCAATATGGGGCCTTTGGGTCAAAAATTTTGGCCTTCAGGGCCGTGTAATGGGCTTTTATGCCCACTGGTCCGATGAGCCATGTAATGGGCTTCATTCCCACTGGGCCTATGGGACATGAATTGAATAAATAAGTCCTGAGGGATGGATTATCCCCTTGTGGGGGCTATGACTTACTTCTCTGGCATGTGTTTGTGGTGTGTGTGTGTTTAACATAATTATACCCCCTAGCACCTAATATATATACATATATATATACACATATATATAGAAAATACAAACACACACACAAATAAATACATATACATATATATATATATTCATATATATATATATATCATGAGAAACCACCTTCATTGAAGCTAATCACATCCAATTCTCGGTATGATTGCAAGAGTGCGAGCACTCTATTATCACCCATATTTCTCTTAATGGGGAGAATAATCTAGGAATAATAGATATCAAGATGCACCTATTATATTTTTAGGGATTTTATGTTTGAGTTTGACCTCTATTGGGAATGGATTTTACTAAATTTTCTTCCCAACTCCAGATCATAAATCCAAAGCATGGGGTTGGTTCTTGGTCAATCTTAAGACCGAAGTACTACGTATCAAATATTTGGATCTAAATTTTAACTATATAACTTTTAAAAACATGATCACCCTACTTTAGATATGGATCAAAGGATTAAGATGGTTCTTTTGGGTTTTGAAAATCCACGGAGAAATTTCTTCTACAGTTGGTGTCCCCATCAAGAAGGACAAGGAAACTAAAATACCAATGTACAGTCACTTTGCTCAGGTTCTTGATGAAGTTGATATTAATTATCATCTTATTCTCTTTATTATCTTACACCCATAAGTCCAAAAATTTTATTTGGTTGTTGAATATGAGAAGGTACCTAATTACTATTCACTATTGGTCATAAGATCAATAACTGTCGAAGAATAAGGATTTTTCCAAATTGTGGTCTTACTGGCAATACTAGTGATGCTTAAAAAATAAAGGGAAACTTTACCCCATGATCTATCTCGAAGTACTTTTTCAAGTAGCATGTCATTGATAAGGAGGTCGGGGTGACACCTTATGCGGTGGGATCCCAAGGACCACAATAAGAGGATGCAGTCAAGATGGATATGCCTTTGCATTTGATAACAAGTGAATACATTGCTCACCCTCCATCTAGAAATTACAATTCTTGACTAGATATCGATGATATTGGGCCTCCTCCTAGTAAGTCCCCTGAAGAGTGTCCCTTTGGTAGAGTTGAATATGATATCTATGAGGTAGATGCAAGTAAGGGCACCACAAGAAAGCCCAATAAGGACTCCCTACATGTCACCTCTTGACCAGGTTAGTTAGTACTAGACTCAAATGGTGATTCTAGCTCAGATGCTCGATAATCTCAGAGACATGGGAGAATTTCTCTGATGATGAAAAAACAATGGAAAACACCACTCTAGAGCCTATATAATTTGACATTCATCTCATTGAGAATGAACATATTGATAATGTTTCTGGTAATTCTTTTTTATTTCCACATGATTTTCATGCCCCACTTGGTTAAACATTATATCCTCTTGTTAATGCAGCACAAGTCGCGCAACCATTGGTAGACACTATGAATGCGGCAAAAGTGGATAAGGATAAGTCAAGTCTGAAGGGAAAGGACTACTATGTGGACATGCCTAAAAAAGATGACCCAGATAAGGCATGGCAGCAACCAATGTCAGGGAGACAAGGACATCATTAAAAAAATCCCGGCATAGGTTATTGTTATACTAAATGGGATAATAAAGATAAAAAATATAGGATTTGAAACAAATATATTAGCAATTTCTGTGGAGGATATAGGAGAGGACGTGATTTTGAGATCACTTTGGACCAACAAAACCTTAAGGATATGTACTTGGTGATCATTATAAAAAATAAGTCACAATCGTATTGGGAAACCACTGATGCTGATAATGGGTTTATGAATTATCCTATTCCTGAGCATTGTGGGTGACACCATGATTTGTGTGACCCCTTTCATAATTTTCTTATCTTTGTCAGTTTTGATTTTCTTATAAATTTGTTAGGATCAGGATTTCCTTCCTCCTAAACATTTTGATTATTTATTTATATATAAATATAATTATAAATATATAAAAATAATTATATTTATACTTATAAATTAATTTAGATATATTTAAGTAGTTATAAATCTATTATAAATATATTGATTATATATATTTATATAATTATAAATATAATATAGATATTTTTTATAATGTTATAATTATTTAAATCAATATATACTTATTTATATTTATTATTATAAGTAAATATTGATATATTTTAATAAATATAAAATTTTAATAATCATACTAATTATATATATTTATATAATTATAAATATATATATTTAATGGAAAGGTTCAGGATACAGGTGAGCCTGCTCCTTTGAAATTTATTAGAAAACTAATAATGGAAAAGGGACAAGGATTGATAGGATCAAACAAAGAGGCAATCCCTCATCAAAAAAGGAAAGCTACAAATCAAGAAATTGATCATTCCCATAATTAGGATTCAAGCCCTCACCATATTCAGTACATTCCCACTCTAATTGTGAGTTTATTTCATTTAAGATCCCTGAATGCTTCTCCTTGATTATCTCCTACTCCAGAGTGATATAAATCTTCAATTCCACAGAAGAAGACCAGGTAGTCACACTTTGTCCATGCCCTCATCCATAAGCACGGTCATCTCTTCCACATCCTCGACCATGTCCTTTGAGATTCCTACCCCGTATCATTGATTTTTTATGTAAAATTATTTCAGGTTATACCTTCTCAACATCCATATTATCCATCACTCGTGGAATATTCCCACCCCCATAACATCCTTGCCTCTATCTATGTTAATTCCCACCTCAATCACAATTTCATTAGTCACTTTTAACCCTCATGGGTCAATCAATATAGGAGTAACATTCCAATGAATGGTAGTTATAGAAACATCTATCATAGAAAAGATAATAACATTATTCCCTATCATTAAAGATCTTGATTGATTGGATTTCTTAAATTAAACCAGTTGAAAAAAAATCATTTTCAATAATTAAATGTGTGCCTCTATAAGAACTCGGATCTTCATTTTAGGAATGTCATTCCTTTTTTGAGAAGAATGGAGTTTCTGGAAATTTTTTAAATACACGCCGTGTACTTTATGAGTACACATCGTGTACTCTTTTCCCGCTCAAAGTGGTGTTCTGGCCGTGTCCAGGCCACACACACAGTGTGTAGGGGTGACGTGGAGGCTGATTTTGGTGGAGTACGGAAATACCTAGTACACGCCATGTACTCTAAATGTTCACGCCATGTACTTTTTTTCATTAAACAGACTGGGGTCACGCTTGATTTCCATAAATGTCTTATTCTAGGTCTTGTTCATCTGAGAGCACAGGGAATCCACAGATCTTCCACAAGCTACCGTTCCTCCGTCCGTTCTCCGATTTGAGCATTGTCGATTGCATTGGAATCACAGCGGTGAGTTCTCCCTTCTTCTTGAGCCTTGTTTTCCAATTCCACCTCCTTCTCAAGATATCGTGGGTTGAGCATTTTGGGTGTTTTCTCATATCTATGACGTTCAAGGGAGAATCTGTCATCGTGGTTCAAGTATATCGATATCCTAGGATCGAGGTAGGGGGTTTGTGCATTACCGTTCAAAGTCCTTGATTTGTATGTGAAAATTACAAAAACACCCAAGAATGGGGTATTGTGTGTTTACATTTTTCCTTTGTTGTTTTCCTTCCTTTCTTGTATGCTTGGGTAGAGTTAAATTAATCATGTTAGAGGATATTTTGTTGTGCTTGGATGTTTTTCCAGGCTTCATTCGAGTTACAACCTTCGATTTTCGTTTGCCTTTGGCTGTTACACCTGTTTCCATGCCTTGTGTCTATAGGATGGAGTGTTTTTGTATAACATGCTTGTTGCCCTGTAGACTGTTATCCAAGTAGCTACATAGGTGTACTTTGGTTAGTCAAGTAGCTCTATAGGTGTACTTTGTCCTTATAGAATTATTATGAACTGACCGGCACGAGACTGAGAGAACCTGGTGATATATACTATAAGGTATATACTGAGGGAGCTTCCCAATGAGTCTTAGACATTATAGACTATAGGAGGGTAGACCTAGAGAGCTTCCTCAGAGATTCTTGGGCATTAGACTATAGGTTATGGACCGAGTGATCTACAAAGTGTCTTGGATTTTTTATATACTACAGGAGGGTAGACCGAGTGCGCTTCCTCAGAGAGTCTTACCTTGTTTGATTTCTCTTTAAGAACCTTTCTAGGATATAGGAGGAATTGACCGAGTGAGATTCCTCAGAGAGTCTGTGGTATACATGAGGCTATAGGAGGAATTGACTGAGATAGCTTCTCAGAGAGTCTCTAGACCTTGGGGCTAAGAGCATTAGACCACATGATCTTTTTCAGAGGGTCCCTGACTACCCTAGACTATAAGGGTAATTGACCGAGTGTGCTTCCCCAGAGAGTCTCATAAATTCGTATGACCAAACCAAATGGGTTAAGCTGAGTGCACTGCCCTGAGGGATGGGTTAATTCTTGGATAGGACCATAGGGGAAGTCTGCAAGTACTTCCCAGAGGGTTTCCTGTTGGTTAGATGTTTTCTTCACTGCTGTTGTTATTGGTGGATTGATTACTATTGTGTGTCATCCTGCTTTACTGCTTACTGTTTACTGCCTACTACTTTGTTGTTGTTGTTTACTGCTTATTGTAGTTTTACCTGCCATATACTCACTGACTGTTAGACACCGATCTTCAGGTTAATGCCTACTGGGATTTAGTCTCACACCCTATTTGGGTCATGCTTTTGGGCCCAAACAGACTATGTTGTTGCAGGTATAGACAACGGAAATTACCCTTCGACTTCTGGTACTTGATTGCTTAAAGTAGGAGAGCAAGGGACCAAGCATTGGCTTGCGATGCTGAGGACCTGTTTACTTTTCTTTTGTACTTGTTTTGGTACTGTGGTGTTTTTCAACATTGTGACTTGTTTTGATGATTTCCTAGATATGTATCTTGCATCATTCCATATATATACATATTTTCTCCAGTTTGTTGATTTATTCTTCCGCTGTTTATTATTTTTGGTTTTTTACTGCTTCCATTATTGCATGTTTATTACTTTCGATGTGTACTCTGCCAATGAGGGCATAGTTTCCCCACTATCACACCCAAGGCCCTCACTGCTAGTCAGTAACCTCTAGCATTTGGGGAAAGGTGCTTGAGGCCATGTGACCAACCAGGTATGGGGAGACTCTGGGTGTCTTCCAGAATTGGGACGTTGCACAGTAGTATCAGAGGAATTCTTTTCTCTTGATTTACTGGTTGAAGCCTTTATCTAGGGATAGGACGGATTCGGTACTTGGTATTAATCTGTTCTCGGGAGTAGCTAACCCATGTACAGGGAAAATCCATACTACCACGTTTATTGCAGTTTTCTGGTTTTGAGATTTTACGGTTGATATGATTTCTTCTAGATTGATTCACATGCTTTGTGTTGTTATTGTTTTGACTATTGTGGTTCTATTTCTGTTTCAAACTGATGAGATAAGGGTATTCCATCTCATGCATCATATAGGGACTCGTAGAGATCACATGCCAGGCATTCCTTCCATGCCATCTAGGGTGCATTAGCGATTTCATGTTGTTGTGGTAGACTTTGTGTAGATTATGTATGCTATTGTGATATATGCTTGATAGAATCTCTGGTGCTTTGTTAGTGGATTGTTTTTGTGTAATTTTCTTGAATGAATGCCAATTTTTGATTCTAGAGGTGTTATGGTCCCTCTTGAATTGGAAATTGGTGGATCATGATCATTTTTCTCTTGTATATGACTATAGGAGATGCCACGCTTTGATTCAAAGGGAGTATGGGCCCTAAAGGATCGAAATTTGGCACCTATTTGCCTTGTTTTCTGTGTTTTCTGTTCTTCTATGCAGTTTCTGAGCCACAGCCCAGAAAAACCCAGAATACACAGCGTGTACACGCCGTGTGGTTTTTAGACCGTGTCACTGACCGTGTGAGCAGGGACACACTATTGTAGAAATGCATTCAGGAACCCGCCATGTATGGTAGGTACACGCCATGTAGTTTCGATCCATGTACCCGACCGTGTCACTAACAACACGAGACGAGGAAGCTCAAGTAGAACACACTGTGTTGGTGAGGAGCACGCCATGTAGTTTAGTTCAGGTACCCGGCCGCGTCGCGAATAACACGGGTCGGTGTCACATTCTTCCATACACACCGTGTGGGCAAAGAACATGCCATGTAGTATTTTCCCAGGTACCAGTCTGTGTCGCGAATAACATAGGTCGGTGTTAACTACTCTTATACACACCGTGTTTGTTCGGAACACACCATGTAAGGTCCATCCTTGTAAACGGCCATGTAACTAACAACATGGGCCACCGAGACCTTGTCTAGTACACTCCGTGTCCCTAGGTAACACGCCGTGTAGTCTGGGGTTAGTTTGTACTATGTTGGTTAGCCGTGTAATGAGACTGGGGTAGGGGTTTAGAGTTCAAGTACAAGTCGTGTGTGGGGATGACATGCCATGTTGTTTGGGGTGTTACATGACCAGCAGTGGCAGGAGTACACGCCAATGTTAATGGCTTTAACGGACACGCCGTGTTGTTGTGTTTCGTAAAACATGAATGTTTCTACCCCCTATTACCATTTTGTACTCTTGTGATTTCAGTCCATGTTAACTATGATCTAAGGTGTGCTTTTGATCTTTCAAAGCTATGCCTTCGAGATGTACTCTAGTTGTACGTCAGTTTCCAGACGGTGATTAGACACAGGATATGGCTGATCAGGGACCTCCTGTTAATCCTCTTGTAGATCCTCCTATTGTGCCAGCCTTGGAACCAGCAGTTATACTCGTCGTAGGTGCCGATATGCAGTTCAGGGAGGACTTCCTGTAGATTTTGAAACTTTTTAGGGAGCACATACTCCTGCCCCATCGATGGCTATGTTGACGAGGTTTTTTCAGCACCATCATCTTCCTACTTTCTTAGGGGATGGAGGACCCCAGGCAGTAGAGTCATGGTTCGAGGCCACCATGACTATCTTCGAGAACCTAGAGATACCTCCGGAGAAAAGGGTAAAGATGGCTACTTATATGCTCCAGTAAACCCCCAAGAGGTGGTGGGAGGTGATCTCACAGTCAGGGTGCTAGCAGGGTATGTCATGGGATGAGTTTCAAAGTACATTCTATGACTACTTCTATCCGGAGACCCTGAGGTCCAATCGATCCTAGGATTTTATGATCCTATAGCAGGGTACTCTTTTTGTCATGGAGTAATCGTCATGTTTTACTGAGCTGCAATGTTTCACACCGATCCCAGCAGGTGATGAGTTTTTCCTTTCTAGGAAGTTTGAGAATGGTATCAGGAAGGATATTCGTTCCCAGGTGAATATCTTCTAGTTGACTTATATATCCTCCAAATTTAACCAGGCACTGATTACTGAGCGCAATCTGAGGGATTCTGAAGCAGTGATCCATGACAGTTTGTCATCCAGAGCTGGTGTTCCTCCTACGGATAGTAGGAAGCGTTGTAGAGAGTCTTCTCAAGGAGATCAAGGTTTGCGGGATGCGTCTTCTGGCAGCCAGGTTGTATGCAACCAGTGCGGTAGGAGTGGGCATACTAGGCCTCAGTTCCAGAGGGATCCGATGGAGTGCCGGTCTTGCGGCAAGATGGGCCATCTTTAGCACTTTTGTCAGATCTTCTCACCTTCAGCTGGTGGAAGGGGTTCCTCTATGACCCCGCGTTCTAGAGATGATTCACCAGTTTCCCACTAGTCCGAGAACTGGAGTTCTTCCGGCCATTCAGGTTGAGGTGGAGGTCACGGCCATGGTGGTCAGTCACCAGGTCATCAGCGACAGCAGAGTGATCAGCTCAGAGCAGCCATCCAAGGGCGCAAGGTCATGGTGCATGCCAGTCTTTCACCGTGGAGCATACATATCAGGAGCAGGATCCCGACCCTTCTACAGTTTGAGGAATGATCTTAGTAGCCTCAGTTTTATCTTCAGGTCCTTTCGATGTTGGTGCTTCCCATAGCTTTATCTCTGTTGCGGTTTTGGAGAGCCTTAGGATCTATATCTTTTTGTCTATCGACTTTTTGACTCTTGACATGCCTTTGAGAACAAGGAAATCTAACATACATCAGTGTAAAGGGTTCCCTCTTGAGGTTTCATGGTGTCATTTCACAACGGACCTCTATGTCCAAGAGATGGCGGGCTATGACGTCATTCTCTATATGGACTGGTTGGTTCCCTTCCATGTAGTCGTCGATTGCTATCACTGTATGGTGAGTTTCGTATCACCAAAGGGTGGATCTTTCCTTTATAGGGGCGATAGGGATGTTCAGGCAGGTAGAGCGGGACCAGAGAATCATGGGATAGGGGAAGTTACAGCCCAGATTGCCAGTCTTTATTTGGATGACTAGGGGACTTCACAGTTAGACTTTCCCACAATGGTGGATTGTTTCAGGGATGTCTTTCCAGAGGACATTTCAGGTTTTCCTCCAGAGCGTGAGGTATAATTATTGATTGATCTCATGCCAGTAGTGGAACCAGTGTCCATTACTCCTTATAGGATGGCTACACCTGAATTTCAGGATCTCAATAAGCAGTTGGAGGAGTTGCATACAATGGGTTTTATCTGACCCAATACTTCTCCTTGGGGTTCGCCTATCCTGTTTGCAAAAAAGGAATATGGAACTCTTTGTCTTTGTGTGGATTATCAGAAGCTGAACCAGTTAATAGTCAAGAACCTATATCCCTTTCCAAGGATTTATGACCTCTTTGATTAGCTTCGAGGAGCTCGGGTGTTCTCAAAGATCGACTTGAGGTCCGGTTATCATCAGTTGCACGTTAGACCACCAGATATACCTCTGACAGCCTTCAAGAGAAGGTATGGTCTATATGAGTATACAATCACGTCATTCGGTCTCAAAAATGCACCAGCAATTTTCATGGCCCTGATGAACCGAGTGTTCCATCCTTATTTGGACTCCTGCGTTGTGGTCTTCGTGGATGATATATTGGTGTACTCTCACACTCGACACGACCGTTCCACCTATCTTGAGATCGTTCTGAGTACACTGAGAGAGCATCAACAGTATGATAAACTTTCGAAGTGCCACATTTGGATGGATTAGATTTACTTCTTAGGTCATGTCATCTCAGAGGCTGGAGTATCTGTAGACCTAGAGAAAGTGAGAGATGTAGTTTCCTGGGAGCAGGTGAAGAACGTCTTTGAGGTACGGAGTTTCCTAGGGTTGTCGAGATACTACATACGCTTCATTCAGGACTTCTCATGCCTAGCTGCACCGTTGAAAGGACTGACCAAGAAAGGGGAGATTTTTTTATGGTCAGACTCTCGTGAGACCACCTTTCAGGAGCTGAAGGTGAGGTTGACGTCAGCACCAATACTAGTCTTTCCAGAGCTGGGAAAGGGCTACACTGTTTACTGTGATGCTTCAGGTATCGGGCTGGGAGTTGTGCTTATTTAGGGAGATGGAGTCATTGTATATGGGTCTCGGAGAGCACTTTGTGGTTTTCACTGACCACAAGAGTCTCAAGTATATCTTCACTCAGCATGATCTGAATCTGAGACAGTGTAGGTGGGTTGAGTATCTTCATTCCTTTGACATCGAGCTCACCTATATGCCAGGAAAGGGAAATGTAGTGGAAGATGCATTGATCAGAAGAACTCAGATTCAGGCAGTTTAGGAGGCCAGCAGTGAGTGGCAGCTTATGGCTCCGTTCTCTGAGATGCACTTGGAAGTGTACGATAGGCAAGGACAGATTGTACTATCTTTTGTAGTTGTTACCTCTACACATCTTGATCGGGTACAGATGAGGAAGCTATCAGATTCGGAGGCCTTAGTCTTGCAGGAGAGTGTGTCAAGAGGGGACCCTCTTCCTAGATGGACAGTGGGAAAGGATGAAATCTTTCATTTCCAGGTACGTGTATGGGTGCCAACAGACATACACGAGGATCTGATATGGGATTTTCATTCCTCAATTTGTGTAGTTCATATTGGCATCACCAAGATGTATCGTGATCTACACTGCCAGTACTAGCAGCCAGGTATGAAGGAAGATGTTGCTGGTTTTTTCATGAGATGCTCTACTTGTCAGCAGGTGAAAGCAGATCATTAGTGACCAGCAGAGCTTTTACAGTAGTTACCCATTCCCAAGTGAAAGTGGAACGATGTCGCGATGGACTTTGTGACCGGGTTTCCGAGGTCACCTTGGGGGAATGATGTTGCTTGGGTTATCATCGATATGCTTACGAAGGTTTCTCACTTCATTCCGATCAAGGAGACCATCAGTGTTGATGAACTGGGATGGTTGTACATCCAAGAGATTGTACGTCTACATGGAGTTCCACACTCTATTGTTTCAGACAGGGATGCATGATTTACTTCTCAGTTCCGGAAGGGACTTCAAAAGGCTTTGGGTACACGGGTACTTTTGATTACAACATTCCATCCCCAGACAGATGGCCAGTCTGAGCACACAATCCAGATGCTTGAGGATATGCTCCAAGCATGCATTCTAGACTTTGGCAGTTCTTGGGATATGTATATACCTCTTTTGGAGTTCGACTACAACAACAGCTTTCAGTCGACCATTTAGATGGCACCATATGAGGCTCTGTACAGTAGGTCATGCCGATCACCCTTATGCTGGCTGGAGGTAGGATAGGTAGCTTTTATGGGCCTCGTCTTGTTCAGGAGACATCTAAGCATATAGAGTTGATTCGGAAGAGGATGGCTACAGCACAGTCTCGACAAAAGTCTTATGCTGATCAGCGGAGATGACCTTTAGAGTTCGAGGTCAGGGATCAGGTTTTCCTATGTATCACACCATGGTTGGGATATAAGAGGATTTGGAGATATGGTAAGCTTTCATCGCGGTATGTTGGGCTGCTTGAGGTTTTGGAGGGAGTTGGGCCGGTTTCCTATCGGTTGCAGCTACCTCAGAGGTACCAGGCAATGCATGAAGTCTTCCACGTCTCTCAACTCTAATGTTACTTTTTAGACCCATCTCATGTCTTTCAGCCCGAGGAGTTTGATCTTGAAGCGGATGTGTCGTTTGAGGAGAATCCTATCTGGAATGTCGATCATAGTACGAAGGTTCTCCGTGGGTGGTATGTTCCTTTAGTGTGGGTTCTTTGGTAGCATGGGTGAGTATAGGACGAGACCTGGGAGAGGGAGGTCGATGTACGATCGCAGTGGCCGGAGCTGTTTGGGGTTTCTTCTTCTACGCCTCGCTAGGGAAATTCAGGGATGAATTTTTTTAAGGGGGGAAGTTTTTAAGAACCCGAATCATCATTTCAGGTATGTCTTTCCTTTTTCTGGAGTTTTTGAGAAGAGTGGGGTTTTTGGAAATTTTTTATGTACACGCCGTGTACATTCTAATTACACATTGTGTCCTATTTTCCCACTCGAAGCCGTGTTTTGGCCGTGTCTGGGCCACACACGCGGTGTGTAGGGGTGATGTGGAGGTCGATTTTGGCAGAATACAGAAAGACCTAGTACATGTCGTGTACTCTAAAAGTACACACCGTGTACTTTCATTTTCATTAAATGGACTGGGGTCGCGCCTGATTGCCATAAACGTCTTCTTCTAGGTTTTGTTCATCCGAGAGCACCGAGAATCTGCAAATCTTCGATGAGCCACTGTTCCTCCATCCGTTCTCTGATTCTAGCACTATTGATTGCGTTGGAATCGAAGCAGTGAGTTCTCCCTTCTTCTTTAGCCTTGTTTTCCAATTCCTCCTTTTTCTCAAGATATCATGGCTTGAGAGTTTTGGACATTTTCTCAGATCTACGAAGTTCAAGGGAGAATAAGATATCATGGTTCAAGTATATCGATCTCCTAGGATCGAGGTTGGTGGTTTGTGCCCTACCGTTCAAAGTCCTTGAGTTCTATGTGAAAATTCCACCAATACCTATGAACGGGGTATTGTGTGTTTACCTTTTTTACCTTATTGTTTTTATGTCTTTCTTGTATGCTTGTGTAGAGATAAATTAATCATGTTAAAGGATATTTTGTTATGCTTTGATTTTTTTCCATGCTTTGTTCTGGTTACGCCCTTCGAGTTTTGTTTTCCTTTGGCTGTTACACCTATTTCCATGCCTTGTGTCTATAGGATGGAGTGTTTTTGTATAACATGCTTGTTTCCCTGTAGACTGTTAGCCAATTAGATCTATAGTTTTACTTTGGCCTTATAGAATTATTATGCACTAACTGACATGATACTGAGAGAACCTGGGGCTATAGACTATAAGGGATAGACCTAATAAGCTTCCCAATGAGTCTTAGACATTATAGACTATTGGAGGGTAAACCGAGAGAGCTTCCTCAGAGAGTCTTGGGCATTAGACTACAAGGGATGGACCGAGTGATCTCCTAGAGAGTCTTGGATTTTTTATAGACTACAGGAGGGTAGAACAAGTGCGCTTCCTCAAAGAGTCTTACCTTGTTTTATTTCTCCATAAGAACCTTCCCAGGATAGAGGAGGAATTGACCGAGTGAGCTTCCTCAGAGAGTCTCTCGTATAACTGAGTCTATATGAGGAATTGACCGAGATAGCTTCCTCAGAGAGTCTCTAGACCTTGGGGCTAAGAGGTTTAGACCACATGATCTTCCTTAGAGAGTCTTTGACTACCCTAGACTATAAGGGGAATTGACCGAGTGTGCTTCCCCAGAGAGTCTCATAAATTCGTATTACCAAACCAGAGGGGTTAGGCTGAGTGCACTGCCCAGAGGGTTTTGATACTTCTTGGACAGGACCAGAGGGGATGGCTACGAGTACATCCCAGATGGTTTCCTGCTTGTTAGCTATTTTATTCACTGTTGTTGTTAGTTGTGGATTGATTACTGTTGTGTATTATCCTGATTTACTGCTTACTATTTACTGCCGACTGCTTTGCTGTTGCTGCTTACTGCTTATTGTACGTTTACCTGCCATATACACAATGACTGTTAGGCACAAATATTCGAGTGAATGCCTACTGTTATTTAGTCTCACACCCTATTTGGGTCATGCTTTTGGGCCCAAACATACTCTGTTGTTTCAGGTATAGACAAGGGCATGCGCCCTTCAAATTCTGGTACATGATTTCTTGGATCAGGAGAGAAAGGGACCAAGATTTGGCTTTCGATACTGATGAGTTGTTTACTTTTCTTTTGTACTTGTTTTGGTACTGGGGTGTTTTTCAGCATTGTGACTTGTTTGGATTCTTTCCTAGATATGTATCTTTCATCATTCCATATATATACATATGTGCTCAAGTTTGTTGATTTAGTCTTCTATTGTATATTATTGTTGGTTATTTACTGCTTCCGCTACTATATGTTTATTACTTCCGCTGTGTACTCTACCAATGAGGGAATTGTTTCCCCTATCACACCCAAGGCCCTCACTTCTATTCAGTAGCCTATGGTGTTTGGGGAAATGCGCTTGAGGCCATGTGACCAACCGGGTACGGGGCGCCTCTGGGTGGATTCCGGATCCGGGACGTTACAACCTACTTTCTTGGATCCTACACTTTCAATAAGAGAATAATTATAAGTGACACTTCCATCATCAAATTCTTTATTTCTAGCCTTCTTTGGAGGTTTCCTTACATCCGCAAACAAGGACCCATCCATCATAGAAGGATTAGTTGAGAGTGATTCTAATGATTTCTGGGTCGACAACTTCTTGTTAATCATTATACCTTAAGATCAGCATCACTCGCTACCTCTTTCCCCACACATGAAGTGGCAAGAGTTTTCTTACCAGTAGGCTACAAGGGAGAACCTGCATGCTTAATTTGAATATTTCAAACATTCTTGATATTGTAAAACCTCATGACCCAAAATCCTCTAGAAGCTACATAGTGATGGGATGAATTAATTTTAAAATTGAACATCAATTTTAACACCATTTCCACTAAATTGGCTGGTTTCGGAAATTCATTAAGGGTGTCAGCATCAACAAGGACTCTAGGAATGTTCCAGAATTTTCCTCCAATAGTGTTCTCATCGATCTTAATGGGAGAACCAACACAAGATATAAGGGCATTAAGAATTATAGGATTCCAAATCAGCCAACTGAGACAATGAATTTTGACCCATATCTCTATAAATGCATGACTCTATGAGTGTGGATTGAAGTTTAAATCCCAGGCAGAAATGAAAAATACCCATGGATTCAGAACATAAAAATTGGAACCTCGAAAACATGTACGATCATCTATATTTGAGAATATTAGATGAAAATACCCCTCCCAATGGGGACAATACTCTACTTATTCATTCCATAAATATGAGAAGGCCACGACTTAATATCTTTGGTAATCATTGTCTTATAACCCTTGGAAAGAATCAAACGCCCAATCAGAGAATACTTATGGGATTCTAAATTCTCTTTGAGAGTGTCACTATTGAAAACAACTATGATCCCATTTCTAGATATGGAATCAAGGGGCACACGAGAATCATTGGAGAGACTGTATGTTTCCATGATCCTCGAATGGTTTATGAAATCATAAAAAGACAAAACCTTTCACAGGGTCATTGGTTCACGATGCGAGGGATCACACTTAACTGAGGACTTTTCCTAGGGAGGTTAATTATTTTAAATTCATTGGAAAGTAATTGGACTTTTATAAATGGATTGATTTATTATTGATTAAGAAAATCACATCTTAGTTTCTTATTTAAGAACAAAATAAATTGTTTTCATTGAATTAAAAATTTCATTAATTTATTTAAATGTTTTTTCATGAAATTATTTATTTCTAATTTATATTTAAAATTTAATCATGATTAATTATGGGTGTTGATGTGTAAGTGGATACTTAAATGGATGTTATACAATACTAAAATGTCAGTTTTATAAATGTGATTCATCCATTATTAGTGTTAGGGTTTTATAAAAACATCATGGGAATATTTAGGTTGATATGTGCGAATTCTAGAGACATGAATTATAATATTATGGTCACACATTTACAGTACCCTTTCTGAGGTCTCAGACCATCTACATGAATTTCATTCTCAATGAGGCCATTAAGGGTGTGTTGATTGTGTTTCATTTATATTGAAAAAATATTCTAGTGTTTTGATTCCTTTAATTTTTCAATTTTGACTTTCTCGTTAGGTCATTGATAGGTACCCCTTAATGATTGATGCTTGATATTTTATTATTATTTTATCTTATGGTTGTATCTTAGTAAATGTTATTTTATTTGAAATAAAAACATGTGTTTTCTTATTTTTCTTTATTCAACCATTTGTAATAAAAAAAATTTCATCATTTTCCATATAACTAGAATTATTTTTGCCTTAAAATTGAATGGTATAAAATCATTAACAATATCCTACTAGTATAATTTCTCACACCATACATATAAAAAATGGTACATATATATAATTAGTTTTGATTTATACATGTAAAAGGAAAGGGTTACACTTTTATAGTGGTGTTCCATGGTCACTTGTTAAAGATATTTTAATAATAGGATGTAAAGGTCACCATACGACATAAATAGACAATATTAATTTTGTGTTATTTTATGATATTTCATATAAAGGGATTGTAATTCAAATAAATTTATTTTTGGTTGACCTTTATGTTTTGGGTGATGTGTAAACCATTTATAGCTTTATATATTATAAAATATAAGTAATTTTTTATTCATGTATCTTTTATAAATTGAATATCTTGGGATTTATGTCCTTCTGAAAAGGACTATGTGGTTCTTTTAAAATGATTCAACTGTCTTAAAATGTTTCTTAAAATAATATATGGTTTAAAAACACCTTTTTTTTGCTTTTAAACACCTTTAAAATTATTTAAACACTTTGTATGGACATAGGTTTCGTTACAAATATTTTCTAAATCTCCCGATTGAATTTCATAAAGGGATGTGAATGTTTTTTAATGTGTATTTCATACTTGTTTCATTTAAACTATGGGTGTGGGAAGTTTTAAATGAAAAATGATAAAATATATAGGGTTTTCACTCACTTTAAATAATTATGAATTTTGGGTCATGTAGTTTCCTTGAGTTATTAAAAAAAGGAATTTTGGTTATGCGAAAAGGTTCTTGGAACTCATAGCATTATTTTAAAAAGGAGTGTTATTTTAAAGAGGAAGTTTTGTAAATTGTTTGTTTTTTAATAGTTTAAGTGTAATGTTTTAATAAATGTCTTATAAATTATTTCAAATTATTATATAGAGAATTGGTCACTTGGTGTGTTTTACAAGGGGTATTATCCCTTGTTATGGAGTTATATTAGATGAAAAATGATTGGGAAAATTCCTAAATTGATGTTTTAATAGAATTTTATTTTTTTACAAAATCAATGGTAACCACTGGATTGATGCTTTAAAAATTATTTGTGTGTTAATTAAATTTTTAACTTAGAATTTTTGTAATTTGATAGTGTAAAAAATGTTTTAAAATGTCTTTTTATTTTTAATGTTGTGTGTTAAACCTTTGGATTAAAATTTGAAACCACTTTTTTAGACTTTTTTAGTTTTTATATCAATGTTTTTAGGTGTTTGAAGCTTTTATGTTTTCCAAACAAGATGTATTATTTCAAAAGTGTGTTTTCCATGTGGATTAGATTTTTAATCGTATTCTGTCTTTGAATGTTTTTTGACATACATTTAAAGGGTTGTGTAGATTCCAATTTGATTTTAATTGATTATATATATATTTTTTTGAATATACTGGGATGACTTCTATAAATGATAAAATGGCTTGTCATTCAAATAAAGTTTTTGAAAACAGAATCCCATTTTAAATTTTATAAAAAATGAGTTTTTATAAAAGGTGTGATACACTTTTAATCTTCATTTAAAACGTTTCTCACATGAGAAAAGATGGAATGGTTTTTATTTGAAACGACAAGAATGTGTGTGTTTTTAAAATGGGGTTTTAGGACCTCATGCATAGTTTAATAGAAATGATTGGTTTTTAAACATGTTTTAGAAAACTATATGATAGTTGAAATCCTCTTTGAGTTTTGGAATGTGTATATCCAAAATGACTATTAATGAAATAGTTTAAAGTCAAATTTTAAAAATGTTGTTTTAGTCTGAGTTATTTGATGAGGAAAATGTTTTCAAAGTTATTGTTTTTATTTAATTAAAATATTAGATAAAGTGTTTTACACACTTTTATGTGTAAAAACTTATTTGGTAAAAATTTATGGAAAATGTTTATTTTTCTAATATATTTCAAACTATATTTTTTAGATTTTATACGAAAGTGACCTATTAGATTTGGAAGGTTTTGGTGACCTAATATAATTTTAGATCATGACTATATTTTATAGGTTCGGGTTTGTTCTGTCTTGTTTCACTTCCATTGTATCTTTTGAGAGGGATATATGATTGGATGGTGACCCTATTAGAAAATATTTTTTGTATTTATTTTTTTAAATATCAACACTACCAAATCTAATAAAATGAATATGAATAAATAATAGGAAGATTCCAATTTCCTGAAAAAATATTATGATGATAGAGTAAAAGAGTACACCATGTTTGCGAAAGAACATGCATATGACCCTTCACAAATCCACTATCTATTCTTACACTATATTTATTTAAGGCATATTAGTCTATAGTAGTTGAAAGAACAATTGATCTATCACATTGTAAATTGAAGTTATAAAAGTTATAAAAAATAGGGAAAAGAGAATATTGCAATTGGTTGGGAGAGAACTCTATATTATGGATAATCTAGTATTATTAAAATTATGGAAAAAGAAGAATACAATGTCAAGGATGTGATTACAGATGTGAATGATGATGAAGATCATATTTAGGAAATTGAGAGTATAGTTGAAGATGAACCTCCTAATTTCACAAAAAAAATTGATAAGTTAATGAGTTGTGAAAAGATACCATTATATGATAATTGGACTAAATATATAGATTTTTCATCCATGTTAAAGATTTATAATTCGAATGAAATAAATAGATGTAGTGACAAAAATTTTATGGAACTTTTTTCTCTTTTGAATGACATGCTCCCATAAGATAATGAGCTCAAATTCCAAACATATGACTCAAAATAAATTATACACTCTGTGGATATGATCTCTGAAATAATACACACATAAATGAATTACTGTATAATTTTTCTCAATGAAAAAAAATCATTTAATGAATTCCCAAAGTGTGGTGCTTCTCAATTGCAGAAAGTTGAATCTGGTTCGATAAACTGTTTATGGTACATTCCAATAATTCCAATGTTTATGCACATATTTAGAAGTGATAAGGCAAGAGGGAAATTGATGTGTCATGTAGATACTAAAAATAATGATGGGAAACTATATCAATTGATAGACGCTCCTTAGTGGAAGAGAATTGGTAATGAGTATCCTGAATATGGAAACATTCCAATAATCCTTCATCTCACGATATCTATAGATAGAGTAAATCCTTTTAGTTTTTAAATCATCAGTCATAGTAAACATCCATTTATGTTGCTAAATTATAACTTTCCACCATGGTTATGCATGAAATGAAATTCATCATGTTATCTATGATTATATTAGGAAAAAAATAATCAGGGTAATGATATTGATGTTAATTTTCCTCCATTGATCGAGTATTTGAAATAATTGTGGGATTTAGGTGATAAGTTATATGATTTATACAGAAATGAAGAATTCCCATTGAGAACCTTGTTTTATGGGTTGATAAATGAATTTCCTTCAGATGTAAATTTTTTAAGAGATAAAATTTGAGGAACTCAAGGGTGTAATTTTTTCAAATCAGGTAAACATTCTATTATGTTTAAACATTCATCAAAAACCATTTTTCTTGGACATTGCAAATTTTTACGCCAATGACATAAGTATCGATCATGGAAAACATCCTTCGATGGATGTTTGGAATAACATAAAACACAATCTCCACTAATAGGTGATAAAATATTTGATAAAGTAAAATATGTGTATACTTGTTTTGGTAATCCATTTTCAAAAATCATTACAAAAACTGGTTGAAAAAATAGATCAATTTTTTGGACTTCCTGTAGTGGAATTTCATGTACTTCATACATTTTTTTGATGTTATTCATGTTGAAAAAAATGTATGTGATTGTGTCATCATAACTATTCTAATTGAAATTTAATAAAAAAATGATGGAAATATTTCTAGGTTGAACATGGATGACATGGGTATAATAGAAGAGTTGATGCTAGTGAAAGGTGATAAATGAACATTTCTTCCACCAACTACTTGCACTATTTCTAGGATGGAGAGATATCAGTTTTGAAACTTTGTGAATGACATAATGGTTCCATAGGGGTTTTCATAAAATATTAATAATAACATTGCAATGAACAATTTTAAGTAAAAGTGTTTGAAATCACATGAATACAATGTTTGGATGAGAGATCTAATTCCTACAACTTTATATTGAATTTTTTCCATGATTTCCCTTCATACAATAAACAAGATATAGTTTTTATTCAATGATATATCCCACAATGTTATAGACCTAGAGAAATTACTATCTATGAAAAGATAAATTACCATCATATTATGTGAATTGTAAATGTTCTTCCAGACAAAATTCTTTGACAGGATGGTCCACTTATTGAAAGAGATTCGAATATGTGGTCCTATACACTATATATAGATGTACCCCATTGAATGGTATATGAAGATTTTTTAAAGGGTATGTCAAAAAAATTAAATAGGATGGAGGGTTATATTATAGAGAAATATATGGTTGAAGAAGTTGTTGAAATCTTTACCGAACACCTGTCTAGTGTGGAAGAATTGGTCAACCGAAATACCATCACACTTGGTGAATTACAGTTGAAGAAATTTCTAGAAGATATGTTGTCAAAACAAATATTACATATTAGGAGAAATAACACATATATGTTTTTCATAATATATTAGAGTATTACCCATATTCTGAAACTGAAAAATAAATTAATAGGCATTTGAATCCATCAAGGGTTGAAAGATGGATATCAAATACGGATAATCAAAAATTTATAGGATGGTTTTGAGACCATATTTTTATGGAGTCATATGAAAATATGGATTCTATTTCAGAAAAACATTGATGGATAGTTGGAGGACCAAGTTTGTATATATTATCTTAAAATGTTTATGTAATTAATTGTTATACATTCAATATAAATGAACATGATGAAGATAGTACCATGAAAAATAGTAGAGTTTCCCTTGTGGCTAAAGTGATGCATGTTTCTAGTACTAAGGATAGAAATATAATCTATGCGAATATGTTAGTCATTGGTATCATAAACAAAATATGGGTGTGGGGTTATAAAACATTCAAAGTGATGATTTTTTAATGTATGTGGGTTGATAATAGAAGTGATATTAAAATAAATGAATTGGGATTCATAAAATTTGATTTTAGTAATGAAGGGTATAATGACAAACCATGTATAATGGAATCATAGGCAGTATAGGTAATATATATTCTAGATCCCGTAAACTGAAAGTGTTCAATTGTTCTGTTATCGACCAAAATTACAAGAGTATCAGATGAAAATTCAACTGAGGATGACCCTTTAATTGGGATGTCCTAATCTTGTCATAGAAGTCCAAATATAGATGAATTTTTGTATGTCATAAGACACCATAATGAATGGATTTGGATAGTTAATGGAGGGGCAAAACATTTTAGCCGTTAAAAATGAGTGTTCAATAATCATTTAATTATTTATGAAATATACATCAAGTTACCTCATGTTATAATTTGATCATTGTTGTATTTATATAATAAAAATTAAATGTTAAACCACTTATATAGATAATGACTTCTTCATGTGCTGATGCTCCAACCACCAACTACTACTCATAGTGCAGAGAAACAACGAACTTTTTCACATGATGGTGATTTAAATCCTAAAGAACAACATGTTTCTAAACCTATTAAAGCTCTCAATATAGAGGTACACTGACCATATTCACATGCTAATGCTACCACTCTAGAGTAATAACATATTGATGATGTTTAATCCGATGAAATTGTAGTTGACGATGGATCGATGATGTAGAAAAAATTGGAGCACCATAGTTTGACGATGTTAGTAAAAATCATTTAAGATAAAATAAGAGGCATAAAATAAAAGTTCATATGGAATTCAAGGAAATATCATGTTAACCCCAACAAGGCCATGTTTATTAGATACATTGGAATATTTAAATGAAAATTCATGTTGATTGATGTTGATTCATGGCACCATGTTGTGTTCGTGATTATGACACTGATGTGGGAAGAGATTATGGTAGCATTATGATATAATTTCTTTATTTTATGAAAAATTAAAATAAAGAATCATTGAATTAAACTTCATTATCTCTTGAAGTGTTCATTTATAGTAGATAAATACCTTTAGAAGTATGAATTAATTCTTTCTAGAAGGATTTATAGGGTATTTCGCTCAATTCTAAGGAGACTTCATATTGAATATGTTAAAGGGGAAATAAACCCACACCCACACATTATCGATGTACACTTGATAACCAAAGAGGCATGGGATTCATTTATTTTTCATCGTGTGGATGTGTCTTTTTAGGTACATTGTGGCTAGAAATAAGTCGTTTGGAAATATGTATATTAATCACTTTGATTGATAATTTTTTATTTATGAAAAAAAAATTGGGTACTGAAAATAATGTCATGGAAAAAAACCAATGTATCCCTATTATAAAGCAAGGATGGGATACACTTCACTTGAAAAAAACATTGGTTGGAATTTTTAATCTTCGTTAATACTTTTATGTGACATGGAACAACAACATAATTATTCACCTATAATTATATGCAGATTAATGAATCTGAATCTAAATCCTCTTGCATCCCACACAATGTTCTATGGAAGGATTCATGTGTAAATAAATATGGGATAATAATAGATAAAAACTCACAAAAAGTATGGGAAACATGTGCAAGTATAACATTTTAATTTTTTTCTTAAAATCACTATTATATAATAACGATGAATTGTTTTCCTATATTTTCTATCTGACATATTCACAATAATCAGTAACACCTACACTAGATAAACACATACTATTGGTGGTCTTGAACTAGCCAGAATAGTATGGACACATCAGATTTGTTGGTTTTTGGGTGACAACCTGAACATATTTAGAGAAAAAAAACAACAGTAGAGAAATAAAGATAAAGAAATGAAACATGTTATAGAAGGACTAGATACCCTTAAACAATGATTCAAATAGTATAGAGAGTTTTTATAAACGTTTTTGAGGATAATAAAAGAGAATAATAAACTCAAGAACAAAATTTCCAGACAATCCCTCCACCCACACTAATTTTGAGGTGATCCATTTCCTTAAATGAGATTTCTTAGTTGATGTAATCAGTGTTCTAATAATTATTACTAAGATATATGAATCAGATTAACAGTCATACCTTTTTTATAATGATATTATGCTGGGTTAAAATGATTGTGATTTATAGTTATCAGAACCCACCCATCACTTTTTGGCGAGGGCTGCGGTGTTCAATATCCAAAACCTAACACTGTACAACAGACCACTTCCAATAGGTCATGTGATAGTATGGATTTTTATATTATATGATCTGAGAATGAAGCTACCTAATCCAATGGATGAGGAAGATATCCATATGTTCTACCAAGATATTGTTACATTCATCATATGGATCCCAAATCTTTTAAAAAACATATCTAAATGGAGGTATTAACTTCTAATTTATTTTTCATAATAAACATTTGAAAATTAATGAAAAAAATATATGAACCAATTAATTTTATTACAGATAAAAAATTAAAGTGGGTGAAATGAATGGTTGACTCAACACCATATAAAGGATCAACCAACTGATCGAAAAGATCTTTTGAAAGAACATTTAATCTTCCCATTAAATATCCTCATTTACAAATATTGATAGTTCAAGTGAATACACAACTTCAAAGTGGTATTATTCACATAGATGATTTGGAATAAAAAATGTACAGAGAAGAATTTATTAATTACATTTCTTCTAATAATGTAGATGAAATCCTTAATTATGAATGGTCAGGAGCCTTAGTTTTAAATGTATGCAAGAGGTATGTTTTCATGATTTAATTTTCGAAAAGATAAAATTCTATGTTAATTATGACTAAATTAATTTCATATTTTTTTTCTAGAATATATATCAATAAAAATTTAAGTTATTTCCCCGTGAAAAAATTTGAACATGTTAGTCCTCATACCACCTCTACAGACCAAAAAAAATATAATCCAAACTAATCGATGAAATAGTGGAAATCCTATCCAAATCATTTGAAAGAGAACATGGGAATGACATAGTTTTCATAATACCAACTATGCAGAGGTACAACTCTATAATTTAATCATATCAAAGATATTTTTATTTTTTCATTACTTATTCCTTTTTCTATCTTTGAAAACATTGGATGCTCATTATAATCAATTTGGATACTCCAATTTCATAGATTCACTACATGGATTACCAACAAACAGACCACACATGATGGATTTTTTATATTTCTGATACACAATATCCAATGTTTTAAAACTAAAATTCAAGCTCTTTAATTTATATTATTTTTTAATGAGGACACTTTTATTATATGGAAGTGTTTAAATATCTTCAAAATCATGGTATGAGGACAAGAATTGCGCACAATAACCTTAAAAAGTTATACAATTGGATAATTATTAGAGTATATATAATAATATTCCACTATCCAAATACATATAAAAAAATTTCATATTTTCCTCAATATTTATGCTGTATTTAAAACAAAAAAATGGAAAAGATTGTGGTTATTATGCTTGTAAATTTATGAGAGAGATCACATTATACCAAAAAGAACATCCTAAAAGAGGTATTTTTAATGTTAATTACTATTTCATTTAAATTGTTTTTTAATACTTTGTGAATATATATTTTTCAACAACAGCTATGATTTTCCAAACAAATAATATTCAAAAGATGATATATATTTTCTTAGAAATGAATGGGAATCATAACTGATCACAGAATTTAAACAAATAACATGAAGATGTGACTTCCATAGAAGTATTGGATTGTTTAAAATTTATGTTTAATTTAGTTATTTTTAGTATTAATAAAATAATAATGGTTTTCATATATATGTAGATTCCTTGGTTGGAAGTATTTTTTTGAGACTTTGGGATCTGTAAGAATCAAGGAAACATCAATATGACACTGGGTGTTATCAGTATGACTCCCGATGCATCTTATTATTTAAATTAAAATTAATTTTATTAAAATATAAAACTCACTTAGTCAAAACCGAACAAGAAAATTCACATTGTTTTGATTCTTTATGAAAATGATCCATAATTCATTTAAGACTTGTAATAATCTGCTGCACCTCAATCCAAAACTTGTTGTGACCAGTATGACTCAATGTGTATGTTATCTGTTTGAAATGAACATTTTACTTCAAAATGTGTCACCCACTAGAAAACAACAAAAAAACTCTCAAAAAGTCTTGATAATTTAAAATATTGATCCATAAATCATTTGGTTGTGGTTGGAATTAGTCTCATGTATAACTAATACAAGATGTGAGTGATATGCATCAAAGTGTTTTCTCACAGTTTATAATGAAATTTTAGTGAAAAAGATATGTTATGTAATTAAAACTAAGAAAACATATTCATATTGATTTAATACTTCAGAAAAAGGATCCCAGAGTAATTTGGGATGTTTTGGAATCATTCACACCTCAATATGATGCATAGTGTGACTAGTATGACACCAAGTACGTCTTTTTATTTAAAATTGACATCAATTTTAGTAAAAAAGAAAAATTCACATACTGAAAAATGAGAAAACACATTCTCATTGTTTCATACTTTAGAGAAATGTTCGTTGAGTCATTTAGGACATTTAGGATTCAACTACACCTCAATCAGAGGCACAATGTGACAAATACGACTCTAAGTGCTTATTTTGTATTTAAAATTAACGTTAATTTTAGTAAAAAGGACAATTGAACTACTCAAAACTGAGAAAATGAATTTGTATTGTTTTGATACTATTGGAAAATGATCCATTAGTTATTTGAGATGAGTAGGAGTCATCCACACCATAATCTAAGGCATGACGTGAATGATATAACTCTAAGTTCATATTTTAATTAAATTTAACATCATTTTTAGTAAAAACGATCAAGTGGTGTATTGAAAACAAAAAAATTAATTCGTATTGATTTTATTATTTAGGTAAATGATTGATGAATCATTTGGGATATCTTGAAATCATCTAAACCTCAATATAAGTAATGGGGAGACCGTTATGAATCATATTGTATCATTTTAATTTAAAATTTACATCAATTTTATCAAAAAGAAAAAATGAAAAATTTTATTCCATGGAAAAAATTCAAATTATTTTTGATAATTTAGAAAAATTATAAATGAGTCATTTGAGATGTGTAGGAATCTTCCATGCCCAAATCTGACACATGATGTAACTGGTATGACTATAAGTTTCTATTTATTTAAAATTGACATTAATTTTAGAAAAAGGAGAAGTTTCATAATTAACATTATGAAAACACACACATATTGTTTTGATACTATATGTAAATGATCCATGTGTTATTTGGGATGTGTAGAAATCATCCCCACATTAATTAGAGGCATGATGTTAATAGTATGACTCAAAGTTCATCTTTTTATTTAAATTTGACGTCATTTTTAGTAAAAATGAAAAAAGTGATATACTGAAAATCATGAAAAAACATTCATATTTTTTGATACTTTAGGTAAAAGATCCATGAGTTATTTGGTACATATAGAAATCATCTGTACCTTAATCTGAGGCACAATGTCACTGGTATGACTCCAACTGCATCTTTAATATTTTAAATTCCCATCAATTTTAGTAAAAAGGACATCTGACCTACTCAAAACCAAGAATTTATTTTTATTATTTTGATAGTGTATTGAATTGATCCGTGAGTCATTTCAGATGCCTGAAAATCATCTTCACTTAAATATGACACATGGTGTAACCGGTATGACTACAAATGCATCTTTTTATTTAAAATTGATATCAATTTTAGAAAATGGAATAAGTGTCATATTAAAAACCAATAAAACAGATTCATATAGTTTTGATAATTTATAAAAAATATTCAAGAGTTATTTTGGATGTGTAGGAATAAGCCTCACCTCAATCCGAGGCACGGTGTGCCTGGTATGACTCAAAGTGCATCTTTTTATTTCAAATTGATATTTTTTTAGTAAAAACAAACAAGTGACATACTAAAAACCAGTAAAACACATTCAAATTGTTTTTATACTTTAGAAAAATGATTCATGAGTCATATAGGATGTGTATAAACCATTCATATCCCAATAAGAGGAACTGTTTGACCGGTATAACTCCAATTGTGTCTTTTTTATTTTAAATTTACATCATTTTTAGTACAAAGGACATCGAACTTAATCCAAACAATACAAACACATTCAGATTGTTTTCATATTTTAGAAAAATGATACATGAGTAATTTAAGACATTTAGGAATCATCCTCACCTCAATCTGACACATGGTTTAACCAATATGACTATAAGTGAAACTTTTTATTTAAAATTGACATCAATTTTAGAAAATTTAAGAAGTGTCGTACTGAAAACCAAGAAAAGATATTTTAATTGTTTTTATAATTTTGTAAAATGATAAAAGAGTTATTTGGGATGCGTAGGAAGCATAATCACCTCAATTTGAGGCACAATGTGATCATTATGACTCCAAGTGCATCATTTTCCTTAAAATTGAAATCATTTTTAGTAAAAAGGAATATGTTATGTACTAAAAACTGAGAAAATGAATTCAGATTGTTTTTATAGATTAGATAATTGATCCATGAGTTATTTGGGACATGTAGGAATAACCCTCACATCAATATAATGCATGGTATGACCGATATGACTCAAAGATCCTATGATCAGTTTAAAATTTAAATTTTTGTTCAAAATGTGTGTCACTCACGGAAAACCAATCTAATGTGCTTCGATTGTCTTCAGAATTTTAGAAGGCGTTTCATAAGTCATTTGTGATATGTATGAAGTATTACCACATCAAACCAATAATAAAGGTGACATAAAAGACTCAAAATTATTATTTCATGTATGAAATGACAATTTATTTAAAAACAAAACTCGCATATAGAAAACAAAAAATGGAGTAGGATTGTTTTGATAATTTAGGAAAATGATCCATCAGTAATTTGTGATATCTAGGAATTAGACGCACCTAAATTCAATTCACATTGTGACTGGTATAACTCCAAGAGTTTCATTATTTATAATTGACATTAATTTTAGAAAAAGAATAAGTGGAAAAATCAAAACTGATAAAACACATTCAGATTGTTTTGATATTTTAGGACAACAATCCATAACTCATTTGTGAATTGTAGGAATCAACCCCAAATCAATAATATGAACTATGTAATTGGTATAACTCTAAATGTGACATTTTTTATTAAATGTTGACAATTTATTAATGTATTACTTCATATAAACATTTAATTTATTTTATTATAGTATTATTGACATAATATTTACTTTTTTATACAGGAAAAATCATTTTCTCATATTGAGATGATTTATTTGGGAATTGATTCCAAGGACGGACATTTTTGAGAGGGGATCACAAGCATCAAGAATATAAAACATTAATATGCTTTATTGTTTTTTGGATAACTGTAAAATATAAGTATATAAAACATTGTTTGAAATAATATAACAATTCTTTTTTTGTATATAACATGGTTAGAAAAAATTGTATTCCTCATGTTAATTAAATGTTTATAGCATTGTCTAAAATTATAGTTATTTTAGGTGTGCAGTTATATTAACAGAACACTATAACAAGATTTGGATTTATCAGCGCTATTTCTAACACTGAGAAAGGGGGGACATTTCAACTCTTTTTTTAGCATGGATAAAGGACTTACAAAATCATAGATTTTTTTTCATTGATAAAGGGGACCCCCACCCTTTATCATCACTGTGATTAATAGTTCATTTTTACCACTATTATAATCTTTTTTGCATGATGTTAAATAGCATATGTGTATTAGTGTATTGTGTTCTATATTTTTATTAACATTCATAATGAATTTATATTTTATCATGTACACAAATATATATAATATAAACTAATTTATTAAATTTATGTAATTTATTTATATAATATACTTCTATAATATATTTAAATTTTGTTATTTAGTGAATCATATATTTATATATAATTTATTTATATAATACATAAACGTACTTAAATAAAATAAATTTTATTATTATTAGAAATTTAAATTTATCAAAAATGACTTCTTACTATTATTATTAAATATTTTTTAAAATTATAAAACAATATAGGGGTTATATAATACATTTTTCAAATATATTAGTTTATAATTATATACCCTCTCTCACACACACAAACACACACACACACAACGATATTGCATAATATATTTAAATACAATTATTTCTATATAATTATTTTATATAATTAACATATTTAAATAATTTATATATTATATATATATATAGTTACATATACACAGTTATATTTATATTTATAAATACATTTATTTTTATGTTTTCAAAACACATAGACATACAATTTTAATGCGATATATAATGTATATTTCTTTTTTATAGTTATATATATAATTTTTTATATATTTAATATTTTAATTTAAATTAATTATATGTTTATAGTGTATTTATATAAAAAATTCATAAATACATTTAAGTAATATCATGTATACAAATATATATAATATAATCACAATTTAATAAATTTATATAATTTTATATATATATATATATAATTTAAATAAAATTATATTGGGTGTTAGAATTATATATAATTTATATAGATACATACATTCATACATACATAAATACAACAAATTTACATATTAATTGGATATTACATACATACATACATACATACATACATTAAAACATTCATACATAAAGAATTTACATATTTTATTATTCTTATTCTTATTCTTATTAGTATAATTAATTTTTTAAATAAATAAAAAACTAGAGGGGACCTAAAAACCCAATAATATACGTGATAATATGGGGTTTATAACCAATGTTATTTTTTGATAAATAAATTATATATTTACTGTCAGTTAGTCTAAACCACCGCTAAATAAATAATTTAGTTGTCAATTTTCAAAAAATATTATTTAGCATGTTTTATAAACCATCGATAACAGAAAAATTAATATCCATTATAGACCATAATTAATAGATTATATTATTGGAAATCTATAATTCTATATTTTTTAAATAAATCAATCATATATTTAGTGATGGTTGTCTCGAAATAGATGCTATATTATTATTTAGTGGCGGTTTTTCTTTAATCACAACTAAATAACCCATAAAAATAATTTATGGGTGATTGTGAATCACACTATCTAAACACCACAACTAATATACTAATTTTTTTATAGTGGTTTTCGGAGGGAATAAAATCTCAAGGGTGAGATGACTCTGGACTAGAGATGTGCCCCCCCCCCCAATCTTGATTACTAGAGGGATTAGAGTAATTATATTTGGGTAATCAAAAATACAAAACCAGTTGGTTATTGAGATACAATTCCAAAAATAATAGATGTATGTAGAATGTTTCATTGTATTTCTCCCAAGATAGTTATTTTTTTAGTTATTTTTTTAAGTTATAATTTTCTCTCAAATGAGAAAAACTCAGACAAAGATCTTATATTTTCATGAAACTTTTTGACAATTATTTATGATTAATAAATAAAAAAACATAAATAAATCTAATGTAAAATATTCCTAGATCGATCAAAATTGTATTTTTGGTTTTATAACTCTTATTTATGTTATGATTGCGTGTTAAATATTAAAAACTAAGAAAATGAGAATGGATTGTTATGAAAATTTATAAAAATGAATGTCTATTATTTTTTGAAAAATAAGAACATGCCACATGCCAATCAAACATTTGATTTCACCAAAATAATTCAAATTTATTTTCACATTATAATTATGATTTAAATGTTTTAGAAAGATCAAATATATGTAAATGAGTTGGTATTTTCATGAAACTTTGCGACAATGAATATAATTTAATTTCTAAATAGTAAAAAAACCATCGACCATCCTTTCTCTAGGATGGTATTGATAAAATGTAAATATTAAAAATTATATCTTTATAGATGTCAATCAAATTGTCAAATATATGTAAAAAACTCTAATTTATATGTAAAATTTGGACATTAATCATTAATTAATTTGTGACTTATAGGATCAAACCACATATCAATCACATGTGTGATATGTCTATAATGATCGAACATTCATTTTATAATTCTAAATAATTTTTAAATACAATATATTCATCACATGATCAAAACTATGTAAACGAGTTCATAATTTTGTCAAAATTATGAATGACACTGTTCAAATAATTTATGACCTATAGTTAAAAATTTCATGCTAATCTAACATGCGTTGTATATGAAATGATCCAAAATAATTTTTCAAAATTACATAACTTTTGTAAGTTATAAATGCATGTAAAATAATTAGAATCATGAAAATAATTTTAGATTTCATTAATATTTTGGATAATTATTTTTTATTAATGTATGAAATACAGAATTAAAATAGGAATCTTTTTTATATCTTACAGGGAAACACCCACAAAGTCATTTAAGAATATGAAAATTATTATTCAATGTTTTTTCATATTTTCCTATCTATTTATTTATTCCTTTTTTATGTTTTATAGAGTATTGAACCTGTGGAATATTTTTTGAATGGTGGGTGACCTCACTATGTCGTGGTCATGTGAAAAATATGCATGGTGTGGGTTCAGTTTGTATAAAATATGATAATAGCTATAAATCATGAATTTTAGGAGGTATTATATTTTTGTAGTTTCCTTATATGAAATGGGGGAGACAAACACACCATCATGGGAACCATGGTGTTTTTAAAGGGAATGAAAATGTGAACCTTCAGCACACCATTGTCTGAATAGGGTAGATATTTTTATGATACCAAAGGGAGTCCCATGTTATGGTACATGTCGTTATAAGAATTTTGGAACCCAATCTTATTCTATGAGAAGGGGAGACCATTCCATGGTGGTTGGGCATGATGTGATTCTTAGTAGTGCACTGTGGAATGGTGAGATCATGTGTCGTGGAATCAGTATTTTGTGTATCCTCCCCCATGGTTTTGTTCCTTTTAATTCCTTCAGTGTCACTCATTACTAGTTTTATATAGGAAACACTTCTCAGATCCTTCTATCCTATCTTCGACCAATAAAATGCAAATGGTCTCTTTGTTCGATGTTTCTCCAATTTCAGTAGGCCCCTCCTCTCCTTCAGCAACATTGAATGATAAGGTGGTTGGCGATCCATAGGGCTTTGTGGTTCTATCTACCAGCCAATATTACACTTTTATCAACTCTTGTAAAGACCTAGTGTTCTTTGATTCCCCATTCCCTAGTGGGGGTCTTGGGGGGTGTCAAGAGGCTGTCATGTTGATTGTCTATATGAAAGGCATCGATACAAGCTACTAACACCCTTCAGAGTCACATTCTTCATGGATCTTTGGTCAAAATATTTTCTTCCATCAATGTATCTCCTCATGATATTTTGATCGATCCAAGTTTATTCATTATTTCAAACCATTATTCTATTCTATATCTGGTGGATTCTTCAGGACCCTCTTCGTAGGTGCCTGAGGGGGATAAATCTTCTTTAGAAGAGAATCCTTCCTATCCCCATTAGATGCCTTCAAAGTTGTTTCTTCCTCCTTGGTATCCTCTCCCTAGGGGCCTGAAATACCCAAGTCATCTTCAACTAATGTTTTTCCCTTCTCTAAAGGTGATCAACCCTTATTCTAATGGTGTGTGGTCTAGTTATCAAAAGATATTTCTCTATGAAATATCCCTTGCTCCATCTAATTATAAATTTCTAGTTTCCCTGGGGCCAAAACAAGACGCTACCCACATTCATGTTATGTTTTATATCCTGGAATGCTCAGGGCCAAGGTGTCGAGGTTAATTCAGATTTCATTTCCACTGAACCCTAAAAACATAAAGTCTCTCTCATATCTCTTCATGAATTGAAACAAGACTTCTCTAAAATATCATATTTTTTACATTGTCTTAAAATGCTGGACACTCTACTTGAAAATCCATGCAACACTCATATCTTGGTTTTTTCGTAACAGTAGCATCTCAGTGGTCCTCATTAATGCCTTAATGTTTCATATTACTAAAATGGTTTCATCCCTCTCTAAGAGTTTTTTAATTATTTTTTTTCTATCGTAGCTGTGATTCTTAAAAAATAAAGGAAATTTAGAGCATTTTGGGTTCTTTTTCTCTACGGAAATCCCTATGGATCGTGGATGGGGATTTTAATATCATCGCTAGTGTGCATGAGAATAAAGGGAGATTCCCTTTCCCCATGAATGATTCTGAATGTTATGTTCACTTCATCGATGTTAATGGGATTATGTATCTTGGATTTTATTAGGATCCCATTACATGGTGCAATAATAAGAAGGGGGGATCTCATTCCTGGTGTCACTTAAATCATTATATGGCTAATAAACAAGTGATTTCTTCTTTCTCTATAAAAAAGGTGACACACAATTTAAGAGGAACTTTTTTTATCATTATCCAGTTTTAGTTTCCCTATATTATAGTAAAGAGAGTGTGGACCACTTATCCTTATATTAGTTATAGGCATACATTTCAGGTTTCCACCAGACTGTTGAACAATCATGGAACAAACTGATCAGGGAGAGTTGTTGGTTGCGTTTTCATTCTAAGATTCATAGGTCCAAGGATGATCTCAATGTCTAGAATAAATGGAAAACACTATGTTTTCTGGATATGGATTTGATCAAGTATGATATCAAGAACATGGATACTAGTTTAAAAGTTAGTTTGGATGAGTAGATTTTTCGGGAGATGATGAGGAAGAAAGCGATTCAAGAGGATATGGTTCTCACAAATGAGAGGATAGCTTGTGAATAGGAAATGATTTTGTGGATTTGATAAGGGGATCAGAACATGGATTTTATCCACTCTTGTTTCAAGGAAAAATGAAAATCCATGAGAACTATCATTGTTTTGGATGGAGGTTCCATTTTTTAAGATTCTAACGTAGTTGGGGACATGGATTTTTTTGTATTTGGAGAGAATATAGTAGGATTTAACTCGAGGATGATGAATGGATACCCAGATAGCTATGACGAGATTCTTTATGTTGTCTAGTGTTTGGTCTCATCTGAGAAACATTTATTTATTTTTAGACTGTTCCTTCTGAAGAGGAGGCCCATGCCGTGTTGAAAGGGCTTAATCCAGAAAGCACTCCTTGACTAGATGGATTTCCTAGAGCTTCTTACAATCATTCTTGGAGTTCTGTTGGAAAAAAATTAACAATAGTAGTTCAAGATTGCTTCAAGGGAAAACCATACTTGTGTGGCCAGTTCTACCTCATTGTTGATTATTCCTAAAGTGAGGGCCTTGAAATATATTCAACACTATGGGATGGTTAGTTTATTAAACTTCTTGTATAAGGTGATGTCTGGTGTCATCTACAAGAGGATTTATGATCATCTTCCTGGGGGGATTTCTGGTGAGCATCATTATTTCTTCAAGGGGATATCAATTCAAGGAGAGACAGAATTGGCCCATGAACTGACTAGTTTTATCAACATCAAGTCTCATGGATCCAATATGGTAATAAAATAGGATATGGATAAGGAATATGATCGAGTAGAGTGGAGATTCATTCTGAAAGTGTTATTACAGATGGGATTCTCTAATAAAGCAGCATAAAATTTCTTCTGGTGCTTTAGTTGTTCAAGGGTGTATATCTATTTTATGGGAAGATTATATGGTTTCTTTAAGGTAGTGCATGGCCTCAAGAAAATTGATCCATTATCTACTCCCCTATTCATTATTGCATAAGATGTTCTCAACAGACTCATAAAAAGGAGTTTAATAATGGGTAATAGCTTCCCTTTTAGGTGCTGGTCTCACCAGAATATGGTGTCTCATCTTATGTTTAATGATGACTTGGTTGTATTCCGGAATTTCATTAGGATATCCATTAGATGCATTAATATAGTTTGGGAAAACCATTATAAGTGGAGTGGGAAAGTGATTAATTTCTCAAAGATTAGTTTTTATATTTCTCAAAGATTCTCAAAGTAATGAGTCTCTTATTTTTTGAGAAATATTAATATTAAAAGGGTATATTTTCCTATAGAATACTTGGGTGCCCCCATTTTTCCATGGTACATGAATATGATCACTTCGACCATCTTATTCGGAAGATTTTAAGTAAGGTTCCCAACTAGAAAACATGGTTTTTATTGTTTAGTGGAAGAATCTCTCTTGTGAATAATCTTTTGTCCTCTATTCCTATAGATTCCATTTCTGCTATTCAGGTTCCCATTAAAGTGGTTTCTTTTATTGAGATAATTCTGACTTCATTCATTTTGTATTCTCATGAATATGGTAATCTTCATTGGGATTCATGGGGGCATCTGGCCAAGCTGGTTGAAGAAGGAGGCAGTAATGATAGAAATCTATTGGTTATGTTAAGATACATGTATGCAATACCTGTATAATAATGCATGGATGAAAAAAATATCTAGGTTATTCACATGAGAGGAAAATATGGTAGGTCTGTGAACAATTAAGGAGGGAGATCATCCTCAATCTGTCCCTTGGTTCAGCATCATCTCCCTCTTATTCAAGATCATTCTAGATGGACTGTGGGAGAGGGGAACATTTCTTTCTGGTTTCACAATTGGATGGATGAAATTTTAAGGGTTTATTAGGTGTCATGATATTGGGAACAATTTCTTTGAATCGATTTGATTTCCGAGCTTAATCGATATGGTTCTGTCCCCAGAACAGTGTGTTATCTTCAACATCATTGAACTCTATCGGGAGCTAGATAGATGCATTTTTTATGGATTTAATTTATAGTACCTTTTCCCTAAAAGATTATCGCAGGGTGTTTCATATAGGAGGTGGGGAAGATATCTGGGGGGAGACATTGTGGAGAAATGATATCCCCAAAAAGATTAATATCCTTTTATGGATAATTAGGAATCGAGCATTGGACACTGGTGATAATATTCAACGGCTTGGCATTACTAAGGCATCCAAGTGTTCTTGTTTCATATTGTGCAAGGTAGAGACATCCAATCACCTATTATTTAGATGCAATTGGGATATTTTAGTGTGAAGTGCTTTTGGTGAGTTTACAAGCTTCCACCCCTATGAGGCCACTCTTCTAGCTTCCGAATGATTGATTTCATCGTGTACCTACTAATAGTTTAGAGAAAGAGGCCATATCCATTGTGATGTTAGCTGGATGCTAGTGTATTTGGAGGGATTTGAAATTAGTTAGTTTTTGTGGGGTGGATATCCAATTCCATTGTTTAATCATTCATACCATGTTTTGGTTGTGTGACATTTTTAGCTTTCTAAATATTGGGGAGGATTCTCTTACATTCAGGTTTATTCGGGTTGGGGCTCTATCTCCCACCATTTCAACGAGACAAGGGAGTTGTATTCATTGGAATCCCCTTTTCTCAAGCATCAATATTAATTGTGATGGTTCTTGTAGCTTGGGTTCACTTTG
This sequence comes from Viscum album, assembly GCA_963277665.1. Lineage (NCBI taxonomy): Eukaryota > Viridiplantae > Streptophyta > Magnoliopsida > Santalales > Viscaceae > Viscum > Viscum album. Next base: position 233,471,252 of record OY728141.1, read on the forward strand.
AGGAGGAGGTGTTGTTCGAGACTTTGGTGGTTATGTTATTTTTGGATTTCATTTCGTGCTTTCTTCAAGGACATGCCCGTTAGGCAGAGGCAATGGCCCTCCATACTAGGTTTCAAATTTGTCACCAGAGGATCATTCCTATAATGGTTGTTCATATGGATTATTTAGTTCTTCATGATTCACTAATTTTTTCTATTAAGATTCCATGATCTATCTTCTATACTATTAGAAGGTGTAAACGTTATCTCACCAACACTATGAAGGTTCTTCACATCTGGAAGGAGGCGAATAAAGTTAAATATTTCTTGGCATCCATGGTTACCCAAAGCTCTGATATCTCTTTGCCTCAAATTTAATCTCATTCCCTACGAATGGGGTGAACCTTGTTTGATGGGATGCCCTTGGATTTCATTACTACATGCCACCCTGAGCTGTTATTGTAGTTCTCTTTGTTTTTTTTGGAATAAAATCATGATGGCTTGTGATTATAAGATTCATGGGGTTTAATATCCCAACCCCAATCAAATCCAAACAGTTATGGAAGTAGAGAGTTACAATACTTCATGTGTGACTCCCCATACACCAAATTATTCATTCAAGCTGCAAGGGACAAATATAATCATTGGGACACTATGACCTCAAATTAGAGTTCACAATAATAGAAAAAACAGATATTATCCAGATTAATAGACCACCAGAGTACATCAAATCAACATAAAAAATAAAAAATTTCTATATGTGACAGAATGTGGTATGTAATAAGTCGCGTCGACTCATTATCCACCCATTGGGATGATCACATATAAAATAAAAGAAAGAAAACATGAGGCTATACTAAATCACCAATCAATACCTAAAACATAATATCTAATCCCATATAAGATATTTGGATAAATCAATAAACTTTTTTCCCAAGACCAACCCAAACCTATTATTAGGGAGGTTTGATCAACAACCTTAGTTCCATGATTACCCAAGTAGAATGTGAGTAAAAATCAATAATAAAAGATAAATTTGGTTGTGTAAATAACCACTAAATGGTGTGTAGACATGTGAATGTGACATTAATAGCTTAATAAATAATTAAATAAAATCTAGAAGCATAAAATACTAATCACTATGGATTCATGAGAACTAACATAAACATGTGATCATCACATACCTTCTTTGTATAGTGTCTGGATATCTTTGGTAATGTCACAAAATCATTTCAACCAATATCAGTCCCATGTATTATTCTTAGTAGAAGGTCCTTCAAAAAAAATAAGAAGAGTCCTAGGAGTATGTAGGGGGAATACCCACACCAATACCCTATTATATGAATTGAATGAATGTGTCTAAAGAATTATAACCATGATAACATATGAGATGAATCTAAAGAGTGTATATAAAAAATTTAAACATGGATAACTAGTGAGTTAAATCAAAGGAGTCTTTCCATGGAATTATAACCCTAATAATATCCATGATTAGTCCAAGGAGCATGTCCAAGAAATTATCACCTAGATAAACAATGAGATGAACCAAAGAGTATGTCTAAAGCCTTCTAAACAAGATTACATGCATCTCAATTGTGTGTATATCCCGTTATATGGATCGATGAAGCATGTACATGGAATCCCAACTTTATATCACGCATGAAATCTGAATCCTAAGATCATATACTAAGAATATGTTTTATCTATATTAATCAAGATGGGTAGTGTATCTGACCCTAATGATCCCATGCATCTCATCTCGATGGGGTTAGCCACCTTCTTGAACCCATTTAGAAACTAAGGTCAGCCTCATTGATACACAACCTATTCTCATCACATCTATAAGTGTCTTAAACCTTCAATTAGGGTTCCAAGGTGACACCTATACTCATTACAACCCATTTACCATATACACCCTCGTAGGGGTCAAAGTGTCATTACGGTACCCATTAGGGTCCCCTAGGTCACATCATAGTCTATACACCTCAAAAGGTACATCAATACAAAAGTATTCTCTTGGGTCTAAACTCTTCAATTAGAGGGAATAACAACCATAATCAATATAAAGTCCATAAAAAGTCCTCCATGGTCTCATAGGAAAATCCATACAGGCACCACTCAAGAGAGAAGGCTCAAAGCCATTTTCAATACCAAAGTGACCCTATAAATGTTCTCACACCCAACCTATCCAAGTTGTACCCATGGAACTCCTACCATGTGATCAAATTTCCAATGAATGAAACACTATCCACAAGATGTCCACACTATCCCCACAACTTTAATGTATCCAATGATTTTATTCTGGCATTCTTGGGCCAGTCATCAATAATGAAACACTCTCCTCTATAAAGATGTATTTAGGGAACCTTTTCTAACGGAGTTTCAATATATTTAGTTTAAATATATCTCATGCCTTAGGGTTCATTCATCTCAAGGAATAGGATAAAATCAAGGCATTATAATTTGGTGGCTAAAGAAATCAAGCTAGTTCACAAGGGTCTATCATGTCACTTGACACTTTGTTTAACTCATGGATGGTCATTTTATGTTAATTAAAAAATTTATATAATTAATAGGTGAATCAATCTGAATTGTGAGGCCAAACATATCAAATGTGAATAAATAATTCATAATACATTGGGGCACGTATACATGACCACCTACCTCAATTATAGTGTTATTAGCTTTAATTACGACTACGTTGTTCTTTCTCAAGATCATCCAACTGTAATAGACCATTGTCTAAGACAATGAGGCCCTAAAAAATATCACAATAATTAATAAATTTATTATAATTAAAAACATGATTAAATAATACATATTTATTAATTCAATTTTTTTAATAATTTAATAAAATAAATTTTATTGGAAATAAATACCAAATAACCAACTAATCACACTTATCACACCAAACCTGCAACCAAAAGCATGTAGGAGGTCCACACACACACTCGAAACTATCCCATAAAAAATATTTAACCTCCAAAACCAATAATCTCACCACAAAAAAAATTATTTTATCAAATATAACCTTATATAAAATCCCAAAAAATGTAAAATAATCACAACATTATTCAATGACATTAAATCATGACCATGAAACGTCCTCTACCCATCATATGCATAATCCCCTTCCTATCAGTCGATTCCATTATAATCCAATGGAATCAGAACCAAAACCCTAAATCAGGACATCTGAAATCAACATACAATACATAAGAAGGAACAAAAGAGGAAGAAATTTGAGGATCATACCTTGAATCTCCAATGAACAACATCGAGAAAACCCAAATTTATGCAGAGTTGAATATGAAGAGGATGAAGCTCCCCTAGGATTGGTAATACGAGAGAAACATGAAAATTGGGACCCTAAGCCCCTAAATACAGATAATGGGAAATGAGGAATTCACTCTAATTTTAAATATCAAAGAGAAAAATGGCTCGCTCAACGGATTTAATCATTTCACGGTGGAATATATCTAGTCTCTAAAGAACATGAAATGCCCAAGGACATAGTTAGGCCTCCCACATCACATGTGGTCTTGCACCATGACTAGTTAAATAAATCACATATTGAATGGGGACCATTTTATAGTTGGTCACCATTCCCATTTTACTAAAAAGGTTTCCACCATGGTGTAGATTTTTCCCCATGATAATTTTTGACATATCATTCCTTACGAAATATATATTTTTACCTTCCAATTTCCCATAGGTTTCCCCCCAAGCACTACACCAAATCCAAGGCTCCCCACCCATGATCTTATAATTTCATCCTACACCATGGGGTCCACCACACCATGGTTCTCCCTTTTGGATAGGGAAAATATCTATACACAAAATAATCACTCAATATTTTCCCATTATCCTCTTAAGAAAATAATTCACTCTCTAGGCCTTGTTCCACACACAAAACATCTCCACAAGATTTTGAAACTATTAGAATCTTGATCAGGTCAATAGTTATCAGAATTAACCTCCCACCAATTTTAAAAGTTTAAATTGCCTTTGTAATTATCTACCCATATGGGCATGAGGTTTTAAAACCTCACCACCATAACAATTCTCATCCCTGATAAGTCTCAATGGAATTTATTCCAATAATATTGACATGTCATGGTCATTAAGTCACTCTCACTTTTCTATATTGTACTCCCAAATTCCAAATGAGATTCCTCTATAAAACCCTTAATAGAATGTTCATTATTCATCATTAACCGAGCAACTACTGATCGCTATCAATAAAACATAAAGAGTCTTAAATGTTTCCTTCTATCCCAAGACACAATCATTCATTCAATAAATTCTTCCCCTAGATTATAGAACTCCCTACCATAAGACTCTACTCATAATAGATGATTCTGATCCATGGTTCTTCCCACCATCAAAACCACCAACCAAAAATGTGATCTTTGTGGTCCAAAAACATACTCTATGTGATTTATATCTCATCGTATAAAATTACATTAGAAACACTATTTTGACTTACTATAACTAATTATTTTCAATATTATAAACCATACCCACTAAAATTCTATTAAAAACCCCACTCTTGATGCTGAAATTACTAAAAGAATCTGTAGATCACTAAAAACCCTACACAAAATTCTACACATGAGTTTCAATGTAATTAAACATTTGGATACTTGACCAACCAAAAAACAATGTTTTATTCTCACCCAAGGACTAGTAAAACATTGGTCAAACTCACACTTAGATCACCTCAAACTCAACCTGAGCCTGATGTGATCATATAGATTATGTTTAATACCACATCCAATTTTCGAAGATTGAATTTTCATCTAACTAGATAAATTTGATTCATTAGTTCACTTAAATCCATGTTCCACCTTGACCATCTAATGACTGGTCTCACTCATCCCCATGACTCTACCTACATGGGCTCATACCACTATAGATAATGTTCCTATAATCAATGCTTGTAATGATTGGACATGAGCACCCAATTAATTTTCAAGCTTAGACATGAAACATTCATCGCTACCCATTCTTAAAACATAAGAGCATCATCCCTGAAAAATGGTAAATACCATATGTTGTAAGGTAAAAACCCTCCATGGGAAATGGTTCACTCCCCACAATATGGATTCCATTGTACAAAATCATGAGTGAAACCTCAATAGGTTACATCATCACACATGTGTTTCTCCTACAGATCTATGCTCACCCATCTAATCAATACCAAACTAGGATCAATCAGGATTTTTCATGCCACCATAGTATATCTATTTCGGGTTACATCCCTTACAATATGGTGCTTCTTAATTTCATAAATCCTAGGGCACACACGCATAAAAGCCTCTCAATAAATCCATCATCCCTCAGTTCATACATGACCACTCACTGATTTCCATTTCACATAGTAACATACATAACTAGCATGTATCATCTCAATTTCATCCAAACCCAACAATCATACACTCCAATAACACCCAATCTCACATCCCACTCATGATCTTGTGAGTTATACACCATTGAACCATCTAAAAACAAAGAATCTGTAATCTATTCCAAGTGAAACGGAATTATAAATCAATTTAAACACCAAAACATGTTCTCATGCAATCAATATTTAGAGTAATCACCTATTTACGTATCTAACCTTTCTCTATCTTGTTTAACACATCTTACTTGAGACACCAGGATTATTTTATTAAAAAATTAGGCATCCCACTCATGTGAAGGTAAATAGCATGACCACCAACCAACATAGGAATCATTCTAGAAATAAAATAATAAATCCATGTTATACCACAACTCCACCCAAGAACGAAGCCTAAATAAATTGGTCCAGGTATCATATTGATCATTTCCTTGAATTCCCACTTTGATAAAAAAAATAACCCATCTATTCTATTTCTTATAAGGTAATCATATACCTAAGGTAACCCCTAATATAATTTACGTTATTAATTAACACCTCATACCTAATACTCATCTCCCCTATCCTAAAACATTTCTCAAGGTCACTAGGCTCACCCACTTGACCCATATCTCATATTTAATAGTGTTACAGTTTATGGAAAACACCTATTTAATCACATATCAAACATCAAATGACATATGACATTCTAAAATACCCACTCTATAGAATTTCAATAAAATATATATCCCAATAATCACATTAAATATCACCACATTCTAGGTCCTTCATTTTCCTTGGGAATCCACTTATGAGACTATACCCTCGATAATCCAAATCTCAGGAAAACCCTCACCGAGCCTCTACTTATGAGAGACACCCCATCTAGGATCATGTATCATCTATCCAAACACACACATATATATATATAATGACATATTAATCCCATTATATATCTTGAGTATACCATAGTATTTCGGTTTAGTTATATATAATTCCATCAAGAATCTTTATGGGAAAACACCATATAGTTTATTATTGAAACATTTAATAACAAACACCATTTTTTTCAGAACCAGTGTCAAAATTACCAACATGTGGTCTATCAATAGGAAATTATCTGCATTTATTAACCTATTATGGCCACTATGCATCCATTAATCCATATGACTATTTAGGCATCATTATAGATTATATCATGATAGGTCCACATGACATGTCAAAATAAATAATTTTTTTGGTCCAACAAAGTATAATTAAGACACTAGTTTATATGATAAAATATAATATATGTTATTACTAACACATTAAATAGCCAAATTCTCTATCATTAGTGATAAACGTGACACATTGAAGGAATATACCTTGTGAATCCTATATGAGAAATATGGTTCATAAACATAAACTCTTACCACCAACTCAGGAGCAAAAAACTAAATAAATCATCCATCATAAATCATAAATCTAGACCCCTTGTGTGCCAATATAGGTGAAAATAATATAACATAAATTCTAAAAATGATTAAAAACATTGTCATTCCCATGGTAACATAGACTTCCTATTGGGAAGGGTGTTCATGATGCTCTAGTCTGGTGTCCATCATTAGGTCTTACACATTCCTTTACCAAAGTCCTATCATATAAAAGATAGTAAGAATAAATAAAACCTATAATTCATTTTGTGACACCAGTCACATAAACCACTGATATAACTTTGTAATATTCTCACCCCAATTTACTCTGAATAATGACCAGATCAAAATTTTATGAGACCTCATGCATGCATCCCCATATTCCAGAGGCTTCCAAAAATGGGTGAGGGCCTAAGTTAATCATATGGATACATTCCATCAAATAAGCGTGAATACTATTAATAAAGTAAAACAATTACCTATAATAATACACCATTATATTTTACAGATGTAATATACAAATAAACAACACCCCAACATCAAATTAAATTTAGTAGGAATGTATTCATACTAACTCCCTGGTAACTGACATATAAAATACAAGCATGAAAATAGAAGGATATATAAAATTTATGAGAAATACCTCAAACCAAGCCTCTAAGACCATCTGAGCTATCTGGATCAATCATGTAACTCTGAATCCTTTCTAATATAAGCCTAAAACCCATGAAGTATGCTTGGGGTACCAATGTTCCAGGGAATCATGAGTACGGTGTGAGAAAATCTCAATAGGGTAACAGCAATGCAGTCTCATACATCACCAATAAATATAGTGTATACATATTTATGTGAAATAGTAATATCAATGAATAATTTACTGAGGAAATTTAAATTAATAACTATGGTCGATCCTTTGGTTCTAACGTGAACCTGAGATTGATCCAAACCTTCTTCGTCCAGTGCTAGTGTGTCATTTAGAATGTTAAATAATCACACCAATAACTATCATGATCATTTACAATTACTATGTGAAAGTACATGGAAATAGAAATTAAGCATGAGATAAATCTAATGACCATATCAAAGGAATTAAAATTAAATACAAAGGAGATGAATCCAAGGAGAATTTCTATGACATTTCAACCCAAATACCTTGTGAGATAAATCCAATAAGCATATCCAATGAATTATAACCTATAAGAACTATGAACTAAATAAAAGGATCACGTATATTGAATTCAAAATCATATAAAATTTGAGAGAATCTTAGGGGAATTTAAAAATAATTCTAACCCATATAACCTCTAAGAAAAATCTATGAGGTGTGTCCAAGTAATTCTAACCTGGATAACCCATGAACCGAATCCTTGGAGAATGTCAATGGTATTCCAATATGGGTAAAAAATATCTTGATGGATTTTAAATCCCACCATATGGATCTAAAGAGCTCTTTAAAGGCATCATAAACTAATATTTGGGATTTATGTTGGGTCAAAGGACCATTTCCTTGGCATTCCATGTATCTTAATACATCATGGTGGGTAGTCTTTCCCAACCTAACCATAAGATATAGTCCATCTTTATGGGTTCATCCTTCTACACAACCTTTTCCAAAGTCTATGGCTGATCACACTAGTTCATGACCATTCTATAATATAACTATAATTGGATCAAACCATTAATTGAGTCTCTAAGGTCACTCCTAGAATGATAACTGTCCATTTCATTTAGTCACCCTCAAAGTGGTCAACATGTTACTAGGGAACCCATCGGGGTCCCCTAGGTCAAAACATAGCCTGAACACCTCACAGGGGTCCCTCAACACCAGCATTATCTCTTTAGAAAACACACATCACTTGGAGTGCAAAATGTCCCTTGTTATCATCAAGTCTATCCCAAGATCTTCTTAGCTTCATAGGGAAATCTGTAAAGGTACATCTCTAGAGAGAAGTTTTAAATCTCTTCTCATAACCAATGTCACCCCATGTCCATCCTCACACCCGACATGTCCATGTTCTACCCATGACATCCCTACATGGTGCTCAAATATCAAGGGAATAAAAAACTCACCCTATGATCATTAGATTAGCCCCATGACTCTATCGTATCCCATTATTTTATTTTGGACTACACGAGACACTCATCCCCAATCCAACACTCTCATAAACTAGGAGGCATCCATGGAACCTACTCCGATGGAATTTATATTCATTCAATTTATATACATATGGCCCCTAACCATCTGATCATATCAAGGAATACAATTTAATAAAATCATCAATCTTAAGTGACTGAGTTAATCAAATAACTACATAAGGGTCCATCATGGACCTATTCACATTGGATTTAATTTAAATTCAAAAATTTATATAATTAATAGTTCAATTTGACTTAATGGTGAGACCACAAATGTCACGTTCATAAAAAAATTCATAACAACTTTGGGAATGTACAAAAGACCACACAACTCAATTATAGAGTTAATATCTTTAATAACAACTCACCAAAGTCCAAATAACCGTTTTATATCACCAAAATATCCTAAATCACATCACAATAAATAAGTAAATAAATATAATTCAAATAAAAATTAATTAATCTCTTAATATTAATGCTAACAACCTTAATCAATTTGTAAACTGAATTTAATTTTTCATAAATTCAAAATATCTCACCAATTGACATCGTCACAAAGAAATTTAAAACAAATGCAAACAAGAGGTTCGCAACACACCCATAATGTCATCCACAAAAAAATACCAAAAAAATAGAAGTAATAATTTCCCAAATTAATTTAATTTAATAATAAATAATAAATAAAATCATACAAATACATACCTTCATAAAAATTATATACTATCATTACCATATGACGTCATCTACCTATATCATGCATATACCCTATAATATCACCCGATTCCACCATGATTTAGTGAAATTTGAACAAAAATCATAAATCATGGCATCTAAAATCAAGAGATAAACGCAAATAAGGAAAATGGGAGTATGAAAGGGGAAGATAATACCACAAATCACAGAAGAATGGAACCAATGTCAACATAAAAAAATGGGGATTGAATAGGAAGACGGAGGATCTCCCCTCAGATATAGTTCACTCAATATAGAGTAAATGAGGGTCCTAGAGACCCTAAATATCATTGATGGAAAATGAATAAATTCACAAAATTTTAAAACACACTAGAAAAAATTAATTTCTCTATAGATTAAAATACATCATGTTGTACTCCATATTTCTTTTTAAGAGCCCAACAAGATTAACACAATGACCAGGTATCCCCCTTCACTCAATAATTTTCATTGTAAAATCACCTTTCCAAAATATCAAGTAAATAGGGACAATAATGTTTTTTGTACCAATTTCCCTGCAATCCAAGTCAACTGAAATAACAACCACCAAGGCATAGGGTTTTCCCCTTGATAGATTAAAACGTACCATGACCAACTAAATATGAGTTTTACCCAACCTATTTATAATACTTTTTTTCTCACAAACACTACACCAATAACTTGGATTCACACCTTATACCTAGGAATTTCACCATCCACACTGTGATTCTATACTTCATAGTTATCTTCATTTTAGATAGGTAAAAGTAGTAGGGGTAACACACTCACCTGGACATTCCTCATTATCCACTAGAGAACCCAAATCCGCCTTCACAATTTTTTATATACCCAAAACATATCCTTAACATGTTCAAACTCCCAAAATATTGATATGATAATTCTTTTACAAGATGAACATACCATGAAGGCTAAAAAATAAAATTCCCCCAGGAATTTGCAACTTGCAAAGACACAAGGTTTTAATAGGGGCCTCACCCGCATCTCATTTGACCCTAGTGAACTCCCACTGAGTTCATATCACTATCATTCCTCCCATTATTTTTATTATTTTCATTGTTTCTATTCCAATTTTGGTTTTGAATTATCAAGGTAAATGAATATAGATATCTTCTCTTCCTCACTATCTTCTTAATCATTTTATTTCTCTCCACTCTATGGTCTTAGGGAAAAATAGTATAATTATTGTTTGAATTTAATTAGGATATCTTATGATTATGATTCATCTGTATTTTTAAAGTATTTTATAAACATTTCTAGGTGGATTAACTCTAGTAATAGAGGAAGTGACATATTTAATGTAGTTTTTCTCTATGCATGACTCTTTATATTTAACACACCAAGAATACTTATGAATCCAAACATATATTTTAAATTTTTTTTGAACCGTATAAATTATGCCTAATTATTTTTTCTCAAATAAGTTAGTTCTTTTTGAATCCCATTAAATGTTTAAGTGTTTTCTCTTTGGTTTCAGGATTTAATACTAATTTCTTATACACATGAATCCTATAATTTGTTAAAATACATGATTGTATCTTAAAAAGTGGTTCTATAACACATGATAGATGTTTTGGTTTAATAACTAAAATAAGAAATTTTAATCCTAAATTATGAGTCTGTTTTGATCATTTAAATGACTAAAATTTGATTCATTATTTTACTGAGATACTTGATATAATTTATAAGATTTATTTTTCAAGTATTCTTTGATAACATGATTTCTCAAAATTTAATTATTAGTCCTATTTAGCACCTTTTAATTTTTTTCCTATAGATGTTGGCCATTGAATCGTTCCCCTTAATGTATTTTAAATAGTTTATATAAATTTTAATTTTCTGATGTTTTGTGATGTTTTCCTTCATATAGGTAATCTTATATTGTTTTAGTATTCTTGATAAAAGGGGTTATTTATATGAAAGGTGTTCAGCAATGATGGTGTGTTTTGTTTTTTGTTCAGTACACTATACTATTATACTTTTTATTTAACACCTCTATTTTATTTATCAAAGGGAACTATGTTATAGTGGCCCAATCTTTTCTTAAAAAAATATTACATCTATTTCATTGAATATTCAATAAAAAACAATATGATCCATATTATAATTATAATGTTTTAGAGTTTTTGGAGAATGTATATTTATTTTTCTTATTTTCTGAATGAGATTCAAAATCCACCATAAATATATTCCCTTATAGTACTCCTAGTAGGAATACAATATTAAAAAATGTATTCATAGCAAAGGGAAAGGAAATATAAGAAATGTGTGAGCTGAAATGATCAGTATGGGTAAAAATGGAAGATATAAATTGATAATATAAAATAATAGTAAATGAAAAAGGGTATGAGATAATGAAAATAAGTTATAATTATTATAAACAATCTAAAAAATATAATTAACCAGATTTATAGCATAAAAAATATCATTTACAAAGAAATACATTGTAAGAATGATATATCCTCACAATTCAACCACAAACCGTAAGTTCATGTCATAAATATCGATTTGCGACATTATCATAAGTATAAAAATCATTTTATATGTTATGGTTAATTACCAAGAATATCAGATCAAGAATCTTAAACTATTTCACATTGTTTGTAATGAACATGGACTTATTTCCAATAATAGAACAAGTAATTCAATAAGTTTCCAATAACATTGTCACCACATCTAATTGTTTCCTATAACTATCTCATGAGATTTAATACATTAACTAATGCATTAGAGGGAGATATTGGTCCCACCAATTAAGTAATGAAAATCAAAAATATGTGTTCTATAAGATAAAAAACATTTTTCATATCAAAATCCTTGAACTAAATGGGTTTTATAAAAATTTCATCATAGAATAACCAATGGAAAAGAAATTAGTTTCATAAAAGGTTTGTCTTTTTATCATAAGAATAAACCATCTATAAATAAGAATAAGGATTGTATCCTTGTATCATTTCCATTGTAAGGATCAATTAATATAAAAATATATCATCTTAGATAAAAAAATATTTTTAAAATATCACTTGGAATAATTATTGATGAAATTAACCTCTCAATTTTGAAATCACTTTTTTTTAAAAAAATGCATAATTTTAATGAAAAACGTTTTCTTTGAGAAAAACCAACCCAAACATATAATGGAATCTTAAAATATGAATAATTAGACATGATGGTAGAAATATTAGTTCAATTTCAATAAGTAAAAATATATTCCTCTCATATTTATTTGAAAAGTCCCAAATTACATTATTTGTAAAATTGAAAAAGGATTCCTTTCAAACCAGTTCGAAAAATGTCTAACATGGGACTAAATAAATTTTAAAAAAATCATATGAAAATAGTAAAAAAGTTATTGGAAACATTTTTAAAAAATATGGATATGGAGGAGAAATATCAAATAATTTTCCTAACAGAATCTTAGGAATAAACTATCTCAATTATTGATTAGATTGTGAAATAAAACCATTATCTCAAGTTTTCCTTTCTTAAAAAGTGAAATAAAATACTGTATAATAAATTTAAAATTATTATAATTGTATAGTAGAAGCATTTTCATAATCATAACATCATATATGATCCCATTATATAATTTTAACACCATTAATGTCCATAATTCTCTATTAGAATCATTATTTTTAGGTGTTGACTATTTCATTTATAAAGAGTATTTTAGTTTATTAGTTCAAATTCTTGTACATTTTTCTTTGTTCCTTAATATTGAGAATATTATTAATGAAATAAATATGAAATATAATTATTATATATAAATATATAGTCATCCATAACAATTTATAGATAGAAAAATAAATTACTCCATTCCTGGAGACGACAAGCCATATGTACGCATGAATGCAATTTTCATTTTTCAACAGATGAATTGAAAGAAAGTTGAATATTAATTAAATTTTATATGATAATTATTACATCATATATACATTAATTAAATGATTACTCATTACCATAAATTAAAAATATAAATTAAAAACAAATCACATATCTTCATAGATGTAGTAGTCCAAAGTTTCACACTGATGACAATATCAATCACTCAAAAGACTGGATGGTAAGAAGGTAGATATGATATTATAATTAAATAAATACAATTAAGTAAAAAATATAAAATATAAAAAAATACAAGGATCATAATACCCATACATAACTGATGGTGATGAAAAATTATTTGTATTTTTATATAGAGACATTAAGCCATATGTACAGACTAGTGATACTTCCACTTTTTATCTGATGAGAAATAAGGTTTATAATGGTTTTTTCATAATCAAAATAATTTATAAGAATATTTAAGACAATAAATATATTATTTTATGATGAACAACACATAATTAGTGGAGTAAAAGAAAATTCTAAAAGAAATGGACAAGTTAAAGTGATTACCTCTTTTATGAAATAACTCCTTTAAATATCCTCTTAAGGACCCTAGAGATGGTATTTTGGGAATAAATTCACATCTAGAATCTGTATATGGATTTGGATAAGATTATTTTTCCACATAGTACCATTCTTGACGTCTCAACATGGTGTGAAGAAGGTAAAATAGAGGTTCACTTTTATAAGAGAGTGGAGGGGCAATTTGGAAATTTCTTACAAGATCAAAGAATAATTAAGTCCAGTAAAAGAAAAACGGTTTAAAATGACTTATAAATGAAATATTAGGAATTTTTAAGACCATATATTATCCCCTTTGTCATATTTAAAGGGTTTTTAATTTTTATATGGTTTAATAAAAAATCATTCTCATAAATTATCATTATTTTCATTTTTGACATTATTCACATTATTTGACATAAAGACATAAAGATAGAGCTTTAATTAGAATATAATATTACAAAACAATTTTAATATAATATATTAACCTATAAAATTCTCATCACATATTTAATCACTCAAATTATATTTCTTTTATTTTTTTTTGAAATCACTTATTATATCTTTTTATTAATTGGAAACATACTACATTCATGATGCATTAGTAATTAGGTTCATTATAAAATTTCTAAAAATTAAAAAAATAAATTTTATCAAGAAACTAATTTAATTAATATTAAAATAGATAATTATCTTCATTCATAAATTATTTTTTTCTCAATGTGGAAACATAAGTTATATTAAAAAAATAGAGAGTTACATTTTGTATATTTCCTTGATTTAAATTATACAAATGTAATTTTTACGGAAAAAATGTCCATTTCCAAAATTAAATTGGAGCCAAAGGTGATATGTTTAGATCTAAATTTATAAAATAAAATATTGTATAATAAATTATGGCCTAATCACTTATTTTTATCCATATTATCTTTATTTACCCTTTACCATTGAGATAAATTTTAGCACAATTATTATTCCTTTTGAAAAAAATAAAGGCAGTCTAATTACCATATTTGAAAATAATGATTATAGATATTTACAAAATTATATATATATATATATTAAATACTTATAAATTTCAGATATTAATTTTAAAGTAATCGTGACAATGGTAACAAAAAATTTCTTTATAGAAATAAAGATATATTTTAAGCATAAAACATGATTTTTTCTTATCCCATTCGAAGGAAAATATTTTTTGAAAGTTTAACACATTTGATCAAGTAAATAATATATAAAATTTAAAAAAATAATTCACCAATTGTGATTAATTTAATATGAAAATATAAATATATTCTGCAAAAATTTTATTTTTATCAAAACATCACTTTTCTTTAGAAATATATATTTTTAATTATAATTATTTTATAACTAATGAATTAATTTTATTAATTTTTAGACTATATGTGATTCATAATTTAATATTACTATTCATACCCATCATAACTCGACCCAAGCCGGTGCCCGATCCGCAAATACCCCAAGCCTCCCCATATATGCTAAGGGGTGGTGACTAGTATAGAAGGTATAAATAACCTAGGGAGACCATTTCCTGAGTGCCTCTATAAAAAAATGCACACACAAAACCATATCGATGAAATAGTGAAGAGGGAAAGAGTAAAATATGGAATAATTCTATAAAATAATCCAATAACGGATGAAACACTGGATAGTATAAAAGTAAGGTTGTGTAAACTGAGATGTAAAGGGAAAAAATAAACACCTAATAAGAAATATGTCCCAACCAGGGAAAATTGGAAGAGTCAACATCTGAGAGAGTCCATCTCTTTAATCCCACATGGAGTCCACCATATGTGGTCAAAAGCATCCAGTATCCCTATAATCCTTGTAGGGGTGAGTATATACATACCGAGTAAGAAACCTCAAAAGTTGAAGGGGGAGAAATACGAAATATAATAATAATTGGAAACTATAAAAGCAAGATACATTAAAAGGGAACCACTCAACCCAAAAAGGGAGTGAATGTAAGCTTGTCTAAACATATGTGGATAAACACAGTGAGTAGATGAATAAACCATAGAGTCTTTTCCACCAATAAAAGGACAGTAGAGTCATGAAACCATGGGAATCTAGACAAATAATGAACATGGAATACCCCGCATTTCTTCACCTCTCATGAAAAGAGAGTAACCAAATCTATGGCTTGGATAAAGAAGTATATATATATTCTCAATCAGAATAACCCAGAATGAGAGAGTAAGGGGATCTCCATCTCACAGTTCTACATAAGATGAAGAGTATCCAATAGTTCTTGAAATACAACAATGTTGAAGAACCTCTCAATCATCTTCCAAGAAGTAACCATCCATGTAAATCCATGCCTCGTAACATTTTTGCACAATCTATGGGCCAAAAAACTCTAAGAAGGGTACCCATGCCCTGGTACGACCGGAGGGTCATACATTGATAAAAATCAAGGAACCAAATTGCCCAGCCCCGTTGGCGGGTACCACTCGATAGGTCGACAAAGAAATCCACTTCACGGCCATGATGGAGGCTACTGCATGGAAAATTCATCAGGTAACTTCACTCACGACCCCATCTAAGGGGTACTTCTCAGAAAAGTAATTGAGCATCTCCATTTCCTAACCCTACTGGAGGGTACCGATTGGAAAAGTCATCAAGGAAGTAAACTTCCCAACCCTTATAGACGGTACCACTAAGAAAATCCATCAAGGAACTCCACTGTGTAGCTGTGATCAATGGTACCCCTTAAGAAATACATCAACAAACTCCACTTCCCATACCATCTAGAGGGTACCACATAGAAATGGTCATAGTGATCCTACATGACCACTGCAATCATCAGGAATTTACTAACCATGCACCATTACCAGATCATTCCACATTCTATTTATTAATCCAAAATTGAATGAACAGTCATGTTTTATGTGGAAAATAATTCGGGATAGGCTATTCACAGGCCAAAATCCATGTTCTAACGAAGGAGATATTGTATATTGATGTTTACTCAAAGGAGTTCTAATGGTACATCACATGTTAGGGGACCCACATGACATATTCCCCCCTACATTTATTACACATGTCCCTATCCAAAACATAGATCCATCTCATGTAGTAGTACACACTATATTGGTGGACTACACAGCATGTCTAGACTGACCAGGTTTGGGCTGTTTCCGTGTACTGGACACCATGTTTGTGTATCATGCCCTTTGTCTTTATAATATAGTACATGGCCATGAACCTATCCTTATAATTACATATGTGTTCCCAACAATGTGTTATTTCACATGGTTCATCCATTCAGGGAAGGGGTACATGGAGTGTAGGATGACTACACATTGTGTCGTCCTTATGTTCCCTAATCCCTATCTGCAACTACTAAGAGGGATATACTCCATGTGTTCATAATTTTACAAGGAATGTAGTTGATTATTTTTTCTAGATCACTAGATCCAATTCCCACATATTGAATCTACTTGTTACATCTTATATTCCTCCATGAAAAATCCCAAAACTCACTGATCTAGTTGCAAATCAAGGTCTCTAGCTTCCATTCACTAGAAATTGGCCTCCAGTGGTTCGTCGTGGTTTCTTCGCATTAATTTCACACAAAAATTACTTCAAAAAATTATTTATTGATCTTAAACCATGAAAATGATCATCCAAAACTCATAAACACTCCTGATATATTCTATTATTTTTTACCATCTACTCGTTTGCAAAACTGCTAAGAATCCAGGGGTCTAATCGAGCTCGGTATGACTGAGAACAGTTAAACTGGGACCTTAGCGTACAACTAGGGATGAATGTGACGAATGAGGGGGGGGGGGGGGAATCACATGAGTAATGGATTAAAAAATGTTGTCCAACTGTTTGTTTCCAATTATCATGATCGAGAAACTGGGGTTTGAAATAAATTTTGATAAACAATTAATCATTACTCGGATGCATGCAAAGGATGAAATTTCAATAGATTGATAAAATTGGGTCAATTCACAAAAACAGTTAAATAAAAAGTGCATAAAATCACCAATTTAATAGTCTTACCTTGATTATGGGTCATTATTTTTGGAAGAACATATCCACAGATGATCCATTGATGTCTTTTCATTCAATGTGTTCTGATCTAATCTGATTAGAGATTTTGTAATCATCTGATGAGATTTTCCAATGAAGAAAAAAAAGAGTGATTTGGAGTTCTCCCAGGGTTTATCCAAATAACTCTAGATAATTAATCCTAGTAGTGATCATATAGATTTATCTATTTCATTGAAATGAATCAATAAATTAATTATTTCTTTGAATGTACTACCAATAAGCAAGGAGACCGATTACCCCATGATGAACTATTTTACATCGTATCTAGGGTAAAAACCCTATTCTGAACTCAACCGTGGTATCAAATTACAGATCCAAAAATTAATTTATGAGTCATATCATTTTCAATAATAATATATTTGTGTGTTATATAAATTATATTTAATATTATTATAAAAATAATTTTGGGTACATGGGGCCTTGGAATCACACGTCGTCATAGTACCTGGCTCTAGAATTATATATGGAAATATTTAAATTCCTTAAAATGACAATATAGTTTCTAAATCAGCCACTTCTTTAATATTTTCATTCACGACAAATAAAAGTAAGAAAAAAACATGGGATAATAAGGCTGAACATGGATCTCCTACTCCAAAGAACTCCCATGAATGTTCCCACACAACCATAATATGCGATCCAAGGGAATGATTCTTCCATGAAGGGTCGTCTCCAGTCATTAATCGATCATCACTGGGTGATATGAAAATGTGGCTCCATACATGATGCATATCTCTCCTTTGTCAATGATGTGCATGTGGGAATGTACATGTATCCCTAGTTGTGACATGTGGAATACATCATACACCCGCCCCAACTGTGGGGGTAGAGTGAGATTGTAAGCAACCTCACCAACCCTCTCCATGATCTTGAATGACCCAATAAACCTCTAGGATAACTTTATTACCTAGAAAACCCTTCACAATACTTATGATGAGGATACTATATTGAAAATGTGGTCTCCCTTATCAAACATCATGGGCATATGATAGTGATGTACAAAATATTTATTTCTACTCTAGGTCATTATGATCCTCTCCTAGATGACCTAGACATTCTCTATCATCACCTCACCAAATCTGGGCCAATAAGAGATGACATTCCAATAACATTCTACCACAAGGGTGAATTGTAGGGTCTGATGTACATGACCTCAAAAGGTTCCACAAGGATGGTAGAGCTGTAGCTATTGTGGTAAGCAAACTCCACCAAGGGAAGATGATCCTACCAGCTCTGGTTGAAGACTAATATGCACGTCCGTTGAATATCCTCTAACACCTTGATAGTACGCATGGTCATACCATTGTTCTATGGGTGAAATAATGTACTCATCCTCAATTGGGTCCCAAATTCAATATAGATGACATTACAAAATTGTGATGTGAATTGCACAACATGATCAGAGACAATTATTAAGGAAACCCCATGAATGAGATTGATATATCATACATAAAACTACCCTAAAATCTCCAAAGAACACTACTCCCTAATATTAAGGAAGTTTTACAACTTCATTTGTTAGTCAAATATCACCAAGATGGTGTTATGGACATTCTCTATGTGTGGGATCCCTGTGACATAGTCCAGGGATATTCCATCCCATTTATACTCTAGGATCTCAAGGGGATGCAACAAACCTTCCAGAACATTATGTTCAGACTTCACCTACTGATAGGCGGGGCACAAAGGTAAGAACTTTTCTATGCTTTATCTCTTACTAGACCACCAGTAAGTTCCACTAAATTTCATTATATATCTTCCCCACACAAGGATGTACAACTAGGGGTGATGTTTAAAACTCTCGTATCACCTACTCCTGTAACGTGACTTGGACCACTATCTAACCATGGAACAAGATGTCATGATTCCCTCTTTCATAATATCTATATGGTGAGTTTGATATGGATATATGAACACATAAGACCTCACAGTTGATGTCTCTTAGTTGGGACTCACTCACATGCTTGAGAAGCGGACGAGTCAACACCATCGACTGTAGAAAAGTTGTAATTTCCTACTCCACCATGGTTATCTAAAAGGTGGACAACTACTCAGAAGCCTCATACAATAAGTGAATCTATGACTTCATAACAAGTGAATGTCATAAAATTATTCCATTACCTAGAGTATAGACTATCTAGAAGTCATTGTCCTGTAAAAACTCTAGCCAGCGTCACTCTCTCAAGTTTAGGTCTCTCTTCGTAAAGACATACATGAGTCTTTGGTCGTCTGATTAAACCATAAAATTCTCCCCCAGAAGTTATTTCATCCACATCCTTAGGTAAAAGTCTAAAACTTTCTAATCTAGGTTTTAGGTCAAATAATTTTACTCATGGTGTCTCAACTGCCTCGACTCGAATGCGATAATTTTATGCAACTGCATTAACACGCAACTGAGCCCAGCTCCTCAGGTATCACAATAAAATATAAATTCCATGCCTTCCTAATGTTGTGTCAACACTGGAGAATTTTTTAGACTCAATCTCAACTCCTAAATGGTCCAATGGCACTGCTCAAACTAGGTTAATGACTATCCTTTCTCTATCAGGGCAGTCAATGGGGCTGCGAATCTAGAGATGTCTGCAACAAACCTCTTATAGTACCCTACCAATCCAAAATTATCAACACCTCTGACATGATATTGGTTGGTCCCAAGAAATAACTTCCTTGATCTTCACTAGATCTATGACTAAGACATGCATAAAAAATTAATTTCTCCATAAACATACCCCCATGAATCCATAACTAGCACTTTTATAGCATTTTGTAAAGATAGAGCTCAAGAAAATAATATAGGACCATTGTCCATTGAACTTTATTCTCCTCCATTGATTTAGAGTGGATGAGTATGTAATCGATGAAGAAAAAAATTTATTCATGTACAGCTAGATTATCTTGTTCATGAAATCCATAAACATGGTAGGATAATTCATCACACCAAAGGGAATCATGAGAAAATCATATTGTGTGTAGTGACATTGAAATGAAAAGTTTGGAATCGTAGCCTCATGAACCCCAAATTGGTTATAGCCAGACTAGAGATCATTCTTCGAGAACCATATCGTTCCTCGTAATTGGTCAAATAGGTATTCAATCCTCACAAAGGGGTACTATTTCTTTATCGTGACTTGGTCCATGCAATGATAATCCATGAAAATTTACAAGATCTCATTTGACATATTCAGAAAAAACATTGGAGCTACCCAGGGGAATACACTGGATCGGATGAAGTGTTTCTTTATATGGTCCTCCAACTACAATCACATTTACTAGATCTCAGTCGATTCCATACGAAATGCTACAGAGGATATCAGAGCTATGATAGAATGAAATTCAATGAAAAACTCCATCTCCCACCTCAGCAGTAGTCCCTGAATGTCCTTAGAAAAATGTCCATGTAATCCCCCACAAATAAAGGAACCTAGATTCTAGAAGATCTTGCTACACCATGGGATAACCTTGCTAACTACTGGGTGATTCGATATACCCTCCACTTCACAAAACTCACTTTCCCTTCCATGAGATCTGTCTAACCATAAACGGAGAATCTCATCCCATCCATGTGTAGGCATCTGACATGTCTGCAGTGACAGTCAATATGGGATTAAAACATTGAAAACCAATCCATGCATATTATAATTTCATTGGATTATATTGTGATGACAAAAATTTCCCATGTAAACCTCTCTCTTCTAAGCGATAGCTCACACTATTAGAAGATAAAAGATATAGAAGAAGCATTCTCTGAAAGAACCTGAAGACAAAGTCTCATGGATAGTTCCTCAAATGGGAGCTCTTGCTCTCACACCACAAGTACAGATATAAAGTAATGACCAAAATAGTTGTCTATTAATATTGAATAAATTGTATAAAAAACACAGATCATACCCCTACTAATCTCTTGCGTTGTTCGATCATAGTCCTCAAAAGCCCGCTACTATCTACGTCACCAAAAACTGGTTCTCTAAGCCTATAATGGGTCACCTAGTGGTGGTGGTGGATGTATATCATAGAATCATCCACCACCCATTGCTCCTCCTACTCCACTGCCAACTTCGCCGACCTAGGGACCACCCTATCCATGCCAGGGTGTCCCTAATCATGGAACTGCCTCTACCGTGGAAATCCTTCTAAATTTTTTCTATGGTTCTCAGCATATATGGTTAGATATTCAACTATCATGTGACCTATGCTATCTTACGTAAAGAAACTAACCTCTCTAGGCATCCCTGGTGCTATGCGCTATCTCTATACCATGTGACCACACGATTGAGACAATTCACCAAGAGGTCCCCTATGCTAGGATCCTAGTGCCTGAAATCTGTTATATATTGTAAATGAATCAAACTTATGGAATCCAATTCCATCCCAACTATCTGGAATCCATCTAATAGAATTTTCTATGTCACTAGTTCCCTCTCTAGCACCCCGACATAGGTGGGGCTACACAAGGAAATAACGTTGGATCAAAACTCTCTAGGGAGTCCCTGATCAAACATCTATTCTCAGAAGTAGTCATCCCAAATAATGTTAAGAGGGTACCACATAAGTTATGGGATCCTTTCTATAGGCTCAGAATCCATCATCCCTCCATGCTGCAGCTCAAGAATCTCCCAGATCCAGATTTAGCGTAAAAAGGAGGGGTAGTAATCCCCATTAATTAGCTTTTAGAAGTTGATACCTGAGAGTATTGACTCATATTGTTTTTATGTAACAAGGATTCGCCAAAAAGTATCTACTCCATGGAAAAGGATAGTTTATAGTGCAACCACCTAATCTATTTGGGCCTGAACATGCCTGAAGACATGAACCACAAACTCTAGCCAATCCTTTGCTTCTTAAGGATCTAGTTCTCCACTAAACCTATGTAGCCTCTGGCACTAGAACTCATGGAGAACTCTAATCCCATGTAAATCCAAATATAGATATTCTATGATGACCTCCTTATCAAAAGGTGGAGGTTCTATGACTTTCCTTCCTTGAAGGAGGGGTTCGTGAGATATACCAAGAATTGAGACCTCTTTGAACATAGGATCAACATCATGAACTTGAACTGGTGTCTTGGGTAGCTTTCGTCATTGATACATCTTGATATTTATCAAAGCGTACCACAATCAGATGACCATATATATATATATATATATATTAATGATAATGGGGATCTAAATCAAGAAGGAATGTAAAATACTCAACCTATATAATTCATGTATCATGGATCCCTTTAACAAATGTCTCAATGTACAATGTTGAATAGAAGGTACTTATATTAATAGTGAATGTATATGTTGACCATTGAACTATCAATGCATTCCCTGGTATGAGAGCCACACTCAAGATACATCGACACTATTTCAATAAACCTAATTAAATCCCATTAAAGGGGATAAACCACACATCATTCTAAGTAATGAACTTGGTCTCATACAAGTCTGTCATTACCCGACCCAGGACGGAGCACCAACCATTAGTACGTAGAGCCCAATTCCATAGGCTAGGGGGTTGCGACCTATGATGAAGGCATAACTAACCCAAGGAGGCCTTTTACTGAGTACCTATACACACACAGAACAACATATCGATGAAAAAGTGCAGATGAAAATAGTGATAGACACAACACATCTATATTTTAAACCAAGCATGAATGAACCTATAGACAATATAAAATTGTGGTAGTGTGTACTGAAAATTAAAGGGAAAAAATACATGCCCGACTAGAAATATGTCCCAAACATAAAAAATAAGAAAATTAAACTATTGAGATATCCCATCTCTAGTATCCCACACTATGACCACCGTATGTGGTTTAAATCACCCAGTATTCCGAAGCTCCTCTATTGTCAAGGTCAACATGTCCATCGACTGCCTAAGACATTACATGTGCGGGAAAATCTCATGCCTGGGTGAGTATATCCATACCGAATAGGACACCCTAAAAAATTAAGGGTGGTAGTATGAGATACAATAGGAATGAAAGATAGTAGATTCAAGATACAGTCAGAGAGAAAAACTCAACCCAAAAATAGAGATAAAGTAAGATCATCCAAGTAAAAAGGGCTAAACATGATGTATATATGAACTAATAATTAAATATTCACCACCTATAACAAAAGATTAAACTCATCCAACACTAAGAATTTGGATGTGGAAATAATTTTTAAGAATCTGTAGCAGGTACTGTAGCGGCAGCAATACTGCAGCAGGGCAGGTACTGTAGCAGTACTATTCACCGAGGGGTCCTTTGGGCCAAAAAATGGGATTTCAAGCCTTGTATTCAGGTCACTTGGCCTTGGGCCATTGGGCTATGTAATGGGTCTCCCTCTACCTAGTCTAAAGAGGTCTTTTTATTAAATAATAAATTGAGGCTTCGGCCACAACCTTTAAAATATATATATATATATATATACATACATATATATATATATATTCTCAATCAAACGAAGACCAAAAAAGTGAGTGAGGGGATCTCCATATCACAACTGAAACCCGGAAGAAAAGAAGAAAACAATTCTAGAAGGCCAACAACATTGCCAATTACCTCACACATCTTCCCTAAAGTAAACATCAAAATCAAGACATGCCTTGTAATTATTCGACATAGTCGAGGGGACAGAAAATATTTGTAGGGAACCCATTACCGGGTATGAAAGGAGGGTCCTATATTGATCACTTCTGAGGAAATCCACTACCTAGCCCTGCTGGAGGGTACTACTCGATTGGCCACTAAGAAACTCCACTACCCAACCCCACTGGAGGGCACCTCTTGGAAAATTAATCGAGGAACTCCACTACCCAGCCCCATTTGAGGATATTTCATAGAAAATTCATCGAGTAACTCTACTTCCAATACATATTGGAAGATAATTCTTAAAAAATGTCATCTAGGAACTCTACTGCCCATCCCTTCTTGAGGGTATTAATCAAAAAAGTCATTGATGAATTACACTCCCCAACCGTACTGGAGGGTACCACCCATAAAATACACAAAGTAAATCTACTATCCAGCCCTTCTAGAGGGTACCACCGGGAAAAATCACCAAGGAATAGCCCTTTCTAAACCATGGTGAGGGTAACGCTCAGAAATTGTCTTGAGGATCCTTCATAATTACAACCATTATCAGGCATTTTATAACAAGTCGATGTTTCCATAATAGTCAAAATCATATCTCATACGCCACAATATAGGGTTCCATTTATTTCTGTGTGGAAAAATACTCAAGATGTGATAACTTTAAAACAAAATTGAATTTCAAATGAAGGATATATGGTCGATTAATGTTTCCTCAAAGGAGTTCTTGGGGTACAGAGTGTGTGAGAGGATGAACACAACATGTGGTCCTATTCCACTTCCTATCTATGTCCATTTACAATAAATGGATCCATCCCATTTGGTATTTCATGATGTTTAGGTGGAATAAATGGTGTATCCTGATTAACTGTGACTAAGCTGTGTCTCTATATCAGACCCCATGTCTGTATACTCTGGTACATGGTTGTGTACTTTGCCATGTACTTCCTCACAGGTTCATGATCATCTAATCCTTCACATGGGTTATCCTTCTGGGGAAGGGGTACACGACATGTAGTATTAATGTACATCAAGTCATCCTTAGGTTCCCAAAACCATAGCCTCCACTATTGAGGGTGCTACATGCCTTGTGTTCATCTTTTTACATAGCGTGTAGTAGGGGTTTTTAAATATATCAATATCCAATTATGGAACATTGAATATCCTAATTCCACCACATATTTCTCCTCAAATTGTAACAAAACAAATGGATATGGCCGAAAATCATGGTCTCCAGCTATCATTCATTAGAAATCATCCTATGGTGGTTTGTTGGGGTTTTGTCGCACGAACCGCGTGAAATCCTTCAATAAAAACATTATTTTAGGCTTTTAAACCATTGAAATGTTCATCCAAATATTGGAATAAATCTAGATATATTATAATATTGATTATATGCTCTTTTTATGTAGAATTCCTATGAATCTCAGGGGTTTTTTCGGGCTCAGTATAACCTGTCAACTGTCAAACCAGGACCTCGAGGTCCAACTAGTGATAAAAATGAAGAAATAGGGGGGTGGAATAAAAATAAAAAATGGTTAAACAAGACTAAAAAATTGTTATTTGATATAGATCAATAACAAAATACCAGGGCAAGAAACATTTTATATAAACAAATTAATTGGAACTTGGGCACATACAAATGATGTAATTTGGCATAGATCGTAGAAGCGGGTTGTTCTAATCAATCTATTTAATCAAAATGGAATATAAAAAAAATTGTTGAGTCAAAAATTAATTATGGATTGGTTTTTGGTGAATAATGCATCCGCTAATGATTGAGAGATGTTGTTGCATTTTTTACGTTCTGATCTGATCTGATCTGATATTTCATCATCATCCAATGATATTCACCAATGAAGAAGGAATAAAAGTTTCTTGAATTCTACCAGGGTTTATTCATCTAATAATAGAGAATTTAGAATGTTAGTCATCTTATATATCCATTAGATGCATTTAAATTAAACAATTCATTCATTCATTCATTCATTCATTTATTGAACATACCTCCAAAGAATGAGGAGTTTGAATGCCCCACACCGACCTATTTTATGTCACAACTAGGGTACACACCATGTTTTGGACTAAACAGTGGTGTTAGATTTTTGATCTAAGATTTAATCTATAAATTATACCCTCTTCTTTAAGAATATATGTGTGTGCAACATAAATTATATTTAATATTTTAATAAAATAAATTTCAGGCACACTGAGCCTCAAAATCACACGCCATCTCAGCACATATCTCTCTCTCGCTCTCTATATATTTCTATATATATATATATTTAAGTATTGCAATAAAAAAATGGTTCTATACAACACCCACCAAACCAATTCCAAGGTTATAACAAACACATATTATTTTAATAATGTTAAGGGGTTTATCTAAACTCGTTATTGCTTTATGTGAAATCCATTTAAAAAATAAAATTTTTAGATGGAAATTTTTTAAAAAAATACAAGGGTGTCACATTCTACCTCATTAAAAAAATCCACACATTAAATTGATCAGTATGATATAAAAAATGAGGATATATCTATTTCACCACATCCAAGGGTTCCCTTGTAGCTTCTTTGAATTAGTGGTTTCACCACAAAACATTGACTAGGGCAGTGGATTGTTTCATATAAATATCTCTCTATGACCCAAAATCATTACCAATTTTTTCTTTATAAGAAATATATTTTTCTGATGCTATGAATTTTCAGTTCATTTGATTTGATGTATTAGGTATGTATTTCCTTATGAGGGATACATGAAACACATTACGAACATGAGAGAGATTCAGTGGAAGCTCCAGTTGATAATCTGCAAAACCGATATAATCAATAATTTTTAAAGGACACATATACCTATAGATTATCATTCCATTCTTCTGGAATAATAAAACATTATTCCACGTTTTAATTCATATAAAATATTCTTACCAACACTAAACTCTATATGTCACTGAGAATTGTCAACATAACACTTTTGTAAACTCCGAGAATGTCTTATACGTTGCTGAATAGATCTAAACTTTTCTACCATTTCCTTAACTAGATCATATCATAATAGCTTTCTCTCTCCAACTTCATTCCAAAATTTTGGAGTTCTACACTTCCTACCATATATTGATTCATATGGATCCATATGAATTCTAGAGAGAACGATATTACTGTAATAAAATTACACAAATGGAAGTTGTAGATACCAATAACCTAGAGAAATATCTAAAAAGTTATTCTAGGGCTTCAATGGTCTAATATATCTGAACATATAAGTAATGATGATATTAAATGATGAAAATTAATTCTATATCCAATTCACGGTGAATATTTCTCCAAAACATCATGGTAAACCTTAGATCTCGATCATGTATAGTTAATAGTGGTAACCCATGAAATATTACCACTTAATTAATGTATAATCAAGTAATTTGATGAAGAGATAAAAATTATATAATGGTATTGATGTGTTTTTACATCATAAGGATATTTACTACTCAGATAAAGAATTGGGAAGTTTATATGTTTTGGGGATTCGAAAAATGAAGTCCATTCTAATTTTTCCCATTTCTATTCTCGTATGGGTAATGGATGTAACATACTCTTAGACTTTGGTCTCTCATCCATGATAGATAATATAAAAAACATCGATAAAAATAGTTTTCAGTAACTCTTTTAATTATGTACAACTATAAATACTCATTCAACTCTCTATACATCTATGTGATTCCAAGATGAATAGAGAATGATGAACTATGAGCCTCATCCAATGATCCTTCGTAAAATATGGTATGGGTGGGACAGAGTCACAGATCATGAACCTTATTTTTTCCTCGTAATCAAGTTCGACCTCTAGAAAATTTATCAACATATTTTATAGCTCCATTTCTTCCCTTTGAACCACCTTAATATTCACATGTATAAATGGTTGAACATTCATATGAGAAGATAATAGTTTTTCCCTTCCCTTAAGATTCCAAGATCCATCCTTTCAGAGTATATAATTATTTTTTCTTTTACAATCATCATCATATATAATCAAGCATGATTATTCCATCTCATAGTAGATTTCACATTTTTCACTTTCCTAGGGTGGTAATGTATTGAGAAATCTTTATCTTAAATAATTTCCATCAAACTTCTTTAGAACATGTTTAGATATTTTTTAGGGAAAATTAAAATTAAACTTTTGGTATTAGTATATAAGTCACACAATTATCCATATATATATTTCATCCCTACCATTAATAAAATAATTACCATAGATAAATCTGAATACTGAGTGGGGTAATTTTCCTCATGAACCTTCAAAAATCGTGATTCATAAGCTATAACCATATCAATTTTCTAGTGGACTCATCCTATTACCTTATTTGTTTCATAACTATAGATCAAAAACCATTAAACACTATATGGTAGTCTAATAATAGGTACAGTGACTATCTTTCTCTTTAATCCCTTAAAAAATTTGTCACATTAATCAGTCCAAAATTACATGGATCCCTTGTTATTTATCTTGGTGATTAGATTAGGTATCTACGAAAAACTATCCACAAAGTGTTGATAATAGATTGGAAAATAAATAAACTAATAGATTTCAATTACCATTATTGATCTAGACCATTTATTAATTCCATCTTCCATTGAATAATCTACCAATATACCTTCAAATTTGATTATATGACCAAATAATGAAACATTCTCAATGTATAATTTACCATTGTTAAATTTTTTATAATCCTTATCTTTACTTAGGGTCTTAGTCATAATCCTTATGTGTTTGTAATTATGATCCTTTATTTGTTAATATACAAGAATATAGTCTCTAAAGTCTACCTCAAAAAGATAAAGGTAGTTTCTAAAGTCACTATTCATTAAATCCACAAAGATAATGTAGGAATTAATAAGACAAAAAGGCATCACTATAACTTCATAGTGTCCATACCTTGTATGGAATTCCATATTTGGTATATCCTTTTTTTTGGACCTCAATTGATGATATCTAGAATAGAGTTCAATCATATAAAAGTATTAATATCCACATATTTGATCAATTAATTCATCAATAAATGATAGAGGATAATTATTCATGAAAACAATCTTATTAAGTTAATGATAATCAATAAAGAGTATCATTGATCAATATATCTTCATAAAAAATAAAACAAGTGCAACTCATGGTGACAGACATGGTTTAATGGATGCTTTTTCAAGATTCTCATGGATTTACTTTATTCATTCCTGCAACTCAATTTGGTCTATTCTATAAGGAGTAATTGAAATAAGCATATCACAAGGTATAAAATCTATTAAAACTAATCATTACAATTTGCTGGAAGACCTTAAAATTATTCTCAAATGACATAAAAAACTCATATAAAATAGATGTATCATTAAATTTAAGTTTCTCCCCATAAATCTGAGATTGATAAACATTATTTATAGGAATTAAGACCCACAAGATTAAAACAATTTTCATTTTAATATCATATTTATCCCCAAATTGATGAATGATTATAGGTTCATTCAGAATATGAAATATGACTTTGAATACATAGAAATTGACATTGGATCCATATAGATAAATCCAATACATGAAACAAATACCATTGAATTCAACTAAATGTAGAATCAAAATATTTTCACGAATGACTTTACGAAAAACCTCAATCTGAGTAAAACTATAGACTCGGGAATAGACCATTATCCCTTTATGAATTTTCATAGCTAAATCAATATATAATTGTTCATAGGATATATTAATACCCGTAGAAAATTATTTAGAAAGAAAATAATGATTGGATCCATAATAAAATAACAAATATTTGATTATATATTGTATTATGTGTTTACCTTTCAACACATCATTCTTGTAACCCACTTTAGAAGTAGTGATTTCATGATATTTTCCTTTTTATTTGGTATTACGAGATTTATTGATGTTGATCATAAAAACCTTCATCTTCATGAACAGAATAATAAAATTCCCATATTCCATACATTTGAATCATTATAGAATAGGTAGTTCATTAGTCAGCATCTTATTATCCTCCATTGTATTAATTGGCCTAATCATTTATCTTCAATATTTGAGGGATTTATGAACAGTATTTGTATACTTAAATACCCTCCCATTTCTATTCAGTATCTTCCCTTAAAATTTCTTCCCATATTTCATGAACATATATATATATAATTTATTTCTACCATGTGATTTATGCATGTTTTCCGGAGAAAGAAACTTTATTTTCTTATCAAAACCATTATAATGGTGGTAATATACATTTTCCATTTCTACAATAAGTGAACATATAATGATTTCTTCAAAGAATCCAACGTATGAAATAGATAATACCTTTAAAATAATTGGTTTTGTACAATGGATGAATTGATCAATGTTACTTCCAGGGATGATAATTAAACCAGAGGTGTACCTTGTAAGCCTCATAAAATTTTCCTCATATGTACCAATTTATTCATAATCCCATTTCTACATATTAAGAAATTATTTATCTATATTTTTTGGTATAATATGAGGAATGTACTTACAAAATAATATACACTTAAAATTATCTCATGTATTTAATTTCTTCCTCTTACCTCATATTATTAATAGGGGTCTATTATTGATCTAATTCTCCTTTTGTACTATAAAAATCTTGGATAACTTTTTCATTTCTCCAGAATTTATTAAAAGTAATTATTTTAACAATGGGTTTGATCTATCCCTCAACCAATAATGGGGAAGAATATCCTTTAAAATAAGGTTGATGTTTTCTCATGAATGAGTCATAAATAAATTCTTCCCACATTTTATAAGTTGGAAAGTTAGGATGATTCATATCCTGAGAAATTTTCATGAGAATAGAATCATGATTCGATATTCAAACACCAATAACCTTTGATTACTGTGGTGGAAAATCATTAAATTCTCCATCACATTCAGCATTAACATTATTATTTCCTGTTCCATCCACTCACATAAACCAAAAATCATACATTTAGAAACAATAATCATAGTTGAAAACCATTTAATTATAAATAATCAGTTATAGAATTCCTAAATCAAAATACCTTCTTCTATGAAACCTTTGGTTTAAACTAGTTAATTAAGGATTGTTACAAAAATATTCTGATTTTATCCTATATATAGACCCATTAATATTGTTTTAATAAATTTTTGATGACCCTAATCTGTAATGATTGACTAGACACTTCTTTGATACCAACTATGGTTTCCCAATCCTTTCATACATAAATATTACATCTGTTTTGTTGAATATCAAAAACATAACAATATGATCCATGCTAGAAATGTATTTTTTTTCTATGTAGAATACATAAACAATATTACTATTTTATTAAAGATATTTAAAATATTTCTTAAAAATACCCCCTTATAGTACTCCTCATAAGAATAACCTATCAATTTTATTTTCCTAACCTAGGTAAAGGAATCATAAGAAAATAGTGAGCTCAAATTTTTAGTAAAGTTAAACAAGGGATATATCAATCAATATTCATATGGAAGTAGAAGATAAGAATAAGGGAATAATATCATTAAAATAACTTACAAAGTTTAAACCCAATCTGAAAAAACATGAGTTGTGGCATAAAAGATTAGCATTTGGAAAGATATTAATCATAAGAATGATAACTGGTCAAAAGTCAATCATGAACCAGAAGTTCATCCCATAAAAATATGTGTGTGGAATCATCATATGTATCGAAACAAATTAATATGTAAAGGTTAATTATCAAGACCATCAGATCATGAATTAAAAAATATTTCATATAATGGATCAAGAACATCAGCTTCTTTCCCATTACAGATCAATCACTTGACTTTTTTCCCATAATAGATCAATCAGGTTAATTTGTTTCCCATAACTATATCATGAGATATAATACTATACAAAATTTATTGGAGGTATTAATAGGTCCTACCCCTCACATAATAAATATTATAAATATGTTTTTCACAAGATCATAAATAATTCATCATAGTAGAATCCAAAAATGAAATGTCTTCCAAAAACATTTCATTACAGCATAACCCATGGAAAAAAATTGAATATCAGAATAATTTCATCTTTTCATCATAAAAATAAAACATCCAAAAAAATATGGATGGTATTCTTGGATCAGATCCCCAATAAAGATTAATTAGAATTAAAAGATGAAATCTTATATGGAAAATTATTTTCAATGATAAATTGGAATAATTTTTTTGGAAAATAAATTTTTCATTTTTGAATCATATATTTTTTTTAAAAGATAAATCATTATAAAAGAAAAATATATTTTTTGACAATAACCATGAGAACATGAAAAGTAAGATTAAAATAAAATTTAGTCAAGATTGAGTTAAATACTATTTATTCCAAATAAATTAAAAATAATCTATTCATACTTTTATTAGAAATTTCACAAAGTACCTCATTTTGATAATAAAAAAATGATTCTTTTCAAAAAAATTTGTAAAAATTAAAACATTGATAAAAGTGAATTTAAAAAATCATTGGAAATTAGAAAAAAAATCTTGAAAACATTATTAGAAAACATATATATGGATGAAAAAGATAAAATAATTCTCCCAATTTATTCTTAAATGTTAAAAATCACTAATATTGATGAGATTGTGAAATAAAACAACTAAATTGAGGTGGACTTGTTTAAAATCACTATATCTTATTTTATAATAAATTTAAATTTTTTATAATTATACAGCATAGTAATATTAATACTTACAATTTCATATCTTATCCCGTTATTCCATTTTAATAGACCTTTTATCAATAATTCCATATTAGAATTGTTATTTGTGGGTGTTAACTATTTTGTTTATCATGAGTATTTATGTTCTGTAGTTTCGGTATTTGTACATTTATCTTTGTTAAATAATCCAAAAAATATTATTCAAAATATAAATATCACATATATTATTATAAAAAAAATTATATACTTCTCTAAAAGATATATATAGAAAAACTAATTACATCATTCAGGGAGACGATAGGCAATGCATACTCATGCGCATTACTTTCATTTTTTTAATAGAGTTAAAAAATAAGGGTAAATATCAATTTAACTTTATAAGATCATTATTATATCATATATATTCATCAAATTTTTCCTCATTAGTATTTTGTTATAATATAAATGGAAAACAAATCACAATGCTTCATGGAGGTGGTAGTCCACACATACAAACAACATTATATTTTCCTAAAGTATAAAAGGGTAATAAGTTAGACATGATAATACAATTTAATTTTTATAATTTATATATAAAATAATAAAAACCATTCAAGAGATATTGTTATGAAAAAATAATTGTATCGTTATGTGGAGAGGGTAAACCGTACGTATGCACGAGTGATATTTTCACTTCTTATTTGATGGGAAAGAGAGTGTATAATATTTTTTACATAAAAATAATAATATTTAACAATATTTAAGATAATAATGATATTATTTTATGATAAATAACATATTTTTTTAGGAGTTAAATAATCATATAAATTAATGTAAAATATTATGTTGATTTCCTCTTTTTGAAAAAAACTCACTTAGATATCTTATTAAGTGCCATAGTTTTTGTTTTTGGAGAATACCAAAACCACTTGAATATAGATTGGTCAGTGGAGAAGAGAATTGGGTAGATAATGGTTGATATATAAACATAAATATGATATGAATAAGGGAATAAATGACACCCTTTTATAAGATACATGAGGGGAACTCTTTGAATTTCTTAAAATATTAAAATATAATTATGTAAATATCAAGAAAATTGTTCCATAAGACCTATAAATGCAAAAAAGAATATATTTTAGGCCATATATTGTATCCTTTTTATTATTTTAATAATTTTTTGGTTTTATCTGTTTTAATAAAATACTATTCTCATAAAATATCATTATTTTCAATTTAAACACTATTTACATACTTTAACTTAAAGACAGAAATAAAATTTTTTAACATCTATATAATATTATAAAACAATAATAATATTCTATATTAACCTATTAAATTCGTTTAACACAATAAATCAGACAAATTATATTTCTTTTAGGATTTTTAATATCATTTATTATAAATTTTTTTATTAATTGGAGAAATACTACATCAGTGTTTCATAAGCCGTTTTGGTCTTTAAATAATTACTAAAAAAATTATATCATGAAATTATATTATTATGGTTAATATATATAGTTATATTCATTCATGGTTTACTTTTCCCCTATGTGGACACAAAAGAGTAATTAAAAACCACGAGAGTGGAATTTTGTAACTATCTTTGATTTCAAAAATATGTTAGTCGTTTTCATATAAATGTAACCATTAACATAAAAAAATTATATTATAAGGTAATAATTTTTTAATCCCATACATAAAATAATAATTATGGTGAAAGGTTATGGCATTATCACTTAATCATAATCCAGATTAACTCTATTTAACATTTACTGTAGTTATAAATTTTACCACTATTATTATTCACATCAACCAAAAATAATTGTGGTCTAATTAAAAAAATTTAATATCCTAATTATAAATAATTTTAATAGCCCAAGATTCCAAGGTACTCTTCCTTTTAAATAATTCAATATCTTTTACTACAAGAATCACTGAGTTCAAGCGCATCATGACTTATTAAACTATCCATTTAAAAAGTGATTATGAATAGTATTAACCAAATTATGAAATTTATAAATCTTTTCAAAATAAAAAACATTTTTAAATTTTTATTATCCACATTATCATTCAGTGAATTTTTTGTATTGTTCTAACAAGTTTAAATTTTTGAATAATGGTGAAAGATACTACGTTATTGTAAAAAACCAAAATATTTCATTTAAATAATTATTTAATTTAAAATTATTTTAATGTCACAACAGATAAATAATAATATATGAGTTCAATTTAGGTCATATGAATCATTTTTATAATAGGATTAGATATAAATATTTTATTGAACTTTTGAACATCACTTTTACACGCCTTTTAATCACATCTGCAAATTAGCATTAAACGTAATATTACTATTTTTTTGAATTTAATTTCAAAATATGGACGTACATGGTTGTAATAATTATAAAAAAGTGGTCTTATAGAATCAAAATTATTTTTTCTTTTGAATAGTTATTTTTTAATTTTATTTATCATGGCTAAAAGTATGTAGGGTATTTAAAGGTAAACATAATATTATAATAATACAATATTACACTAACACTTGTTCTAATTAAAATTGATATGTTTTTTGGCCCAAAATAAACCTTAGGTTGAAATTATTATCTTTTTTAATCCACTTGTGTTATATTAGGACAATTAATATATTTTATTTAAAGAATAGTTAAAAATGTCGTATTCAAATTTTAATAACTACATAATTTTTAATATGATGATATATAAGTGATATGGTCAATAATAAAGAGTATTTAGAAATATAAAATGATTATCTACTTAATTTTATTTTTTTTATAATTTTAGGAAATAAATAATTAAATTAAATGGTGACACAATAATGATGCAGTAATCAAATAATTAAAGGAAGAATCAATTAAATGACATTAAAAATATTAAAATAAATATAATTTGACTTAATTAATGAAATACAAGAATTTTATTGATAAAATGAGAATTTTAGTGGAATATTTGAAGTATTGGTTTAAAGTTATCATGATAGTTTACAATTTTTTAAAATGAAAATTGTGAATAGTATCAAAATTGACATAAATGACACTTTAAAATAAAAAATATATAATTAAATGTAATAAAATTTATAAAAATATTGGTTTTAGGAAAATATCTTGGATAATGTTAAAAATTTCATAAATTATCCCATTTGGACTCCTTGGTAATTTTACAGTAACCATATTAAAAACAAAGTTGAAAAGGACAAGTGAGCACGGTAAGAGTTAAAATATTTAACTAATGGTTAAATCCAAAAAGAAAAGGTTAATTTTGTAGCATAAAGTTGACTACAACCCATTTTCAGATATAATTTAGACACATTATCATATTAAACTTTAAATGAAATCACATTGGATTTATTTGTAACCGAAAATAAAATTATAATAAATTAATATTTTAAGATCTTCTAAAAGTATCCCTCACCTTTCTTATAAAAGGGAACCCTTACATATCTTAGATTAAACCATATAAAGCCACTTAGTATGGAAAAACTCAATACATTTCTCAATTTTACTTCCAAAACTTCATCCTAGAATCCATACATTAACATAAATCTATTCTATATAGTTCATTTATACAAACCAAAAGGAGATACCTGAGAAGGAGGTAATTATTTTATCATCTCTATCAAAGTTATTTTCTTCTTATTTTACCTTTTTCTATGTTTTTTCCATGTAAACATAATAACTATAGTATCATACATATACATATATGTTATTAAAATCACGTGACAACTATATTCCTCATTTTATCCATCATACGAATAACAATACCACCATGCGTGCATGCATACGGCTTACCGTCTCCACACCGTGGTGTAATTTTTTATTCAACACTGCATTAAATGGATGGGTACAATGATGAGTATAATGTATATAAATAATAAATATGTCTTTATATTTATTATTAATTATTAATATACCATCCAATTCTATACCATTTAACCATCAATGGAATTAAATCATCGCTCGTGCGTACATACGTCCTACCGTATCCACGGTGGTTTGAGATTCGTTCTCCACGTTAACCATTCAAGAGTGATTATAAAATTATAATGATGAGTAAATATAAATTTTGTGAACATAATATCATTATATATATTAATAAAATATATATCCCATTACTAACAAACATTACTTATGAGACAAAATCGGAATGGGAAAATGAAGTTGTTAACACCCGAAATAATGGTAATATAAAAATATTATTAATAAAATGATATCAGAGGACCATATATGATATCATAAATATGTATATGGGTATGGTATAATTTAATAACTTACTTTATCCATTATCCAGGATTTCAACTCACCCTTGACTATTGGAAATTACAAGGTAAGGGTTAATTTCACAATGACTTTGTTATTCAAGATTGTTTATATGTAAATATCTAATGCAAGATATTTATCATCCATATCAATGTTTCTTAAAATGTTTTTGAAAATATTTTTGAAAATTATTTAAAATAATTTTTACACATGTTGGACTCTTTATAATATTTTTTAACATAATCTTTTCAATTTTTTCCAAACATTGTACTTTATGACCTTTTCGAAAAATTAAGGACAGAATGTTTTTTTTAAATTATATGGTGCAAGAGGATTTTTCCATCATCATGACACCTTAACATGATGAAGGTGACCCTATAATAATAACCATGTGAATGATTAAATATATTTATTTGATTTAATATATATATATATATATATTATTCTGAATATTATGTTTAAAAGGCTTGTGTTTCAGTTTTATAACTTTTTTTAAAAGGTTATACCTATTTATGATAGCCTCTGCTATGTTTTTTAGCCTTACTGAGCATCTGAGCTCACCCATTTCTTATGTTTCTTTTTTTCCATAGGATGAAAATATTTATATTATGATTGATCTTCAGGGATATTATAAGGGATGGGATAGTTTTAAAAAGGGATAACATTTTGTATTTCATTTTAAGATGTAATCTAAAACTTATGTCATAGCTTTTTTTTCCAAATCCACTAAACTAGTCAGTCCTTCCGGATTTGATTTCTTGTAATCATGCTAATGTAATAAAATAATGTAATTAATTTAGGTAAATAGGGTCTAGGAGTAACAACATTTAATTCATTTACAATATTCAATACCTATAAATGGATGAAATTAACATTAAACTAAGTGTGAAAAATCTTACAAAATGTTTTTCAGACAAAAATAAATTTTTATACATAACAATGGATTTGTTCTTTTCATGTTCATAGAAAAATATTTGTGGAATGTTTAAAAAAATTTATAAAGTAAATATAATATAAATTTCATTCAAATAACTCTTAAATAGTTGTTAATAGAATTTTTTATTATTAAAATACATTGTGAAAATAATTTTTTTAGAAGACATCACTTTTATTTATAAATAAATTTTTTATTATAATTATGTGATAAATAATGAGTTAATTTTTTAATTATGTAGATTATATATTTTCAATAATTTAGTTATTACTCCTTAAACCCATAAAACCAATAGCTTGTAAATAATGGGAAAATAATATTTTAATAATTTTATGCAATTTCTCTAATGTTGTTATTGCGTATAACACAACACATTAAAGAAATACAATTATTTAAAAAAGAAATATTTCATTAAAATCATGGGGAGTTAAAAATGATAAACTATGTGGAGTATCTAATTTAACATGATACACTATCTTACAATTATAGTATGGATAGTGGCATCTAATTGGATGCTCACCCTACTTGGGAATTTACACATCAGTATGGCCGAGTAGGGAAAGACTAAGCATTATGGTGGTTGAATTACATTATATATATTTTTGACTATTGTACAAGATATTCCTCAGAGATCATATATATTACCATGATTATCAATTCTTGATTATATTATGATGGTTGTGATTTTATTTTCTATT
This sequence comes from Viscum album, assembly GCA_963277665.1. Classification (NCBI taxonomy): domain Eukaryota; kingdom Viridiplantae; phylum Streptophyta; class Magnoliopsida; order Santalales; family Viscaceae; genus Viscum; species Viscum album. The sequence continues at coordinate 233,510,515 of OY728141.1, forward strand.
AATAATTATTTTTTAGGTATTGCTTAATTTTTTTTTATTTTATCATTTTTATGGTGACTAAAAATAGTTATCCATTATCTCATTTTCCCATGGTAATTTATAATTATTGTTTTAATTAGGGTTTCTTTATATAATATGAATCCTTTTATAAAAAATTTATTGTGGATTATTTAAATATAAATTATTGAAACATCGATTTTAAGAATGGTTTTAGAGTAACATAATTCGATACATTTTTGAAAATAAAATATAAAACATAAATTTCTATCTTTATATCAAACTTCATGAAATGGATTTATTTTTATGGTATATGCATGGGGTGTGTGGATGGTAAAAAATGAGAATATATTTCTTACACATATCATAACATTTGTTTATAATTGTGTCCAATTAGATGTATGAGATGGTATTTAGATTCAAGTTTGTTGGGTTGTAGTATCAAAAAGGAAAATCTACTTATTATCATAAGATTTTTCTAGGATCAGGACCTGGGTGTGCCACCCCTAATGGAATATTAGGAATAATATGATTTTATTTCAGTAATAATAAATAATTATCATTTCTCTGTACATATAGGATATCTTCAAAGGTTCTATAAGGGAGCTATGAGAATTAAATGTGGAGATAGACCTACCTCTTTTAAAGATTCTGTGGTTCATCAGATTAAACAACATATAGATGTGGTGATTGTTGGGGGTATTATTAGTTTTATTTTTAATCCTATTTTGCAATATATGTTTTCTATATATTATTTGGGGTGATTGGTAATATAGATATTAATGATGGTATTTGTGTTATAATATGGAGATTCTTCTTATGTCCAGTACTCATTTTCTTATTGTGTTATTAGAGTGATATTGAATTATGAGGATTGAGGTTCGATGGATGTCTGTAATCATTATGAGTGACCACCACTGATTAACCTATTATGATAAAATTAATTCTCTTTTTATAATATTTATGAGTATAGTATAGTGAACCTAGTGTGAAATTTTGGTTTTCCCTAAAAATGTGTATATTTATCAATCTTGTAGTAAGATGTAATGTCTCTTATTGTGTTGATTGTATGTAGTATGTTTCTTTCATAAATATGAGTGAGAATTGAATCAAGATTTTCTTTCTATGCTTGTTTATAGTTAAGGGTTTATCTTTGATTCATAGATCATATTTTATAGAATTAAAAATTCCCCTATATGACTCTATTCTGAGAATTTTATTCCCTTGAGGATCTGATCTATGGTCATTAATAATTACATATGTATGAGGTACATTAGGGGCTTGGGGTATGTACGATTTCTATAATTATTATGATATATTGTAATTATTGGAAAAACATCAATTGATCGTTTCATTCATTTTTTTCTTAGATAATTTCTTTTATTTGAAATTTGTACACCATTTTATTCATAAATCGAACATTTTTTGTAAGAATTTATAGTGTAATAATGCGATATGGTTGGGATAATTTTCACACCCATGGTATCATTTTATTGTATGAAATTTTTAATTTAACTATTTTCATATTTTTCAATTTATATATTTATCCCTTTTTTTGTTTTGGGGAGTTTTAATCTTGATGAGTAGTTTTTGATGGGTGGGTGACCTCACCATGTTGTAGTCATCCACATTACAGGATCGGTGCTTATTCAGTAAGTGAAAATGAAGATATAACCTCTAAAATGGTTGTTTTAAAGGGAGGTTTGGTCTAATAGTTTCCCTTTTGAAAAAAAGAATAAAAAATAACGATGTTGGGTAAAGTGGTGTTTATATGGGGGATAAAACAAGGATCCCGAAACACCCGATGATTTTCATAGACTAGTAAACATAATAGGACCTAGGGTTATCCCATGCCCTAGAATAGTTCATGGTAGGAATTCAAGATCCCAGTTTGAAAAAAAATTAGTAGGGGCATACTCTACCATAAAGTATGGGAATGTTGTGATGCCTTGGTGTGTGCCTCATTGGGGTGTATTTGGCCATGGCTTGGGGATAATGTGTCCCATATTTTTGGAAAATAAATTTTTTTATTCTAATAAATATAAAATTAAATGATTCATCGGTCTTGCACTTCTATAATTCGACATAATTGACCCCACCATAGAGTGAATCTCTCTATCATTCCGTATTTTATTATTGTTTTATCGTTGGGATTTCTTCCACTATAAATATTGAATCCTCAAGGTAAATGAATTAAGATCTATTCCTTAACTCTCACCATTCTAATTATTTTTTATTTATTGATCTAGTATAGTCTTGAAAACCTAGGGTTTTATATATCTCAAAATGTATTGTTTTTTATGATTTAGGGTGTTTGTGTTATTTATGGATTTTATCACCTTTTCATCGTGGATTGACTTTAGGAGTTGTGGAAGCGACAAAATTAAATATTTTTTTCTCAGTGAATATCCCCTTAAATTTAAAACATTGATCTATTATATCTTCTAATATATATTTTAAATGTTTGGTAAACATTATTAATTATTTTTAAGGGATTATACTTATAGAATTTAGTTCTAGTATAATTTTATTGAATTAAAAATGATTTTCTTTTTTGATTCATGGATAAACATAGTTTTCTTATATCTTTGAAAATATAGTATTTATTTAAATGAGTTGTTATAAAATTAAAAAAAAATTATCTATATTATGAATGGTGTTTTGGTTTCCAAACTAAAATAATATGGTTTACTTCTAAAAATTGGTTGTGTTTTGATCCTTTAGAATTATTAATTTTGAATCAGGATTTTATTTATAAGCTTATGGTAGTTTATGTTACGTGGGTTCCATGTATTTTTTATAACTTTATTTCTTAAATGAAAATTTTTATTCCAAATTGGGACCATTTAATCATTGTTTTCATAGATATTTTGACCCATTATAAATTCCCCACCATGTATAATATAAATTTTTCTTTAAATTTTAATGTTATGATATTGTGTGATGATTTCCCCAATTAAAAGTAGTACATAATGTTTTATTAATTTTTAGAAAAAGGGAATGTTTCTATAATGAGGTTTCAAAGGTGAATGTGTGTTACATTTCTTGTTTATCATAATTTACTACCATACCTTTGATAGATCAAATTGATTTTATATAACCTAGGGAACCAAGAATATCTAAGTGGGGTATCTGGTTTCACATGTCCCACTAGTTAAGGATTATTGTCTATCTAGTGTCCCCTATTGGGTCATACACCCTATTTAGGGATTTACTATTTAGTTAGTCTAGGTAGGGTATGACCGATCATTAGGTAGTTTGGATCACATTACATGCCGATTTGATGGATCCCTTTTAGTTATTATCCCAGATAATCCTTATATATCATAGGTTTCCTTATGATTACTGGATCTTAATTATATCATGATGGTGGTGATTGTATTTTTTGATGATAATTATTTTTGTGGTGTTGTTTCCTTGTATTAATTTTTCTCCTATTTATTGTAATAATAAATATATTTTTCCTTTATCTCATATTTTCCATGATTATTTATAATGAATTAGTAACTAGATTTTCCCCCTATCAAATGAATCAATTTGATTAAAATGGACCAAGGGATTATTTTAGTGAAAGTATAAACTCGTTGATTTTAAAAAATTTATTCAAATGAAAGTAATTTGGAACATGTTTTAAAAGTAAATACCATGCTTACATTTCTATATGTATTTCTAAGTATTGTTAAATAGATATATATTTGATGGGAATAGATATGGAAAAGGGGGATACCGAATAAGAATATATTTCTCATGCCTATCATATAATAGTTTTAGACCATTTTTCTCTTAGATATATTAGATGATATTTAGATATAGGGTTACTGGTGGGGTAATTGAATATGATTCACTTATGCATGGAGATGTAAAATTAATTTTTTTATTTTAATTTTGGTTTATGGATCATTTAAAGTACTCTCACTATATACTATTATTTGTTTATATTTTTTTCATTTATTAGTTTTGTTTTTATGTTTTTTGGATGTATTATATACTTTTTATTGTTTTTGATTTATATTGTATGATTAGAGTTTACTTCTCTTTGGTCTTATTTGATTTACCTTTTATTTTGAAAGTATTTAATTTCTATAGGTGGCCCTCCCATGTATGGAATAGTAATTCTAGACCTTTTGTTAGAGGTTTTGTATTTTATTTGGATTTATGAGGAAAATACATTCCCAATATAGAATATTTGATGGATAGGCCCTAGTTTCCATCTCGTGGGGATCAGGTATACCTTTCAGGCCATGTCTTAGGACACCGTGGGTACCCATATATTTGATATTTTGGAATGGTTCATGATATATAATATTTAAATGATTTAAAGTTATTATTTAGAATTAAAAATTAAGATTCATGTATAAAATAATAAAAATAGAGAAAATGATATTAGATTATCATGAAAATTTTAATTAAAGATAATGGATAATTTTTTTCCTATGCAGATAAAACCCTCATTAATCTGATCAAAGATTTTTTAGAATAATAAAATATATATTTTTATATTTCTAAACTTTTAAGTTTTTAACATGAATAAAATCATTAAAATTGAGTACATAATCCTCAATTTTAACTAAATTATAAGACAAACACTATCAATTAATTTTTAGTCTATATAAACAAAACAAACATCAATCTAATGTGCGATATGTGACAAATGTGTGAATTGTTATGATATATTTTTATATATTTAATTTTTTTTATAAAATATAAAATTAACATGATTTATTATTCTTTTTTAGGACCATGTGCATTATTATTTATAATTTTTTTTCATTTTTGAAAATAAATATTTATTAATTAATGAATGTGAGATTTTATGACATGTTTATGACTTTTATATTATTTATGAAATATGTTTTTCTACAGTTTAATGATAAAGAAATTAAAATTTACATTTTTCAATGTTATATTATATATATATATATAATATCTATTACTGGCCTTTATCAGTGCATTAAGAATCTATTCCTTTTAAGGGATCAATGAAATTTTTTATAACTATAAAAAATAAATTATATAACTTTAAATAGAGTGGAATTCTTCCTCAATAAAAAAATACTCACACTCCATCATCAATCCCTTAAAAATCTTGGCAGAAACCCCACTCCCAATATACGACATGAATTCATTTTTATTTACACTAATTCATCTATCATGTTCTTCCAAATATTTATAAAAAATGACAACTTTTTCCCAAACCATAGTAAAACACACATTATTGTGAATATCTAATGTTATATTAATGTAATCAAAATAATTCCAAAACAATAAATATTTTTCACTTAAAAAATTTATAATTTATAAAAAATACATTGATTTTTTTAAATAACATTTCATATAATTTAATAAAATTATAATCAAATACAAAATTTTCCAAATTTAAATTTGTATTTTCTAAAAAATTTAAATATTGAATTAAAAATTATTATTATTAGTATTATATGATTACAATTTTTAAACTGAGATACCCTATGAATGTTTATTTAAGTGGATTATATGATCCGAATCGCCTGAATGAATGACCTGAAGTCTTCCACTGTGTATTTTTTTATAGATGGAAGGTGATAGAGATGACAAATGGTTCGATGTTGTGGAGTTCACTCCCAATTAGGGATTCAAGAACATTAGAAATAACTATAGTGACAATATTTTTCTAACAGAGTGTACTTTGGTGGGAAATTAATGTAGGTCAACTGATAGTCGGATGAATCAATCAAGGGTAGACAAACCACCATTTACATGGCTATGATTTTTCCTCTTTAAAAGTCATTCATTCTCAAATATATCATTTTTGAAAAACACTTTTTAACACTAGTGAATTATCTAACAATTTATCTAGAGAGTAACATAAGAAATAACCACCTCTACAATAGATGTTTCTACACTATCAAACCATGTAATTTTTTTGTTCATTTTTTTCACCATATGTTCATGTGTGTTTCATTGTTTGTAAATTCTAATTCCATAAAAAAGATGGATCACTGTCATTATGGTAAAAATTTAGAAAATTAGGTGTGGTTTTTCAATGGATGATAAATTCATGGTGGTAGGAATCAGTTTTTGAATAGAGATTCATGAAGCTATCATCAATGATAATTATACTAGAATGAAAAATATAAAAAATGAAGATAAAATGAGGTCATTTGAGTTGGTAAATGTATGGGTCAAACAGGAGGTGATTTAGCACCCCCTTTCTAGAGAATGAAACACTATTCATGCTCATAAGAACATTCCAATGAATTTTCATGTGACAAATCTGATTGGAACATTAGTACCACATTATAACTTCATCATCAATAGATCTCAACCATTTATAATGTTTTAAAGACATGTTCTTCAATTAGTGTCTGTTATTGATTATATATTAGTTTATTTCAACTATTTCTACCATTCTAGACACATCCCTATGGTTATAATTTTGATTTTTTTACTGCATAAATGCAGGAAAATACTGGAAAAATATTAATATTTATCATTTTATTTATGCTATACAGAAACAAAAAATTTATGAATTTTTTATAGTAATGATTTTATGAATCACACAGTGAAGTCCGCTAGTACCATTATAATTAAATCAAAGGAATATTTTAATAGAAGTCAATGTAATGTGAATATATCTACTAGTAACCCTCTATGTATTACAATGTGGGCCTTGATCAATATGAATCGTGCTTCCCAAATCAGGTAGTGGATCGACAAGAGTATATTCCTAAATTTTACAAAAAAACGTGATTCTGTTATTTAATTCAAAAATTTGAAAAAGATGTATATAATAAAACCAAAAAATAATAACAAAAACATACAAAACCATCTTTCCAACAAGAATTCTAAATATGGGAAAAATATTTTAGAGCACATAATCAAGTTCCATGATTTTTTTGATCAATTAAATTTTTTAGACCAATAGGTTTTTGAATTATTTGTTTTGGTGAAAGAGGTAAGGAATTTAGAAAATAGAATGTTTAATTGATTATAGTGTAGTGTTTTATTTTAAACCCATAAATATATATTTTATGATAAGAATATGTCACTGACCCTTTATGAGAAAAATTCATTCATCCATATGTCATGAAGACATGTGATCATGCATTAGAGTAGTGTGACCATACATTATGTAGTGAGACCATGAATTTGAGTAGTGAGATCACATGAAGGGTAATGAAAATGCATATGGGAGTAGTGAAACTGCATGAAGGTTCATGCGACTGTACATCACAATAATGTATTCATATGAAGGGTCATGTGATTGCACATTCGAATAATGTGTCTGTATGAAGTTCCTTAAGACATTATATAAGAATCATGCAACTATATGATGGACCTTCTTAATACAAATTGGAGTACCAAAACCATATTAAATGGATGATTGACTGAACATTATAACAAGTTTCCATGTGATGAAGTAAAAGTAACTATGGGGAACATAGTAGATGGAGAAACCATGAATTAATTCTAGAGATGAAAAGAATATTGATATAATAATTTTTAAATATAATGATATTTAAAATAATTATTATAGAAAATGAGTCATTGAACGTAGAAAGAAGGTAGACTAAATTAGAGATATCTAGTGGAAATATTTAAGCGAACTGATGAAATGATGAAGCGAAATATGGGTATCGAATTTGTGTTGGCATAAGAAGAAGAATGTAGATTTGTTGAGTTTTCCATGAATTTCAACATCAATAAGAGGTTTTATGTTATCATTGAAGAAAAATTGGATTAATTTATCACAATAAGACTTATTCTATGTATGAAGGATGACATGTTAGATTCCATAAATAAATATAAACATGATAAATTTTATATATTAGATTGTTGATTATCATGGAATGAAGGAGGTATGATTTCAATGGTATTTTTGAGAAATAATTTTAAAATTAAGGTTTTACTTTTCCCATCAATTAGAAATGTATGTATTTATGTACATGTGAGTATTTAATGTGGATTAAACATAGGTTTAAAGGATAATGAGGAGGCCTTTATATTTTTTCATGTTTTTATTTGGTTACAAATAGTTATGGAAGTAGTTTCTTATAGATTTTACTAGAAATACTAGATATGATAATTATGGTCATTTGAATTCAAAATTATTTATATGGTGTTATAAATATTTTAATAAAGAAAAAATATAATAATTATCCGTCATTTCATGATTTTAATTTTATAGTTTATGTAGACTGATGGTGGTGGGTGTGTAGGTGTGTTTGAGGGTAAGAATGAATGCGATAAGAGTGGTGGGGGAAGAAGAATAGGTGATGTTCTTGCTCACTGTTGTGTAGGAAATTTAAAAAGTATAATTTTTTAGTTGTATATAGGTATTTATAAATGATTTGAGAATTATAGTGATGACATGTTAACACTTCTTGGTTAAGATTCATTCCATTTTTAAGAAATATGTTTTATCATATGATCTATATGAGGAGCACATGAAATGTAAATGGACTATATTGAAATGTATGTGATTGATATAACATAATTTTTTGAAATCAACATGGATTATTTTTAGTGTATTTTTTTATATCATAATGTTTCTATATCATTCCATAGACTAGCTACTTTTATTGAGTAGCGAACCTTATAAATATCTATGTGCTTGTGGGAGTTATTATTTATTATGTAAATTAGATTCAATTATTTATAAAAATATGATAAGGTTTTATTAAAGGAGGAATACATAAAATAGTAAGACTATTGAATCACCCCACCTCTCAGTGGTTACACAGATCCTGAATCATCCTCTCAATTGGTAACTGAGTTAGATTCCATTATTTCCTATAGGATATTTGAAATGGTGCCCCATTCACCTGAACACTCTCACTCTCATATCTCCCACTTGGGTTTTCGTAGTCCTCTCGGTGTGATGGATCTTCTACTTTCCTCCCACTACTTCATCATTCCTTCATTCTCATTTTCTTCTTCTTTTCGTTTGGTGGTTCTTTCTTCCTTTTTTTTCCTGTTTCATTTATTTAGTTCTCACTTTAGTGGGTTTTATTTCACATCTTTGGTGGTGTGTTGTGGATTCCCTCGACCATCCTAGTCTTTCTTTGGCTTCACTATTCTCTGCGCCACTCCATGTCGGCAATGTAGTATAGGTTTCAATGAGTTTTTGGGTTTTGGTTCGATAAAATACAACTTTTCAGGAACTACTGAAGTTTATTTTCTTTTTCATGGACTTATTCCGGTCTTATGTCTCTTATACGTAGCTTATGTCTAGATCCCTTTGCCTTTACAAGCCCTAATCTCACTTCTAGTTCCTCTGTGCCTTTCCCAGTCAGATTTGGAGCGGGGGTTGGTATGATTTTTTGTGATGTGCGGTTTGATGACCTTTGGGTCTAGATGTGCGGGATAGTCGATGTCCTCTAGTGAAGACAGTTCCTAGTTTTTCAGTCCTTTTTGTGTTTTGTCCTTAATGATTTCGGTGCAGGTATGGTTTCTCAAGGTGGTGGTTTCGTCGGCCTGGGTTGGCAGCTCAGTTGTGGAGGTGATTCTCTATTTTGGACCTTCCCAATTATTGCTACTCTGGATTCCAGTTCTGGGGCTGCTCTCCCAGTTGGATCATGGTGGAATAGAGTCTTTGGGATGTTCTGATCGGCCGATGGTGCTTAGGGAGGCATGTCCTATGATGAATTTATCTCGGGTTGCAGCGATGTCTGCTGTTTGTGGTGTTTAATGTATTTTAGTTTTTTTGAAGATTCCTATTTGGGATTGGATTTTGGGAGTGGTCATGGATCATTGTTGAGGTCACAATCCTTCCAATCTACCCTGGCATTAGCATTCCACCACTCCTCACTAAGTCGGTCTGGAGGGGTGGTTTGTAGAATGTTTTGGGATGTGATTATCGAGCGGTTGTCGGGGTTCAAAGCATCTCGTCCTCATCACCTTTATCCCTTGTTCCGACTGCTAACACTAGTGATGATCATGTGATGAAGATGACAAAATCTGATTTGGACCTTTACGATGACGTCTCTAATGATGATCGTCTTGTAGAATATGTTTATTGTTCTATGATTGATGTTTCTATGATTCTAATTTTTTTTGTTGTGGTGAAAACATGGGTTTTTACAACGACGAGTGGGTGTGCGGTGGTGGAATGTTCTGGTGGTGTTCTCCCCGCTGGACTCCGGGGGTGATGGATGGCCGTTTGGAAGGGATGGCTATGGTGCGATGATGATTATGGTATTATGATGATGACGGCATCAACATGTTTATATGTGGTGTGTGATTTGCAGGATTTGGTTCCCTCGATGGTGCCTTTGTTTGAATTTTGAATTTGGGTCCAGATTTGAATTTTGAACTCATATGGTGAACTTGTATGGTGTAAGCGGTCTTCCACAGTTCCCACTTTCCCCTAAAAGTGTATTTTATGAAAATAAAAAATTGATTTGGATATAGTCTATTTAATGGATAAAGAAGAAGAATATTTCCAAGGATGTTTAGAACTATTTTAATAAAAAAGTGTTTTTATATTTTATAGGAAGAACTATCATATTTTAAAAGTCATAATTCTACCCTATATATTATCTATTTTCTATGATGTAATAAATTGTATTGTAGATGGTTTCACTCCTACCATTAATGGTAATCCTCTAACAGTTGTAGACAAGTGGAATCATGAGAATGATCGATGAGACATGAATTATATTCCTTCCCTTTTCTCATAAAATGAATTTATGCATGTTAAAAGAATTGAAACCGCTGAATACATCTAGGATAATTTTATGAACATTTCTGAATTAAAAGAAATTTAAGAAAGAACCGTTAAAAATTTTTGTATTAAGATTTAATGATTTAGAAATGTGATATGATGAATATTTTGGTGAGTTATTCTCAAGGGATAATGTTATTTTAAGCACATTAATAATACTTATGAAACTAATTAGAATACTATGGTTTTTGAAATTATATGAAGAATTATTCCTGATATATTTGATACCAAAGTTTCATATTGGGAATATTATAAGGCCCCTTCCTTAAACCTTACTTAATCTTGAGTTATTACAAGATTACACATTGAGGATCTTTTCAGGTTTAGAGTTTTAGAGAATTATATCATAAAACTTTCATTACATTCCACATTTAAACAAAATGGTTACATAAAAGATAGTATTCATTTTTTCCCATCAATGGAAAAATATTTAAAAATAAATCATGGATTCTTTCTTGACACTTCCTTAACACTATCATCACATCATGTACCTTTCCCTTGACCTGTGAAAAACATTTCAAAAAAAACTTAGGATGAGAATAAAAAGCTTAGTAAGGGTTATAAAAATATGGAAAGGAAACATGAGTTCATATATACATAATAATGAAATCATACTTTACCCATAAAACATAGGCATATCAAATCATGAATAAATCATAGAAATGATAAGATATAAAAGGTAACTTGAGGCATTCATAACATTCTTACATCGGGAGTAACCCTCTTGGTTACGTTTGGAATACCCACCACAGTGTATTCCCTAAATCTCTTTGGAGAAACCTTAACGTTTCACTCCTTCCCATTACCCAATGCATTGGAGAGCTATATCGGGCTCACCCGCCCTTAGTTTTTCACGGAACCACCCGTCGTCATAATAATGCCCAAGAACCATAACATAATCGTATCACATAAAACATGAATAAAGGAGACATAACATTTCCACTTTTCAATCACAAGATATCAATACAACACATTGATATAAAAACATTATGAAAACCATTTTCAATACAAAAATAAAAGAAAAGTAAAACATGGTATTTATTTTTCTTTAAAAAAAAGGTATGGCTTGTAGAGGAAGCCGAAACTCAAATAATGGTCACGACGGCGGAGAAGTCGTTGTCGCCGCATACGTACGACAAAAACATTCCCTTTTGTCGTTTAGTAAAACGCTTCATATAAAAAATATTCCTTTTGGATAAACGTAAAAGTCAAAGGGGTTTATACACCATATAAAAGAAGGCTGTGTATAAAACAAAATATGCCTCAATGAATGGATATTGAGATAAAGTCCCTTACAAAGACGGTATCCTTGGATTAAAGATAAATCAATTACATAATTATGTGTGACAAAATAATAAACCAAATATAAGTGGATATTAAGTGTAAAATAATCAGAGGACATTCACACATATTCATAGAACGACATATTCAAGGAGTACAAGTTTATCCCAAAGAATCAAAATTGGGTTAAGAAGTTCACTTGCAAAAATTCGACAGCCTAACGGCGTCACTTCAAAATTCAGAAAAAGAGTTGACGAGAGATAAAGAGGGTATCTCATCACTTGGACATAAAATTTACTTCAATAAGGATATATAATAACATATCATAACATAATAGTATGTGAATTAAAAGACATAACAAAAGAAGTCTTTTAAAAAGAGGAGGGTGAAAGGTTCTGTTACCGACTAGGGTAACTTTCGAAACATAGACCCCATTGAAGAAGGGTCATACAATGAATATGTAAATACCCATAAATGAAATTATATTAAATAAAGAGTATAATAATGGTAATTACATACACCACTCAATAGAAATGGTGACAAATGTAGCATAATCTCACGGGGCTAAAAGTGAGATGAAAAATCCCTTACGAAGACTCGGCAGCCTAACGGCGCCACTTAAAACTTCCAAAAATGGATTGATGAGATAAAATAGGGTCTCTAATCATATTACAATAAAATTTACATCAAGAGTAATATAAAATAACATCCCCCATCATAACAAATAGGAGCTTAAAATAAGTGACATAAAGGAGAGTACTTAAAAAGAAAGAGAGAGGTTAGATCTCTTACGAAAATTCGGCAGCCTAACGGCGCCACTCAAATCTTCCAAAATGGATTGATGAGAGAAAATAGGGTCTCTCATAATATGAAAATAAAAATTACAGTAGGAGTAATATAAAATAACATCCCAATCATAAGAAAGATGAGCTTAAATGGAATGACATAAAAGAGTGTACTTAATAAGAAAGAGAGGAGTAGGATCCCTTACCTCGGGTCCGACTTGACTTGATCGTTATTTAATCTCCTGAATAATAAACTTGAGTTAATTTCTAATTCCTTAATAACCTTTTTCAAGTTCATTATTCCTTTTATATAACTTATTACCATGTCATGAACACTATGTTATTATTTATGTTAATAATGGTCGTTTTAACGATCATTGGTACTTGAGTTAAAAATACTCTTTATAATTACAAGTTGATCATGTTGTAAAATATCCATTATATCCAGAATTTTATTCATGATTTAGATATCATATATATAATATATATCCATTATATTCATGCATTTATAATATTACATAACATTTAGAGTTAAGAAATGAAATGCACCGTTCATGGAGACGGTAAGTCGTACGTACGCATGAACGCTACTTCCATTTCTATTTCATATTTAATGGAATTAAATAATAATTATAAATAATAGTATTTTAATTCCAGTATGGTATCAAATATAATATTATTAAATATATCCTTTATACATACCACATATGGTATTCATGAATCAAATCACTTTGAGGGGGCGGTAGTCCGTACTTCCTAAAATGAAGATATCGCGTATACCCATAATGGAAGCCATAGAGGTATGCCAGAAATGAAAAATAAAGAAGCTTAAGGAAAACATAAACATATTATATATCATATATAAATGTAGTGACATCATAATGTCCACCATGAAAGGTGTTAAGAGAAGATTGAACAATCATCGTTTCGTGAGGCAGTAATTCGCCATCCACAGAAACAGTATGTTATTTAACCATTAGACGAAGGTGTATGTAAGTGTAGCTCGAATACTTAACATAACAACATCCTAGTATATTGAAGATACTGTTTTTGTTACAAAATAAATGAGTAAAAATAGTTTAGGGGGTGGAGAAGCAAAATAAAACAAAATGACTCAAGTAAAGACATTACTTTAAAATCGGGTAACTCCCTTTAGTTTGAGCTCAAAGGCTTCCTTGGGAAGACTTATGACCAAAGTGAGGCTTCTAAGAGTCCTATAGGGATGTGGAGAGAAAAAATGGGAAGGTTTTGGCTGAGCCAAAGTCTTTGTAAGTGTGGGTAAGGAGGTAGAGGTGGGGGCATTTTATAAGAGGAGAGGAGGGGCACTCTTGAAAAGTAAAGAAATGTTACTTTATTCTAGAATGAGTTTCAGATTTTAATGATCTCACATTGATGTATTTCGAGTATAAGGTGATAAGGGTTATAAATACACCCATACAATAGGTTTTGGAAATGTTTAGGTCTTATATTTTACATTATCTTCCCATTTTATTTAAATCGTTAAATAATGAGGTCATCGCTGCATCATCATGATGTCATAAATAATTTAATTTATCTAATGTCTAAAAATTATAAAACAAATACTATGATGTCGTAAATCTTTGTATCTTTCCAATGACTATTTATAGTCAAAAATCTGACTTGTATAACCCCATTTAAAAATTATTTTAGTAAAACCACTCATGTTTGTGTCCTTTTAATTTTAACATTAAATAAAAAGGTATTTATGTCATTTTCCAACCAAAGTGGCTTCATGGGGCCCCCAAGTTCACCCATGGATTGTCTTGGTCGGACATGACTCATCCAATTAGGGTAAGAAATGTGTCTAGGTTATTTCATATTATTAAAACATTATTTCTACCTTAAACTAAACTAATTACCTCTAATCGCAATTAAAACTTAAAAAGTTACTATTCACCAAATAAAATATTTTAATCCCATTGAACCACAATTTACTTCTTAATGAAAACCATGTATGTCAGATTTTTGAAATTCAAAACAAAAAGGTGGAAAAATTTCATTTAAATGGAAAATCAGTTTTTATAAGTACCACTTAGTGGTTTCACTATTCATCAAAAATTAAAGTTTTTCAGAAAATTACCAAAAATTCACCCTAAGATATATTTGATATTCCAAATTCAAAAATTATGTATTTTTTAAAAAATTCATAACATATAAGTTTCATTAATTAATTTAATATTTAATTCCCGCTGTCAGAACAAATAGCGTGTTTTTATGAAAAAATATATATCAACATATTGACGCTAGTTTAAGTCAAATTTCAAAGTGAAATTAATTCCAATGACCAATATTTGATTAAATGGTAAAAATATATTCTATTTTCAATTTAAAACCAATTATAAAGATAATCTAATCATATAAATAAATTAGATTAAAAAGAGGTTTTGAATTAAAATACAACATTTGTCACTATTCATTAAAAATTGAACTTTTTCGGAAAATACCAAAAATTTACACAAAGTAAATTTTGATGTCCCGATTATAAATAAGAATTTGTTTTGTCATATATAACACATAAAATTGTCAAAAAGTGGATTTAAAAGAGGTTCTCCATCAAAAGGCGGTTAATCGACCTTTTAAAGAACATTAGAATGTTTACGCTTAAAAATTGAATTCATTCACATTTTTAATCCTCTACCATTTATTGTAAAAAGTAAAAATATTTGACAAACATATATAATAATTTTGTAGTTAGTTATCTTCATTCCCACCATTACAACGGCTACGCGTTAACTACCATTTAAAATAATATTATTTTATTATTAGAGTGCAACGTAAGATTCCCAAGAAACTCGTTGTGGTGTATTGGGTACGCCATCGAGCATAGCATCCCTTTTAAAGTAATATTAATATTTTATTCACAAATATGGATAAATATAAAAATGTCATATTCCTTATTTACCTGGGGTGCTACATCCTTCCCCCCTTTGGGAATTGCGTCCTCACAATTTTAAAATTGGGCTCGGAAACATCCTTGAAAGTCCCACATCGGAACAAGAGTCAGTAAAACAATCACTTTAAAATAAAGAATGAGAAGTACAGAGGTCACCCGAGTTAACGCATACTAGGATTCCAAGTATGAAAATATGGACATGGAGGAAAAAACAAAGGGTCATGTTTTGATGGAGAGTGATAGTAAACATGTCTAGGAGAAAGTTAACCATAAGAAAATCACAAACTTGTGATGGGTTAAATGGTATTCGATTCCCCAGTAGGAAAAGTTAACAGACAACACTTTTGTTTTAAGTTACTCTTCATTGAGGAATTTATTTTTGATCTTAAGGAAACATACTTACTTGTCATGTTTAATTCAACTTTTACTAGATTTCTTACACAGACTCATACTTTCCCCAAAAGAAGAGTATTTCGGAAGACTTGTTCACATTAAGAGTACTATAATCAACTTCTAGAGAATCACCTAATCCAGAAAAGAGAACTATATACTTCCCATATCTTTAGACCTTAACCATAACCAAAACCAAAAAGGATATTACAAGATTAGATAATCCAGAAAAGGATAACCCTTTATAAAAAGAAAATCTATTCTTAATCTCCAAAATTGGCCCAACAAAACCCAGAGTTCAACGACGACCATTCGATAAACAATTTGTCCATAAAATTCTTCAAAGTAAACCAAACTATGATTTAAACCCAAATATTTGAAGGATTTAGTCACATAGTCTTCCAAGTTAAACCGTAACATTTATCTCCAAACAACATCAGTTTCTCCTAAAGTCTCGTATTGAAAAGTAATTAACCTAATCACATATCCTCCATGATAGGTTAATCATTTTCATAAATAACCCAAAATCAACTTACTCTTAATTCATAAAGTCACCTAACTAAAAAGAATAAGTAATACTAACCAGGGACTTCACGTAGTCCAGTGGTAGGCGTTAAATACCAGTCGCACTTTGGTTGTGGGTTCGATTCCCTCAGCTTTGTCCAACACGATGGGTTGTCACACGGTCTGTGTGTTTTCCTTTTTCCAAAACTATATAATTCTTAAAACATTCCCCAAAACGAGATAAAATCTTCAAAAATAATCATAGCATATTTTAACCTCAAGTTTATCTCATGCCTTTCATTTTCCATCATAACATATAATAACCCATAATTACCTCAAAAGTAAGGATCATATAAACTCTAATGGTTACCTTTATAATTATTACATGAACTTCCACATCGATTGGTCATCTCGTACATGATAAATTATAGATCATACCAATGTTCATGTGGTTGGTCATGACTCCTTGATAGTTGGTTTAAAACAACCACGAGTTTCCTCATTGAATCCCCCATTTTATCTAGTATCTTAATCAGAGAACCACCACAGTTTCCTTCAAACCAGTTGTCTCTTTGGTGCCTGCTAGATCCATCCATTCACTAAAAACAGAAATATCAGTGTGATTATATCTACAAAACCATCATGTAATAAAGAGGAAGGTAAACACTAAGATATACTTACTCATTCACTTTATCTAAAACTAGGACTCTTTCTGAAATCCTAACCATTAAGGTAATGTCACTTATGCTTAGAGAATACCCTAACCTCTAAAGTTATCTAAACCGACCTCGGATACCATCTATAAGGCCCCAACCATAAACCTTACTTAATCTTGAGTTATTACAAGATTACACATTGAGAATCTTTTCAGGTTTAGAGTTTTTGATAATTAGATCATAAAACTTTCAATACATTCCACATTTAAACAATGTGGTTACATAAAAGATAGTATTCATTATTTCCCATCAACGGAAACATAGTTAAAAATAAATCATGGATTATTTCTTGACACTTCCTTGACACTATCAACATATCATGTACCTTTCCCTTGACCTGTGAAAAACATTTCAAAAAAAAACTTGGGATGAGCATAAAAAGCTCAGTAAGGGTTATAAAAATATGGAAAGGAAACATGAGTTCATATATACATAAGAATTAAATCATACTTTACCCATAAAACATAGGCGTATCAAATCATGAATAAATCATAGAAATCATAAGACATAAAAGGTAACTTGAGGCATTCATAACATTCTTACGTAGGGAGTAACCCTCTTGGTTACATTTGGAATACCCACCATAGTATATTCCCTAAATCTCTTCAGAGAAACCTTAACGTTTCACTCCTTTACGTTACCCAATGCATTAGAGAGCTATATCGGGCTCACCCGCCCTTAGTTTTTCACGGAACCACCCATCTTCATAATAATTCCCAAGAACCATAACATAATCGTATCACATAAAACATGCATAAAGGAAACATAACATTTCAACTTTTCAATCAAAAGATATCAATACAACACATTGATATAAAAACATTATTAAAACCATTTTCAATACCAAAATAAAAGAAAAGTAAAACATTGTATTTATTTTTCTTTAAAAAAGGTATGGCTTGTAGAAGAAGCCGAAACTCAAATAATGGTCAAAGTGGCGGAGAATTCGTTGTTGCCGCATACGTACGACAAAAACATTCCCTTTTGTCGTTTAGTAAAACGCTTCGTATAAAAAATAATCCTTTTGGATAAACATAAAATTCAAAGGGGTTTATACACCATATAAAAGAAGGTTGTGTATAAAACAAAATATGCCTCAATGAATGGAGATTGAGACGAAGTCCCTTACAAAGACGGTACCCTTGTATTAAAGATAAATCAATTACATAATTATGTGTGACAAAATAATAAACCATATATAAGTGGATATTAAGGGTAAAACAATCAGAGGACATTCACACATATTCATAGAATGACATATTCAAGGAGTACAAGTTTATCCCAAAGAATCAAAATTGGGTTAAGAAGTTCCCTTGCAAAAATTTGACAGCCTAACGACGTCACATCAAAATTTAGAAAAAGAGTTGATGAGAGATAAAGAGGGTATCTCATCACTTGGACATGAAATTTACATCAATAAGGATATAGAAGAACATATCCCAACATAATATTATGTTAATTAAAAGACATAACAAAAGAAGTCTTTTAAAAAGAGGAGGGTGAAAGGTCCCCTTACCGACTTGGGTAACTTTCGAAACATACACCCCATTGAAGAAGGGTCATACAATGAATATGTAAATACCCATAAATGAAATTATATTACACAAAGAGTATAATAATGGGATGTACATTCACCACTCATAGGAAATGGTGGCAAATGTAGCATAAATCTCACGGGACTAAAAGTGAGATGAAAAATCCCTTACGAAGACTCGGCAGCCTAACAGCACCACTTAAAACTTCCAAAAATGGATTGATGAGATCAAATCGGGTCTCTAATAATATTAAAATAAAATGTACAGAAAGAGTAATATAAAAGAACATCCCCAATCATAACAAAGAGGAGCTTAAAAGAAGTGACATAAAGGAGATTACTTAAAAAGAAAGAGAGAGGTTAGATCTCTTACGAAAATTCGGCAGCCTAACGGCGCCACTCAAAACTTCCAAAATGGATTGATGAGAGAAAATAGGTTCTCTCATCATATGAAAATAAAAATTACATTAGTAGTAATATAAAATAACATCCCAATCATAATAAAGATGAGCTTAAAAGTAATGATATAAAAGAGTGTACTTAATAAGAAAAAGAGGAGTAGGATCCCTTACCTCGGGTCCGACTTGACTCGATCGTTCTTTAATATCCTGAATAATAAACTTGAGTTAATTTCTACT
Source organism: Viscum album (assembly GCA_963277665.1). NCBI lineage: Eukaryota > Viridiplantae > Streptophyta > Magnoliopsida > Santalales > Viscaceae > Viscum > Viscum album. The sequence goes on from OY728141.1 coordinate 233,529,979, forward strand.
TCCTTAAGAACCTTTTTCAAGTTCATTATTCCTTTTATATCACTTATTACAAAGTCATGAACACTGTGTTATTATTTAAGTTAATAATAGTCGTTTTAACAATCATTGGTACTTGAGTTAAAAATACTCTTTATAATTACAAGTTGTTCATGTGGTAAGATATCCATTATATCCAGAATTGGATTCATGATGTAGATATTATATATATAATATATATCCATTATATTCATGCATTTATAATATTACATAACATTTAGTGTTAAGAAATGAAATGCACCGTTCATGGAGACGGTAAGCAGTACGTACACATGAACGCTACTTCCATTTCTATTTCATATTTAATGGAATTAAAACATAATTATACATAATAGTATTTTAATTCCAGTATGGTATCATATATAATATCATTAAATATATCCTTTATACATACCACATATGGTATTAACGAATCAAATCACTTTGAGGGGGCGGTAGTCCGCACTTCCTAAAATGAAGATATCGCGTATACCCATATAGGAAGCCATAAAGGTATGCCATAAATGAAAAATACAGAATCTAAGGAAAACATAAAAATATTATATATCATATATAAATGTAGTGACATCATAATGGCCACCATGAAATGTGTTAAGATAAGATTGAACAATCATTGTTTCGTGAGGCAGTAATTTTCCATCCACAGAAACAGTATGTTATTTAACCATTAGACGAAGGTGTTTGTAAGTGTAGCTAGAATCCTTAACATAACAAAATCCTAGTATATTGAAGATACTGGTGTTGTTACAAAAGAAAGGAATAAAAAGAGTTTATGTGGGTGGAGAAGCAAAATAAAACAAAAGGACTCAAGTGAAGACATTACCTTAAAATCGGGTAACTCCCTTTGGTTTGAGCTCAAAGTCTTCTTTGGGAAGACTTCTGACCAGAGTGAGGCTTCTAAGAGTTATAGAGGGATGTGGAGAGAGAAAATGGTCAGGTTTTGTCCGAGCCAAAGGCTTTGGAAGTGTGGGTAAAGAGGTAGAGGTGGGGGATTTTTATAAGAGGAGTGGAGGGGCACTCTTGGAATGTAAAGAAATGTTACTTTATTTTAGAATGTATTTCAGATTTTAATGGTCCCAAATTGATTTTTTTAGAGGGTAAGGTGATAAGGGTTCTAAATCCACCCATCCAATAGGTTTTTTACATGTTTAGGTCTTAGATTTTACAATATCTTCTCATTTTATTTAAATCGTTAAATAATGAGGTCATCGCTGCATCATCATGATGTCATAAATAATTTAATTTATTTAATGTCTAAAAATTATAAAAAAAATACTATGAAGTAGGAAATCTTTTTAAATTTATAATTATTATTTATAGTCAAAAATCTTACTTGTATAACCCCATTTAAAAAAAATTTAGTAAAACAACTCAGGTTTGTGTCATTTAAATTTTAACATTAAATAAAAAGGTATTTATGTCATTTTCCAACCAAAGTGGCTCCATGGGGTCCCCAAGATGACCCATGGATTTTCTTGGTCGGACATGACTCGTCCAATGAATAAAAGACATGTTTATAGGTCATTTAATATTATTAAAACATTATTTTTACCTTAAACTACACTAATTACCTCTAATCGCGATTAAAACTTAATAAGTTACTATTCACCAAAAAATATTTTAATCCCATTGAACCACATTTTACTTCTTAATTACAACCATTTATGTTGGATTTTTGAAATTCAAAACACAAAGGTGGGAAAATTTCATTTAAACAGAAAATCAGTTTTTATAAGTACCACTTAGTGGTTTCACTGTTCATCAAAAATTAAAGTTTTTCAGAAAATTACCAAAAATTCAACCTAAGCTATATTTGATATTCCGAACTCAAAAATGATGTATATTTTACAAAATTTATAACATATAAGTTGAATTAGTTAATTTAATAATTAATTCCCGCTGTCAGAACAAATAGCGTGTTTTTATATAACAATATATATAAAAAGAGTGACGCTAGTTTAAGTTAAATTTCAAAGTGAAATTAATTCCAATGACCAATATTTGATTAAATGGTAAAAATATATTCTAATTTCTCTTTAAAAACAATTAAAAAGATAATCTAATCATATAAATAAATTATATTAAAAAGCGGTTTTGAATTAAAATACAACATTTGTCACTATTCATTAAAAATTGAACTTTTTCGGAAAAATACCAAAAATTTACACAAAGTAAATTTTGATGTCCCGATTCTAAAGAAGAATTTTATTTTGTCAAATATAACACATAAAATTGTCAAAAAGTGGATTTAAAAGAGGTTCGCCATCAAAAGGCGGTTAATCGACCTTCTAAAGAACATTAGAATGTTTATGCTTAAAAATTGAATTCATTCACATTTTTAATCCTCTAACATTTATTGTAAAAAGTAAAAATATTTGAAAAACATATATAATCATTTTGTAGTTAGTTCTGTTCATTCCCTCCATTACAATGGCTAGGCGTTAACTACCGTTTAAAATAATATTATTTTATTATTAGAGTGAAACGTAAGATTCCCAAGAAACTCGTTGTTGTGTATTGGGTACGCCATCGAGCATAGTGTCCCCTTTAAAGTAATATTAATATTTTATTCACAAATATGGATAAATATAAAAATGTTATATTCTTTATTTACCAGGGGTGTTACAAATATAGAGTTCAAAAAATAATATATATATATATATATATATATATATATATATATTATTTTTATAGTATTCTCATTAATTTTGACGAGAGAAAAGTGAACGATATCAAAATAAAGGGAGATAATGATAATGAAATATTATTAAAATAAACTAAGTAAGAAAATACCTTGAAATAGTTTTTTATAGAGTTTTATGATTATTATTTATAAGATTATGTGAATAATATGTTTGATGAATTTATATCCTCATTTTTACGAAATTTCAAAATAGGCATGGGAAAGTGCTTTAACTATGGTTCAATTTGACATTTTGAAGAAAATTTTACAAGACATATGAAGATAAATATAGTGATGAAGAATTAGAATTATCAAGTAGTTTACTAAAAAATAATTCCATAAAATCAAAGTCTTATTTAATGATAATGCATAAGAAGTTCTCAAAATATAAAAAAATATTTTTTTCATGATGCGAGGAACATAATCATAGTGAAGTATAATTGGAGGTTGAAAATTTTACTGATGAATGTATTGAGATGTTTATTATTGAAAATGTAAATGATTCATGTTTTACCTCTAAAAAATAAATAAAATATGAATAATAATAATAGGAAACTAATTTGTATTTCATGATAAAAAGATAACTGAAAGAATGTCTCTCAAAAATTTCAAATTTAGTGAAAGGGAAAAGGATGTTAACCAAGTATTGTTGACCTATTAAGATTCAAGTGATAGTACTTGAAGAATAAAAATTGATATTGTTAAAATAGATTGATAACCTGGATATTTACATAGAGAATAGAAAAATATCAACATCATGATTGAATAAATGATGAAGGAGTAGGAGAAATAATTTTATATTTCTCAACCGAAACTAGTTAAAGATGAAACGGGAAGATATAAAATAAAAAATTCAATTTTTGAAGTTTGAGAAAGATTTATGGAGTGTAAATATAAAAAATATTATTATATATGACCATTAAATGATAATAAAAACGTTGAATATATTAATAAATTGTCTCATATTAAGAAGAAATTCAAGAGTACCATGTATGTTTCTAAAATAAGTGAATTCCTAAATTCTATAAATTCTAAGAAATAAAACATTGAAGAAATATCTACTATAAATGGAAACACGTATTAGGTTATGAACAAGTATAATGTTAATAAAAAGATTTTATAATTATATGAAAACTTTTTTTTTACAAAATGGATCCATGATTTATGGATAGAAATATATTGCAATATAAATTCACTATTTTAGAAAACATGCATGTTACAGAGGAAAAAATACATTTAATGGGTAGTTTCAATTTTGTTGAGTACTTGGGAATAAATAATTAATTATTTGGATTAATAACACACACAAAAATTTATTTTTAAGGTTTTTTAGGTAAATTTCAAGAAGGATTCAATCCACTCAAGGAAGAAATACCCAAAAGAAATATTAGAAATCTAATTTAAAGATTGAGAATAAATTCCAATATCATCAAACATAATGTGATAGATTGGATGAACATTGAAATATTTCTAAAGGCTATCTTGTAATGTTTCTAACCCAAAAATGTTTTGATGAAAAAACTCAAAATAATTAGCTGAAGGATGAAAATTAAAATGAAAAGCCACATATTGTTGAAACAACATTCAAGAGTAAGAATAGAGAACAAGTTATTATTTTGTATCGTGGGTGTTATTTTCAAATGACCAATGATTTGAAGATATTTTATAATTTGAAATACCATAAATAATGAATAGTGAATTTTTGAAATGATGAGCCTATTAAAATAAATTGAATTGGATCTTCTGTAATTGTATATGAAAGGTTGAAATCCAAAAGTTCATTTTTTATGTATTGAATAACATTTTCTTGAGTGTTTCACAATATTATAAGGGAATAAATGATTCAATATTAAAAATATATTTTTTATTATGAAAATGATTGAAAACGGGGATGTTATGAAAATAGTAAATGGAACCAAGGTGGTCTATTTTTAGGTTGGCTATAACAAAAATTCATGCAATATGAGTATGAAGGAAACCAATATATTTTTTCATATAAGGCTTAGTAATATGTGATATATAAACATGAAAAAGTTAACACATGGAAGAAGTGTTCCTAATGCCCCTAATATGATGAAAAATAGGGATTAATTTTTTTCTATATGATTGAAAGGGAAACTTTATAGTTCTTCACACAAGTAGGTTTAGATATAAATATCATACCCCTTTGAGCATAGTCTTTCTAAAATATGTGGTCCCATGAGAAATGAATTAATAAGTGATGAAATATATTTTAATTACATTATTTTTTATTTCACTTGTATTACATGTATTATGATTTTAAAACATAAATTATAGCCTCTCAATGTGTTTATATGTTTCAAAAGTGATTAAAGGGAATGTGTCTAAACTATAAAGAAGATCCAGATATATAATGATAGTGAATGAAAAAATGGAATGTTTTAAATTATATTCAGAATCATAGTATTCACCATCATCTTAATGCACCATACACACTGTAAAAAATGGTGTAATAAGATGAACGAATTAAAGATTGGTTGTGATGGCTTAAAATCTATTGATTGATGATCACACATTTTTTTTCTTTTAAATATAAGATATTGGGAAAAATTCCACATTCAAAATCATTTCTTCTATAGACCTAATTTAGAAATGTATTCATACAAGATGTATTATATGAAGACCCTTTGTTTTAAGTACTTAAGTGTATTTGAAATTCACTACATTATCAAAACCAATGGTGCAATTCTTGAGAAGTTTGATCAAATATGAGTTGATGGTAAAAAAATTCATTGTAAACTATAGATATAATACAAAGTGAAGAAGAATATGATTATATTAATCAACATGATATATATTATGAAATATGTGATAATATAGAAGTTGTTTATAATAAAAATACACATAAATCCATTTCAAGTGATGAGGGAAAATTTTCATTCATCTTATCCAAGGCTGAGGAGGAATGTGGAGATTAAAAATATCATTGTAAATAAATTTCAATAGGTTCAAATTATAAGAACATTGAGGAAAAAACATGAATCATTATTTTCAAAGGTAGAGCCAAGAGATGTTGAATAAGTGATGAAGCATCAAGAATGGGTTGATTCTATGCATGCTTAATTGGTTTATATTGAGATAATGGGTGTTCCGAGACAAGTTAAATGATTGGGGTAGAGTAGTGAGAAATAAAGAAATACTTATCTTCAAAGGATATTCCCTTGTTGAATTAATTGACATTAATGAAACATTTGCCCATTTTCATGAATTGAAATCATTAGAATATTTATTTCTATTGTTTCACAATGGATATATAAGATATTACAAATGGATGTGAAGCCTGATTTTTTTTAATGGAGAGACGGAAGAAGAAGTCTATATTGAAAAACCAACTGGTTTCTTGTATGTAAATTAATAGAATTATGTTAGTAAATTGAATACATATTTATATAGGATAATTAAATCACATGTATCATTGTATTCCTAGTTGTATTTTATTTTAAACAAGATTATATTCACTAAACGAAAAGTGTACAATAAGCTCAACATAAAACAAAATCATGAGTTTTCTCTTATTGTTATTATTTTTTTGACGATATCTTATTTGATGGTAACAATGATGAAGACTACAAAAATATTTTCAAAGATAAGAAGAAGCTATTTGAAATTTCAATGTTTGGAGAAATTTTTTACTTTCATGGTTTTTAAATTTTATAAGAATAGGATCATATTTTTATATTACCAGATAAATATACTAATGAGTTACAAAAAATATTTATAATTGGAGAGTTAAAACATATTTCCACTTCTATATTAGTAGGAATAATGAATATTTGGTATAAATTTTGAAATGATGTTGATCTTAAATACTTTTAGAAATTTATTTTAATCCTACAATAATTAACATATTTAATGTCAAACTTATTTTATATTTATAATCTCCATGGTATATTTCAAAGTGAACTAGAAATTTCGCATCATTTGTTAGGAAATTGTATTTTAAATACATCAAGGGAACTAATAATTATTTGATAAAGTTTGAAAAAAATAAATTTGAATATTTTTTGATATATAAATTTATATTGGTTGGGATATATTAATGAAATAAGATCTATATCTAGTGGAGAGTTCTTTCTAAAAAAGGTGCGTGAGTTGACATAGAAAAAAATTAGTAACTCTCATTACTATAGAATTTGATTATGTCACTACCACGAAGTTATAACACAATTAATATAGATGAGGACACAATTGTAAGTGTTATTGGTCAGTGGGAATATTCCACTTCTCTAGGGCTATGATAATAAATGTTCTGTTAATATAATAATGAGTTTTATAAAACATTCAATATAAAATCACACATTTTTTATAATATATGTGATATCTATCCCCCATTTCATCATATCTTTGCATATTGTTATCAAAGGGGGAGAAATATGAAAATATAAATATATTTGTAGATAGTATTTTTACCATTTTAGGGAGAGCATATTTTGATGGGGAATTTTTGAAAAAGGTTTTGGTTATAATGTCAACATATGTATAAATTGAATGTCTTTTACAGGTTAAAGTTAGTTTTTTGTAAAGATGCAATGAATAACAAAGTTTTGAATGTTTATTGACCACTTTTACAAAATGGATAAATAGCGATTTAAGTATGTGTAAACCATATTAATTGTTTATTTATGTGGATGAATTGATTGAATATCATTTTATCGTAAAAGTTAATTTATATTGTGAAGATATGATAAATAATGAAGTTCAAGAAATTTTTGAGCTATGAGAAAAATTTTACAAGGATTCTGAGGTAAAAATTTGGCATTATCATCCATTCTAAATGTAATATTGTTTTATTAATTATTATAATATTGGTCGAATCAATAACAGAAATGATGAAGATGGATCTTGTGAGAAAACTACTTTCGTCTGTCCATCATTTACAAGTTACTTTTGTGGTGATTCGACATGATGAATCCTATTTTTCCTAATTCATTACATTCATGGATTCATATAACCTAGATTGGGAATTCTCTTTCCAAAAAGTGTTCCCCAAGGATTAAAAATTGAATGCCCTAGAATCATATTCAAGCCTGCATAATTCCAGGTCAAAGGGTTTCTTGTTCGTAGAAGTACTTCAAGTATTAAATCTCTTGACCGATTACTTACATAATCCATCCATTAAAGTGGCGAATGATGGGGGTTTCTTAGTTATTTCAAATCCACAATCTCTCTATAAAAGGTTAAAATAATAAAAAATTTCATTTTTCGGCTAAATTATTTAATCAAAAGGGGAAAACCATGGTACTTTAATGATCTTAAATTATGAATCTCCTACCTTTGGGGTTTTGGTAACTAGAAACTAATCCCAAATAGGAAAGGTTATTTTCAAATCATTCTGAGAAGTATTAAGTGAGGCTTGTAGGTTTTAAAATTTGAACTTGAGGCCCAGTATCATAAGGACATTGGACTGGGATATGAACATTATCCTATTTTCTCAAATGAACACCTTAGATTAGATTTGTATTAGACCCCATGGGTCATACTAGGATTACTAGCACCCCAAAATACTAAATGATATAACTTCATGTATTTTAATTATTGTACAATTATATTAGTTCACATTAAATGGTGATATGGGTCTATATTTTAGGATTCAAGTCAGGGAAAACATGGATTCTATTCTTCTAGAGGTCATTAGTTTAATTTATGATCATCAAAAAAATTTTGTTAAGTTTGATTATGAATACAACCCCCCATTTTGTGAGGCCTATAAAATTGTTTGCAATTACCTTGAAAATGGAAGTGTTGATCTAAAGAAGATGAAACCTTCTCCTCATACAAATTCCTATTAAGAAGTGTCTAAAAGAAAGAAGTGAAAGGCTAAGGGCATTGAGAAAGTGGAACCGTCATAAAAGTTAGAGGAATATTAATGGGTGAAGAAACAAATTCCTCCATCAAATTATTGATCGAGGAACTCTTAGGATATTGTTGTTGAAGAAGAAGAATAGGATATTGAAGAGGATAATTTGGAATCAAAAATTTACTAGGTTATTATAAACCTTATCACCTCTATTACATCCAATTATTCTAAAAATATACTAATTGATGGTTGTATTGATTCCCTTACTGTTTTGAACCATGCTCCAAACATTAAGAACACAAACACTACAGATCATGAAAATTATTTTTGTAGGGATCATACTATTATTATACTTCTTATTACACATGAAACAAAATCTTATAGATAATTACTAAATAATGATAAGTTAGTGAAATCATCGAAATAGTAGGGTCATATGGCATGTCTTGATAGTCCTATGACCAAACCTCTAGCATAGGACATCACTGCTAACCATTAAAACCCCACAGTTTTTCATTATAGCCCCCAAAGTGATAATCTATGTACTTTAAGCTCCATTGAAGCCGATGAAGTCTCTCCGGATAAACAAACTATGAACATAGAATTATAAGATACTATTGGAAGTTCATAGGAGACTTTATCTACTAATTATTTGGAGAAGCATTAGCTACTAATAACTGCATAATATAATCTACATCACCTTCCATTCCTACATACTACACCGAAAATTTAGGGAGAGACAATAGACAAGAGTCTTGAATCATAAAATCAAGTAGAAATAATAAATCAGGTGGAAATAAACCCCCCCAAACATAGATATTAATGAATATATTTTTATAGCACTTCCAAAGAGTAGAAAACAATGACACTACCACCTCTCATCACAGATTCATTCGTGTACATAAACCCAAATTTTTGGTCATTACTGAAACCAAAAAATTATACTCTCTTAATGTTGCTAGGCTTGAAAACAGTGGATACAAATTTCATGACTGTAATTTTCCTTTTTCTAATATTAACAACTTATGGTTACTTTCTCAAAAATCTATCACTGGTTCCTTAGTCTACAATATTAATGAACTAATGATCACATGTGAAGCTAAAAATATTATATTTTTATTCGACTTCTCCATTTTTTATGCTAAGAAAAACTACTAGGAATGAAGAAAAATTTGGAAGAACATTGATATTAGTAGACATGGAATTCAAGACTCTTGGGATTATTCTTAGCTATTTTAATGACCTCTTGTGTCCTAGTAAAATAATCAAGGTTGTTCCTCACACTCTCTCTTGAAGGGAATTTAAGGATTTCATTGAAAAAAATTACCTATCGAAATAAATCTTGTTGGAGAAAAATAAACATGGTATAGTAGGAACAATAATCGAATGGTTTCTTGAAAATGTGATCATGCCTTCTATAATGACCATGACTTTTATAAATGGAATAATATTACAAGGATTACCCACCACAATATTTTTCAAACCATCCCACTATTTTAGTTAGCCTAATAAATAGGACCTCCAAGACAAGGTTTCCTTTTTGAATCAATAATTCTATCTCTTCTCATGTTGAATTTAGAAAGATGGTGACTAATTTCTAGATTTCTAACAATTGTGACAATGATACATTACTTTTTATCAAGAGGTTATACAATTTATGGTATATACTAAATATCTAGTGAAAAGATAGCTATAAAAAGATGGAGAATGATATTTCTTCTCTGGAGGTTCATCCTATTGAGATCCAATGTGAGGCCATGTTTTTGGATTTAGAGGTGAATATGCAATTAGAAATTAATCTCACTTCTAAGTTGGATTCTTTGATCTCCTGTAATGAAAAACCAAAAAAAGGGAATTTGATTTTTAAATGGTTAAAGGATGGGGATCTAAAAACCAAATTATAAAATTCCCTCCAAATAACCATGAAATCATGTAGGAATATTACACTCTTGAAAATGGTGATAGAATTTTGAAAAATGATGAGTCCCTTTCATATCACATTTTTTCTTTCTTTGAATATCTCATTAATTGTCATAGTATCAATAAGGACCTTCAGGATGATAGTATCCCAAACATGGACATTGATGAGGATAATACCATTCTCACCAATATTTTACTTGAATTTGAGATATGAGAAGTAGTTTTCATCCTTAAACCTTATAGTGATCCAAGATCAGATGGCATTAGTAATGATTTCCTTTAATCTTATTAGGATTTCCTCTATATAGATGTTTATGAGCAGGTAAAATGCATCTTATCTATAAGGATTTCACCCCATTGTCTTAATTCACAAATCCTCATCGACATTCAAATGGTTTAAAATGTGTCTGAATTTCATAATTTTAGACCAATTTCTCTCATCAAAACTAGCTACAAAATTATTAACAAACTATGTTCCAATAGACGCACCATAATAGAAAATAATATTTTCTCCAGGAACTAGTATGGTTTTTTTGAATGGAAGTACCATACAATATTGTATTAGTACATCCTCAGAATGTGTCATCCTCTTTAAAAAATATATTAGAGGTGGATGTATTTATCTTAAGACAGATGTCAAATAATATTTTGATACCATGGATTAGGGATTCATTTTTAATGTTCATTACACTTTCAGTTTCAATGACATTATTTTGAATTGGGTTAAAGCTCTTTTTGAGTAATCTTATAATTATGTAATGATTAATGGTTCTTATAAAGCGCATTTTACCTAATCAAAGGGTTTCAAGCAAGGAGAACCTCTCTCTACCATCATCTTCTCGATTTCAAAAGATTATTTGAGTAGACTCCTCACTCATATGATGGATCGGGACAAGGTAAATCCTACTCATGCTTCAAGGAACATGGTTTCCCTTACTCACCATTTTTATTTATATGTCCTGATACTTTTTAGAAATTAAATAAAAGAAAAATGAAAAACATAATGAGGGTCCTCACTCACTATGTTGAGGTTTCGGGACATACAATAAGCTGGAACCAATCCTACATTTATTTTTGAAAAATCATCTCGTCGTCTAGAAGATGTAAATATTAATGGATATGGGAATTAAATAAGGACATATGCCTATTAAATATATTGGATTTCCTCTATTTTTAGGGGTGACTGAAGGCATGTCATTTTCTCAAAAGTGTGGATCATATCAAGAAGAATAATTCTTCATGGAATGGGAAGTATCTCTTTATGGATCCAAATATTGGTCTAGTGAAGCACACTATTATTTCTAACCATGTTCTTTCCTTCATGATATATAAATGGCATATTTCTTTGTTCACTCATCACAACAGATGCTTCATGAATTTTGTGTGGAGTGGTAGTATTCTAGAAAGAAAATTAGCCACTATTTATTGGATTAAATGTTGAAAACCCCTTGATAAGGGAGGTATGGGAATCAAAAACATTAAATTAATCAATGAGGCTCTTCATTCTAAGTTCACCTAAAACCTTATAACAATTGAATCCATAGATATTATCTTTTCTAGAAGAAGATTCATTGAAAAATTAAAAGGAGGACAAAATACTTATATAGGTTCTTCTATTTTTCAAGCCATCAAATATTTATATGCGAATATTATTTCACACACATGATGCATTGTATGCTGGTAGTCCTATCTGAATTTTGGACGACCAACTAGATGGGATCTCCTCTTATTTCATCAGTCGATAATCATCGTATTCTTATAGAGATAGATGTTTGTATTTAGGACTTCTTGTCTCTATCCAAAATGGAGCTGTCTAGGAACCACATCAACATCCTTAAAAAATTCCCTAAAAAGATACATTAATCTGAGAACCATCTCAGAATGGAATTCTTGATTCCAAAAACATTTTAGCATTAAATATTTGACCATGTAAATGATTTTTATTGGCAAATATATAATGAAAATTCATAGATTAGACTGTCTAAGATGAAGTTTATTTGGAAAATTTCCCACCATAAATTAACTACTAATGACTACTTATAGTCTCTTGGCATTGTATTATGTTATAGATGTGGGTTATATAATCAACATTGTGAGGACATCACACGCTTATTCTTTTAATGTTCTTATACGGCTCTCTGGAATTCACTGAATGATATCTTTGAAATTAATCTACCTAACTATTATATTATTTTAACTTAGATTCACTACTATACAACAGTACAAGATGCACCCCAAATCAATCAGTTATTCATGGACGTTGTGGTAGAAATCATTCATATTCTCTAGTCTGATTGCAACACCATCATGCATGACCAGATCTTCTTCCACTTATAGTAGGGTCTTTCTCACATTATCTCAATAGCCAAGGAGGCTAGTTCTCTTCCTCTAGGTCACTGATACAATATAGTGCATGACTCTAGAATACTCTAGAATATTGGAGTACCTAGAAAATACAAGTAGTAACTGACTCGATATGATTTTTTTTGGAAGGTACCCCATTATGGATTGATTAAAATCAACGTAGATGGTTCCTAAAAAGGTATTCTGGGTATTTTAGGATTTGTTTCTATTTATATAGAGCACACTAGTAAATTCCATGGTTATTTTTTGGCAAAAGATATATCTCTTCTTCTTTTGAGGATGAAATTATCATCGTTATCCATGCTATGCATTATGCCTTCCTTAAAAGCATGGATAATCTCTGGTTTGGAAGAGACTCCACCATTGTCTTGAAGGCTATAAAGAATGGTGTGATACATATGTATTGGAATATAATGACTAGATGAATGGAATTTATGACATTACTATTGAGTTTCAATTATATCATCACTCTCATTTATCCAGAGTCTAAAAACATGGAGGATGGTCTTGCTAATGATGTAATCAATAAAGAGTTCACTTGGTCTGATGATCTTCTGCATGACCCGGTCCCTATTATTGAGAAATATATTAATAATATCCTATATTTTATACTTTTTTAATCATTCACCATTTTAATAAAATTGTCTTGTACTATTTGGCCAAGACATCCCAATAAAAAAAGTTTAATCTTTTTTTCAAGAACAGTTTTATAGAAAACATATAATTATTGTCAAATGAAACTTTTTTTCTATATTTATCTTTCCTACATTGTCTTATAATTTTTTTGGATAGTGATATGTCAATTTAGATTAAAATCATTAGTGATTTTTGTTCCTTAAATGAAAATAAATGATGGGGGAGATTATTGATAAAAAGAGGTTACAAATGGTTAGATATTTGGTGAAAGAGGTAAAGAGGATGGGGAATATAAATTTGAATTTATTATGATATTATCTTTTTTTGGACACATATATATGTAAGATATGAAAATATGATGTCACTGACATTCATCTAATTGAATTCATGAAACTGTATACCATGAAAGAATGAAATTATGTGTTGGAGTAGTGAGATAATATGTTATGCTTTTTGAATGGGTGTGGGAGTAGTGTGGATCCATGAATGGTTAAATTACCTCACTTTAGTTTAGTGAGACCGTATTATGGGTCATGAAACCACACATTGGAAATGTGTAACCCTATAAAGGTTTGTTAAACCACACATTGGAATAGTGTGATTGTATGAATGGTTGTGTGATCATGCGTTATAATTATGATACTATATGAAGGGACATGCGACCCCACATTTGAATAGTGTGAAAGAATGAAGGGGGTGATCAACCATAGGTTCTAATGAGATTACATATAAACATGTAAGAGCTAATACGACTCACATGGTAGATGGAGCTACCATAAATCAATTATTATGATGCAATGTAATGTAATTTACTAATGTTTAAATATCATCATATTTACTATATTTATTTTTTAAAAGGATTATTTTGATGAAAACCAAATATATAATGAATTTTGATATATAGTGTAGTTGTTAATGTTTACTAAATAAAATATGAAGATAACGATTCAGAGAGTATCCATGTTTTCTCAAGGATAAGAAGATACATTGGTCGAGTTCATCATGAATTTCAATATTAAGAAGATGGGTTGAATATAATTTGAAAGAAAGTTGGAAAATTGATCAAAAAAATCCTTCAAATACATCAGAACGATGAAATGTTAGGTTTCATTAATGTATATATTCTTGATAATTTCATGTAGTGGATTGTGTAATTATTATAGAAAGATAAAGTTATGGTTTTTATGCTAATTATGATGAAGAATTTCAAGATTAAATTTGGTGTGACCCCATTAGTAAAAAATGATTTTATTAATGCATACATGGGGATTTAATGTAGAAGAAACGAATTTTTAAGGAAAAATGTTGAGGTCATGATATTTCTACATCTTTTGTTGTAGTTAAAAATAGTTATGGAAGAAGTTTCTTAGGGATTATATTATGAAGACTAGATTTGATAATTTTTATGATTTGAAGTGAAAATTAATTGGATGAAATCTTTAATATTTAAATAATGAAGAAAGGGATTATGTAGTAGTTACTATAAGATATATAATTTATAGCTCATATAGATCTAGGACAATGGTTTTGAAAGTTTGTATGAATATGATAACCAATGTGAGAAGAATATAGATATTATGATAAGAGGTGAGGTTGATGCCTAATTACATGTAATAAAAATAATAGGAACATAAACATACTTGTAGAATATAAAGTGAGATGAATTTTAGAATCACAATGAGAACATATTGAATCATATTATTGAAGGTTAATTCCACAATTGAAATATCTATTTTATAATATTATGTGTGTGGAATCAAATTATGATTTTAAGGGACTATTGTGAAACAAAAGTGATAGATGTAACTTACTTGTTTTAAACCACAATGTATTGTTTTCAAGTGGATTTTTTATCTCAAATTGTTTTTAGATCATGACAAGGGATATTAGCTATTATTGATTAGTGAAAATTGTAAATTCATATTTTATTTTGGGTGTGATTGTTTGTTTTTTTTTGGTACAGTAACTTGTATCTAATAAGAGGTGAAAGTTATTATAATTGAAGAAAAAAATAAAAAAGTTATAACACTAATTACCCCTTATCAATAGTCGCATATATCTCAATTATTCATCTCTTAAATTGCCCAAAAATTATGATGGATGATGAGTTGTAGACAATATTTCTATCTAGATCCTTACCAAAGACATAGGGTACACTGGTCATGTTAGTTAGTAATTTAGTACCTGATGGAAATATCAACATTGAAATAGTATAGGATACAATACTAAATGAATAAACCTATATTAAGGATCAAGGATGTAATCTATAATCATAGCATATTTTCATTGATGGACTAGAGTAGAAAATATAGAAGGGAAGATTTAGAGGAAATGAATCCCATAATTAGAATCAATAAAAGAAGACGATTTCAAAATCATGATCATGATATGATTTGAAGTTCCAAACTATGGAAATTTTAGTAAATTCATCTGGAATTGTCAGAAAATGAAGGAATAGAAGGGGAACCAGAAAGGTAAACTTCAAAATAATGATTCTATAATTTTTACAGAAAAGAGTATTTTTGTTCAAAAAAAACATGTCAAACTGGTAATACAAGACTCAATATGTGTGATTTATTAAGTAGCCTCCAACCATGTCATAGAAAGACATGATTTAATTTTATCGTATACATCATGGAGTTTCAGACACATTATGTTATAAATAATGAAGGATCTGGAAATACAGGTGTTGGTAATATTTTTTATGGAAACCAATGTTGGATGATGGTTACATTTGATATATGTGAGGAATGTTTTTAAATATTCACCTCAATCTGATATCCATTGAAATCCTTGATGAAAATGGATATGTTAGATCATTTAGTGAGAGGAAATTGAATCTTACGAAAGGTAGTATGGAAATTTCTAAAGGTAATAAAAATAAATATATTTTCCTCAAATATGCTAGAGCATGTAGATGAGAAGTAAATGTAGAAAAAAGGAGGATCTTATAGAAGTGTGGAATAGATGACTTGGTCACAAGAGATAGAGAGGAATTGGAATTATATCCATGAGTGATCTATTTTTAGAAATTAAAGGTACACATTTAGATATGTGTGTTGATTATATAATGAGAGAACAACACTAAGTATTTTTCCATGGTTGTTTACCACATATAAACTTAAATGTTTTATATTTTATACACATAAATGTGTTCATGATAAGATCCAACTTGATGGGAGGAGATATTGATTTTATGAACATTATATATGATCATTATTGAAAAGTTTGGGATTGTTCAGTGAAAACAAAAGATCGGTCACATGATGTTTTCTAGTATTTTTATGAGTAGTTGGAAAAAGAAACAGATAGAATGTTGAAGTTTGGGAGTCCAGATAATGGTGTAGATTACTTTGGTATATTTTAGGATTACTAAAATAGTTTTGGAGTCCTATTATATAAATAAAAACAAAATAGGACTCAACATAATGGGGTTGATGAGAGGATTAAGATAAACATATTTGATAGAGTCTGATGTAGGTCTTGATTGAAAAGATTTTGAACACCTTTTAGGTGAATGAACTGAGGACCATATACTTGTGAAAAAATATGAATATAAATAAAAATTATGAGTTTGGTATTGAAAAAAACAACTACATAATGGAAATGGAATAAATTTTAACTTCAATTTTAAATGAAATGGCATTATATATTTTCACAATTTATCTTTGGCATTATTTGTTTTTAAAAAATGACCCCATAACATTTTTATTAATAATAAATGTCATGTTTATATTAAAAAATATGTATAATATTTTTTATTGATCTGAATTATTTTTTATTAATATAAATGTTGTAATTTTTTTAAAAGTTCATTTAAAATATACCCATGCATGTTTTTCCCCCATTCATCCATCCCATTTTATCTAGAAACCAAAATATCCACAACTCGTGACTCTCCACCCACTTCATTTTATATAATCCTCCTCAATTTATGTATTTATTGCTTTATATTTATCATTTTTATTTTTTATTACAACATATCGGCTCAAAATATTCATCAATACAACATTCACACCCCATTTGGGTTTTTTATTTTTTCATCCTTATATTTTGGAGTCGAATCTATTCATTGTTTGCAATAAAATTTATATAAATCACCATTTCAGATCTCCCCATCATAGATTTATAACATCTCTATATTTGTTTAGTGCAATATTAATTTTTTGTTTTAAAATATTTATTTAATTTTTTTATCTTTAAATTTTAATAATTTAATTATTCATATATACATCATTTTCAATTATAAATTACCAAGGTTCTAAAAAGATTTTGATTTTAATGGACATTGTGATTATAATTTTTTTATTGTGGTATAATTTCATTTTCAATGTAATTATTTTTAGTTATTATTTTATATATTTAAAACTATTTTATTGTTATTTTTTATCATTAGCCATATTTATAATTAGAGGATGAATGATATATATTTTATGATTGAATTGAATGTATTGATATCAGAAAATCATTGATGTAATACACTATTTTGTAGTAGGTTTACTCAAAAATAGTGCATGAGTAATAAAAAATATCCAACATACTGCCCCACGTTTTACACTAAAAGGAATATTCTTTGAATATATTGATTTTTTTATTTTTTTTATTTTAATTTAATATATTAATTTAAAATTAATTATTTTATCATAAAAGAAAAGAATACAGAATATTAAGTGATTTAATACCATTAATAATTAAAATAAAATAAAATAAAATATATTAACACACACACACATATTCAGAATGAATAAATTAAAATAAATATTGTAAAATTATAGTTATCATATATATAAATCATTTAATGTACTATATAAAGAGTTGGTTGAATGAAAACTACAACAATATAGAGAATGATATTGTTTACCTAGAGGCCCTTATTAATAAGATATAATGTCAGACCAACTTTTCCAATTTTGAGGCGAATATGGAGTAAGAAATTGACCTCACTTCCAAGATGAAATCACTTCTGTATATTAAATAAAAAATTCAAAAAGAGACATTTAATGATAAATGGATAATGGATGGGATAGAAATGCCAAATTCTACAATTCCTTTCAAAGATCCCAGAAATATTGTATACCACTCACACTCATGAAATATGGTGATATAATTCTTGACAATGAGGATTCCTATGTTGATCATATTATCTCTTACATTGAACATATTTTTAAAGGTTACAATCTCAATAAGGAAATTGTGGATGGAATCATCCCAAATATTTCTCACCCTTATTCCCAAGGATGAAAATGAATATGAGATTCATATTTTCACACCCTTTTCTCTCATAAACAATAGCTATAAAATTATTACCAAAATCCATTATAAAAGACTCGCCATGATGAAAAATAATTTTTTTTTCTTGGAACCAGTTTATTTCTTTGAAAGGAAGTATTATCTAATATTGTATTAGTACAACCTCAGAATGTTTCAAACTCCTAAATAAATATAGTAGAGGTTGATGTATTGTTAATAATATACATATCATAAAATATTTCAACACTATTTATTGGTGGTTTATTTTTAATGTGCATCATAGTTTCGGTATCAATGATTGTTTTTTAATTACATTAAATATCCTTTTGAGTCTTCTCATTTGTTTCTACTATTAATGGTTCCCGAAAAATGGATTTTACCTACTCAAAGGGTTTTAGTCAAGGATAACATATCTCTTATATCCACTTCTCCAGTAATGAACATTATTTTTGTATACTTCTCACTCATATAATTGATATAAGGAATATAAAACTTATTCATGCTTCGAGGAACCTGGCTGCTCCTACTCATCTTGTATATGTTGATGACATCATCCTTTTTTCAATGAAATAAATCAAACATGAAAAACAAAAAGAGTTCTCTCACTCACAATGAATTGGTTTTGGGGTAGAGTAACAATTTGAATACGTCCAACTTTTATTTTGAAAAAATCATCCAAATATCTAGAAGATCCTAAATCTTAATGGACCTAGGAATTAATGAAGGATGTATTCTTATTCAATATCTTGGATTTTCTCTTTTCTGGGGGTGACCTAAGGATAGTAATTTTCTCAAAATTGTGGATCAAGTCAAGAAAAATATTTCGTAATGGAAAGGGATGTCTCTCTCAATGGATGGAAGAATTTTTCTTGTTAAGCATACTATTTTTTCCCAACATGTTCATTACATTATGTTATATAAATGGCTTATTTCACTACTCACCCATGTCAACATCTACATTAATAATATTATGTGGAGTATATGAACTCTTGAAATAAAATTAGTTAATATTTCATGGAGTAAATTTTATAACCCCCTTTGATAAGGGAGGCCTGAGAATAAAAAACATCAAATTATTCAATGAAAATCTTTATGCCAGGTTCACATGGAACCTTCTCAATAGTGACATGATGGCTCTCATGATTTTCATAAACAAATTCATTTAAAAATTAAAAATATTATTAAATTATTTTATGGGTTATTCTATATGAAAAACAACAACATCATCTTATCCTAATATCATGTCACACTCATGATAGATTTCACGTACAGTGTCCTATCTAAATTTCTTGTTGGACAATTGGATGAGCTCCGCTCTTATATAAATAGTTGATACTCATCATATTCGGATGGGTAAAAAAAGTTTCTATTTAGGACATCATAGATATTTTAAAAAAATATATGTTTGGGAACAACATAAACCCCTACGACAACTATGTTTTTCCCCTTCCAAAGATACATTAATCCAAGAACTATCTCAGAATGGAATTCTTTATTTGAAAACGTTTTATAATTCCTTCTTTGATCTTAGAAATTATTTTTCCTGGCATAAATATTATGAAAAGTCTTGGAACATAACCACTAGGCAAACCGTTATTTAGAGGCTTTCCCATAATAAATTACCTAATAATTACTAATTCTAGTCTCATGGCATTGTCTTTTGTTCTATATACAGGTTCGACAATAAACATTGGGAGGAACTAATTCACTTATTTTTATCATGTTACACTACTTTTTTATCCCTAGAATTTTTTGAAAGATATTTTTGAAATTAATCTAACTTAAAGATATGATATTCAAGCTCTACATTTCTACAATTAAACTATTTTATCCACACCTCATCTAAAACACAAATTCTTGGCCACTATAGTGGAGCGTGTTCAAATTTTATGGTCTATTTGAATGCTATCACGTAGGGAAAACCCATTTCCACCTCTAGGAAGCTCTCACATAACATCACTTCTTATATTGAAGCTGAAATGCTCATCATTAGTCATGCTATCCACTATGATCACCTTAAAGGCACGGATAACCGATGGTTCGAAAGTGACTCCACCACTGTGGTGCATGATATATGTAATAGATTAATACATATATCTTGGAAGCTCATTACTAGTTGGACGGAATTTCACACATTCAAATTGAGTTTCAATTACATCATCACTCATGTATACCTTAAAGAAAACTCTATGGTGGACGAGATCACTAAAAAATGAAATAAAAAGGAGCTCACATGGTTAGATGATCTTCCATGAGACTTGATCCCTATTATTGAGAAATATTATAATAAAATCACTTATTTTGGACTTTTTTAGTCCTCTATGATTTTAATAATATTATCTTGGCCTATTTGGACAAGAAATTCTCTTTAAAAAATAGTAATCATATATCATCATGTCCTGTTATTTTATCCTGTATTTTTTCTTTATTAGTTCATCTCCTTTTAATCACTTTTCATTAAATTTTGAAATGATATGTTTTAATCATTATGTATTATTGTTTTTTAATTACTCTTTAATCGTTAATTTATTGTTTTATTATATGGTTGTGTTTACTTGTATATATTTATATAAATGTACATTTAAATGAAAGTATGATTTGAAATATTTAATATTTATATTATGATCTTCGTTAATTATTGGATTATAATTGGATAAATTTTAGACTAAACCTTCATGAATATAAAAAATTAGTATATGATCTTCTGGTATTTGATAAATGAAATATTCAAAATAGATATCTAGTTTTCCGTCAGCGCATGAGGTGTCAGAATATTTGATGGTTAAATTCTATAGAAATAATGTATAATCTGATTAGATTTTTTATGAATAATTATATGTATTGGATATGGTATCATTAAATAATATGAAATTAAATAGCTACCATTGTTGAAAATATTAATTATCAGACAGAGGATCATATTAAATAATAAATTATATATTTAGGTGTTAAAACCATCGAAAACACAAAAAATGTTGAAAAGTGGCATGGAGATTATGAGAAAACAGTATTCTCATTATGCACTATGTTTATAGAGTTATGAGAAGTTTTGATATTATTTAACATGGAGGAAAGAAATGGGTGGAGTGATGAAATTTTCTCTAAATTTATTTAACATTTAAAAGAGTTAATTTTATAGGGTAATGAGATTCTATATTCCTATTTGTATGTAAATAAAATATTATACCCAATGGGATTGGGGTATAAAAGATACATGATTTAGTAAATTATTGATTATTTTATAAGAAGGAATATTAATTTTTAAATCTTTTTCTAAATATGGGGAATTACGATAATATATAGATTGGAAATTCAACTCAGATTCATTATAAGTTACTGACATCAAACCTACTTCAAAATAAATTTTTTGCTATGTAATAATTCATATATTGAAGTGCATATTTTAAATTTCAAATGATTTGAAAAGGTTAATATAGAATTTATATGAGTTCATATCAAAGGGAAACTTACATCACCCTACTTATTCACTATAGTGGAAGAGATTTGGTAGAAAATTTCATGATTTTGGATGTGATGCTTGAATCCTCATAAATGGACTGCACACATATGGAATAAATCCATAAATGAGACTTAATAGACAATATATTTCTTATGTTGTTTCGTTGGGAGTTTAAAACATGTCTCCATTGATAGTTAGGAAGAAAAAATATGTTATGATGAGCATGATGATTTCTAAACCAAAATAACCCAGAAATGATATCAATGTGTTCTTTCACCATTGATTTATGATTTGAAACTTCTACAGACAAAAGGTGTTAAAAATTTTGACCCATACAAGAAAGATTATTTTCTTTTTTATGTAATGTTTATTTTCACTTTAAAAAAATTATTAAATAGGTAAACATATCTTTACACAATTTTAAGGGACATAAATCATGTCCAATTTTTGAAGAAGATACTTCATATAATGAATTGTAGAATGAAAGAAAGACATTATACATGGGAAATAGAAGAGTTTTGGGAATTTGTCATCATTTTGATAGGTTGAAAAAATCATTTAACGATTTATAAAATTATAATACCCCACACATTCATTTTCAATTAAATAAGATAACAATAATGTGAAAAATATTATTTCACATTTGGAATGTAATTTTTTTTTGATAATCAAAACAATACTTGGATGAAACAATATATATTATCTAAACTACAGTATTGGTTAATTTTAAAGATATAAATAACATTGACATTATGCATGTTGAGGAAAACATAAGTAACAGAATAATTGGAACATTCTTATAAATAAAAGAAAATAAAAAAGACGGATTACATGATTGATTATACTTGATATCAGTGGGAATATGTTTTGAGCTAGCTCCCACTTTGAATGGAAATATAACATATTTAACTCTACCTTTTCACACATTAATAAAGAGTGAGAAGGTGGATTTTTTTCAATGTCTTCCTGGTATTAAACTACCTAATGGATATTATTTAAATGTGAATAATCTGGGATCATTGAAGAATTTTAAAACAATAGGTATGAAATCTCATGAATGTCATGTATTGATGATACAAACACTACTGGTCACACTATGTTTTAAATTATTGATTTATATCATAAAAAGTATCATCATGTTATACTATTTTTTCAAATCTAGTTGTATCTATTTCATTAATCCAAATTTTCTAGATTAGATTGATAATGAAGCTAACATCATAATATCTCAGCTAGAAATGATTTTCCAATTAGTATTTTTTATATAATAGTTCACATGGGTTGTTGCAAGAGATTAGAACATGTAGGCATTTTTATTTACATTGGATTTATCCTTTCAAAAGATAAATGAAAATTTTAATGGGATATATTCAAGATCCTCATTGAATGGAGGAATCTATTTTTCATGAACATGAATCAAAAAATTAGAGTGTGTTTTGTATAAATTTATTGAATGATGTAGAGCACATTAGTCTTCCAATATATCAATTTTTTTTAGTTGATAGTGAAGGTAGAGTAATTTATAGGTTAAAGGTAAATTTCATTCCACAAGATGAAGTAATCCTTGTAAATTTATAAATTATGAACAACAGAGATGATGTCCAACCATATATATCATCACATATTATTATATTAAAGCTATGATATCCGAATATAAAAAAAATGGTTGATTATTGAGTATAAAAATAAATTTGTGTCATAGTTTAAAGAGATATAAAATATAATTTTATCTACATCATAAACATTGAAATGGTTGGTAGGGGGATCGTATATTAATGTGATCATATGGTCTGGTTTTTATAATAATGATTACACATTTTAAAAAAATAATCAAGATGATAATAGTACTATTCAAAATAGTGAGTAAATAATGCTCACTAAAGAATTTCATTTTTAGAGTGAAAAATATACAAACCAAATTTCTGCATTAATGATATATTTCAGAGTGGTTGAGGGTATATGTGAAATTTACTATTTTAAATTTCAAGTTATACCATTTATGTGTAACTAGGTTGATAGTAATAATGGTTTAAAACATGATGATTATAGATTTTAACTCATTTATTTGAAGTGATTAATTGAAAAGATAAATAATTTATCGTGGTTAAAGATGAAAATAAAATATTTTATATTACTGACCCATCTAATGATTAGGGGTCCATTATTTTTCAAGGGAAAAGACTTTATTTTGGGGGTGATGATGATGATGATGTTATGGAACTAAGTGAGGTTTTTTCATCAGTAACATGATTTGTGGATGTTAAAAATGACTATAATGTAGATATAGTCTATGAAATTTAAAATTATCAAGTTAAAGTGATATATGAAAACCCAATGTTATACTCCAAATAATTTTGAAAAATATTCATATTTTGTATGACATTTTCCAGAAATTTACACATGTAAAAACTCTATTTTTAAATTTTTAATTTTAAAATATAAATAAATATATATATATTATTTTATGTAATTTTGTGTTTAATTATATATTAAATAGTTCTTGTCAATTTATATCATTAAAAAAACCAATGTATATCATTATGTTTTTGTTAAATTTACGACTATAAAAACACTATCTGTAAATTTCATTTTAAAATTTATAAATATTGATCATTTCTAATAAATTTGAGTTATTTTTTATAGATTTTATTTTGAGTTACATTATTTTTGATTTTGAATCACAAAATCAATTTTTTATTGTAACTTACACATGAGTGACAATTTTTTTTAATTACATATTTTTTAATTGTATTTAAATATTATTATTTTTAATAATATAAAGCTGTAAAAAATATCATTATGTTGAATTAATTAAATGGAAAACATAGTGGAATAGGAAAATTTTATGAGTTACATGAATTATTTTTCTCATTTTTTAAAATATCCAATAATTAAATTATTTTATAGCGTTAAACTTTTAATTTTTAGAAAATTATTCTAAGAATGGTGGTGAGACTCCTACAAATGGGTCTTCTTATTCTTCTCTAGAGAGCATGATTCCCAGAGAGTGTAGATGTGGGATTATTTGTTTATTGAAACATTCACTGACTCATTAATAACATAAGATAAATATTTTTTTATGATAATAGTAATATAATTGGAGAAAATGAAATATAGTTTAGGAGTTAGATCTCAATGTAGAACTGTTATAGGATTAATATTGTATATCCTAATTGGAATTCAATCGAAAATATAGAGAAATAGAAGATGTGGGAATCCATAATTGTAAAATATATCAATTGATTTATTTTCATTGCATTATTTTAATATTATATATTTTATATGACTAATATTTAATGATTTCAATTATAGATGACATCCATCATTAAAAAATGGAATAAATTAATAAAAGGTGTCTATTCATAGTGGTGGTTTTCTAGAGAGATTTTAAAACAAAATTGAAAAAATAACTTTTTTGTATGTTACATAATAAAAACTCACACCTTAAGTATAGATATTATGATTTAGTGAAAAATACTAAATTGGTCTCCAACTAACATGATGGAGAATTTTTGGTATAAAAATTATTGTATATTGAAAAATATTAAGTATATTATCTAATTACTTATTCCTTATTTTTATAAAAGGCCTCTAATAGATCTCACAAATAAATTCACTTGGAGAATTTATACATTCATATTTATCACATGTAGGGTATCATTTACTAAGGAAGAAAAATATTGAAGGAAATTTTGATGCACAAAGAGTTAAATATAGTAGTTGTTAAGAAGAGTTATATTTTGGTTCTCCATACCCCGCACTCTCTATGAAAAATGGAAATGATAATGAATCAAGATAAATGAAATGTTTCTTATAGATCAATCCAAATAGGTAGTTGACAAAATTACAAGATACTAGTTTTTATTTTTCATGAATATTTTTATTTTTTAAAATTTATATAATTAATGTTCCATTTTATTATTTCATTTTAGGATGAAATTTTATAGAAAACGATACAAGTAACTCTTATCCATGTGAATTTTATGGATATTATAGATACTACTTTATGAATGTGAAAACACCCTAGTCCTTTAAGAGGATATGTGGTGGGTGCGGGTATTAAGAAATATTTTGGCCATCAATGAAAGAAATAAAGTAACTAATAAACTAATTACATAAATGTTTAGATGAATAACATAAAATTGTCTACTGGTGATCTAATCAAATCAGATGTGTATATTATTTGTAAAGAAATCGTGCATAAATCATAGCCTAAAAAATGTGAATACTTGGATCTTAAATCTCCTCAATCAAATATGACTTTATTCTATAAATGTTATGCTATATATACCAACACAAATATGATAGAATATATATTCATACATATTTTTGAGGATTCATCACATCACTAGCCTATGTATTTGGTTCAAAAAAGAGTACTTATACATGATATGGTTGATCCAAATTAAATCGTTCCATTTTCTAAATATGATGTTACCATAGTTGGAGATTGTGTGATTCATTTTTTATTAAGGATGGCTAGCATTGTTCAGCGCATTACATTAATAAACTAGTTTTTCACTCATTATGAATCCTTATAATTTTTTTTCTAAATTTATTTTATGGACCTAATATGGATTTTTAATGATTTCGTGAAGTAATTAGGGGCATACGGGGTCTGTTTAAAGAATTTAACATATCTTTTTGGGTGAAAAAGGTCTCTCACATGGTTTTAATTAACCGTGTTGGGTAGGAAACATGATTAGTTATAATCATGTAAGGAAAGACAATATATTGATATAGGGTGCATAGTTTTCCCTAACTTTGTGCCAAGGGTCGTAAGGGCATGCCAAAAGCATTAGACAAACTTCATAAGTGTTTTTTATGGCCAACACACAGTTTCCATAACTGTGAAGCCTAACTACGCAGGTTCCCCTTCCCTTCGAAAGACCATACATGGTTAGTGCATGGTTTGGATAACAGTGTAGCCTAACAATGTGAAGGAAAATTTGGGTGATCTTATGGTTTCTCTTATAAGGAAATAATTAAATATAATCATTATTCCATTTTCTTTTATAGTGAAAAATAAACTCGTTTACATACCTTTTAATCAATTTGAAGGCCTAACCTTAGATTTGATACAAGCTCACTGTCTGAAGTCTGATTCGATCACTATTCATCTTGTTGGATCCATGCCAGCATGGTCTCAATTCCTTTTTAATCATTCTTTATTTTTATTCCCACCGCTAATGATAATTAGATGTAGGCTCATATATCCAAATTTTATTGAATTGATCTATTTTCAGATCAATTCAAATTGAGGGGAAACTAGTGGTAAATACCTGACTAGGAGAGTTGTATGAGTATGATGTAGGTTGTCTACAACACATCCCTCAAGGTTTGTAATTTAATAAATTGTCATGTGGTCATGATGATTTCATCAGGTATATCCTATTAAATTAATACCACTTTCTTATTGTTGGTAGAACATTTTTTGAAGACCCTTTCCATATAAGTTACTCATCATTGGTGGTTATGTCCACAACTATGACCATCCCATATATAGTGATTTACGTAATTGGGTTTTTAGATCTTTTACATGTGTGTCTATACCAATGTTCGCATGTTGATCTTCTTGACCATAATACTGGAAATAATTTATGAAAGTACTTTTGAATTAATAAATAGAGAATACATTGTATGTTTATTACATGAACCGATTAATCCAAGTTCTTCATCTTAATAAATCAATCAATAATATAAATGGAAATCTCATGGTACGTAAATGACATGACCTAATGGATTATAAATGAATGGATTGTTTATGTGTCTGCAACACCCCATTACATTCCTAATGGATGTAATCAGAGTGAACCTTAATAAATTGTTATGACTAATATGAATCCATTAAATTTTTGCATACCTAGTAAGCATTTTCACACTAATGAAAGGAATGGATTAAGGAAAAAGAATTATTAAATGGATTGAGTATCAGATGGCCTAATTTATTAGATGAATCAATTATAAAGTACGTAACTATATGTATACCTTGAAATCATTATAGAATGTGGTCAGACATGATTTTGCTTTTGGATTCTCAAGGTAATTCCTTGATAACTCACGGACACCGTTCCAATTAAAGGATGCTGGTTTCCAAGGGCGATCCCTACCCTCAATATTGATCCTCATCTATTAGTTAATTCCCAATATGACACTTCAAGATCCCTCCTTTATTATTATAGGATGTCTTGGATATAATCCTTGGATTCAACATGGTTTATTTAAATATGAGATGCCTTGGTTACATCCTTGGGGTTGTCCATTTCTTATCTTATTTTACCATGGATATATTCCTTATAATAAGTTAGATTACACTATTATGGAATACCCTGGATGAATCTCTTTGGATCACACTCTTATCCATTATCCAGGATGCAATGACTACTGAGTTAGTGATCGTTGAGGATTGGGTTTCCATGGTTATAGACATAGAACCATTTAATTATAAGTAACATCATGGATGCCTCTTTCACCTTTGATCCATTATTATTATCATGTTAGTTCTAGATTTACCTTATGTGAAATAATTACAAAAATTGGAATTTATTTAATTATTGAACTGATTACATGTTCAGACACCATCTAATGGATGAAGTAGGTGCTTGGGTATTTACATCAATATACTACATAAATTTTATATATTCACACTTGAAAAAATGTTTTAGTTTATATTACTTGGACTAGAGGTTATAGAATCTGTTAGTGGGGGCCTACTGAAATTTATCTCACACCGTATCTCGGCCACCATTCAAACACAAGAAGACAATATGTATACAAGAAATGAAAAAGGAAAGAATATCACTTCAAACACATTATTTCTTGATTACATAGGATAGAGAACATTTCATATGATATAGATAGATCTCGAGATGGTGGGTATAGTTTTGGATTTAGTTTCTCTATTTTTTTATAACATGTATTTTCTGCTTCTTTGTATTTGTGTCTACCAAATTTTTTGATACATTCCATAGAGTCATTAGATTTTTAATATGCGTATTAGTTGTTTCAATTATTTGTTTCTTTTTTCTACTTCTACTTTTCTATATATTTATTACATTTCTCCCACTAATTATCTACAATTATATTATATTCATCCATTATTTTACTCTTTGGTAATTAGGTAATAGTATCCCCACAAACACACCCCAGTCCCTCATTGCTAGTCGGCAGCCTCTGGAGTTCATGCATATTCACCTTAGGCCTTGTGGCCAATTAGGTATAGGGAACCTTCCATGGAATATAGGTTCAGCACGTCATAAAGTGGTATCATAGTGGTTACATTGTTGCTTTTATATTTGGAGACAATACATTTGAGATTAAGAACACCTGGATCTTTTTCATAAGCTTTTATTTGGAATCGAAAACGTTTATTTGGGAAAAATGCCATGTTTCCTGAATTATAAATATAATTTTTTCTTATTATTGTTGATATCATTTCACCAATGAATAATGAACTTACTATGTGGTGTGGTTGATTATTATTCAAATTGAGGATCTAATTTCGACTATGGACCAATGATATGAGGGAATGGAGTATTGTTACATGAATCATCATAGGAACATATAATCCACGTCCAAGTTGTTATTTACCTTATCTAAAACCTAAAATAAGAAAATCTACAAATTCTCGAATGAAAAGGTAGGGTGTGAGATATAAATCTTAGTAGGGTCCCACCACATGTTCAATAAATAATTCTTAAAAATTTAAAGCAATTATGCTAAAATTTTATTCAATAATGGTTTGGTATATCATTCACATATTTTAAAACAAAACCCGATCTCACATTAAAAGTGATTAAAATATATCAAAACCATCTTAAAATAAAATGTTATATAAATCATGTGTATATAGTATTTTCCATGAATAAAACAGTTAAACAATAAATAGAATGTATAATCTAATAATAAAATCATTAAACAATATAAACAATCCCCACAATATTTTAGTTTTGATAATATGATCCCACACATCTTAATAATGATCTCAAATTATGATATATGTGTACATATAATCAATTTCCATCCCAATAGGGTAGCCTATTATGGGTAGTCTACACACCAGTTAGGGAACCCTCTTGGATGTCCATGATGCAATTTTTTAGTAAAATTTTTCATTATCAATACATTTCTAGGGAGTCAATTTCCATGTGTGATTTTACTTGTTACAACTTAATACCTTGGAAAACATGTTGTTGAATAAATTAATCAATCAAAAATTGAAAAATAAAACATTTCAAATTATTTCAAATTACAATTTCCTAGTATTCAGTTTTCAAAATTCTATTTTCAATTCAAAACTAAAACAATGGTTTTTATCAAATCATGGAATTTCAAATAATCTTTCACTTTAAGAAATTTTTCTCCAAATAAAAAATCAAATCAATTTCCAATTCCAGATATTATTTTTCCAAAATTTTCCCCTTATTTCAATTCTATTAAAATGGGGATATCATTAAAAGATTTCCATGACATTTTGAATCGCAAATTAAATCCATTAAAAAAAGGTCTTTAAAATATAATAAAAGATCATTTAAATTTAACTATGCATTATATGGTTTAAATCATTGTGAAAATCAACATGTAACCATATACATTTTATCATTAAGTCAATGAAAACACCCGTAATGGTATCACCAGTGATGAAAATGGTAAAAGAGATCAAGATATGTAACCTAGAATCAAGATCCAACAAAAGAGAGTTTAGATCCATCAATAAGAATATGATACATCACTCTTAAAGTTGGATAGAAAGAGAGATCATAATAAACCACTTGAGAGGTGATCCAATTACTCAGAGGAGATAGAACCAGATCAATGATGATTCAATCCACCATGAAAAGGGTTTATATGAGTCTAAATCACCTATTAAGATCCTTCAATGGGGTGATTACACACCCTAAACATGGGGTTTATGATTTTTAATAATAAAATTAGAGGAATTGAATCCCACATATACAGTTTGATGGGTAAGGAAACATAGTTAGAAAACCCATGCTTCCTATCCATGAACCCCTAATTTTAGGGATCATGTTTTCTTCTATGAGGGTTCATGGTTTTTCAAACCATGTTCCAACCATGAAAATCCTCACTATCTGAAGTTTTGTGGTTTGGACGGGCTAGCTGGATGGTTTGGAAGAACTATGTACCCCATTCTAGTGGCTCACAACAAGGCACAAGGTTTACTATTCTTAACATTATGGATTTCCCTATCTATTCACTAACCTCAAAATGACCCTTGTTATTCCATAATTCTCTATATTTTACCAGAAACACCTTGAGACAAGACCCAACCAAAAAGAGATAAAAACATGGATAAAGGGATACCTAAAAGAATAATAAAAGATGTTAAAAATCACCTATATAATAAAATAAAATTTATTATAATTCAATACCAAAATAATTCACATACATATAGTAATATATATTTCACAATTATAACATTTTTACACCCATTTATAAATAATACTTTTTTTAAAAAAAATTGTTTGTTATCCCTTTGGTTTTACTTGAAAATTTCAATTCAATAGTTCAATTCCTTGTACTTTTATTATTTTTCAATAATATATATAATTTAATCAAGATATAAATATCATATTTATTCAATATATATATATATTTATATTTATTCATACAAAAATAATAGATTTATAAATAATAATTACACCATGCACAGAGATAGTAGGCCAAACATACACATGAATGTGGTTTTCACTTTTTAAATGATTAGAAGAAAAAAATTATTATATCATATATAAAATATATATATTCATTAAATATATCTTTTTTGAAATCCATGTAAAATGAAAATTAAAAACCAATCCTGTCTCTTTGGGGAGGTGGTAGTCCACAGGTACACAACAGCGACATTATAGTTTCCCAATAGATTGTAAGGTAAGACAATATAGGTTATATTATAATCATATGAGATTTTTTATTTCATAAATATTATTCATATAAATTTATCCCATATTATTAACCATCCATGAAATATGATTTTGGGGAAATTAATTACACCGCTAAGTAGATACTATAAGCTGTACGTACACACAAAAAATGCTTTCAATTTTTGTAGGACGAAATTAAGGTAGATAATGGTTGTTTTATAATAATAATATCAATTAAATATATTTATTATACTAAATTCAATATTTTATACTAGATACCATGGAAAATAAAAAACAAAATTGAATGTACTCGGTTCGGAGTTATACCTCCTTATGAAGAAACCTCCTTTGGAATACACACTATTCCTCAAAAGGACGGTTCTTTAGAAATTATAGAATCTATTGAACATCATGAATGATACCATGATGATATTAGGGATGTTATTTATTGAGTTATTATTATAAACATTTTTAATAAATAAGGATAGAAGGTTTCCATTTATAATTGAGGGGAGGGTAACTCCGGGAATTACCTGAAGTATTAAATTAATTTAATTTAATTTTCATGGAAAAATTGATCAAATTTATACAATTAGATTATAATATCATGATCAGTCCAAAAAATCTAATCCAAAAAAATTTGGATTATTTATTTAATGTTCTTACCCTTATCCCCCAATTTTAACCCTCACTAACCCTTTTGATATTTACTTTGATATCAATATTTTTTACTCTGAAGGGGTTAAGAAAGGTACTATAAAAGGAAAAGTGATAAATTAATAGACCATGTGTTTAATTGAAACCATATCACATTAAAATTTATAAATATATAATTTTAATTAATTTTAAATAATTTAATTAATTATTTTTTATTATAAAATATCTTTGTCCTCAATTTTTGAAATATATAAAATATTATTACATAATATGTTTCTAACTCATTTAAAATGCATCCAAAATGAAATAGATTAAAATATTAAGAGGTCATTGTGTTAAAATAGTCTTTCATTAAAAAATTTATTGGATTTGGTATATTCTTAAATTCTATATTTTAGTTTAATCCCTTTGTTAACCTATTTTATCTTTCACTGTGGTAATGACATTTTCAATATTAAAGGGTTATAATTTAAATTATAAGGTGCAAATTTTCTAATAAATTAAAAGGGGTTAAATTTTATACCCTTCTTCATCATAATTACCACATTTCATTTTTTATTACTTTAATATAATTTAATAAAATATATTCAACATATAATACTATTAATTTTATTTTAAGAACTATTCCCTTATTTTCGATTTGAAAAAATTGAAAAAAGTGGAATTCAATTATAAATATTTAACACATCTATAATATATAATATTTATCTAAAACTTTCTAGGTATACTTTATAACATCAAAATAATATATATATTTTTAATATTTTTCAAATAAATTAATTATTTTTTCTACTATTTTTATAAACCCCATTTCGGCATTAAATAATTATTTACGGTAAATATATCATCACTAGAAACTGAAAATAAACTGACATCATAAAAATAAATTACTTCAGTTCATGATAATTTTTTTATTCATAAAATATGTTTATTTACTCACATATATTTCAGGTTACCTTATTTCTTATGTTTTATTTGACTTTACTGACTTTATGTAAGCATTGCACAAGTATTTCGACAAGTCACTTATTTTATAACAACAATATTTGAATATATATGTATATATGAAAAAAATCAATCAAACGTTATATTTATAAACCATGTGGGTAATTAACTTCTTAATTATAAAATATTATAGTTAGGAAAACAAATTTTTCTTTCCATTGCTTCGTAGGAACTCTGTCGATGCTGAAAATGATTATAATATTTACCAAGAAATAATTTCTAATTTATATGTTTTCAATTTTTTTGAATGATACTTTTAGTATATTTTCACACAATAATATTTCAATTAATTTTAAAAACTTTTTTTATCATTTTTATTCATGGGAGATAACATAAATGATATTTTATTTCCTAAAATCATTTTTTACTATTCATCGACTTCCCAAAATAATCACAAAAATTTATACCATGATACGTTTGAATTTCTAAATAAAAAATAATTACCATTTAATAAATTTAAATTTCTATAAGTGATATAATTTAATTCTAATTTAACTACATAAAATGCAGTGATTTCTTTTATAAAAAATCATTTTTATATCAAAAGATTAACTTATACAAAAATCAAGTATAATGATGAATTTTATGTAATTAATTTGATTATATATAACTAATAGAGACTGATATTAATTTATGATCAATTTGAAATCATAATGATACTTTTAAATAATAATAAATTATATTTTTACAAAAAAGAACAAATAAAATGATATTTTCACTATTCAGGAAAAATAAATCTTTTCAAATATAACCCAACAATTCACCAGAAGATAATTTGGATATGATGATTTAAAAAATACTAACCATTTTATTAAATTTAATTTCTAGATTTTGTTATAAAATTACAATAGTTATTAATAAAAATAAATATATTCATTATTTAAGAAAATGAATTTTTAAAGAATAAACTGAATTTACTAAAAATTGAGTGCTTATTTCCTAAGAAGTAATTAGTAAATTTTTATTGTGTTAGAACTATATATATATTCTAAAATTCCGTTAGTAATATCTATATATTATAATCTAATGGCTATGTTATAAATATAACATTTTAATTATAGTATTTATTTATATTTTATTCTTAGGTTTTCATGTTTTAAACACTATTAGACATTGTTTTTTTAAAATATATGGATGTTATTGGTAAAGAGTAAGTGTATAACACTTTAAAAACGTGGTTAAAAATTATCCCACGTACATAGTGAATGGATCTTATATCGTGATAGTTTGGTACTCCCCCTTTTTACGTGCACTTCTTGATGAGGAATGGGCCTTCCATCAGGGTCTGTACTCCCTCCAATAACATGCATATTTCAGTGTGTCATGGGTCCCCTGATGTGATTTTTATGAGGTGATGCTGGTATCTTTATTAGTAGGGCAGAGTGTTATCCTGTTATATGTTTCAAATTCTCTAATATATCTTCTATAGTAGTGGAATGATAGTTATAGATAACTTTGTATGGTTCTCCCTTGATTGGAACACATATCTTAGTGAAGAGTGTGACTCAAATTTTAGGTCTTTATAGAAATGGGGAAGTTAAAAAATATGATCAGTATAAATAATTTAATACTTACTATATAATTTACATCCCTTGGTTTCTATTGAGATATAACTTATATCTGGTCTTTCTAATTCAAACCTATTGAGGCTTTTAGTACATTATGAATCCCTAGTTTTGCACGAGATATAAACAATTTTGGATTGGATATGAGATTAATGAGACTTCCCATTGTACATGATAATTCTAGTTGTATAGGATATTTGGTTTTCCTCTTCCAAGTTACTCTCTTATGATGTAGTTTAATATGGCATGGTTCTTCACTTTTACCCCATTTTTGGGAATCCTGATGAATATGTTTATACTCACCCCTACATATAATTTTTTCACACACATGATGAATCTATATATATGATGAACAGTTTGGAGGTGGTAAAGGTAGAAATGGAGCTGATATGTCTAGTTTAGAACAGATTCTTGATGGTTCTCATTGGTCCATAGTGGTTTATGATAGTGTGTTTACCATTATATTCATAGAACTATCTGGGATTATTTCAATGATGAGGTTATATCCATTATTAATTTTATTGTGTTAAAATACCTTGTCAAATGTACTTTTCTTATGATGTTTTTCCGATGTAGTGATGAACTTATTATGTGACTTATCATACTAGTGTTGTATACTATTCAGTTGTTTATATATATACTTCGGTTTTCATTGGTTATTTTCTGCATTGAAAATATGTTTCATTTATGGTTGACAACGGAAAATACCTCTTATATTGTATGATATGCCTACTCAATGATGGTCACATGTCCCTGACCTATTATCGGTAGGCTTCTAGTGGTACACACGGATTATGACAATTCTTGGTGGGAAACTTTTTGTTCAGAACATGTAAGTACTCAAATATTTTATTTTATATTTTTATTGACATTATACTATTTATGGAACATAAACAATAAGTAATTTTTTAATGGGGATATAAAAAGGTCAACAACCAAAGGGAAATAATATATATAAAAGTTCAACATGATAGATTATATAATTGATGGTGTAATGAATTATGAAAATTTATGGTAATATGTTTTCATACCTTCAATATATGGAATCATCTAAAAATTATTTATATATAATGAAATATTCTAAAAGAATATTTGATTCTTTCACCATAACCCAGAGTCCCCACTACTGTGAAAATCAGTATGTGGGTCAATAAATCCATACTATAGCATTATATTATACCGAATTAAAATTATATGTTGATACCTATACAATTAAAAATAATCTTACATCATTTGTTATATTCAATTGATGTAATTCAAAGAAATATAAAAATAGTGTAATATAGATAATACATGAATAACATTAATTTTAAACATATCTATAATAAAAAGTTCAATGATATCATTCTTAAATATTATTATCCAATAGTCACATCCAAAAATTTGAATAATCATCAATATTTGATAGTACGCCTCTAACATAAATGTATAAAATGATAACCTAGAGAGTCCTTTATATACAAGAAAAGTTGTGTTTAAATGGATAATAGACTAGTATTATTCTCAATACAATGTCAATACATTATATTTCAGGTATTCCATATATATATATTCAAATAAATTTAAAAACAATATGAAATAAAAAATATAATATATGAAATCCTTAGTGATCATCAGACATAATATCCATCATGATAAAATTAAGAAATTTTTAATTTGCTATCCAACTATTGTTACTTTGTAAGTATGGAATGATAATATGGTCCATGATTATATAATATCATATACTACCATCCATAGATAATCCGACTCCATCTACTGATGATTTATGTTATCCTTAATATAATCTATTATATAATATAATTCAATATGATTCTATAAACCTGTAATACAAAACTAATAGTAGATGGCTAATTTTGGAGGAGATATTGGAGTGATATTTATAGGATGAATCTATATCAACTTATTGTAAAATATATATTGGACCAATGATTTAATACCATCATTCATAAACTCTCCCATATATTGAACATGTATTTTTAAAATTTATATTTTCCCTTTGTATTCTTCCACCTTCAAATAAGTACATGGATGACCAAACACTTTTATTATAGATATATTGTCATCAAATCCTCATACAAAATATGAGTATGATTTAATCCATAAGGATTTAACCAATATGTTTTTATTTCCCTATGGTATACAGGTACTAAATTTTTTATTCTATAAAATGGAATCCTATAAAAAATACTGGAAAATTATTTTAGTGATATAAAATATAAAACGTGTAAAACAACATAAATTAAATCTTACAATCATATCATCTATAGACTTTTAATTTTTGTTAAAATGGTATCCTTATTCATTTTCATAAACTTTTAATTTTTTCATTGTGAGTTGGGGGATAATGGGGGTCCAACATTATAGATCATATTAACCTGACTCTTAAAATTTTTAAACTTTATGGTAATAATATTATCTTACAATAACAAATACCCCCATAGAAATAAATTATGGGGTTATACATTATTCCAGTAGATCTCTAATGAGATATAATAATTGCATGTTATTTAAGAAGAAATAAAAAATTTAATTTTTTAAATAATTATTTAAAACTAAACTATAAACATTTGAAATTAAACATAGAAGAAATGATTTTTTCCACTTTCAACATTTTCCCATGTATCTTTAGAAAATAAATATGTAATTTTTCCTGGATTTTTAATTTTGTTTCATAAAAATGGTTTTTTTGTTAATGCTAGTTTTAAATCCCTTCATATCCTTGTATAAAAACACAGTTATCAATGTATGACTTCTTATACTTTATGTAAATGAAATATCATGATAAATTAAGGAAATATAAAATTTAACATCTATATTTGTTAATAGTTTTCATATAAAATAAAATATTATTAAATTAATTTTCAATTATCAACTCTTATAGATAATTAAATTTCATATGGTTTATTGTCATCTTAATAGAAAGTTAAATATTTTTTTCTTCAGTTTTCAATGCCACAACACAACTAATATTGTTTCCATTTTTAAAAATTAGAATACAATCATCATCAAAATAAATATGTGTCCTCTGATACTTTTCATGAGAATGTATTAAAATAGGTAAATGTGTACTACCATGTTCAGGAAACCTATAATTTTTATTCCTTATGAATATATGAATATTATATGTAGAAGAAAAATGTAGAAGCTAGGTAAAATTATCATGGGAATTTATAAACAATAATAATATGAATAAGCAGCAGGATCCAACATTTTCCCCAAAATAAAATTATCAAAAAATTAGTAGAAAATAATATTAAATGAATATAAATAAATCCTTTGAAATTTATAAATGAGTAAAAAACATGAAAACTAATAATAACTAATTATTAATGAAAATTATGTTTTGTATATGATAAAAAATTATAATCAACTATCAACATTTATAAGATAAAAAATTGTATTGAAAAAAACATAATTGATATTAAAAATTATATAACACATCGAAATAAAATTAATCTGTATATCTAATGAAGATATATGTATAATATTATCATGTTATTATAATTTTTAATATTGTTTATTTAATAATTATTGATTTTTTGATAATATTTATGAGATATTAAATAGTTTTGGAAAATAAAAAGAAGTCTTAAGTGATGATTAAAATAAAATAAATATAGAAATAAAATTGAGCTCAATATATAATGAAATTTAATTTTTTTTAAGTGTAAATTTATTGACATATTTAACTTATATAATAATAATAATAAAACATTATACTTCACATTTTGTATAATGTGTAATGTAAAAACTAAAATAGTTCTATAGTTTATTGACTAGTATAGTATAGAGCAATTTATTTTGCATAATAGTTATTCCAAGTCATTATGTGCATAACAAACCCAATCTATCTCATAGTAATTGGTATCATATGATCACCATTTCAGGTATGTAAATATCACATATAATTTGTTTACATTATCAACATTTCCCTCATTAAAATACCATTTTCCTTGAAAAATGATAGGCCATCTGTCATTTTTTTGAATATATTGTTTTTGTAAAATTTTGTTTAAATGTTTATATGATAAAAAAGGTCACATGTATTACTCAATCTATTCATATCTATTAGTGTAAACCCAAATACATTATTATTAACACTATTATTATAGTCAACCCATTTATAGGTAAAAATAGGTACTCAAAATTTTATGTGATAAATCTCCCATGTATATTTAGTAAGTCTATAACACAAAATTGATGTAATTATTAGTTATTTATCTTTTACGCTCAAAAATTTAATTTATTCAGTGAAAAACATTACTCTACTATTTTAAACTACACTTTTTTTTGGATTTATCCTTGCTTAAAAAATATATAACAATTAATGTCCTACACAATCCATCTTATCATATTTAAACATTTTTTATATTCTAACCATCTCATTGTTTTTACATAGTTTAATCACTAATAAGATTCTCCTTAAACTATGATACAAATATTTTTTGTGATCATTCATTACCCACATATATTTCATTTTAAATTAAAATTATTTTGTTGCATTAATATGAGATGTTGTACATGACAAGACCACATTTTTGTTCAAGATGTATAAATGTGTCAGAATTATTTATTTAGGTGTCCGTGAATTTATTTTTATTCCATAGATCCCATTACCCCAATATCGAATCCCTTTAGTGGATATGTCAACAAAATGATGGGTTTATATTCTATCAAGTAGTATGTGCAGATCTCAACCACTTTAGAAATATATATTTTCAATAACAGAGGCATGTAGTTTATTTCAATTTATAACACTCTCCTTCAAAATATTACTATTATAATTAAGATTATACATTCAATGTATGTATATAACTCAATATAACATTATTTATAAAGTTAATTAAACCATTAAATATACTATAATATTATAAAAACATATAAAAAGTACATTCCAAGTTAACAAATTTTATTGATTGCTTTGTTCTCAATTTTTTTTATAAAATTTGGGCCCTTACCAATTCTATAAATGGAATAAAATGAATAAAACACCATGATAATAATTATTCTGAAATTAATAAAATGTATTCTTGGAGTACAACCCTTTGTATTTGTTTCTTCTAAATAATACATTTGAACATTCATGCCTATTAACCTACCATATTTCAAAAGTAAATTTTTTTCACATTTGAAAAATAAAATCAAGGTACCTTGATACCATATTGATAAATAGGGATATCATTTCATCTAAAAACTATTCCTATTTAATCCATTATATACTATAATATAATAGTCCATGGGTTTCTCTCTAGAGAGGTTACCAAAAACATGTCTGTTACTATTTTTTGATTTTATAAATTATAAATGTTTTATTTGCGGATTTCATTTATAAATAAAAAAATTATTTTGATGTAGTATCAAAAAAATTAAAGAATTGAAAGGTGGGAATGGTGATTATTGGTTTGAATTATTATTTAAAGAGCTAGTATACTCATAGGATGAACTCAATATTCCATATTTAATTATTTCCAATTATATTCTCTCTATTAACATTCTTTATTCTTGGATAATGACTATAAATAAAAATAACCTTGAAAGTTAAAAACAGATAAGAATCATCAATTAAAATATCTATTTTGATATATTTTTAGGGAGATAAAATCACTATATTATGGAATAAGAAAATACTGAGATAAAATAATGTGACTAGTCAATTATAAATTCTCAAAAAAATTGAGAAATTTAAATTGAAACCAAATGTTCTTATCCACTCTCACATATACTAAATTATTATGTTTAAATCAATAAAAAATAACATTTCATTATTTATT
The DNA here is from genome assembly GCA_963277665.1 of Viscum album. Classification (NCBI taxonomy): domain Eukaryota; kingdom Viridiplantae; phylum Streptophyta; class Magnoliopsida; order Santalales; family Viscaceae; genus Viscum; species Viscum album. Next base: position 233,571,031 of record OY728141.1, read on the forward strand.
ATCACATTATTTATATGAAAATAAAAAACTAACATTGAGATACTTGTATCAACCATAAAAATGAAACACTATTAAAAGAGAGACACATTATAGTGAAAACAAAGAAATGGGGATCATTATTTTAAGGACTTATAATGAATCCACTCGTTTTTTTTCTTAGTCATTGTAGCTATGATACCATCATATAAAAAACACACACTCGTGAGAGCAGAAAAAAAGAGCAGATAAATAGATTTCAATCCAAATAATTTTTTACAAATATGTACATATTTTGAGATAAATCAATTGAAATAATGAATTCTAATAGACAAAACTCTATTTATTTTCTATGAAGAAAATAAATATCCATTTTTCAAAAAATCATTGACACATTAGGTCCACATGAAACAAGATCCTTTTGAATTTCATCCAAACCCTGGTATCTCTTTTATTACTATTCAGACAATATTCTTCCTCACATATGATTACATTTAAGCTCATATATTTACATTTTTGTAGTCTTTATCTGTCTAATTGATCAACCCAACATGAAAGATTCCATGATTAAATCATAAATTTTGGTTTATCACTAGTTTGGTTGAACCGATTTTATATATTTGAGATAAAAAACCATTATATAACATCCACCTGAGTAGTAATAAACCTCCTTTATTCAGATAGTAGTAGAAATTTATCTAGTTTTAGTTATGAACCCAATAATAGTAGTAGCCTCATAGACCTCATTCTTAATATGTTTACCACTAACTCAAAAAACACTATCAATAAACTCTAGTGACCAATGTACTCAAAATAACACAACCCACTCAAATTTTTAGCTCGTATAGTTAAAAAATAACAATAATTGAAACATAGAATAAAAAATAATTGATATCCTAATTCTGAATGAGTGTACATTGATCTATGTAATATGATCCCAAAATTATCTTAGAGTTCCCAAACATGATTCCAAAAACTACATATCTCTATTTAAAATTAGTTCAACTAGGAAATTAAGGAACATAAGAATAACTAAAATCCATAAAACTAGTATCTCTAAAATGAACCCTCCTCAATACACTGCATCTACACATGATCATACATTGAACTCTACTGAACAAACCTTGAACCTCCATTTCATCTAGATTAATACCCAATGATCAATAGACATACATACCTTTGCTAGAACAAGATCATAATGTAAAACCAATGGGTTTCTATCATTAGAATAAAAAACTCGAGTACATTTAACTAATAATAAATGAATTAAAGAACCAACTTGAAACCCAGTTCTAGTTTAATAAACCATAATCCTTTGAAACATATCCTTAAGACATGAATACTCGATGCAACCTCACCATAAGAAAAACTCTTAACTTATATCATTGTATAAAATTCAAGACCAGTCTTCATTTTCATCACAATGGTGATCTGAATAAGAAATAATGTGAAACCTAGGTCATTATAGATTCATTTGAAAAATGAAAACCACAATCAGTGATAATCATCTGCACAACCATTCTCTAATATTCACTCTAAGAAGCATCAAGAAGAAACCTGGTTGAATGGATGATTCCTTCATCCACCCCATCCTTTTAAATATCAAATTCAATAAATAAAACTGAAATGTAAAACATCACCTCATTAAGATATCCAAGAACAATTAATTATAGTGATCAAATGGATAACGACATAAATCGATCCAACTTCCCTTATGAGGGTCCTGGAGAATAGTGTAAGTGACTGAGCTTATGCCTAACAATATTTTTTATCATGTTTTTCAGATTAAATAATCATAAAAAGAAAAAATAATATATTTTTCAAATATAGGATTTTTTAACTCTTAATTAAAAATTCATCTTTTCAAAATAATTTCTATTGTTTAATAATGATTTCATCATTGATGATCTATTTATTAGAATCTCTTTAATCATCATTTTTATGAAAATATATTTTATAATTCCTCTAGAAGTATCCACACATGTTCTATGAGTCTCATATTGTCATCATTAGAACTATGGGTTTTTTCATAATGTATCCAAACATCATATATTGTTTTTTATTGATTTTGATAAAACTTCTTTTGTGCTTGAATAATTCCTTATCTTATTTTATCAGTATTTAGAGAGAGGAGGATCACATATCATTATTGAGAGATGGGTTGAGAGATTTATCCTAGGTCTTGATAGAATTATTTTAAAAGAATATTTTGTGAACAATAATCTATATTATCTAAAAATAATATATCTTTGGTTTTATATTTAGTGTTAAATAATTATTTATTACCACAAGGCCTTTAACTAATTTCACTATTCTATATAAACCCTCATGTAAAATTATTATTATTATAAAAATCATAATATTAATAATAATATTATTTTTTTTATATTCTATGATGCGAGCTAATGATGAATTATTTAAACATCATTATTTAAATAGATAAGTCATAATTTATTTAAATGATATGAAATAAAGTACATATTATCTTTTCAACACTTAACTTGTCTTGTCTATCCTCTTATACATGTATTGAACCATGAATAATAAATTTTTATTTATGTTTATAAATAAATAAATGTTATTTTATGAAAAAGAAAATAAATATTATATTCACTGAATTGGAGAAGAAATATTTATTGTTATATTCACAAAACAAAATAAATATTTATATTAAATATTTATTTATCACGTGATGAATAATAAATAGGAGATAAATATATATTATATATTAAATAACTCCAAATAAATATGTATTTAACATTCACATCATATATATTCTATAATAAAATAACTTGTGAATAAAATTAATAGAGTAACCTAACTCAAATAGATATTATTTTTTTAACTTGTGAATAAAATTTACTAAAATATTATATTAAAATAAAATTTAACTTATATTGTTGAATACACATAATGTGGTACACTATAAGAATATATGTCAGTGGAATTAGGTGAGGATGAATATATTCTATGATTGGAATCCAGCAACACAGTTTGGAACACATAGAGAAAAAAGTTATTATCCTAATAATAAAATACTCATATGAACACTTATTTTGTAGTAAAATAAAAATTTCTCAATAATTCATCATGTATGTGGAGTAATTGTTTAATCAACCTATTTCCTAGATTATATTTCATTAAATACATAAAATGAAATTTTCCATGAAATATCATGGACATTGTTTTCATCAGACAGTTCCATTTCAGTCATAGGGCCAGATTTATCATCATCTATTACATGGAAGGTACAAATCATTTCTTGACTTATCTATTAATTTCATATCAATTGTGATGCACCAAACATATCATACATCACCATGATCATATATCCAATACTAAATACTAAATTATTCATGATATACATTAATAATAATGTCAATTATAAGGACGAATACACATGTTAAAAGATAGAAATATCGAATGAAAAATAAATATATGTAATTTCTATTGGTAGATTCTCCCTCATAACCTTATCTCTTAGATGTAACCATGTATTAAAAATTACTATAATAAGCCTTATAAATTTACAAGAACCCATCAATTGATAGTTAAATCATTATCTATCTCCCAACAAATGGATTTCATCAAGACAATATGACATAAGTTTAAGAATATTTTCATAACACTTTCAATGTTATCATTATAGAAAGGAACTATCATAACCATTCAATATGATAAATAATATTAGGGAATTATCAAAATATATTAATTTATAAAACACTATTTAAAATATAATATATAATTTATTAATCATGTATTTGAATAGTATATTAATTGAAAGTATAAAAGTAGTTTGTTATAAGACATCGACTTCAATGGAATCCAACTTGAACTATAAAAAATTTATAACTAATGAGTTGGCTCTGACATGATAAACATTTTTTTAAGTTATGTATCTAGATTTGTGGACAAAAATATTATTGTGAAAGTTATCCTAACTATGACTTCAATCTGTTGAGAAAATCCCTCAAGTTATGATATCACTGAGTATTAATATTTTTTTCTTTTCCATAAACATGACATCGGGAATAATACATTGAAATTAAATTTTTATTTAATTTTTTTATAAAACTATTCTTTTAGGATGAGGTGGAGCCCTTATATAAAATATTCATATATACATTACATGACCTACTTTCCCAATGGGTTACAATACATGCATATGTTACTACTGTCAACACATAGTGGCCTACAACACCATGACATGGTGAACCCTAGCTAATCCATAGTGCTCTGGAAATTACACTCACAACAACCTCCTACGTAATGGATGGACTACCTATACTGTGGTTCCCCTACACTTTGAAACACCTTTAATTCTTCTCAATGTGGTGTCCCTTCTACCGTCTCCACACTGCATGCAAAATCGTGTCTCCCCTCCTCAATTCCTTTCATCATCATTTACTTATGTAATGTTCCAACCATGGTTCCACATACTAAGGCCAGTATCTAGTCATTCACATGACCTCAATCACACCACCACAAATTCCATAGGTAGCCAAATAGTAGTGTGGGTTTGATAAGTCATTCATTGTGAAACAGTACATAGTTTGATCAGAGTAATAAACTGGCATAAATAATAAACAAGAGAAGTAGAAATATATATATCAAAAAAGAATACCCATATCTCAAGATAGTAAAGTAGGAAATAAAATATCCAATTGAAATAGAAATCATGACATTATAATATACAAGACAGGTGTACAAAATGAATACAAAAAATAAAGACATTGACGACTCCCAATTTGGTCCCAAACCATATTTGGTACTCTTATATAAGCTCCATCCCCAAATCATCCATCTAATACATGGAATTTCGCTTAACATTTCTTGCATCAATACTATATTTTTGTGTATCGATTAGGAAGCTTGATTATAGCATCAGTATGACTTAGTTGGACACCACCAACGACATTTAAAACAATATAATGTCAAATATTGTGCATGGAGTTTTATAAAAAATAATTATAATGAATAATTAAATAGTTATCACATTATAAATTAATTTTTATTTCACCAAATAAACTTTGGGTTATCAAAGGAAACCATACCTCAATATCTACATCAGATCATGCTAGAAAATGAACTATCCTTGAGGGATATCACATATATAAATTTTCCTATTACCATTCATATTTTCTCGAATACATGACCATATTACTATTTATTTATTTACACAATTGAATAATAATGTTTCCAATATTTATTTTCTCAAATGAATGACCACATTTCCATTCCTTTACTCACATAATTGAATGACCATGTTACCATAATTTATTTCAGACAACTAAATGACCATGTCACCATTCATTAATTATCAAAATTGAATGACCATGATATCGTTCTTTATAAATGGTTGAATGTGGATGTAACCATTCATCATTTAATAGTACATCATTGAATGACCATGTAATAATTCATAAAACTTTTCTAAATTTCCATGTTACCTTTCAAAATTTAATAATCAAATATAACATAATAACACAATAATACATATATACCAACCATACATTAATTAATTCAAAAATTAATTAATCAAATTGCATTAATTAATTCAAAAATCAATTAACATTATCAATTTCTGTTAGTTAATTCATCAATTAATTACCCATGAAACAATTCCAATATCCAATAATTAATTTTCCAATTAATTATTAACAATTAAATTTCAACAATATAATAATTAACAAAATAAATAATTATCCCAAATTTCTAAATCATTACATTGATAATTAATTCAAACATTATATATCCTTATTCCTCATTTATTTTCTCAATCAAAACATCTCAATTCCATCACAATTAATTCCCACAATTAATGATCAGTCACAAATATCAAGATCACATAATTGATCATCCAGTTAATTATCTTGTTCAACAATCCCTAAATCTCAAAAATTCATAATTATATAAATTAATTAATTTACATAGCTGTTTAATTCAATTAGTGATTTTAATTTCAAAATAAATTGAGAAAATTATAAAATGGGAATATAAAAAATGAAATCGCAACTGTGGGATTTTTAATTTAGACCAACTGTCTCAATTCATTAATGAATGATCACCCAATAGAAATTACAAAAATTTGAGAAGTACAATGACGTGGTTCTAGGTCCGAATCTAAAATTCCAAAATAGAGATAAAAAATCATGATCTCTTTAATTATAAATCTATATTCATAATCCAATATCTAGATTAAAAAAATAGGTCTAGATCTAGAAAATAGTAGATAACTTCCACAAAAATAATCAGTGAAGGAAGGAGGGTGAATGGAAAAATAATGGGATTAAATAAAATTATTAGTATAGGATAATATATTTTATATGAGATTAGAATTGTGAAGAATGGATTTAATATGACCTTAGAATCCCTCTATAAATCTCCAAAAATGTGAAAGTCCTCTTAAAGATGAATGAGGTTCGAAATGGATTTGTTTTGGGGGTTTGAGGGATTTAAGAAATAACTTTTAGGCCACTTTAAAAGTCATGAATTATTTCCTGGGATGGAGAACAGGGTTCTAGCTAACCATGTACCAACCTTATGCATGTTGTTTTAGGTGTTTCTAGTGCCTCTTTTAAGGTCACGTGGTTTATCAATTTTTCTACAAGATTTTTGAACCTTCATTATCTAGGGTTTCATGTTTTCATTGTTTCATGGTCTAGGCACATGGTTTTATTTAACATTGGGCCAACATTTCAAAAACCATTTTTCTTACATTATTCTTAAAATTAACTCAAAAACACCCCATGTTACAACCCCAAAAATATATAAAAAAATTTAATTAAAAGAGTTCTTAAATTCAACACCATTTCATCTCCAAAAAGATAGGATATTATAATCTCCCCACCTTACAACAGACCATCCTAGAGCTACATTCCCAATAATCTCTAAAAATCTAAGATAAAAAGAGAAGTCCACTAATACCTCATGTCAACTTCCCTCTCCCACATCTCCTCCATCACAAACCCATGTTGCCTCAATACATGAACTACCAACAAATTCTTTCCTATCAACACCTTTTAACATTGATCCAACACATGTATCTTATGATCAACAAAGGATAAATCTATCTTAATCTTGACATCATCCACATCAATCACATGAGAAGGGTTAGGGTGATGATACCAAAGATATGATATATGGAAAAAATCTTTAATAGTGCTACATTTCTTGTGGAAAATTCAATTGGGACACCCCCAACCAAATTATCTCCACAATCTCGAATGGCCCAACAATATTTGGTGCCAACAATCCCCATATCTCTATCATGTGGTTTATCAAAATAGGAAACACATGTTGGAATACAAGATCAACATATGTAAACTCTAGGTGTCATCTCCATTTGTTAGCATATGAATTCTACCCACTCTTATCCATTTCCATACGTTTTCGAAATTTTTGGACCTTCTCCAACATCTCTGGCATGAGACACAATCCCAAGAACTTTGAATTTCCTTCCTAAAACCAACATAGTTTTGATACCCATGAACTACCTTATACAACACCTTATAGTTCCATCTGTATAGTTTCTTATAAATATTTTTAAAGGAAAACCCTAGTAATTCCATGTTATTCACTGTAGATCTCTCGATATCAAGCACATATGCCCATAAAAAATCCTCAAGAACCATTATTGTACGCTTGGACTTCCTTTCTGTTTGTAGGTGGAGGGTTGTACTCCAAAATACCTACATTCCAAGTGACATATTTAATCCCTTATATAATCCAAAAATGATCCATGAGTCACAATATGAAACTATTGTCCACAGAACATTATGAAAATGGAATATGCCCCCAAATAATTATTCTTTCATCTTCTCCACAAAAAAGTCTCTCATATTGGTAAGAAATGTAATAATTTCATCAGTATGCCCTCAATAACCCATATAACATAATTATTCTTAAGAATATTGGGAATATACACCCCAAAACTCATGGTCACATTATCCCACTTCCATTACATAATGGTAAATGGCTACAACAATCTTCTAGGCCATTGATGCTCGGCCTTCACTGGATGACATGTGTAGCATCATGTCATGAACCTTTAAATCTCTATTTTCATGCATGGAGACCAAAACAGTAACCATAGGTCATGGTAAATTCATTACATACATGGATGTACCACCCACTTTGAGGCATGAAATTTCTACGTGAGCTCCTCTCAAATGATAATAATAACAACAATGTGATTCCTGACATAGACGATGTCATCCCCATCCATGCACTTATTTGAAGGTTACTCCAAACCTTCAAGGATTTCCCTCAAGGTAAAAGATTATGGATCATTATACTCATTTTCTCTAATCTAGATCACCAATTTATACTCCACAGAAACTAATAAGAGATTCATCTACTCTTGACTCTCCAAAACCACAACATGCATCTCATCTAGCACACTCATAATCCTTAACTCAACTCTAGACTTCTAAACCATCTATGTATGAGTTTTCCTACTCAAATAATATACAACACTTTTTCTGTCACAAAGTGTATATCCCATCCCAAAATCGTATGATTTTATATGATCAACCAATATCCATTTCTGAAGATTCATATAACACTACATGAAGATGTAACTTAATCTCTTGTGATTAGTAAACAAAATAATCTTCTCACCCAAAAAGATAGTGCTTCCAACACTTCAAATGAAAAAACACTCCCTATATTTTAGGGTTATGTGTAGGGTAGTTTCATTCATGTGTCCTCATCTATTGACACCCATACGTTACGACATGATCTCCCTACATCATCACACCTTCACGTCTGAATCTAAAAGATCCACAATACATCATGTAGTCCTCACCTGGCTCTAGTATGATCAATATTTGTATTGATGTCAACTAATTATTTCACTCTTGGATGACCTTCTCTCAAAATTTCGACCATTTAAACTTTATCCCATTCTTCATCAGATCGGAACATGGTTCTTCCAAACATGTAGATTCCTGGATGAATCCTTGATAAGATCTAGATAACATGAGAAAGCTTCATATATAAAAGAAATTCTTCAGCTGCCCCCAAGATACCTCTCCTAGAACCTTCTCTATGTTCACTGAAACATATTCCTCCAAGATGATTTTCCCCAAGAAGTTCCCATGGTCAATCCAAAACCAAAACATAGATCAATTTTTGTATATATGATTCTATCTCAATGTACTTAGGATAATTTTAAGATGTTGGGAATGATTTTCATGAGTCTTGGAGTACACCAAACTATTATCTATAAACACCACCACATATTGATCTAGGTATAGATGGAATATTATGTTAATAAAGTCCATATAAATTAATAGTGCATTCTTCCACCCAAAAAAAGTATGAAAAACTTATAAAGGCCATTACTAATTATGAAAGTAGTCTTAGGTTTATTAGAAGTCGGAACTCTCAAGTGAGGATACCCCGATCTCAAGTCGATCTTTGAGAACACACAAGCTCCCCTCAATTATTCAAAATGATCTCCAATACGTGAAAGTAGATAAAGGTTTCTTATAGTCATCTTGTTCAACTTCCGATAATCAACACACAATCATAAACTCCCAGAATCCTTATTTGCAAGCAACATAGGTGACCCCAAAGATGACATTCTTGGATGGATAAACCCTTTATCTTCCAAATACTCCTACTTTGTGTTTGCCTCTTGAATCTCTATTAGCAACATTATATATGGTGGAATATATATTAGCTCAGCGCCTTGCATGGGATTAATAGTAAATTACACATCCCTCTAAGGTGAATGTCCTAAGAAGTCTTCACGAAACACATATAGAAAATATTCCACTACAGGTGGAAAGATATCATGCTTCACCTCTATCATCCATACATAAACTAGAAAACTAGTTTGTGAGGTATCCTAGTAGATGAGTAATTGGACCTGCTAAACCTTCCAAGATATACCACTCTCGATGGTGAATATAATGGTCACCCTTATGAGATGTAAAATTAAATCTCATCTGATTACATTAATTGTGGGCTCGATATGTGGATTTCCAGTCCATACCCATATTTATGTAAAATCATAAAATATAATGAATATTGATATCCAAAATGAAATGGTACGCCTTGATATTCAGAGAACACCCCTTGCAAAAACAAATTTCTCTAGAAAGCACTCCCAATGGTGTATCTATAATCATTACACTGCTCCAAAACTGCACTACAAGGATCAAACTATTAACAAGATTTGCCGATATAATGGAATGAGAGGTACTAGTATCTCCTAATGAAATAGCTAATGTAGAATATGCAAGAATAGTATCAGTCAATGTTTATTGTCTAACCTTACTATAGATGAGTGTAGGCTACACTGCATTCAATTGTCCTACCCCACTTCCATGTAATTATATCTAACCCCCGTGATTTTCACCACTCTGATTATATGGGAACTCATTCCTATAAAAACTACATCTTCATCCTCTAACTCATCAATCGTTAGAACTCTATATTCAAGTCTGATAAGTTTTAGAAGATCCATTTCCCATATCATGGTTCAATCTAACCCCCCATAAATAACCTTCTATCGTTATGACCTGGAGAACATCTAAATATGTCCCATATTTTTGAAAGTTTGGAACTAAATTGGTGGTAGAGGAAAATCTCTATGATAATTGACCATCCTACCAAACTAATGATAGATCACTCTGGTATGATCCTATGAAAATGTAAATCCTGTCTTTGTACTCTTCTATCAAGAGATTTGACTAATGTTTTCATAATGATGCATCCTACTCGCAGATGCCACTCCTCCTAATCATCCAGTACCAACTGTCTTTATAGAAATGTAAGACTCATTCAGTTTACCACAACTATGAGTGTGTGATTCACCACCTCAAAAAAATATTTAATTGAAAGAGGTTAACTTTGAATGTAATATTATTCTTATGTTAATTCAAAAATTACTTCCCATAACTATCTCATCTCTTGTTAACACTAGAGAAAATAATTTTAGGTCTGTAAAGCATCCATCATTGTCCATAATGAACATGCTCCCCTAATTCAACTTCATGAACTTCATATCCCTCTCCTCTATCAACATCTTTGGGTATAAGTTCTATAGGAACTTCTCCAAAAGTCATTCCATAACATCACATCTTCTTCTATAGTGTTTTTATTAATGTCCCATCAATACATTGATTAACCTCATTGCATATAAGTGGAAAACATGACCCTACTATCATTAAGAGTCTCCAAATAGTAAATTATCATCTTGATAGACTCAACCCAAAACTAATCACCCTCTGGTACACCCTCTTTAGTAAAAGTCAGAGGTTACAACAACTAAAACTCACTCTTCGGGACAAACATGATCTTTATAACATTTACTAGGTATCTTTACATTAATTTCAAGATGAGAATGAAGTTATCTAAAAAATGATCCCATACAACCTCAACTAGCATAGTCGGTGCCTAAAGTTCCATTACTGGAAGATCATTCCTAGGAATTTCCTTGGTTCATCCTCTTAAAAATATTCAATGTAGAGTCATATATCTTCAAATCCAAAAATGAACCTTAGGAAACATAACACCATATTATCAAATTTATTTTGGAGGAAGACCACAAAAAGTCACCATAATCCTTTTTCAGAAGTATCACCATGTGGTTAAAACCGAGGAACTCTTACCACCTATAACCATCCTACACCAATGTCCTGGTTTAAAAGTGTAAACACAAACTCATATCGAGTTTCTTATTTATAAACCCATTTATTCTCATTTTTTATCATTTTACCATACACAATTTTATATTAGGTACCATTTTAAATTCAATACCACAAGAGAGAAAACAACAGTGTATGTTGAACAAGTTACCCAAAACATGTTTACCCATGTGTTAATAAAATGATGAATGTCACCAAATAATCTTGAGTGACTAAAATGGTGCATACAAACTCAAATATCATGATGTATCGGGCCATGAGTCAATTATTCAAAATCATTAAAAACAATAATCACACCACACAACAATTGTATCACCCAATGTCAAATAATATTCAACCATAATAGAAAACTACAATAAAAAAATCCTACCATGGTTACATGGGTATTCCCCTATACATCAATTTCCAAATCCCATGAACAAACTCATTACTGAGCTTGTACCACTTCTAAGTATTCATTCTACCTTACACAAATAGTAAGAAAAAATATAAAGAAAAAAATATCGGGGTATAATACCTCTTTATGACGTCTTGATCTAGTTGACACATGTTGGTGCCATGAGTTGGTTGGTCACATGACCTCAAGCATGACTCCCCTTATAGTAGTGGCTGATGACTAGTAGCAAGAGTTTGATAAGTAATTCATGGGGGTATATACCCTATTATATCATAGTAATAAACCAACATAAATAATAAAAAATGGAGGATGATATATATATATATATCAATAAATAATACACCTATCTCAATATTTTTAGTCAGGAAAAATAATTTCCCACTAAAACAAAACAAATTCCATGCTAATTCATGTGACAAATGTCTAAAATGTAAAATGAAATTAAAGACATTGAAACTCCCAAGTGGGTCCTAATCCATGTATGGTTCCCACATCCAAACACCATCCCCAGATCATCCATCTAATACATGGGATTTTTATTTTTCCTATCCCGTGTCAATAATGTTTATTCGAGTATCGATAAGGCCACCTGAGTAGGGTGTATATATGACTTGTAGGAAACCTCCAATGGTTTATAATACAATACCAAATCATATATTGTGTATTAATTTGAATAAATAATTAATTAAAATTCATATTCAAATATTTATCACATTATTAATTAATGTTTATTTAACCACATAAACGTTGGGTTCTCTAGACACCCATACCTCAATACCTACTTTTACCCATCCTAGTATTTGAGCTATCCTAGAGGGACTAACATGTCTAAATATCCATGTTACCATTGTTATTTTCTCAAATGAATGACTATGTTACCATTCATTTATTCATACAATTGAATGGCCATGTTACAATTCATTATCTTTTAAAATGAATGACCACGTTACCATTAATTTATGCACACAATTAAATGACCATGTTACCACTCTTTACTTCACACAAATGAGTTACCATGTAACAATTAATTAATTCTCATATTTAAATGACCATGTTTCCATTCATTATACATGACGGAATGTCCATATTATCATTCAACATTTAATAATACATCATGTTTCTATTCATAACACTTGAATGAATGTACATGTTACCATTCACAATTTTATAATCACATATAACATAATAACACACCAACACATATATCTCAACTATGCATTAATTAAGTAACAAATTAATTAATCCTACACAATTAATTAATTTGAAAATTAATTAAACATGTAAATTCATTTTAATGAATTCAATAATAAATTAATTACTTCATAATTGTAACATCTGATAATTTATTTACCAATTAATTATTATTAATTAAAATTCAATAATAAGATAAATATCTAAAAAATAATTATTCCAAATTTTCCAATCAATACATTAATAATTAATACACTAAATAATTACCCTTATTCCACATTTAATTTATCAATCAATCCATATCAATTCCATCATAATTAATTCCCACAATTAATGATCAATAAAAAATTCCAAGATCTCATAATTAATTGTCTAATTAATTATCTTGTTCATAAATACCTAACTGAAAAAATTTATTATGTACCTAAATTAAATAATTTACCACATTAATAAATTAAAATTAGGAATTTCAATATCTAAAATACTCTAGAAATTATACAATTTTTATGTAGATAATCAAATGGATACTATTGAATTTGGAATTTATACATCCTAACATGATTTTTTATTTAACTATCTCCCAATAGAAATTCCCAAAACTGAGAAGCACAACAATGGAGTATTTTATCGAAATATCAAAATCATAAATCAAGATCAACAAATAAAAATATATTTAATTATAAATATAGTTTCAAAAGTCTAAAACTAGATTCATAAAATCTAGTTATAGGTCTAGTAAAATAGTAGATAAATTCCACCAAAAGAAAAAGGTATAGAAGGAAAATGAATAGAAATTTAATGAGATTGAATCCCCTTATCAAGATAGAAGAATATATTCAATATGGGAATTCAATCATGGTGAATGGAGGAAAAATGATCATGTATTCCGTCTAAAAATCTCTAAAAATATAAAATACCTCTTAGGGATCAACAAGGGTCAAAATGGGGATGTAATGAGGGTTTGAGGGATTTTAAAAATAATTTTCAGGCCACATTAAATGTGTAAGATAATGTCTTGGGCAGGGGCGCACATTTTTATCCAATAGTGTGCCAACAATGCACCTATTATTTTTTAGGATTCCTATTTTCTCCTTTTTGGGTGCATAGTTTGTCAATCTATTCAGTAGCCATGTGAACTCTCACTGTCTTGGGTTTCACAGTTTCCTTGGTTGGGCAAAAAGTTTAATCCGATCATGCATCATATATGAAGAACCCCTTTTTATTTCATTTTTCTTAAAATTCTCCTAAACAAACTTCAAGGTACAACCCAAAAAATAGTACTCAAAACTAAATAAAAAATTACCACAATTTAATCTTGAGTCAACTACAAATATGGTCAGGATCCTACACCCTACGTTATGGTCTTTTTTATTATTCCATTGTAGTAGCTCTAAAATATAGAAACCACTATTGTACCATGATAATAACCAAAACAATAAATCCTCCCAATGGGGGTTTCTAGGATTTCAACTCTAGTTTACTGTAGAATTATGTTGTGACCTTACGAGTTTTTTATGCCCCAAAATTATTTTTTTACATCATATTAAATTTCATTTTTATTTTATTAGATAAACACACCTTTAACGAGTTTAGTTGGAACCTATACATGAATCGTGTGTCCATACATTACATGAACAAAATGCCTAGTGTCTCAAATGAAAATCCATAGGTTCCCCCATCACCATGACTTTTTAATCTAGAGGTATGATGCAATTCCCGGGACATCATACCAAAAGAACCATATGACATCATGAGAGGCCTTCCTATGCTATGGTTCCCTCAAAACATGTCTATTTACTTGAGATCCAAAATGTGTTTTCTATATTTGGGTCCCTAATCATAGTATTTTTCTATGGTCACCCACCTTAATTAATATCACTGAACTTTTACTTATGTTGTGGTCCTCTATCATGTGTCATGGTTTTTACCTTATACCTCAGTTTCCACCCAACACCATGGCCTATACCCTTATGTTGTGATAACGAATTTAATAATTAATACCCACAAAGGTGGATTCTAGGATTTTAATACAGTTTTAGGTTTAAATTACTTGGTGGATTTAATACGAAGGTATGACCACAAATATATCATTGTTAATACCATTTTATAAAGTCTAATCATGATATGAGAATAATTTTCTATCATGGAACAACTACAAAATATGGAAAAAATTATTACTAAACCACTTATTAAGTTATATCAGAAGCTAAAACATACTCAATCTATGTATATATTAAAACCACTAGATATGAATATTTTTATATTATTCACTACCTTATGGTTAT
The DNA here is from genome assembly GCA_963277665.1 of Viscum album. Lineage (NCBI taxonomy): Eukaryota > Viridiplantae > Streptophyta > Magnoliopsida > Santalales > Viscaceae > Viscum > Viscum album. The sequence continues at coordinate 233,586,540 of OY728141.1, forward strand.
AATTATATAACAACAAATATCACTAATGTAAGGCTAGTATATTTCCTCTTGGAAACTAGTTCCCCCTCTAAAACATCTATGAACTCATCCTCTTTTTCGTTCTCAAGTACTCTTGGATATTTCTAACTAGTAGCCTATGTAGTTATACTACGTTTTTTATTTTCTTTCCCTCTATGATTTATGAAAAATCCATATAAAACCTCAGTGTAAATAAGGGAATATGAGAATGATTCCAAACCACACATAGGCATATAGAATTATATTCAAAATAATATCATACCTTCTTGGAGTGATATCATACCTTTTGATATAAATAAAAATTTAATCTAGGATTATTGTATTTTATATTTTTAAATACCTTGTCAATGTTTGTAATATGACTTGATCAAAAAAACCCTTCATATATTTTAATTTAGATCATACTCTTGTAATACGGGTTACTATAATAAGTCATTCTTGTAGAAATATAATTTCACTTATCTTTTGAAAATGTAAGACATAATATCTAATTCCAATATATTATGAAAATATATTACTTGGAAAACTATAAAAGCCCCACTATCCTCTTATTGAAACATGGTAAACATTTTTTCATTAGAAAACCAAACTCAATGATAAAATCATTGAAGTAATATTCAATCATCAGTATGGTTTCTTCGATCCATAAATTTATTTGTAAAATTGGCATACCATATTTATTTTCTATGGTGTCAAATACCCTATTAGTTGCATAATATGGACATATTCTATAAGGTTTCCATAAATAATATAGTCTTGACATCCATGGCATAATATAACTATTATAAAATGTTTCTATGAAAAGATAAATTCTAATATATTTTAGCATGATGACAGGTAATATGTTTAATAACCAATTATGTATAGATGTCACATAAAGATTTATATAAGCAATCCTGGATTACTAGTACTCAATTTTACCATCAATTTCTAGTTTATTTATAATTCCCATCAATGTATTTACATCAATTAGAGATATTACCAAAATACATGATTGGATTTAGTTATATAGAATCCATTTATAAATTCATAAAAACGTTTTGAAGGATATCCTATTTACAATTATTAATTCATATATTATTATTTATTGAATAATATATCACTTAAATTGGTGAATATAAAACTACCTATTTGGTTTTATCATTTCTATATAGAATTCATTTTAGAACAACACCACACATTGAGGCTTGAGGGGGTTATTGTTTCTATTCCAACTCATTCCCATACGAAGACCTAATCTCATAGATGTGATGTATTATCCTTTAACGTCCCACTTTTGGGTGCTATCAAGAATTCCCCCGTACTCGGTTTTTCACATGGCCTCAAGCACATTTCCCCAAATTCATGAGTTTGATGACTATCAGTGAGGGACTTGGGTGTGATTATTGGGAAACTATTCCTTCATTGGTAGAGCAATGCAACAAAAATAAATAGAAAACAATAGTGGATAGAGTAATAAATGAAATAAGTAAAAAATGAAATACTAAAAGTAGTAAACAACTAGAAAACATATATAATTGTTGCATGATACATATGTCTATGAATGAATCCAAACAAGTCACAATGATGGAATACAATACTAAACCAAAGTACAAAGAAAATTCATAAATGTAAGAACCTGGTTTTTATTCTTGAGGTATGGGTTTCTTCATTTCATTTTCCGTTATGTGTTTCTGAGAAAATAAGGAAAACGGGGAAAAATACCAAATTTTTTGGGTACATGCCGGGTACGTTTCCACACGCCGTGTACTTGGGTCGTGTGGGATGTGTACACAGGGTGTGTAGGACTGCTGGTGATGAAGGGTGTAAAATCTGACTATACGCCGTGCACTTAGTATTTACACGCCATGTAATCAGTTGGAAGGTGAATAGTAAGGAAGTGGAAATAGCTTCCAACTGAGAGACAGTACACTCCTTGTATTCTGAAATACACTCCGTGTACTCATGTCGACAGATGAACAGTGCAGCGGTGAAAAGTAGCCGCTAGAGTAACAATTAAAAAAATGAAAATTACACGCCCTGTACTTGAGAGTAAATTCCATGTAGTTTGTTTGTTTTTTTTTTTTTTTTGCTTCAAATGGGTAGTAGACTCCTCTTTTGGTAGAGGATGCAGAAATGGTTGTTTGGATCTCGGGAGACAGGCTGGATCTTGGGAGGGCTTTCGACCACACACCGGGAATTAGATTCTTCCTCCAATGATCTCGTTGGAACCATGCTGGTGAGTTCTTCCCTCACTGTGAGTCTTTCCTACCAATTATTCTTCTAAGGGAAGTTAATTACATTTGAATAAGAAATATTTTATCCTAGATCTATGCCATTCTTGGTCGTTTCGAGAGGTTCCATTCACATATATTGATCAGAGGAGATCACGGTATGTGGTCTGATTTTTAATTCCAACTGTCATGTTGTGTTTGTGTACCATTGTGTTATGCGCCCATGTTTGGGGTGTCTTATGGCTAAGTCCTTGATTAATTAAATACCTATAATTTCATAAGTAATTTAATGAATATGTACAACTGATTTTTGGGATCATTTCTTGGATCCAGGGCCACCCCATGGGTGCGTTCCCTTGTTTAGCCATTTGTCAAGGTTACTCGAGGGTACACCGTGACATTGGCATGATTTCAATTTCCTTGAGAGTAGTTTTATTTAAATTACTTACTTATGTGTTGGGCTCGGCCTAGTTACTTACTTAGCCTGAGGGAAATGTTTCTTTTAGCCTATGGGAATCTTTTCTCATGCCTGTGGGTAGTAATTTCTATGCCTTTGGGCGACACCTTGTACGCCTGCGGGCAATATTCAGTATGCCTGTGGGAAATAACCTATAAGTTTTGATTCTAATAAACTTAGGGTAAGGATTGGAATGTCTGCGGACAACGTTTATTTTTCATATCCTCTATGGTGATTTTACATGTCATACCTACCAAGCTAAAGCACAGGCTTGGTATTTTGTTTCCTTTTACTTGTTGGATAGCTTGTTATAGTTTTGTTGTGGCACTGTTTGGGAGATTGTCATTTTAGGATGAGTCTCCGGAACGTATAATTCAATTATATTGAATTGTTGAATATTAATTAAATGGAAATGGAAGTGGTAGGAATGTTTACTTTATCATACATCCTGGTTTACTGCATTTCATTACTGCACACTGCTGTTGCACAAACTCACTGACAGTTGGGAATGAGCCATTGGTGGTTTCCTACCAGGATTTATTTCGCACACCCTATTTGGGTCATTTCTTGGGCCCAAACAGATTATATTTATATAGGTGTAGATAAGGCCAAGAGTCCCTATGCGGGTACTTAATTGTTGCATAGGAGTAGGAGAGCATGGGACCGAGCATAGGCTTGGGATCCTGCTGAGTTCCTACTATGCTGATTTATTTTACTTTGTTGTATTTGTCCCTTGTATTACAGTGTATCCTATTAGGATGATTTCATAGACATAGGGGCATATTGCATCATTATTTATGACTTTTGGTATTTTATTTATTTTCGTACTATGTCCATTTCAGCATTGGTATTGTTTACTGCTTCCACATTTTGTATGTCGATATATATTTCCGCTGCGCTATACTTTGACAAATGAGGGTGTAGTTTCCCCACTATTAGACCTAGTCCCTCACTGCTAGTAGGAAACCTCCTGCATTTGGGGAAATGCGCTTGAGGTTATGTGACCAACTGATTTATGGGCACGTGTTGTGTGGCACCCATATCTGGGACGTTACAAAGTGGTATCAGAGGATTTATTTTCTCTTGACTTACTATTTGGCACCTATAGCCAGGGATTGGATAGAATAATTACTTGGTAATAAGATGGGCCTAGGAGCAGCTAACCCATGTACTGGGAAAATCCAATTTACCTCACATTGCAATTTTTCTGATTTTTCAATATTACAGGTGATTTGATTTTCACCGTTGGGTGACACAGTTGTGGTGTGTTGTTTATATTTTTATACATGGGTTTGATTTAGTTGTAACCCGATTAGATGAGGTTATTCCATCACATGCATCATTTAGGTGCATGTTAGAGTCGCATACCATGCATAGTTTCCATGCCATGTAGGTGCATTGGAAATTGCATGTTGTTGTGATAGATGTTAAATTCATGTTGTTGTGATAGATGCATTGATAAAATACCTACTATTTGGTAGGGTATTGTTATGTATTTTTTTTAGAATGAACACCAAAATTTGGTTCTTGAGGAGGATGGGCCCTCATTGGCCAGGATTTAGTAGATCATTGACTTTTTAAATAGTTTATAACATGTATAAGATGTCAAGCTTTGATTCGTGAGGAGTATGGGCCCTCATGGATCGGGATTTGGCACTTAGGTGTTGTTTTTAGTGTTTTTCTAGTCTTCGGAGTACTTCCTAATGCTTACTGTCTGGAAAAACCCAGAATACACGTCGTGTAGTTTTGACTACACACCATGTACTCTTCTGTTTGGGAAGAAACAAAAAAATTTAAGTACACGCCGTGTACTGTATGTACATGCTGTGAAGTTGTTACCCGTTCCATAGGCCATGTGGGCAGAGACACGAGATAATGAAACTTCTAAATCACACACCGTGTAATGATTGTACATGTCGTGTTGTGTTGACCCAGTTTCCTCCGTGTAACTAACAACATGGGTGGAGGAATATGAACCGATACACGCCGTGTTAATGACGTACACGTCGTGTAGTGTAACCTGAGAATCCATCTGTGTAACTAACAAACACGGGTTGGTGTTAACTCTTAAAGGACACGCCATGTACCTGTGGGATATGTCATGTAGTCTTGACGGGGAGAGACCACGTGGACATGGTCGTGTGGTTGGGAAGACGAAGTGGTGTATATTCCGTGTGTGGGTGTAACACGTTGTATAGTGTTACCTAAGTAGTCGGCCATGTCACTAAAAACACGGGTCGTTGGAATCTAAGTTGTACATGCCGTGTCTCTCTGGAACACGTTGTATAGAGTGAGCTATGTACCCGGCCGTGAAACAGACAACACGATTCTGTGAAGCTCATCTAGTACACGCCGTTTAGTCTTTATACTCATCGTGTAGTTGCGTTCAAAATAGATTTTTGTGGATAAGCCATGTATAAGGACTCAGACAAGGGAAAAAATTCAAGTATACACCGTGTGTGTGTACAACATGCCGTGTGTGTGGGGTGTTACATGACCAGTTTTTGTAGAAGTACACGCCCATGTGAGAGACTTTAAGGAACAAGTCGTGTAGTTAATATACATTCTATGTATTCTTGTTTGTAAAACTTGAATGTTTTTTCTCCTGTTCCCTTCTTACAATCCTTTTTTTAGTCCTCGATAATCTTACTCTACGACGTGTTTGACATTATAGAGTCATTCCACCGAGATGACCTAGAGTTGATTTCCAGGAGAGCGGCAACGATTATACTCTTGAGATAGTAGACCATGGGCTACCTATGGATCCTCTAGCAGAGCCAGATGCGGTGCCAGTCGTTATACTGGACATAGGAACTAATTCATAGTTCTGTGAAAGCTCCATGCAGTTTATGAAGACCTTCTAGGGAGCACCGCCGGCTGCTACATATGTGGTAGAGCTGACATGTATATTCTAATAGCAGCATCTGCCAACATTTTTAGGGGATGGTGGACCACAGGCAGTGGAGTCTTGGCTAGATTCATTGCATTATATCTTCGAGCACACTGATACGCCTCCAGGTAGGAGGGTCAAGCTTGCTACTTATATGTTGCGTGATTCTGCCAAGAGATTGTGAGATGTTACCACTCAGACTGAGCATCACAGGGACATGGCATGAAAAGATTTTCACTAGGTCTTCTATGATTTTTTCTTTCCGAATATGCTGAGGGAAGATCATGTTCGATAGTTCATGAATCTATAGTAGGGTGCTATGTCCGTGATGGATTATTCTGTCCGCTTCACCGAGCTATTAAATTTTGCACCTATTTTGGTGGGTGATGAGACGCTGAGTGCTAGACGCTTTAAGGATGGTCTTCGATATGACATCCAAGAACTGGTGAATGTTTTCAGGTTTCCAACAGTGCATGCTATTATGAACCAAGAACTAATTACTGAGAGTAACCTGCTGGAGGCTAGTGGTGCAGGCCAGGGTGGTTCGACAGCAGTTTTTAGTACTATTTCTACCAGTAAGAGGAAGAGGCTGATAGATTATCTCATGGTGGCTGTACTAGCTAGATGAATTCTTTAGGTGGCTAGGTGATGTGATACCAATGCGGTAAAGAGGGGCACAAGAGACCTCAGTGTCCACATGACCCAATGGAGTGTCGAGCTTGTGGCAGGATTGGTCATCTCTAGCATTTTTGCAGGTCATTTCCACTAGTGGCTAGTGAGAGGGGTTCTTTGTAGACTCCACGTGCGAGAGCAGAGCCAGCAGCTTTTTACCAGGCAGAAAATTGGGATACGTCGGGACATACAAGCAGAGGTGGTGGTTATGGTCATGGTAACCAGACACTAGGATCTTAGAGACAGTAGGGCAGGTCATCTCAGGATAGCCAAGCTGTGTCGCAAGGCCACGACACTAGGCAGGTATATGCAGTGCAATAGACCCAACAGGTGTAGGATCCCAGACCTTCCAATGTCAGATGTACTATTCTAGTTGCTTCTGTTTTATCTTCTGTACTTTTCGATATGGGTTCTACACATAGCTTTATATTTGTTCCTGTTGTGGAGAGTCATGGGCTCTGTGTTTCTTATTCATCTAATATTATGATGCTAGACACTCCGTTGGGAATTATAACAGCAGGTGTGCATCAGTTCAAGGATTCCCCCTTAGAGGTTGGTGGGTGTCACATTTTATGGACCTCTATGTCTTATAGATGACTAGATATGACGTCATTCTCAGGATGGACTGGTTGGTACCCTTTCAAGACTTTGTGTATTTCTATTGTCGCAGGGTGAGATTCACGTCACCAGAGGGCAGAGAGTTTCTATACAAGGGAGAATGGGATGTCCAGGTGATCCGAGCTAGACCCGAGCATTTTGGGCGAGGTTGAGTAACAACCGAGATTGTGAGTTTATATCTGGATGATCAGGGAACTTATTAGCAAGATTTCCCTCCAGTGGTTGATCGTTTCATGGATGTCTTCCCGGATGACTTTTTAAGTCTACCTCTCGACCGAGAGGTGGATTTATCAATTGAGCTTGTTCCAAGAGTGGCACTAGTGTCTATTCCTCTTTATAGGATGGCTACACTAATGTTTCATGAGCTCAAGAGGCAGTTGGAGGGGTTACAGGAAAATAGATTCATTCGACCCAGTACTTATCCTTGGGGTTCGTTTGTCTTGTTCACTTTGAAGGTAGACTGTACCCTCAGACTTTGTGTGAATTATCAGAAGTTGAACCAGTTGACAGTCAAGAAACGATATCCCTTTCCATTGATTGATGATCTTATTGATCAAATTTGATGATCACGAGTGTTCTTGAAGATTGAATTGAGATCCGAATGTCATCAATTATGTGTTAGACCATTAGACATACCTCTTAGAGCTTTTCAGAGTAGATATGGTATATACGAGTACTTGGTTATGTCATTCAAATGCACAAACACCCCAACAATTTTCATGGAATTGATGAATTGTGTGTTCCACCCTTATCTTGATTCTTTTGTGGTAGTCTTCATGGATAATATCTTAGTGTACTCTCACACTCGACCCAACCATGCTACCCATCTTGAGATAGTATTGAGTACACTGAGAGAGCATCATTTATATGTTATGCTCTCAAAGTGCCACTTTTGGATGGACCACATTCACTTCCTGGGTCATGTTATCTCAGTGGAAGGAGTTGAAGTAGAACCATAGAAGGTGAGAGCAGTAGTTTCCTAAGTGCAACCTAAGAACGTGTTTAAAATATAGAGTTTCTTAGGGCTGGCTGGTTACTGTAGGTGCTTTATACAAGACTTATCTCGATTAGCAGTGCTATTGACGGGTTTGACTAAGAAGGGTGTGAAGTTCATTTGGTCAGAAGCTTGCGAGACAGCCTTTCAAAATTTAAAGGGAAGGTTGATATCAGCACGAGTCCTGATACATCTAGAGAAAGTGAAGAACTATACAGTTTACTATGTTGCATCATGTATTGGGCTTGGGGCAGTGTTGATGGAGGGTGATCAAGTAGTTGTGTATGGGTCTCGGTAGTTGAGGACACATGAGAGGAATTACCAGATGCATGATCTAAAGTTGGCAGCTGTTGTTCATGTGTTACGTTGTTGAAGACATTATCTCTTGGGAGATCATTTTGTGGTGTTTACGGACCACAAAAGTCTCAACTACATATTTACCCAGCGTGACCTGAATTTGAGACAGCAGAGGTGGGTTGAATACCTTCAGTCATTTGACTATGAGCTTTCCTATGAACCTGGAAAGGGTTACGCAGTTGCTGATGCACTGAGTAGGAGGACTCAGGTAAAAGTAGTGCAAGAGGCAAGTGGTGAGTGGCAACTCATGGCCTTGTTCTCTGAGATGAATTTGGAGGTGCACTATAGTCAGGGGTGAGCCTATTATTCTTCCTTAGCTATGACTTCTACCCTTTTGAATAGAGTGAGAAAAATAAAAATATCATATTCAGAAGGCTTAGTTCTACGGGAGTCGGTGGAAAGTGAGGACCCTCTTCCTGGTTGGACGATAGGCGATGACGAGGTACTGCATATCCATGGATGAGTGTAGGTTCTATGAGATATACATGAGGAGTTGATGCGGGAGTTTCATGGTTCGGCTTGGGCAGTTCATCCTGGAGTCACCAAGATGTATCTTCACTTGAGACGTCAGTATTGGTGGCTAGGTATGAATAGAGGGATAGCTAGTATTGTTATGAGATGTTCCACCTTTTAGATGGTGAAGGCAGAGCATCAGAGGCTAGATGGACTGTTACAATAGTTACCTATTTTGGAGTGGAAATGGGATGATGTTGCGATGGACTTCATGACCGGGTTGCCGAGGTCATCTCGAGGCAATGATGCCATGTGGGTTGTTGTGGACTGTAACGCCCCGACCCCAGTTACCCAGAGTCGGTGCATTAATACACAACATTGGAATTATCACAAAAGATCAAGTCTCAAAATACGGATTAGTTTAGTAGTCTTGGAAACACTAGATACATTTATAAGTCTTACATTACATCATTAAGTAAAAAAGTACAATAACATAGTCTACATAGTCCACACTCAAAGACCACCGCTTGCTTTCGTGAGGTGAATGGTGCCGGTGATGGCATTGGTGGAGTGCGGGCGAATCCTTCAGTGGTTCTTTCTCAGGTCTGTGCTCATACAGCCGGTCCTTCTGAAAGTGGGGTGAGCCTGCATTCTGCAGTGATGCGTGATGTGGGTGCCTCCAACACTGGGATTGAGGGGAGCAGAATCAGCCCGGGAGCTGCTATTGTTGTCAAGGCTACTGATTTTCCGATGGAGGCTGTATATGCTGTAAGTGCTGCAGGGGTGGTTGACAGCATGAAGGAGGATGGGAGGAGGTTGGGCTCAGAGGGCCGGAAGCAATCCAATGATGTGCTCTCTCCTATAGAGTCCAGGAGGCAATTGCATGCTGTTGTTCCTCCAAATGAGGTTCAGACTGATAACAGGTTCCAAGTCATGGCGAATGAAGAGGATTTGAATGGGGAGATCACACTGGATGCTAGTCAGGAGATGCAAATTGTCTCGGTTGATACAGAAAAGGCTGTAAATGATGAACAAGTCTTTGAGGGACAGCCGCACTGCTTGGAGATGGTGGACTGTAACAGTGTGAATGCTGCTCGGGAGGTTGCTGTTGGCTCTTATGGTGTGGTGTCTGGGAATTGGGCTGATGATTTGTAAAGTGATAAAGAAAATGGGAAGGGCATGCTGTCATATAGTGATGTTCTAAAAGATGGGAAGGGAAAGTGTGGACAGGTGATCCCTGTCACTCCAATTCGAAAGCCGAGGAAGGATTACTCCACGCTGCCGAAGCCAATATCTACTCGGTCATCTTTAAAGTAATCGCCAAAAGAGCTGATCTCGTTGGAGAAGCTGAATCTCTGAAGGAAGTATGCCAAGATCCTCAAGCAATATGAAAGTTCAGAATGGGAATCAGCCACGGCGGAGGATGTCTATCCGGGAGGTGGGAATGGGTTTGATATGTATGACATGTGATGACTTTTACTTTGTGGCGCGCTCTTTATGCACTTTTTGTTTATTTTAATAAATAGTCAGGGGTTTGCCTCTGGCCACCTTCCTTGGTATATAACTAAAACAATACCCTTTTAAACATGAACTTCAGTATAATATGGAAAAAATAAAATGAAATAATTCCATTTACTTATTCATGTGGATATTCTACTAGTCAAATAATCACATGAAATATCAATAACCACTTTCATAATGATGTAATGCATAATGCCAGACTATCATAACCACATATTCAAGGCCTTATGCCAAGACTACAAATGAGATTTTGTCACGGCCTTGTGCCAAGACACTAGTTTGTATCATGAGTCATACCGATGAAACGATGAGCTATAGCGGGCTCCACTCATCACTTATTAAGTCCAATTCATTCCTCATATGAACAGGTTTAAACATAACATAATCATTCGTATTAAAACTAGCATACAAAATGTCAATAATTCCTCCATAAACCATGAATGGCATAAAAATAACACATCCTCAGTCTAACATATCACAAGACCTTCAATACTATATGGAAGTTTTTTATCATAATAAATCAACTTCAAATAAGCTTAAAATCCATCAAAGGATGTTGACATTGATGAAATCAAAACTATCTGAGATAAATATCTCTTTTATTTTAAATCATTAAAAAGTCACATTATTATAAAATAAAAGATTTACTTTCAAAATATTCTTATAATATTGTAAGGGAAGCTTCGACGATTTTATAACGGCAGAACATATCCGCCCCCTCCGTATAAGTTAAGAAAAGACATTCTTACCTTAATTCTATCAAAAAGGTTAAAAAGGACCTTGTTTGGAAAATGACGAAAAGATTCCTCTATAAACTTTTTTTATAAAGTAAAAAAAGGGTATAAATTAATTTAACCCATATTATGTAAAATTTAAAGAATTATTTGAAATAGATTTTTAAGAAACATAGATGTGGATGATAAAGAGGTCCTAGTAGATAATTATGTATAAACAACCTCGAATAATGAAGAGATTGTGAAATAAACCCTTAAATTGTACTTTTCCTTGGTCGAATGTAGGTTAACCTCCTGTATAATAGTTAATTAATTGTTATTACATTATTAAATAATAATATACATAAATATGATATCATATATGATCTTTTAATATTTATTTGTTAATAATATATTAATGTTATCATCGTTTCTGGTGTTAACTGATTCGTTTTCCTTTATATGATTTGTTACATAAGAGGTTTTTGTTATGGATAGGTTGTATCTTATTCATATCCAGAATGATATCATGTCCTTAAACATTACTTTTAATCATCAAATGAGAATTATTCTTGAATGGATATGATGGGGAATGAAACTCATCGCGTTCATGGAGACTGCAGTCCGTATGTACGCATGAGCGACAATATCATTATTTTGATTTTAAAATAATATATAATTGGATGGGATATTATATATACAGAATTATTATAAAGTTATTTTTATTATTTACTGAAATTACACATCATTATCATACCCATCCAAATAATAATGTTTTGAATAACAATTACACCACAACGTGGAGACAGTAAGCCGTACATACGCACATATGGTGACATGTCATTCAATGGATGGATAGAATACTGAGTATGGTTGTACCATATTTATAATAACATAACATTATATAGAAGATAATAGAGTTATTATTTTATAATGTAAATAACAATGAAAGGCGAAGCTGAAGAAGAAAGTAACTTGAAAGAGTGTGGTGAAAACATTACCTCTTCTTCGGGTTCTTCCTTTTGATTTGACGAAAAGGGCTCCTTAGGTTGGATTTCTGATCAAAATAAGGCCTCTTGGTTGAAGTGAGGGAAGTTGAGAGAATATTTGGGCAGGTATTTTCCGAGCCAAAAGGCTTTGAAGGTGTGAATTAGAGGGAAGGGGAAGTGCCCTTTTATAAGAGGGGTGAGGGGCACCTTAAGAAAAACTAGAAATATTATTTTATAATAAATTCATATTCGGTTTATAATGGCTTCAAAGTGGATTCATTAATGGTTAAAGGGGGTATAGTTCGAATAACACTCAACCAATAGGTTTTATATAGGTTTGGGTCACTATATTAACATTATCTTTTCGATTTAACTCTTAGTCAAATAGTTTGACATTTACCATGTCTCTTTTTATTTTTATATTATATAGTCAATAAACATACTATAAACTTCCAAGAGACCCCAAAGTGGTCCATTAATAATAAAAAATCATTATATAAGTCCTTTGTCCGAAACATAGATTTTTAGGAATATAATATCAATTAATAATATAATACTTGTTTTAAAATCACATTTATGCCAAATTTGACAATATTTCATAATTGATTTTGTTAAAGTATTAAAAACATTATTAATTAAAACAAAATTCATTTAAGAAATCCTAAGATTTCATATTAACCAATAAAATTCGTGGATTTCATAAAAACATTCAAATTATATTTTTTAAAAACATTTATAATACCAATTATTTGATTCTTTCATTAATAAGGAAAATATTGCATCATTATTGTCTCATAAATATATTTAATTATTCAATGTCTAAAAATTATAAATAAAATACCATAATGTATAAAATCATTTTATATTTCTAATTAATATTTATAGTTGAAAATATAATGTACATAACCCTATTTAAAAAATTTTTTTCTAAAAGATATATGCTTATGTCATTTTTGTATTTACTTTAACATAATTAATATAAACTGTCATTATCACTTACAAGTGGGTCAATGGGGTCCCAAAATCGACCAATAGATTCCCATGGTCGTAAATGTATCAACCAATAGGGTTAGGTCACGTTTTAGGTTAATTTATTATTATTATTATAATATTATATTTTTACCCTTTTTTACCGGATTTACCCTTTAACCATGGTAACTAAAATATTTACTGAAGTAATTATAAAAAATGTCTAAAAATAAAACATACTAATTTATAGAATTTGGAAATCATGATTCTATATGTGGAATTCATTTTTCTAAATTCAAAACACATATGTGGTAGAAATTAATTTAAAATTAATTCCCGCTATCTAAACAAAAAGCGTGTTTTTAAGAAATAATAATTATCAAAAGATTGACACTTTTTTATGTCCGGTTTAAATGTGAAATTATGTCCAATGACTAAGATTGTATTAAATTGTAAAAATATATTCTAAATATAATTTAAAACCACTCATATTCGTAATTTATCAGTATAAATTATTTCGATTAAAAAAGTTGTTTTTAATTAAAATTTAGTAATTTTCACTATTCATCAAAATATGAAAGTTATCAGAAATGTACCAAAAATTCATCCTAAGATAATTTCAATATTCTGAATCCAAAAATGAAGTCCATTTTGAAAGATAAAATGTATAAAATTTCAAAAACTGAGTATTACTATTCATAGCGGCTAGTTTGATTGGTTGTGGTGTGTGTTAGAACTCGAAGTTGCATACAACACATGCTACTGTATTATTCAAAGAGAAGAATATCATGGAAGATTGGGGTGTTACATTCTCCCCTCCTTTAAATAATTTCATCCTTGAAATTTCTATCATACTACTGCATAAAAAGACTTGGGTGGTTTTTCATCATAAGTTCCTCAGGTTTTCACGTTGCCTCTTCCATCTTATGGTTTCTCCATAGAACTTTTACCAAATGAGTCATCCAGTTTCATAGAAATTGTTCTCTAGTATCAAGAATCTTGACGGGCTCTTCACAATAAGACAGATCAGGTTCCAATTCTAATTCCTCATAGGTTATTACATGTGTTGGGTCAGGCATGTATTTTCTCAACAGTGATACGTGGAACACATCGTGAACTTTGGAAATATTTGGCACCATTTCCAAACAATAAGCTACAAACCCAATTCATTCTAGAATTTTGAAAGGTCTCATGTACCTGAGACTCAATTTACCTTTTATACCAAAATGTATAACTCCCTTCCATGGAGATACCTTCAAGAAAACATGATCTCCTACCTGAAATTCCAAATCCCTCCTTTAGTTATCAGCATAGCTCTTCTGCCTACTTTGAGCTGCTTTGATGGGATTTTGGATTACCTTTACCTTTTCCATCATTTCCTCCACTAGTTCTAGGCCTACAAGTTTTCTTTCACCAACGTCATCCCAACAGGTTGGTGTGTGGCATCTCTTTCCCTATAACGCTTCGTATGGTGCCATCCGAATACTTGAATGGAAGCTATTGTTATAAGAAAATTCTACCAAAGGAAAATATTGATCCCACATACCTTGAATGTCATGTGAGCAGGATCTCAACATGTCTTCTAAGGTTTGAATAGTCTGTTCTGATTTCCCATCTGTTTGAGGGTGGTAGGCAGTGCTCAAACGAAGTTCAGTATCCAAGGCCTTCTAAAGACTCTTCCAGAATCTTGAAGTAAAATGGGGATCATGATCAGAAACAATTGATAGGGGTACTCCATGAAGTCTCACAACATCATTAATATATAGTCTTGCTAGATTTTCAAGTGGTAGATCTTCTCTTATATCATTAAAATGTGCTGACTTGGTAAGACGATCAACAATGACCCATATTACATCGTTCCTCCTTGGATTCTTTGTTAGTACCATGATAAAGTCCATCGTGATATTATCCCACTTCCAATCAGGTATGGGAGGAGGTTGCATGACTCCTCCAGGCTGTTGCCTTCTAACTTCACTTGTTTACAAACCATACATCTTGATACATAATCAGCAATCTCCCTCTTCATGTTATCCCACCAAAAATGTTCCTTCAAATCTCTATACATTTTGGTCCTCCCATAGTGTATAGAGAAATTAGAACTATGATCATCGTCTAACAAATCCCTTTTTAGATTAGGTATACCTAGAACACAATGTCTCTTCCCAAATTTCAAAATTCCATCTTCATACACTAAGTCACTCAAACTCCCATCATTCACAGCTTTAATATTATTTTGAAACTATTCATCATCTGTCTTAGAACTCTTAATCCTTTCTAGTAAATATGGTTTGGAAACCATGTAAAAAAGCATTGATGTTTCACCTTCCATGGTTATTCCCATGTCCATTTTCACTAGATCCATGAAAATAGGATCCCTTTCAATTCTCATCTTTTTCAAAGCTCCATGATCCTTTCTTCTCAAAGCATATTCTACCTTATTTTCCTTCCCCAGTTGGTAGTGTATCGTGCAATCATAATCCTTGAGTAGTTCAAGACATCTTCTTTGCCTCATGTTGAGTTCTTTCTTTGAGAAAAAATATACTTCAAACTCTTTTGATCGGTATGTATCTCACATTTTTCACCATAGAGATAGTGTCTTTAAATAATTAAGGCAAAGATTACAGCTGGAAACTCAAGATCATCAGTAGAATAGTTTTTCTCATGAATTTTTAGTTATCGTGATGCATAGGCAATAACCCAATAATTCTGCATAAGGACACAACCAAGTCCTTTCTTCGATGCATCACTATAAATAATGAACCCATAATTCCCCGATGGTAGATTCAATATAGGAGAATTGACTAATCTTCTCTTAAGTTTGTTGAAAAATTCTTCACACTCTTTTGTCCAAAAAACATTAACCCCTTTACATGTGAGCTTCGTTAATGGGTTAGCCAATCGGGAAAAATTCTGGACGAAACGTCGATAATAACCTGCTAAACCAATAAAACTATGTACCTTAGTTATACTAGTCGTTTCTTCCCATTCTTGGATTGCTCCTGTCTTAGAAGGATCAACGAAGATTCCATCATTAGAGATTATATGGCCAAGAAAAGAAATCTCTTGATACCAGAATTCACACTTACTAAACTTCCCATATAATTCATGTCTTCTAAGAGTCTTCAGGATAATGCGCAAGTGATTTCGTGATCTTCTTATATTTTGGAGTATACCATGATATCATCAATAAATACCACTATAAAATCAAAGAGGTATTCCTTGAAAACTTTGTTCATTAGATCCATGAATACATAGGCTGCATTAGTCAATCCAAAAGGCATTATTGTAAACTCGCAATGCCCATACATGGTTCAAAATTCTATATTCAGAATGTCTTCCTTCTTCACACACAACTGATGGTATCCATATCCAAGGTCAATATTTGAAAAGTATTGAGCTCTATCTGGTTGGTCAAATAATTCATCAATGAGAGGTAGGGGATACTTGTTCTTTATTTTTATAACCTTGATTTCCCTGTAGTCGATACATAAGCTCATAGATCCATCTTTCTTCTTAACAAAAAGGACAGCGGCTCCCCATGGATAAACACTAGGGAAAATAAATCCCTTATTACTCAATTCCTATAGTTGTTTCTTTAGTTCAACTAATTCCATAGTGTCCATTATATAAGGGGTCTTAGATATGGGCCTTGAACCAGGGATTAAATCAATAGATAACTCATATTCTCATTCTGGAGGATGTACATGTAAATCTTCCGGAAACACGTCTACCTATTGTTTCACAATAGGTACTTACTCTATTTGAACATTCCTTTCATCACCCACAATTATTTCATTCTCTTCCTCCCTGATAATTGAATTTAGTTGAGCTACTGGGGGTAGATCTAGATAAGAATTAGGTGGTGACAATTCTGCTCTAAAGATAAGGTGTTCTTTATCATCATCATCAAAAATCATAACCTCCTTATACTTATAATAATCCTTCACATCATGGTCTGAAAGACAATCCGTACTGAGGATTATATCAAATTCAATCATGGGTATGATGATGAGATCAGCAGATAAAGAACATTAATGTTCTCTAATGGGGACAGATTCACAAAACATCATTGCAATTATACTTCCATTAGGAGTTTTGACTGACTACTCCCTTGTTAAATAAAATTGGAAATATCTAATTTTCTTAGGAATCTAGGAATATATAAAACAATACGATGATACAGAATCAAATAAATCATTTTCTAAACTTGATAAAACCATTAAATTACCGGCCACCACGTCATTCGGAGCTTCAAACATAGCAGTAGTGATAGCATAAGCTTGGCCTTAATACCTTGTCCTTTTCTAAGGTAAGTTCCTCGGACGCTTAGGACATTCATTTGCATAATGTCCCATATCCCTACAGTTGTAGCATTGAACATCAGTAGCTTGTTTCTTCCCCTTGCAATCACGAGCTTGGTGGCCTTTTTCACCACACTTGTAACAGACTCTCATTCCCATCAAGCAAATACCAGGGTGCTTCTTCCCAAATTTACTACAGGATGGATATTCAACATTTCCCTTCATCTCCTTATTTCCATTCCCTGTGTGATCAGCAGATCTATTCTTCTCTTTCTTTGTTTTAAAGTTGTAAGATTAGAGAATAATTTTTCTATCTTGATAGCACATGAGACAATATCTTCATACAACGAGAAGTATTGTGAGACTAATGCTAGATGGAGAAATGGTTTTAACCCATAAAATAAACAATCAATCATACTTCTTGGGTTACATATACATTCTACAACATGCCTCACAAACCTTGTAAAGTTAGCCTCCTAAATTGCAACATTCTCATCCTTCTTTTGTCTCAAACTCAAAAATTGCCTTTCCATATCTGCTCGATGGTCACGAGAAAAGTATTTTTCTAAGAAAATCTCTTTGAATTCCCTCCATTCCAGATCTGATACTTCATCATCTTCCTTTGTGTTTTGAATTAATGACCCCCATTGGTCAGCATCTCCAGTGAGGCGGTAAACTGCCATGATAAATTTTTCCCTTTCACTACTCCCCAAGGCATGGAATATTTTCTCTAAGGAATTTATCCATTTCTCAGCTACTTGTGGATTTGTACCCCCATTGAATGTTGGTGGTTTTTTCCTTATGAAGTGATCTAATATTGATCCTCCACGCTACGGATCGGGGTGCTCCATACATTTTAGGTTATTATTCATAACCTTAGTGAGTTGTCCCAGTATGGTGATTAGATGATCAGCACCAGTTGCATCACCAACTCTACTATCATTATCATGAGCAGGAGGGAAATCCCTACATGTAGTGCATGCACTGATACGGTTTTCATACCTTCAACTTGGCACCATTTCTAAACAATGGAATAAACTAGATCATCTTATGAATCAAAATACATAATTCCATACTTGTAAAACACTGAACATAAATTTAACTATTTATGGATATTATCCATAATAATAATAAAAATTCAATGAGGAAGTATATACTCATAAACCCTTCATAATGGTATATAAGGAAAATGATAATTATCCTAAGCATATTCCCCGAGAGTGTCGTAACCATGAGTGCAGCAATACTCGTTGTCGTGCACTAGTTCTCGCTCGAGTCTAGCTCAAAGCGGTGTTTTCGGGTTTTACCCCTAGGTACATCTGTGCCAGAGCCACCTCTACCTGCTCGTATCCAGACAGAGATGTATTTCTTGGAAAACTCACAAAATCTATACAATACCAAAATTATAGGAAGTTCTTCTATACTAATCCTCAAAGTCTATCTTAGGGTTATGTGCCCTAATCATAGTTTATCTAAATCTAGTTTTCGAGGTTTCTACTAAACTTCTTCTGATACCAACTGTAACGCCCCGACCCTCGTTACCCAAAGTCGGTGCACTAATATATAACATTTTCATGATCACAAAAGATCAAGTCTCAAAAGACCGATTAGTTTAGTAGCCTTGGAAACACTAGATACATTCATAAGTCTTACATTACATCATAAAGTGTAAAACTAAAATAACATAGTCTCTATAGTCCACACTCATATCCCCTTCATACACTCCCTGTAGTTCAGTCATAAAATATTTCTTCACATCCTTGGAAAAATAAAACATTGAAATGGGTGAGCTCAGATGCTCAGTAAGGATAACAATATAGTGGAAGCTTTCATAAATAAGCATAAAAATTTAAGGCAATGTATAACTAAAACAAAATCCTTTTAGACATGAACATCATCATAATATGGGAAAAAATTAAATAATTCTATTTACATATTCACATGAATATTCTACTAGTTTAATAATCACATTCAATATCAATTACCACTTTCATAATGATGAAATACATAATGACAAACTATAATAACCACATATTCAAGGCCTCGTGCCAAGACTATAAATAATATTTCGCCAAGGCCTTGTTCCAAGACACTAGTTTGTCTCATGAGACATACCGATTCATCGAGGAGCTATAGCGGGCTCCACCTATCACTTATTAAGTCTAATGCATTCCCCATATGAACAGGTTTAAACATAACATAAACATTCTTATTAAAACCAGCATTCGAAATGTCAATACTTTCTCCATAAACCATGAATGGTATAAAAATAACACATCCTCAGTCAAACATATCACAAAACATTCAATACTATTTGGAAGTTTTGTATCATAATAAATCAACTTAAAATAAGCTTAAAATCCATCAAAGGATGTTGACATAAATGAAATCAAAAATATTTGAGATAAATATCTCTTTTTTTAAAATCATTTAAAAGTCACATAATTATAAAATAATACATTTACTTTAAAATTATTCTTATAATCTTGTAAGGGAAGCTTCAACAATTTTATAACGGCGGAAAATAGCCGCACCCACTGTATAAGTTAAAAAAATACATTCTTACATTAATTCTGTTGAAAAGGTTAAAAAGGACCTTCTTTGGAAAATGACGTAAAGATTCCTTTATAAAATTCTTATAAAATGTCAAACAAGGTTATAAATGACTTTAACCCATATTATGTAAAATAGTAAGAATTATTTTAAATTCATTTTTAAGAAACATGGATGTGGATGATAAAGAGGTCCCAGTAGATAATTACGTATAAACAACCTCAGATAACGAAGAGATTGTGAAATAAACCCTTACCTTGTACTTTTCCTTGGTTGAGGGTAGTTTAACATCCTTTTTAATAGTTAAATAATTTTTATTACATTATACAAGAATCATATACCTAAATATTATATCATATATGATCTTTTAATATTGCTTTGTTAATAATATTTTAGTGTTATCGTCGTTTCAGGTGTTAACTGGTTCATTTTCCTTTATATGATTTGTTACATAAGCAGTGTTTGTTATGGATAGGTTGTATCTTATTCATATCCAGAATGATATCATGTCATTAAACATTTCTTTTTTTCATCAAATTAGAATTATTCTGGAATGGATACGATGGTGAATGAATCTTATCGTGTTTGGGGAGACGGTAGTCTGTACGTACACATGAGCGACAATATCATTATTTTGATATTAAAATCATATATAATTGGATGGTATATCATATATACAGAATTATTATAATGTTATATTTATTATTTATTTCAATTACAAATCCTTATCATACCCATCCAAATAATATTTTTTTGAATAACAATTACACCACGACGTGGAGACGGTAAGCTGTATGTATGCACGTATGCACGTATGGTGACATGTCATTAAAAGGTTGTATAGAATACTAAATATGGTTGTATCATATTTATAATAACATCATATTATATAGAAGATACTAGAGTTATTATTTTATAATGGAAATAACAAAGAAAGAAGAAGTTGAAGAAGAATGGAACTTGAAAGAGGGTGGTGAAAACATTACCTCTTCTTCGGGTTCTTCTTTTTTATTTGATCAAAAGGGCTCCTTAGTTTGGATTTATGATCAAACTAAGGCCTCTAGGTTGAATTGAGGGAAGTTTAGAGAATATTTGGGTAGGTATTGGCCGATCCAAGAGGCTCTGAAGGTGTGAATTAGAGGTAATGGGAAGTGCCCTTTTATAATAGGGGTGAGGGGCACCTTAGGAAAAGCTAGAAATATTATTTTATAATAAATTAATATTCGGTTTCTAATGGCTCCAAAGTGGATTATTTAAATTTTAAGGTGGTTATAGGTCTAAAACCACTCAACCAATAAGTTTTAGATAGTTTTGGGTCACTATATTAACTTTATCTTCTTGATTTAACTCTTAGTTAAATAGTTTGACATTTACCATGTATCTTTGTATTTTTATATTATATAGTCAATAAACTTACTATAAACTTCCAAGAGACCCCCAAGTGGTCCTTTAATAACACACTTATCATTATATAAGTCATTTGGACGAACCTTATATTTTGTTGGAATAGAATATCAATTAATAATATAATATTTGTTTTAAAAACTCATTTATGTCAATTTTGAAAAACTTTAATAATTGATTTTTGATAAAGTCTTAAAAACTTTATTAATTCAAAATAATTCATTTAAGGAATCTTGATATGTCATATTAAGAAATAAAATTCGTGGATGTCATCAAAACTTTCAAATTATATTTTTTTTAACATTTAAAAAACCAATTATTTGATTATGTCATTAATAAGGAAAATACCGCATCATTATTGTATCATAAATATATTTAATTATTAAATGTCTAAAAATTATAAATAAAATAATATTATGTAGTAAATATTATTATATTTCTAATTAATATTTATAGTCGAAAATATAAGATATATGACACTATGTTAAAATTGTTTTTTTAAAAGATATATACTTTTGTCAATTTTGTATTTACTTTAACATAATTAATATAATGTGTCATTATCACTTAAAAGTGGATCCACGGGGTCCCAAAAATCGAACCAAAGATTCCCATGGTCGGAAATTTATCAACCAATATGTTTAGGACATGTTTTAGGGTAATTTATTATTATTATATTACTATTTTATTACCCTTATTTACCGGATTTACCCTTTAACCAGGGTAAATAAAATATTTACCAAAGATATTATTCAAAATGTCTAAAAATAAAAGTTATCTATTTACACAATTTGGACCTCCTGATTCTAAATATGGAATCCATTTTTTTAAATTCAAAACCTATAAGTGGCAAAAATTAATTTAAAATTAATTTTCGCTGTCAAAACAAAAAGCGTGTTTTTGAGAAATAATAACTATCAAAAGATTGGCACTTGTTTATGTCCAGTTTAAAGGTGAAATTACGTCCAATGACCAAAATTCTATTAAATGGTAAAAATATATTCTAAATATAATTTACAACCACTCAAATTCATAATTTATCACTGTTAATTATTTCGATTAAAAAAGTTGTTTTTAATTAAAATTTAGTAATTTTCACTACTCATCATAATATGAAAGTTATCAGAAATGTATAAAAAATTAACCCTAAGATAATTTTGATATTTTTAATCCAAAAATGAAGTCCATTTTGAAAGGTAAATTGTATAAAATTTCAAAATGTGTGTATTACTATTCATAATGGCTAGTTTGATTGGTTGTGGTGTGTGTTAGAAATCGAAGTTGCGTATAACACACGCTATAGTATTATTCAAAGAGAAGCATATCATGGGAGCTAGGGGTGTTACATGGACATAATCACAAAGGTAGCTCACTTTTTGAGGATGAAGGAGACCATTGGAGTTGACGAGCTCAGAAAGTTGTATATCCGAGAGGTAGTACGCCTTCATGGGGTCCTTCATTCTTCTTTTTCATATAGGGACGCATGTTTTACATCTCATTTCTGGAAGAGTTATTAGAGGGAACTGGTTACATAGGTTCTTTTGAGCACATCTTACCACCCTCAGACCAATGGTCAGTTAGATCATACGATACAGGTTCTTGAGGACATGTTGAGTGCATACATCCTGGACTTTGGGGGCTTTTGGGAGAAGCACATACCCCTGGTTGAGTTTGCCTACAATAACAATTTATAGGCAACTATTGAGATGGAACCATACGAGGAATTATATGTTAGGCCATGCTGATCGCCCCTGTGCTGGTTGGAGGCAGGTGAGGTAGCTTTACTGGGACCACGTCTCGTGCATGAGACTTCAGAGTAGGTCCAGTTGATCCAGAAGTAGATGGATACTGCATAGTCTCATCATAAATCTTATGTTGATCGCCATAGATGACCACTGGATTTTGTGGTTGGGGATTAGGTTTTCTTGTGTGTTTCACTGTGTTTGGGACACAAGCGGATTAGGAGACAAGGTAAACTTTCACTGAGGTATGTGGGGTCGTTTGAGATTTTGGAGGGAGTAGGGCTAGTTGCCTATCGGTTGCAGCTACCACAGAGGTACTGGGCCATGCACGATATCTTTCATGTATCTCAACTGCACCATTATCACACAAACCCATCTCACGTTTTTCATCCTAAAGAGGTTGAGATTTAGGTCAGTGCATCCTTTGAGGAGCATCTGGTTCTTATTGTTGATAGGAGCACAAAGGTTCTCTGAGGCTTGTCAGTTCCTATGGTACGTGTTTTATCGGAGCATGGTCGAGTGCAGGACGAAACCTAGGAGCGGGAGACCGACATACGTTCTCAATGGCCATAGTTGTTCTTTTCTTTATATTCACCACCCTTAGGAGGGAAATTTGGGGACAAAAGGCTCTAAGGGGGGAAGTTTTTAAGAACCCAGTTCTTATTCTTGAGGTAAGGGTTTCTTCTTTTCCTTTTTCGTTAAGTGTTTTTGAGAAAATAAGGAAAACATGGAAAAATCCCAAATTTTGTGGGTAAACACCGTGTAATTTTCCACACGCCGTGTACTTTGTCCGTGTGGGAAGAGTACACATGGCATATAGGACTGCCCGCTATGAAGGGTGTAAAAACTGACAACACACCGTGTACTTAGTATTTACATGCTGTGTAATTAGTCTGAAGGTGAACAGTAAGGTAGTGGATGTATCCGCCAACTGAGCGATCGTACACACCCTATATTCAAAAATATAGGTCATCTACTCATGTCGATAGATGAATAGTGTGGCAGTGAAAAGTAGCCACCAGAGAAACAATTCAAAAAATGAAAAGTACATGCCGTGTACTTAAGAGTACATGCTGTGTAGTTTTTTTCCCACATAAAATGGGATGTAGCCTTCTCTTTTGGAAAAGGAGGTAGAAACGGTTGTTTAGAGCTTGGGAGAGAGGCTGGATCTTGTGAGAGCTTCTGAACGCACACTAGGAATCAGATTCCTCCGCCAACGATCAGATTGGAACCACACGGGTGAGTTCTTCCCTCTCTGTGAGTCTTTCCAACCAATTCTCCCTCTAAGGGAAGTTAATTATTTTTGAACGGGAAATATTTTATCCCAGATCTACGCCGTTCTTGGTCATTTTGAGAGGCATCATTTGTGTATATTTATTAGTGGAGATAAAGGTAGGTGGTCTGATGTTTAATTCCAACTGTTATGTTGTTTTTGTGTACCATTGTGTTACACGCCAATGTTTTGGGTATCATATGGCTAAGGCCTTGATAAATTAAATACCTAGAATTGTGTAGGTAATTTAATGAATATTTACAACTGCTGTTTGGGATAATTTCTTGGATCCAGGGCCACCCCGTGGGTGCATTCCCTTGTTTAGTCATTTGGCTAGGTTACCCGAGGGTATACCGTGTTTTTTGAATGCATTGAATTGATTTGAAAATAATTTTATATAAATTACATTCTTATGTGTTGGGCTCGGCCCAGTTACTTGGTTTTCCTGAGGGAAGTATTTCTTTTAGCCTATGGGAAACTTTTCTCAGGCCAAGGGGCTGTAGTTTCTTGGCATGTGGGCGACACCTCGTACGCCTACGGTAATATTCGTTATGCCTGTGGGAAATCACCTGTGGGTTTCGATTCTGATTACCTAAGGGTAAGTATTTTCATGCCTACAGACAACGTTTATTTTTCATCTTCCATGTGGTGATTTTTCATATCATACCAACCAAAATAAAGCATAGTCTTGGTATTGTATTACCTTTTACATGTTAGATAGCTTGTTATAGTTTTGCAGTGGCACTGTTAAGGAGATTGTCGGCTGAGGCTGAGTCCCAGAAACATATAATTCAATTATATTTAATTGTTGAATAATAATTAAATGGAAATGGAACTGATAGGAATGTTTACTTTTTCCTAGATCCTAGTTTACTGTATTTCATTACTACACATTGCTGTTGCACAAACTCACTAATAGTTGGTCACGGACCTTTGGTGGTTGCCTATTGGGATTTATTTCTCACACCATGTTTGGGTCATGTCTTGGGCCCCAAGAGATGACATTGCTGCAGGTGTAGATAAGGGAAAGAGTCCCTATACATGTACTTGATTGCTGTAGAGGAGTAGGAGAGCATGGGACCGAGCTTAGGATTGTGATGCTGCTGAGTTCCTACTGTGCTTCTTTATTTTTCTTTGCTATATTTTTCCCTTGTGCTGCAGTGTATCCTGTTTTGGATGATTTAATAGACTTAGGGACATATTGCATCATTATATATGACTATTGGCCTTTTCTTTATTTTCTTATTATGTCCATTTCAGAATTGGTATTGTTTATTGCTTCTGCATTTTGTATGTTGATATCTATTTATACTACGCTACACTTTAAAAAATGAGGACATAGTTTCCCCACTATCTGACCTAGGCCCTCGCTGCTAGTCGGCAGCCTCTAGCATTTGGGGAAATGTGCATGATGTCATGTGACCAACCGGGTTCGGGGAACCTGTTGTGTGGCACCCGGATCTGGGATGTTACAATAAACTCCAGCAGTATCCTTAGCCTCAGATTGGTCCCATGCTTTCTAGCTCTACAATAGTCAACTATCTGTCATAAAAGGGTGTTTTCCCTTATCCATACCTACAACAATATAATTAATTTGGGAAAAAAATCAAGGCCCAAACAGGGTGTGAGATGAATCATAGTAGGTAAACATCCAAATATATGTGCCTAACAGTCAGTGAATATATATGGTAGGAAATATGCAAGATGAAGTAGTAAACAAGGATGTACTCAAAAGTAAACAGTCTTACAGTTTCAATTTCATTCATTTCCATATATCATGAAATAAGCTAATAAAAAACAAGTAACCCTCTGAGAATTTATCACGGCCTAACCCCTCTTGTTCAACCAATCTAACATAAGCAACCCATTGAGAAGTAATTATGGTCTAACCCATCTGGATCATCATTAGAAAATATTCTCTCAGGAATCACTCACCGTTAATTCCCCCTTGGTCTTTTATTGGTAAACTATAGAAACCATGAAGAAGCACTCAACATCCAATTCCCCTTGTGGTCTCGCTATATGGAACTACAGAAACATTGAGGGAGAACTCATATCCATCCCCTTATGGTATTGCAATGTGAAAAGTAAACAGATTCTCTATGGAAGCCCTCAGTGTCCATTACCCCTATGGTCTAACTACACAAGGTTCCCATAGGCATGTGTAAGAAATCATGCACAAATGGTATTCAACATCCAAAGTGAACGTAAGAGTACTACCTGGGTAAACAACTACAAAGCATATCACAGCATGTTAAAAATATTAGGCTTGGAAACCAAAAAACCTTACAGGAAAAGCTAGACCAAATATTAAATATGAAAAAATATGTGCAACACATACATAGCATGGAAAAAAACCCCATTCATTATCAAACAACCTCTACGCAGGCACATAATGCATTAACAGGGATAAAATCCCTAAACACGCAATACCCTATTCTAGGGTATTGGGAAATATTTCACATAATATTCTATTAATAACTATAGAAATGAAAAAACCACCCACCTCAGCATTGTAAAAATGATAAAGTTGAATCCCAGCCTTTAATTATACATAGAACAATGTAGATCTATGAAAAAATCTAAAACGATCATCCAAGGATATCTCACAAAAGAGGATAAATCTAGAGAAGAGTAACTAGAATACGGAATAACTCACCATTGTGATTACAATGCGATCAACGACAGTTGATTTAGATAACGGATCGTGGGTTAGGGGCTTAAAGAAGAATCGTCGCTTCCAGTCGCTCCTAGATGAGGTAGGACCAAAAGAAGGGTGCTCTGCCAATTAAATGCAACCATGGTCTATTTAATTAAATAAAAAGAAAAGTACACAAAGTTTATTTTAAAAATATAGGGTGCGTATATGCCTTTACCTATCCCCACTTTAGGCAGTCTCTATGTCATCCCACATGGCCATGTACTCGGCTGTTACACGGTCACCCACGGTTACTGGGTACACGGTGTGTACTCCAAAGTACACAGTGTGTACTCCATAAATTTCCAAAATCACATTTTTTTTAATCAAAAATACCTTAAAATAAAAACACATAACTGAAAATAATGTGGGGGTTCTTACAAACTTCCCCATATAAAAAATCATCCTCGAATTTCCCCAACAAGGTAGCATAGAAGAAGAACCCTCAAAAAACTCTGGGCACTACGATCATACATCGGGCTCCCTCTACCAATTGCCATCTTCTACTCACCTGTGATTACCTAGCATTCATACCAGAGGAACAAACCGTCCATATAAAACCTTTTTACTATGATCAAAAATTCAGATAGGATGCTCGTCGAACGATGCGTCCACCTCTAACTCAACCTCCTCGGGTTAAAAAACGAGATGGGTCTCAAGAGTAACATCGTAATTGAGAAACTTTGAAGACATTGTGCATACCCAAATACCTATAATGTAACTAATTCTAATAGGAAACTAGCCTGAATATCTCTAAACCTCAAACGGTATGACCTATTGTGGAGAAATCTTGCCCTGTCTCCACATATTCTTGTGTCCTAACCTCTGTATGACACATACAAAAAACCTAATATCTGACCTCAAACTCTAGAAGTTGTCACTGTCGATCAACATAAGACTATGGTCATGACTATAAAATATCCATACTCTTCTAAATCAACTCCACCTACTCTGTGGTCTCCTGGAAAAGATGAGGTCCCAGCATAGCTGCCTCTCCTGCCTCTAGCCATCATAAGGGATATCGGCATAGAAAACCGTACAAAGCCTCCTAAGATTCCATCTGATTAGTTTCTTGAAAACTATTATTATAGGAAAACTCCACTATATGTGTGTGCTTCTCCCAAGAAGCTCCAAAATCTAGGATGCATGCTCGAAGCATGTCCTCTAGCACCTGAATCATACACTCGGATTGGCCATCTGTCTGAGGATAATAAGTTTTACTCACAAGTACCTATGTACCCAAAGCCTTCTATAGTCCCTGCGAGACCCGAGAAGTAAAACATACATACCTTTCTGAAAAAATGGAGTGCATAAATACATGTAAACATATAATATCTCAAATGTAAAGCCTTCCCATCTCATCCACACTGAAGGTCTCTATGATCGGAAAGATGGGTGCAACCATCGTGACTCTGTCAATGACAACCCAAACTACATAATACCCTAAAGGTGACCTCAGTAATCCTATCCAGAATTCCATTGTGGAATCATTACACTTCCACTCAGGAATGGGTAACTGCTACTAAATCTCTACTGGTCGCTGATGCTCCACCTTCACCTGTTGACAGGTGAAACATCTCATGACAAAACCGACAATATCTCTCATCATACTTTTCCACAAATACTAATGGGGAAGATCTTGATATATCTTGGTGACGCCAAGATGGAATGATCAAACTGAGTAATTAAAGTCCCTCATGAGATCCTCATGTATGTCTGATGATACCCATACGCAACCATGAATACACAATATCTCATCCTTACATACTATCCATCCAGTAATATTGTCCTCCCCTGATGCACTATCCCATAAGACTAGGCTATTCGAATATGATTGCTTCCTCATTCGCACTTGATCAAGAAGAGTAAAGGTAACAACTAAATAAGAAATAAAAATCTACCCCTATCCATCATACACCTCTAAATGCATCTCATAGAACAGAGCCATAAGCTACCACTCACTATTGGACTCCTAAACTTCCTGTATCTAATTTCTCTTGCTCAATGCATCAGCCATTGTTTTTCCATTCCTTAGAGTATAGGAAAGCTCCAAAAAAATATTATGAAGGTATTCAACCCACATTCGTTGTCTTATATTCATATTTAATTGAGTAATTATATACTTTAGAGGTTTTTGATATGTGAAAATCATAATATTCTCTCCCAAAAGATAATGTATCAAACCGCATAAATCAAGAACTATTGTATCCCACTCGAGATCGTGCGTTGTGTAATTCCTCTCATGTTCGATCAACTATCGAGACCCGTACACAACGAATCATCCCACCTATATAATCATTTCTTCCATCCCAATACCTGATGCATCACGATATAAAATATAGCTCTTTACTAACTCTCGAAATACTAGTATCGGTACTAAAGTAAACCTCCCTTTCTGGTCCAAAAAAGTTGGCTGAGAAGAATCAGACCATAAGTACTTCAAACCCTTCTTATTCAGTCCTTTCATTGGAGTTTCTAAGCATGAAAAGTTTTATATGAAATGTATATAGTATCCAACCAACCATAGAAAACTCCACACCACAAACACGTTCTTTGGATACTCCCTGGAAACTACTACTCTCACATTCTCTGGGACTACTGATTATTTTGTCTCTGAGATAACATGACCCAAAAAGTGAATTTATTCCATCCAAAAGATTCATTTTGAGAGCTTAGAGTACAACTAGAGCTCCCTCAGTGTACTCAAAATTATCTCAAGACACATATCATGGCCATGTGGAGTGTGAGAGTACACAAAGATATCATCCTCAAAAACCACCATAAAGGAGTCTATGTACGGATGGAACATTCATTTCATCAGCTCCATGAAAACTAAAATCGTGTTCATGAGACCAAATGGCCTAAACACATACTCATATAGACTGTACCTGCTCCTAAAGGTTGTAAGTGGTATATATAATGGTCTAATCCACAACGGATGATATTAGGATCTTATGTCAATTTTTGAGAACAATCTGGATCATCAAATCTAATAAAAGAGATCATCAATCCTAGGTAACAGATATCAGTTCTTGACCATAAACTAGTTCATCTTCTGATAATCCATAAAATGTCTAAGGGTACTGTCCTCCTTCTTCGCAAATAGGAAAGGCAAACCCCAAGGAGAAGTACTGGATTAGATGAATCCCATTTCTTGTAACTCCTCTAACTGCTTCTTGAGCTCCTGTAACTCTAGTGTAGCCATCCTATATAGAGGAATGGGCACCGGTGCTACTCCTAGAAAAATATCAATAGAAAAATCCACCTCTTTCTCTGGAGGAAAGCCTGAAAAGTAATCTGGGAAGACATCCATGAAACGATCTACTACTGGAGGAAAGACCATCTGTGAAGTCCATTGGTCATCCATATATAGACTTGAAATTTGGGCTGTAACTAAAAACAACCCATGATGGTTGGGTCCTACTCTGCTCACCTTGACATCCCATACACACATTGTGTTTCCCAAAAGACACGTCGTGTACTTGAATTTTTTTATCTAACCTGAGTTTTCTACATGACTAACCCACATCGTTCTCCTAAAACAAGAATACATGAGAATACGCATGTACCACTTAATTTTCATCCATTTGTGTCTTTATTCATGCGTTCTAAGACATTGTTGATTGTACGCGACTTGTTTATGCCATTCACGGCGTGTACCAGAAGGATTTCATCCACCCGTGTCGTTGGTCACACGACTGGACACCTAGTCTATACACATTGTTTGCACGTCCGGTACACGACGTGTTCCACCAAATATTTCCGAACCCTAGGTCTCAGCCCACACATGCATTAACACAGTTAGAGACTACATGTTGTGTACTTGACGTACACAGCGTGTACTTAGAAAAATAGTTTCTTCCCAAACAGAATTATATATGGCATGTATTCCTCAATACACACCGTGAATTATAGGCTTTTTCAAACAGTAAGCCTCAGTAACTACCCCGTAATCCATAAAACACTGAAACAAATATTAAAGTTCCAAATTACAATCCATGGGGGCCCATAATCCCCATGAATAAAGTTTTTGAATCCTATACATGTAATAAAAAAGGATAATAGTGAAATGATCTACCAAATTCTGATCCATAATTGCCCATAACACCTTAAGAACCAATGTTTTCCCTTCATTGAATGGAAACCATTAAAAATGAAATAACCTATAAAATAACAAGTATTTTATGAAGGCATATATCACAACAACATGAATATCTAGCACAACATCTACCACAACAACATGCAATCAGTAATGCACCCTAATGGAATGACAAGAATGTATGACCTGTGATCCATAGAAAGTGCCTATATATTGCATGAGATGGCATACCCTCTTCTCATAATGTTAATATAGAAATAAAACCTCAATTATATCAACTATAACATCACAAAACATGTGAATCACCCAATGGTGAAATCAAATGAACATTAATAATTGAAAAAATAGTAAATTGCTATAAACCAAGTAAATTTTTTACCTATACACTGGTTAGCTACTCCTGGGAAAATCTTATTACCAAGTACCTATTCCATCCAATCCCTTACTATAATCTCTAAACAGTAAGTCAAGAAGAAAATAAATCCCTTAATACCACTTTGTAATGTCCCGATTCGAGGTGCCGCCCAACGGTGCCCCGTACCCAGTTAGTCACACAGCATCAAGGGCATTTCCCCAAATGCCAGAGGCTACTGACTAGAAGTGAAGGTATAGTATATGATAGTGGGGAAACTATGCCCTCATTGTTAGAGTAATGCAGTGGAAATAAACAGATAACAATAGCAGAAGCAGTAATAACATACAATAAGTAAACAATGGAAGACTGAAAGTACTAAACAACTGGGACACATATATATGTGATTCATGATAAATATATCTAATAAAGCATAAAAACAAGTAACAATGTTGGAATAAAATACAAAACCAATTTACAAATAAAATAAATAAACACCTGGAATATCCCAAGCCTCAGCATGGTCCCATGCTCTCCAGCTCCACAATAGTCAAGTATCTAATGTAGAAGGGTGATTACCCTTATCTATACCTGCAGTAGTATAATCTGTTTGGGACCAAAATCATGACCTGAACATGGTGTGAGATGAATCCCATTAGGAAAACACCAAAATATCTATGCCTAATAGGCAATGAATATATATGGTAGGAAATAAGAAAAATGAGGTATTAAACATGGATGTACTTAAAAGTAAACAATCCTACAGTTTCAATTTCATTAATTTCCATATATCACGTAAGAAGCTAATAAAAAACAATTAAACCTATGGAAAGTACTCACAGCCTATCCCCAATAGTTTAACCAATCAAAAACAAAAAATAACCCTCTTGGATGTACTCACGATCTAACCCCTCTAGTTTAGTTTTAGCAAAGACTCTCTAAGGAAGCACTCATCGTCAATTCCCCGTGTGGTCTTTTATCGGTAAACTAAATACACTCTTAGGAAGCACTCAACATCTAATTCCATATGTGGTCTCGCAACATGGAACTACAGACACTATTAGGGAGAACTCAAATCCATCCCCCCTACAGTCTTACAACATTAAAAGTAAAAAAAGACACTCTGGGGAGACCATCAGTGTTCATTCCCCTACGGTCTGACTACCCTAGGTTCCCACATCCTAGTTTAAACAATCGTACAAAAATGGTATTTAACAGCCAATGTAAACTGAAAATTAATACTTTGATAAATAGCTATAAAGTTTATCACAACATATTAGATAAAATCACTCCATTCTAACAACAGTAGGTATAGAAAGAAAGAAGCCTAATAGGAAAATCTAGACCAAATGGTCAATCCCAAAACAACCATGTTCCACACATCAATGGCATGGAAAAAGACCCCATTCACAATCAAACAACCTCAACCCTGGAACACAAGGAATATAAGGAATTAACATGGATAAAATCCATAAACATGAAATACCCTGTTTTAGGGTATTGGGAACTTTTGTACATAATATTCATAGACTAACTATGGAAAGGCACAAACCACCTACCTCAACATTTTACAAATGATATAGTTGAATTCCAGCCTTTTATTTGACATATAACATCATAGATCTATGAAAACATCAAAAATGATCAACCGAGGATATCTCATGAATGAGGAGAAATCAGGAGTAGAGGATCTAGAAGAAATAAAAACTCACAGTGGAGATTCCAACGCAATCGATAGTGGTTGATTTGGACAATGGACGGTGCATTGGGGGATCAGAGAAGAATCATTTCTCCTGGTTGTTCTTCGACAAGAAAGAGCCATAAGAAGGGTGTTCTTCCAATTAGATGTGACCCCCATCTGTTTAATCAAATAAAAAGAAGTGTACATGGTGTTCCATTTAAAAATACACGGCGTGTATATGCCTTTATTGGTCCCTGCTTTAGGTGGTCTCTAGGTCACCCCACATGGCCATGTACTTGACTGTTACATGCCCAACACATGGTCACCCACAATAATCGGGTACATGGAGAGTACTCCAAAGTACACAGTGTGTACTCCATAAATTTCCATATTCTACTTTTTTCCAGAAAAACACCAGAAAAGAAAAACCCAAACCTAAAAAAAGGTCTGATTTCTTACATATCCTACTATATAAAAACAAAAGTACTTCCCTATTGTATAGATATAGGATTTCTTGACCAATACCATTCTATTTTATGGATGTTAATATATTATGTATTTTTAGGTTAATTAATATAGTTACATAGTGTTTTGAAGGATGTAAAATTATATCTATTGCTAGAATAGACAAAAATGTCTCATCAAATTCCTAAAATTTTGGATTCCCATTATATTATATATTTTATGATATCCATTAGTAAATATAGATGGAATATAGTTATATGATACACTAATTTTTGTGAATCATTTATTGTAATGAAATTTTTGAAGACATTAAATATATATAATACTCCACAACAATCCTATTTCTATAAACATCATGTCTTTGTTTTGTATAAGGTAATTTGTTATCAAGGAGAACACTAAATATTTAAATGATTTATGAATACTTTGTTAAGATATTATCTGAATTGACCACATATAAGATCTTATATCTTTTACCAAGAGTATTAATTTCTTTACCAATTATCCGTATAATATATTAATGGAATCTTACAAAATTAAGATCATGCATTAATATTATCTTAATAATAGTTCATGTGGTAATTTTGAACTAACTGTAGAATTTTTTGGGATGTCTCTTTTCACTAAATGATTATTTTTCTAAAAAAATAAGTATTTCAAATACAAAATAGTTCTCGATCCAAAGAGTCTAAACATTCATATGGGTATATTGTTGAAAATTACATTTTTTTACTTAACAAACAAGTATCATACCACAAATGTGTATTATCTGAGTGTTATATTTCATAATCATCCTCCATTTATGATAATATATATATATGATTAATGTACTACTAAAAAAATTTTATGTATGAAATAACATAACAACATTAATTATAAACATCAAATAATATCCCTTTGTGTCTAGAATTTGGAACTGAGATAAATATTTTAGAAATACTCAATACCGAAAATGAGTTTGAATCGAATTAATCGAATTGGAAATATGAATACATGTGCCTCTATTTGAAGGCTTATATGTCACTCCTTCAAAAAACATTGGTAATTCATCTTAATTATTATCATGTCTCTCAACATCCCTGGTAACTATACATAAATTAAAATATGTGAATTATATGATGCATTCAATACCTATTAAGTGAAATATAAATTTAATTCATTTTTTGGAATATACCTTAAGTAGATGTTCCTACTTTCTTATTCTTCTTTAATTCATTACATTTCCTCTACAAATGACCTTACTTTCTACATGATATGTATATAACCTCATTTTCACCTCATTACCTAGGAATATTATTTCTATTTAATATTTTTTTTTGTAAATTCTCCATTTAATTTTAAATTAAAATGAAATTCTAAAACATGTGTTTTAATTTATTCACTTTAATAGATGAAAAACCATGTAACCACCAATCCTTATCTGCATAGAGAAGAAAATTCAAAATATTTCAAAGTGGCTACTCCATAATATTCATCTTGTAATTCTTGATTAACATGGATAATCTTGTTGGTAAATATGATAATATGATATTAGTTAATAATTTATTATACATATAGAGTCCCAAATTTTCTAACTGATAAATGT
Source organism: Viscum album (assembly GCA_963277665.1). NCBI lineage: Eukaryota > Viridiplantae > Streptophyta > Magnoliopsida > Santalales > Viscaceae > Viscum > Viscum album. The sequence goes on from OY728141.1 coordinate 233,621,557, forward strand.
AATTTTATATTTTAAGAGAAGTATCACTATATATTTACTCGTATTCCAGTTTAAATTAGCATAGTATAGCGGAAATCTTAGTTATCATTAGCCTATCTTTCACATCTTTAATATTAAGAGTTGAGTTATCATGATTAATGTGACCATGTATTTATATTATATATTTATATCTTCAAACATAGTTGATAACATGAGTAAACATACATTTGAATTATCTTTAATGTACATTTTGTAGGAATTATTTTCACCTTTACTCGCTAATTGAGGTGGCTATTCGAAATAAAGGACTCCAAAGAATAATTAAAATTTCTCTATAGTAATTTAATGTTTAAATTACTAAAAAAATAATGGGAGTAATTTTTAGAAATGACAATATCTTTTTCTAAAAATGATCATAGTGCTAAAATGATTTTTTCCATTTTATACAATAAGTAAAACAAATAGTAATTTAACTCGATTACCTGTTGTAACATAATAAATTTTATTTTAATAGTATCCAACTATTTTATCAAATACCAATATACCAAACCAATGAATTTAAAATATCATTTCAAGTAGACATTCTAGTGTGAAGGATCTATATTCCCCTTCTCATAACATAGTTCATGTCAATGAGAATTACTCAAATGAATTTTGGTACGTAGTATTTCCAACTGTATTAACTCATAGTTCATGGATATGTTGAATTGATTCATCAGTCATGAAATCCTAGGGTTGTATTTCCTCAACACCTTCCTAAAAAATATATTCAATAGAATTTTTTCATTACACAAAATACAAATTTTCATAAGGTGGTCGATTTTCATTATTAAGACTCCCAGATATATGGAAGTGTCATAAACTATAGCCAGACCATCACTTTAAAAATGGATGCATAATAGTGCAGAATATGAAAGGACATATCTAAAATAAGATTTTATTTAAGGGATTTTTTTTATTTTTATGTATTAATATTGTTTATTTTAAATTTGACATTATATTTAATTTAATAAGGATTTTATATAACTAATTAACCATTTCCCAAAAAATAATTTACGCATAATCAATTTATTTTATTTAATATTATAATTCTTGTTAATTTATTTAGAATATGTGATCACCTGTAAATATAGAATAATCATTTCAACACATAAATAAGTTAATAACATAACACGAAACAAAAAAATAACCATGTGGAATGATAATGAGATTTAATTACTGATTTTTTTATCAAGAGGATGACAAACTGACCGTTGTCCCTAGGTGATTATCTTCTTGAGATGATCTTGGATATAGTTGTATCATTCCAAATTTACCCTATATATCTCCTTGGTTAATTTCAAATTGGCTTAGACTTGAACCATATCCTCTCTCCTAGGAGCTTCTTCATGTAGATCCACTAACTCACTCCTAAGAGACGGGATCTAAGGGTTTGGTGTTATATAAGAAAAACATGGACACACATGACCATAAATAATAAAGAGCACGGGATGATACATATATCAACACATGTAATTTAATAATAAATTTATCATAATAACCAATGAAATTTAAATTAAATTAAATTGAAACCCAACACAGACCTGGATCGATCATGATTATGATCATCTATAACATGGAATGACAAACAATTACATTCTTTTTAATATATTATTTGTTATGACAAAGTTCTCAAATTAATAAATTAATAATAATAATACTTATTTATTTATTTTATCTTAATTATACATATAATCAATCCTTGATATCCCAATCCCCTACACTTTTATAATAATTAAATAAACTAATTTTAATTTATTGTTACTAAGTACACATCATTTACTATAGTTAGAATGATTTGTACCATTCCTGAATGTATGCAAGTCAAAGTTTTGAGTTTAACTATTAAATTATATGTACTATCTCCCACAAAACATGAATCCAACACTATGTAGGATCAGTGTCCTGTAATGTGTACTTATATAACATGTATACTTATATAACATGTCATGATATACAAAACATTTTGTTTTGTGGTTTGGTTGTGTAGTTTTCATGGAGTGCCTGATTACATGACATGCCTAAATATACATGGTATATACTACTAGATATCAATATTATCTACATGGAGTGTATGATAACCATACATCTTATGTATGATCATAATAATGTAAATAAAGAATTTAATTTCCAAAGAGTCCTGTCAAAAACACTCGACATATAATTCATGTGAAAAATCCTGTCACATGGTGTGTACACCTAGCTACATTCATTATAGTTTATATTTTATTTAATTATTTTCCCATTCATTGTGTTTTACTAATATGGAAATTTTATCATGGACTGTATTATATGGTGTTGGATCGAGATATATAGGGTGTCAAACCTGATACACAATTTATAATTTGATACAAAACATAGACACTACATTCTTAGGGACTCGACATGTATCTGAAATAGGTTTTTATGTGTTACACTAGGTTTACTACATGATAAAAACTATTTACTTCACACAATTCCCTATAATTCGACTATCGGTAAACATATGATGTGTATTAATTACATTCCATATACTTTTCCCACAAGACTTCTGCAATTTATATATGGAAAACCACATTGGATTTCATGGTGTGTCCACCAGTTAGACTCTATGTAACTAGTATTGCTACATAATGATGGGAATTAAATATGTATTCGGTAATTAAACACCCCATGTAATGAAACCCACACAATATTACATGATTATGAAGACTTTCCCTTGTGTGTCTGACCATGGTTTCATGTTTTATAATTATGGTGACATGTTATGTAAGAATTTCCTGTAACCAGTATAACAAGCACCATAAAATGGTATCTTTGAGTGTTATTTATGTTGTATTATTGGGTTTTTGGACATATGAAATATTAAAATCAAATTATGTAAACATTTTGATTAAAATATTGAAATATAAAAATTAAAATCATTCAAAATGTGAAAAATCGATCAAAAAATAATAAATAACTATAAATTTATATGTGATTCCTCTGATACAACTTCATGGTTACAATGCACACCAGAAGTTGTTGGACCCATGATCATCAATTATTGTCATCATGTTTTTAGATAATACTCTTATAATTGGATGAATAAATCCTATATTCTTCATAGAGAGTATATTTTCAAATGTAATTTATAATTAATTTATAAGAACAATAACCTTAACTTGATAATTCCTTCATCTTTTATGATCAATTTTTTAGTCTATCTTAGTTTATTTATGGTATGAAGAATCCATATTATAATTCAACTAATTGTATCCAAAAATGATCTGAAAATATCACAACATTGATGTTGGAACTCAAAGTGCTATCATGAAGGATCCATGCATCATGCATCATTAATTTTTGGTCACAATGATATATCATTCTAGATTGAATAATTTTTCTCTTATTCTTTTGATATTTCCTTGGAGGAGGATGTACTCCTCATAATATTGAGAGATTTATTGAGAGTTTTATCTTCATTCATGAGAGAATTATATTCATAAAATATGTTTTGGAAAACTGTTCATATTGTCTAAAATGATATTTCTTGGGTTAAATACTTTGGGTTAAAAAATTTGTGATTGTATAAGGGCCTTCAATATGTTTCTTTACTTATATAAAACCCCGTGTAAAATAAAGATAACGATAATAACAATAATAATAATAACTTTATAATTATATTCCATTATGTGAGATAACATGAAGATATTTAAATTTCATCTATTTAATAAATAAATCAATATTTATTTATAAGGTCTTAAATTAACTAAATCATTTCCAATATGGATGTTAACCTAACCCATCAATCCTCCTGGACATTTATTTAAATATTAAAATTAAATATTTATTAAAATTAATAAATATGTTTATAATATTCATTCATTCAATAAATAAATATTATATTAACCAAACTAGAGAATGAATATTTATTTTAATATTGACATAACAACATAAATATTTATATTAAATAACTATTTATTACCTTTAAAATAATAAACAAGTAGTAGATAAATAAGATATATTTTTAGTATATAATACATATTTAATGTTATACTAAAATATATTCTAAAAATGAAAAACTAGTGATTGAATCTACGTGAATAAACCAACTAGAATACTTTGTATTCCCATGAATTTAGCGTAATATTTATTTAAACATTAAATAAAAATATAATTTAATTATTATTTTTCAAAAAAATTATTGTGTGACCTTATAGGCCTCTTTTTTCCTCTATATTAGGTGACCTTTCCTAAAGTCCAAGATTAGAATTTAGTAACATGTCGAGGAACCAATAGAGAAAGAAGTCAATGTCACAATGATATCCACCTAGTACAAATGATTGTTGAGTAAAATAATATACTTGTACCGATATCTCATCACAAATGTTTTATAATTGTGTCATCAACCTATGTGGTTGAGTATCATTCTCTGACTACCAAAAATGAACACATCAATGAACTACATTGGCCATGAATGTAATTTTATAGTTAAATTTCTAAAAAATGGTTTGAAATATCATATTACATAACATGGAAGAGGGAAATATTTTATTGACTTATCATTTAATTTGATATCACTTATGAAGCACAAAATATATCCTACATCATTATGAGAAATGTTTTCATGATTTGTTATTATTCATTATTGTACATGATTTGATGATATAAATTAATAATAATCTCATGTCTAAGTAACACTACAAATATCATTATATTAGAATATCAAATAAAACATAAATATTTGGAATTCCAATTGGATGATCTATTCTCATGACCTCCACTCATAGAGATTCCATATTACAAAACTTCAGGACTAGAAGCCTCATACACTTATGAGAACCCAACACCTAATAGTAAAAAAATAATATGTGTCCCATCAGATGAATGTTATCAAGACCATAGGATTTATTTTCAAGAATATTCTCATTTCACTTTTAGGTTTCTCAATATAAAATGAAACTACTATAATATTTTTATGTGAAAATAAAATTTGAAATTATCACATTATTATTACAAAGAAGAACACCCCATTAAATATTATTGTTTAATTTAATAAAATAACCATTTTAGTGTTATACAGGAACCTTATAATAGATGAAATAGGGACTAACCAAAAGAAAAGAGTGCATTAAAAAGCTAGTACTTGAACCCTGTTCAATATGTTCATGCCATTATTTCAATGATAATTCTCTTATATCAAGGTATATATTGAGAATTAGGTTTTCTACAATTCTCTATGATATTAAGTCTGAGATCCTCAGGTAATCATCATAGGAGAGAGAATCATTTTTTTATTTATATACTATACAAAGAAGTTGTAATTTAAACTACACAATGAAGAACACTCATCATGCATTAAAATAATAATTAATATTTAGATATTTTAGTATTCTGATAATTAAATGCATAATATCAGTTGGTTTTATGGTAGAAACTCTAACACTTGTAGTTGAAATCAACTCTCTATTTAGCCACTTAGTGTCCTATTTTGTTCTAATTTTAGTTATGTTATACTAAGGAAAAATGTAATTGCATAATATAATCCATTTATTATTACCTGATAAATTTAGACATATGTATTAAAAATACATTACATATAAAGATATAATGCCTTTGATATTAAGTACATTAAACAAACTATATCAAATTACTATATCTAAAAAACATATATGTAATAATGATATTATTATTATATAAGAACTTTAATTAAAATATAATTTATAATAAATTTTTAACAAAACAAATAAACATATAAATTTTTGATTATTAACACTGCTAACAATTCATGGTTTTAACTATTAAAAGATATAAAGAAATAAATTAATTACAAAAAATATAGTTCAAAAAATACACATAATTAAAATTTTGAATAAATATCAAAATTTACATCAAACTATATTTCACCAAAACTATAGATTTAATAAAAATTCATTATTAACACCATCATAAATGATGGTGTTAATGAAATTCATTCATAAGCACAAATTATTTAAATATTGATTACAAAACGAGGAATACAATTAAATAAGGGGTAAAATAGTTAATTATTGTGAAATTTAACTATAATTACATGAATTATCAATTCCACCACACTATAATTTTAATATCTTAATAAAAACCATCAATAAAACAAGAGAAATAACTTAAAGTTTTAATGATATATTTAACATTCTCAACTATCATGTAATTTAATAAGAATTAATATTTTCTAATATTATTTCCCCTACATGAAATAAAATAATTTATCATGTATTATTTATCTTTCCAAAGATGTTTTTTAAATTTTACATTTCCTTTTAAAAAGATGATCAAATATGTGTTTTGATTTGACCTAAACAAGTATCATTCTTACCTAAATTTTTATTTCAAATTTCGAATTTTCTCCATGAATGAAACACACACAACTCAATAAATACCCATAATTAATTACATATATAACTTAATTAAATATAAATATATAAAAAAGTTAATATATGAGTTAATTTATATTATAAATAAGAATAAAACATAACTAAAACCAACACATTGATAAAAATTTAAAACAATATAGCTCATCCATGAGATTATGATAGTATTTTCAAGATTACGTGAAAGAAAAATTTGAAAATATAATTTAATTCATAAATTATTGATTCAATTTCAGAATTAAAGGAGCAGGAGATATTACTATGTGAATAAATTAATTAATGAAACAATAAAGTATGTAACCATATGAGAATCATATATGGAAAAGAAAATGTAAAACCACATATAATTATGCCAAAACAATTTTAAATTGTTTATAACTAATTAAGGAAATGAAGTTTAAATTAAATGAATTGCACTATCAAGGAAGTGGTTATATTTATTAATCAAATCTCAAATACATTTTTAACATCATCCATATAAATTATACAGGAATAATCATAATTAGTTTAGAAAAAAATAAGATAATTACCATGGATTTAGCACACTACTAACTAATTTTAGAGTTAACACACATGATTGAAGTTAATGTTCACAAAAATTTTCAAAATAAAATAGAAATTAACTTGTATAACTCTTATTTTATAATGAAAAATGTACCATATATTAATTTTATAGTGAATATAAATGGATAATAAATTAATTATATAAAAAAATTGGGTTCAGCGAAAAAGACATTATTCCCAAAAAATAGGAAGTAATAAGAAATTTTAAAAATACAGCATTTCTCCACACTTGTATTTCATTATGTGATAAGAAAATAAAATTTTAATTGAAATAGAATGTAAGGATACACCACGAGTGAAATTTTTTATTGTCTGAAGGATCTTTAAATTGACTTCAAAATGGAGGAAAACAATGAACTATTCATTTACATTTAAATTAACTAAAATAAAACATTTTTTTAAATTTAAAATAATAATAAAACATAATTATTGTTTATTTATAGAGTTAGGATATCATATCTCATTAGTATTGGGTTTAAAAAATGCCACTTTCAATCTTTATTCAGTATAAATAAAACAAGAAAAATTTGATAGATTGAAATATAAATAAAAAATAATAACTAAATGCTATATTATAGTTATAAAATAGATTCACTATGTGTACATTATTTTGAAGCTCTATTTTCCATCAAAGAAAAACATGGAAACTAAATAAAAACAAAAATTCAGATTATTATATTATTTATTTTACCCCCACACATATTCTATGAAATTTCATCACTTTAATTTTATTAAAATATGAAATTAAAGTAGTAATCAAACGTACAACTAAAGAAAAATATATAGGAATGAAAAAACTAGGGAATTAAATTGTATTTATCCTTTTTAGAATATTTGTTTAGTCAAGTCCCATATAAAACATGTGCTATCAAATATCGTTATTATCCTCTATAAATTAATACAATGTTGTATCTTAAGAGGATATGTTAGATATTGGGTTATAAGCCATATATTATAAAATGTTATCAATGACTCTCAAACCCAAACAAATCCACACTCTCACTCATCTTTGAGAAACCCTACCCATTTCCATATGAAGTGTGTGGTGGGTCCCTATCCAATATAATATATTATAATGACACAACCCCTATCTAGTTTACAATCCACCATCCCCCAAGACATGCCCCTCCCATTCCACATCACCCTCCCATACCGCACGTTCCCCTACCCTTCTACATCACTATCCCTTGCTTTGTGATTTTCCTTCCATAGTTATTCACCGATAAAAATCCCACCCTTCCTAAAGTCATCACCATCATAATGTCACCCCACCTATCGAGCTTCTAGACATAGCACATGGAATGGATCACCCTTACAGGTGATGCCTTTGATGTTGTAACCTTTTCCTACATCACCCAATCGATGTAGGTTACTCTACCTCGATGAGGTTTTTGTGACCTCATACTATTACACCACCTAGTAAAAACATCCCCTAACTAGTAACATTAAATTTCATGGATCATGCATGATAATTATTTTCAGTCACATGACATGAAATCTACTCTATGTCACAGCCTACGATCACCAATGCTCCTCAATGATACCTCCCTCAATCACCACACCTACTCCTATTTAACATTATATTAGATATCACTTCCATATAACCCTTAATGAATATAATAAATTATTATAGATGACTATACAACCTACTTTAATTCCTATATTTTCCTTTCTATCTTCTCAATGGACTATTGTATGTTATTCCCATACATTTTTATGTGATCTAACAATTCATACCAATCATCTGATCAGTTTCTTGGGTGCTATTCTTTCACATATTAATTTTTTTACCTGACCATTCATGATAAATAATAAACTTAAAATTCATATTTTTGTCTCAAATTTCTTGTTAGTATTAATAGTTTTATACTATAGGATTCATTTCTTTGTTGAAACATCTTTTTTAGTAGCATCATTCAACTACATTATCTTTAGGGGTAGTTATAATGAAAAATTATATTTTATTGTTTTTTGTATTGTTATATAATCAATATAGGTATTCCTATATTAATGGGTAGTAGTTTTCCATTTATTTTTTTATTTTAATCATTCGTCCATTCTAGGTATCCTGAGGGGGTGTGTTAGTTGTGTTGTTTAGTCGAGTACCACATCATAATAGATTATTATGTTATAATTATTATTCTCTATTAATAAACACAAAGACCTACCTTATTAGAATATAATGGGTTTTGTGGTATATGATCCTCTATTATAAATGGAATCTTTTATAAGGACCTTCTACACAGGGGGTTTAGGAATTTTCTATTTTATTAGATTCAAATTAATCGCATTTACATTAAATGGGCCATTTATAACTAGATCATTAATTTAGAAAACACAAATGGAAAATAAATTACTTTATACAACATGGTAATCCCATTTGGAATGAAATTTATTTGAAAAAATATTTAGTAAGAAATTGTGCTTCAGTACTATGTCACCTTTTTAATCTTATTATTCAAGATCAAATAACCATATGAAACAATTTTTCACTTAAAATTCCTAAACTATTCATAGTTTTTTTCTTAATATCATCCAAATTCCATAAGAAATTTTTTCTCTCTATTCAATCTTTAAATATACCAAAATTATATGTTATAATATCCTGGAAATAATTTTTTCCCATTTGAACAATTAATTGTAATTCTCTCCCAAATCCTATCATATGGGGTGAAATTTCTATTTGAGTTTTTTACCTAATCCAATATTTCTAGAATTCATAATATAATCTGAAACTCCAAACATTCATGTTTGTGTAAACTGTTATTTTAGAAATTTTTTTATCTCCATATTTGAGAAATCATTAATGCAACTATTGTGATGATAGAAATATGTAAATACCTTATGGTTGATACATACCTTTTTTCATTTCATTAAAGTATATATTATAGAAATGGGTTCCTTGGTCATTGATAATAAACATTTTTTTCCTAAAACAATTCAATTTTTTTTTAATAAATTAGAAAACTACCTTTTCATTATCACCCACATTTATGATATCCATAAGGAACATATAAAAAATTTCTAAACCCAAAATTACGTATAAGTTTTTCAAATTATTTAGGAAATGGGCCCATAAAATACATCCCCTAAACATCAAATACATGATAAAATAACAATGGCCATTCTGAATTTTAATTTCTATGGTAGATATTTAATTTTAATTAACATGAAATAAGTTTTTTGTAATAATCAACAAAATAATTGAATATTTTAGGAAAAACTATTCTACAATCACGAACATTTATTTTTTTCCTTTATATTAAAATTTGTCACCACATGTAAAATTATGGAAAATTTTTTAATTTATGGAATTTCGAAATTTGTAATTTGTATCCAAATTATTTATTGATTTTCAAAGTAATAAAATTTAGATTAATCCCAAATATAACAATTAACATCATTATGTAGCTTCTAACCTTGTTATTTTCAAACCTAATGAAGTATTTCATTGGCTTCTAGGTAGTTAACTATGTTTAATTGTTGAGGTCATCTAGTCACAACAATAGAAAAAAACCTAGTAAATAACACTTGAATGGTCTTATAAATTGTGTTTTACAAAAAATAGGTTTCCTACTCATGTGATGTAGCACAAAATTCTTACCCCTTTCATACCTTCGTTCTTTATATCAATCTATTCGAGTAAGAGAATCCACATAATAATCATTGGTTTTAATTATTGTTTTTCATGAGATACCAAATGGATAATTTTTTAGTGAAATATACTACATGAAAACTATATAAGAATAATATATTTTTTTAGGAAGAAAACAATTAAAAATAATTTTGTTTTAATAGATGTTTAATTATATTATGTGAGTTATAGGTTTCTAGATTCATAATATATGATATTTCATAACAACTTTTTGTCTCAAAAAATTATCTCGTTAAAAATAAAAGGCATTTACCATTAACTAAATTTTTTTCCCTCAAATAAGTGGTTAAATAGTTATTGGAGAATACAATTTCGTTTCAACTCTTTAAAAGCTTCTTGATTCCCTTACCAAAGTCAAAGATTTAATTAATTTGAAATAGTCTAAATAAGGGAAAGAAAATCATATTAAAATATATTGATGAACATTACTTATATCATAACATTACTAAGGAAACACCTTATATTATTTACAATACTTATATAAGTAATTGAGAAAATAATGACCACTAAAGACTTATAAACATGGATTCCATCCTTAAAAACTATATGAAATAGGAGTATACTATTCTAAACCATGAAATGACTATTTTTAAAGTAAAATAAAAGGTCCAAGTAAATTAAATCCTTCAATGAAACTTTCAAAATTTTAAAAAAACCTTCAAAATATAATCCATAAAATTAAAATCATAGGAAACAATCTCTATAAACTCCTTAAAAACTCAAAAATGCTTCTCAATATATATCTTTGTAAGATAGTGGGTTTATATAATAATCCAAATTGAATTATTCCAAAGTAAAAAGGTTTTAAAAGGTTAGGTTAAGGTGGAATTTTCCTATTCCTAAAGAGAAATATGGATTGAGAAGTTACAAGAGAATCGATCAAAGTAGAATTAATGAGATTAAATAGCTAACCTTTTCATGATTTTATAAAGGAATAAAAAATAAAGGTGGTTATAATTAGTCACTATGTTAATCTTCTTACTATCTATACAAAATACCCATAAATCAACAACCCTAGAATGAAATTAATCACCAAATTAATACATCAACAAAGTAAACCTGATCTTTTATGGTATAATATAGGTTGTACATGAACACAAATTAAAATAAATTAGAAAGATAATAAAATCAACCAGAGTAGTAAATTTATTTTGAACTAATTAATAATGTGTAAGATTCAATCCCATTTAAAATTCGGTAATATATTTTTAATTTTACTCCAGAAGAATAATATACATGTATATTTAAGGGGTGGTTATAGGTAAATAATTAAATGACCAGCCTATGGCCATCTTATTCTTACTAATAACTCCTTAAATTTGAGTTTCATTCTTAATATAAAACCTCATTAAAATTCATAAAAGGATATAATAATGATATTTTATGTAATAATAATTTATTTATTTTTGGGAAAGGATTTAGTTTTAGTTAAATTTTTTTATCCACAATTGGAAAATTTGGTTTTATTTTCTCTTTGATACTCAATCCATACCTTAAAAAACCTCAAAAAAGTTGTTTTACAAATTCTATCAGTATAAAACTAAATTTCATATTATTTTAATTTTTTTATACATATAAATATCAATATTTTACAAATATAAGTTTATATGAAGATTATAATCATCATTAATGACATATTTTATGAATATAACATCAATTTCACACATATATTCAAAAACAAATTATTGACTCAAAATATAAAAAAATTAACAAATATTAGTCATTGTATATTATTTTTGAGAGTATATTATACTAAATTTAAATAAATAATACCCTCATTGTTTAGTACAATCAATTTATGTTTTAAACATAAAAATTTCTATTTTCTTACCAACACCACAATGATAAGAAAAATTATCATACATAGTATGTTTAAATTTATTAAAAGGCCCATTTTCAAAAATGTTTAATTATTTTTAACTACATGTAAATCCTAGAAATAATTCATAGAGATACCTTACAATGATATTGACATGGTGAGAATATTGATTCTCTAATGGATACATCATTTATTGAAAAAGTATTAATGTGAATAATTTTTCTTCCAAAATCAAGATTAATTTTTTATAATCATTTATAATGGCGGTAGTTAATTTTTTTTCTAAAAAGGACTTTCCATGATAATTAGTGCATGATTACTAAAACTATGATACTCCCTGTATATTTTATAAAAAATACACGTAAAATAAAAGGACTTTAACTAACACCAGAACATCCTAAACTACACAAGCATTATTTGTTGTGATTGATAAGACTAGAGAATCTTATGTTATGAAAACAATTGATTTAAATGATATAATAGAAGAATGAAATAGATATCTATTAGATTATTTGTTTGAGTTTACAAAATAATTAAATAATGGTTTAGAATAAATTTTTGGAGGAGGATAAGAATCTATATGTAAATTTATCTCAAGGACAAGGATGAGAGAACCAAACCAAATGTGGTTAATATTACACATACTCCTGTCAACCATCAACAAATATATGAAAATAAAAACCTATAACTATATTTGAGGTATATTTACAACCCCTTCATTCTAAGGTATGTTTTAATAGGATAAGTATAATATTTAAAATGAATGTTATAACTTCATACCTTCATATCACATCCACCCCATTGAAGAATAATCATTTCTCAGAAGATGAAATAATGATAATTGGATTGAAAAATTTAAAATTTTCCCTATTATCATCCCTTATTAGCTATCCATTCTATTTTATTAGTTGTTGTTGTTCATGTAGAAGCCACTTGGTTAGTATAAGTGTTTTTATAACAAAATTTCATCAAATATATCCATGAAATATTTCAACAATTATTATATATATTGGAATCAAAGAGTTTGATTTAGTTATGAAACATGAAATATTGGATGGATTCTACCAACCTTGGGTAAAAAAAGCTAGTACGATATATTTCCCACCATATAAATAATTATAAATTGTCCATAAATTTTAGGAATCTATAATGGGATAGGATTTTGAATTATTAAAGTTGGGTTGATGATATCATATCATTAAAAACACTAAGTCACTATCTTGAAAACATAACTATTTTCTTTTATAATTTCATGAATTTTTCAATTTCTTGTGGGTTTTATGAAATAATTATTCATTGGATCCATTAACACTTATTGTTGGTAAATAAGATTTCCAAGAAATTATACTATACTTATTCAAGTAAAAAAGTTTTCTTATTTACATAAAAATGTTTTTCCTAGAGTATTTCCAATATCTATGCTAGATGACACATTTTAATTTCATAATCACTATTTCAAATGAGTATATCATCAAAGAACAAAAGAACACTCTTCCCAGGGTTTAATTAAAAAATGTAATTCATTACATCGTGAAGTTTTTCTAGATCATTCATTGAGTCAAAATACATGACCATGTACTCATAACATCTTGCATGTGTCTAGAATATTGTTTTTAAAAAATATTTCTATTCAACTCACCTCGATGGAATCTATCTTTATGATTATTCTTTGTGAATACTTAAACCCATACAATTCATCTAATATGTCCTTAATAATTTTTATAGGAAATAAATCAGTTTCGCTAATATTTTTTAAAGATATATAATCAATACATTTCCTCCAAAAAATTTACATCATATTTAATAAAATTAAATTAATTAAGTATGGGGTAATGTTTTTTTTCATGATATATTTAATTAAAAAATCTACCATATATATTTCAGCAGCATATTTTATATTTTTTTCTATTTTATATTGTCTCACTTTAATCTTGTTTTCATAAATTATTTATTTGATTTCATGGTTTGGGGATAATTATGGATCCAATAATTTAGGTTCTTCATATCTTACCTTATTTTATAAAAATATTATACCCCCTAATAAGTTATTATTCCATCTCTATTTCAGTTTGAATCAATATTTTTACAGTCCTCATTGGAGCCCTTAAGGAAAAACATTCCCTCTCCATATATCTTTTTTAAAAATAATTCTACACTGCCTTAAAGGCCTTGGACAACTTGATAGTGTATAGGATTGGAAAGTCATGAGACATCAGTTGTGCCTCCCCATATCCTAGAGGCTTCCAAAAAATAGAAATTTTCTAAAGTGTTGCCATGGGGATATAATACCCTCATATCAGAGTAAATAAATAATAGGAATAACCAAAAAACATATATAAAAACCATTACACTTATCCTATTCAATAGGTAAGACTCATGGTATATCAAATGAAGTACATCATGTAGTCACATTTAATACTTGATTACCCATTGGGATGATTATATATATAAAAAAGTAATAAAAAACAATGTGGTTCTCTAACCATCCCTATACTCTCTACATACCAGTATTTATTATCTATTTGAGATATCCTACTTGATAATCCAATAATGTAAGTCTTTCCTACCTATAACTATGATCACAAGGTTTATTCAAGTATCCAAGTACCATAGTTTCCAAAATAGGGTTTGAGTACAACTGAGTAGGCCACCACCAGTTGTTTCTCTATTATATTTAGTATATACTATGTATACATGATGTGATATTGTTAGTTTAATCAATAAAATGTGGAAGCTATATAATATAACTGACATCATCATCAGGTTCAAATTTTATGGTTTGGATTGACCATACCAACTTTGAAAACTACATAAGTGTCTCAAATCATGAAACGTACCACCTAGGGGGACCACATCCAACCCTAGAAACATATATAAATTCATATAGTTGTAGAAACTCAACTCACCCAAGAACCCTTTAAAAAATATTCACATGGGTTAAAATAACCTCATCCTTAATCCATATCATAATATTACACCCAAGGGAAACTCAACTCACCCAAAAACCATTTATAATACACCTAGGTGGTCACACCCCATCCTAGAGTGGTACTGGGACTACATTATATGGGTTTTATAACAATTCCCTCATTATCTAACCTGTATTTCACTTATAACATACACTTAAGTACAACTAAACACACCCAAACCACAAAATAAGAATGGAAACAGTGAAAACCCTTATCCCCCTAGAATCATATCAAAATCACACAACTAATGAAAACTCAACTCACTCTATAATTTTATAAAATACACTAGAGGGAAAATCATATCACCCTGGAACCATATTAGAGCATACACATAAGGGAAACACATGTCACCCTGTAACCATAAAGGAAACATACACCTAGGGTAAACACAACTCACCCTAAAACCATATAACATAGACCCATGGTGTTTAACCCTACCATGGAACAATACCAGGACTCCATTACCTGAGGGTCACATCCCACATATGACAAGTATACCCTCATTCAGATATCATATATATATATATATAAATACATATACAAAACATATATACCCTTAGGCCATAACTCACCCTGAAACCTCATATCATACATAATGGGTTGACCAATCATCTAAACCCATCATAAGGTTTATGGGTTGTATTTTCTAGTTTACAACCCATCTTTATCATTATATCCACACTATGTTATCCATGTCGATCATTGTACTCTAAGGTGACACCCAGAAATGACAATACCTACACCCCTATGCAACCCCTCTCATGGGTTAACCTAAAACCAGAGTATCCAAACATAGGGCACTTATGTCATACCATATCATGGATACCCAGTGTGGGATACCCTATCTTATTCCCATCAATTAATCCCAAAACTGTCACTCAATGTATATATTGTAATACATGAGTCCCAACTATAGAAGTTAAACACTACATCCCAAAACAATAATATAGTGAACAGTTTAAAGATAACTTATTCATGAATTTATTTTGAAGAAATGTTTTAATTTTAATTTAAAAAAATTAACATCAATTTTTTATTTGTAATGCCAATATCATATTAAGAACATTTTTTTGAAATAAATTATTTTTAGGTGGACTATGAAAGATATAAATTTTACCAAAATTCGGAATTTTATTAATTTATAAGAAATAAATAGAACCGTATAAAACCTTTTAATTTTTGAAATATGTATTTAATACTTAAACCTAAAAATTTTAAAAATACTATGTTGAATTTATAAAATATATTCTTGAAATTCTAAATACTTGAATAATATTTTCTAATAAGAAATGTTTTTTAAATTTTCCTTTACATAGATATTATTTTGGAAAAATTTTAATTTGGATTGGATCAAAACAAAAAAAATTATAAAACAATTAGTATAACTAAAATCATACACATTGAAATTTTTACCATACCCATATATTTTTAACATAAAAATACTCTTTTTTGAAAATGGGTTTTTTACGCGTTACGTGCTATAACTTTAAAAATTATTATTGTTACTTATAGAAAGCGTTTCTAATAAAATTTATTAAATAAATGGAATAATTAGTTTAAAATTATGTAATAAGGTCAATTTTATTTTTATTCAGAAAAACAACTTACTTGGGTGAAGAATCTAGTTACCATGGAAAAATATAATATGTTAAATGTAATAAATCTACTAGTAAAGTGCTTGATACATGGTGAAAATGTGTTTATAACTAAGTAATTAATAATGGATCAACCATATATAATTTCAAAATAAAATTATGCCCATATTTGGAGCCATATTAAATGTTAAACTTACACCCTCTTTATATTAATTAGAATTTTAAAAAAAATACCAGTCTCACCACCAATAAAATTTCCTCTCACTACCCATTCAATATCACTAAATAAATTCGGTTTCCTCTTCAAAATATACAATTATTTCTTCCCCTAGAATCTAATTTCACCCAATAAAGATTATATATAAAAAATATTTCATAAGACCTCCCTTTCGATGGAGTCCTCCAAGGGAAAGACGAAGCCCTCAATGTAAGTGATAATTTTCAAAAGTTAATTTTTTTATATATTAGTTTTTCAAAGGTATTTTTCTTCTTACTATACAATATCATTAAAATTGTTTTTATAATGATTTTTATTATGAAAAATTAATAACTAACAACTAAAAAAACTAAATATTTTAATACATGGATTCCTTGTAATGATCTAATTGTCTTAGATAACATGATCTACACACATTATCAAACAAAAAAACCATGATATATTTAGATAAAAATATTAATATAAAGTATGAATTTTAAAACCTATATATTTAATTAGTGTTACTGAATAAGAATAAATTCTTTATGAAAAATTTATATAAATGAAATAAATATAATTTTAATATGAATAAAATTCAATTGGTATAAATAGAAATAATAATTTAATTATTTTATGATTATAAATGTATTTTTTTATTTTTACTTTTTAGGAAATATGAATTACTATTTTATGAAACATGTGATTAATGAAAATAAAATATATTTTTTATTAATATTATATTAATACTTATTTAAATAATAAATTAAAGAAAATATGAATGGTATTGTTTTATATTCTAAAAAAGAAAATTTCCCATTGTTTTTTTATATCCCACCATTCGATTGAAGACTTAAATTTTCAAATTTTATAAATTTAATATTAAAAAATCCGCATTATTTTTTTATTCATTGTGTTAATATATCTTAATTTTATTTTTTTTAGAATTTCTTAAAAAAATGATTTTTAGGTGAATAGTTCTAAATATAAATTTTATAGATAACACGACTTCTAAAAAATTATCAGTGTATAAGTGTGAATTTTAAATTCAGTAGAAGGATCTATATGAAAAAAAAATTATATTATATGTGAATTTATAGTTTTATAAATGTTGGTTTTAATTTACAAACCCATGTTTGACATTCTATAACATTATTATTATATTCTCAATTTTTTTAATGCATCATAAATTTTTATTTTAAAATTATATTTTATCACTTTAATAAATTTAATCAAATAAAATTGATTTAAAATTTAGAATTAATAGGTATAAATTTTTTAATAAGTAACTCTTTATTTTTAAGCATAAATATTATCTTACCCTTTGTAAAAACTAGTTATAGTAGTAAAATCTAAAATGGTGAAAGTAATCAATCATGGGGTAAAGTGATCTCTAAATGGTAAAAAATGTATATGATTGAGTGTATGAGGTTTAAATATAAATTTTATCTTCCCTAGTCAATTATTTCTAAATTTGGGATCCACTTGATATGTTTAACTTCTGCTCCCTTCATTATAAGTTAAAATATTAAATGAAATTCCATTATCATCAATTATAAAAGGGGCCTCTCACTTCCCCATTAAGGGAAAACTAAAAATTAGATTTAATCCTAAAAAATTACCCTTTTTACTTGCACTAGAATAATATTCAAATCCATTGAGTCTATGGTCAAAATTTATTAGCCTATGACATCAATTTCCCAGGGATATTCCAAATAAATCTTAAAGTACTCAACATGATTAATCATTTTTAATTAAATTATTTATTTTCTATTATAATTTTCCAATTATAATTATGAAATACCTATTTAATGAAATATTTATTAGTAATATAATTAAATTTTTTATTCTATGAGAATAATCATTAATAACATTTTCCCGTCTTTATTGAGAATAATGAAACTTCTATTCGTGTGTTTTGTGAAGTACATCCTATTTGATGCAACATGACCATTTTTACATCACCACATTACAAGGATATTATCAATGGGGAATTTGATAAATAATTATTATATTTATATCATGTTTATTATTTTTAAATAATAAACCATATTTCTCATTTTCCATGTTCAATGGAAAATTAAATCATCATCTATGCATATGTGTTGGCTATCGCCTCCATGGAAGGATTAATTTACTTATTTATTTTCATCACCACCATACATGACTAGTTTATAGAATTGATATAATATATTAATAATATGTTAATGATATCATTGTTGTTTTGTTACGAAAAAAATTAGAATTTATTAATGACATGATTAATAAAAAAATGGTTAATTCAATCATTTAAAATAAGCATACTAATAGGAAAATAATATCTTAATTACATTTAGTGACATTATAAAAACAATATTCACTTTAGGATTTAAAATTATGATATATCACACTAATAAAAACGAAATAAGATCATTATTCTTCTTTTATAATGATTTTATTACTAAACAACCCCAAAATCATAGATCAATCATGGTATATTCTTCTCTGTGTAAGATTAACCACCAACATGAATAATATTATGAATTAATATCCCAAATTACTATTTAAATATATTTATTGGTATAATATGATGTGAATTTGTTAATATATTTTTTAGTTCTGGTAATTTTATATCAACATACAACTCATTAATTATGAAAAAACCTTTCACTCGTAAATATTCCCTAAAACATTATTATCAAGTAGAGTTTGTGTTTTTTTAGTTAAAAAACATAAAAATTTATGTATAAATATTTCTAGATCTGTCAGTTGAGATGGCGTGAGATTATTTGGTCCGGTGTTCTCAAAATTAATTATATAAAAACTGTAAATATATTTTATATTATGAATGAAAATTTCTTAAATAAAATTATATGACTCTTAAACAAGTACTTAGAGAGATAATATAAGATCATGGTTAAATCCAGAATATCAGTTTTACCCTAGTAGTGAACTAAAATTGCTTGGTGTGGGATTTTTCAGAGAAAATAGTTGTTTCCAGTATGTTTAGTGGGTTAATTAAATTAATTATTTAATTAAACCATTAATTTAGCTCATATGGAATCCCCTATAAATTTCTAATTATTTAAGATAAAAAATATTTTCTACATAACCCTACTACCATTGAGATGATATTTTTGGAAACCTTTGATATGAAAATCAAGATCAATTGAAGATGGTTATCTAGATCAATGGGAATCAATAGACTGCGAATGTAATGTATTCTATCATTAATTAGAATGTTCATTCTTCATAAAAAATGATGAAATTTGATCTAGTAATCATCAATTTATGTATTAATTCCCTATTGATTAAATGGAATGTGAATGAAAAAATCTATCTCTTAGTTTATATCAATTTCAAGCCGTTTCATGCACCATCGTAAAAATTCTAAATTGTTTATTCAGTTTTCTCACCCTTCGAATCTGAATTTTTATTCATTTGATGATAATGAATAGGAATATTTCACATATGTTTATTTTAATTTCCTTTTCCATTATTCATGTTCTTCTATTATTATCCTACAGGGTTATGATTTGATATTGTTGGGTGGGACTGATTGTGAACATCCCGCTTGATTTGTGGAGGTATTTTATGCAATGAAAGGTTTGGTAAATTAGGGATGGATTTAGAGAATTTTAGGCATATATGTCATTACAAAGATGCTAGGAATTTTTTTGAGGTGATATGAGATGTCTAGAGTTGTGAAAATGTGAGGTGTCTTTGTTTGAATTTCGAATATATCAATAGAAATATATTTTCTGGCCAATAGATGGTCTAAAACAATGGTTGACAAATTCCCCTTTGATTTTGAGTGGCATAAAGGTGGAATTATTTATGGAGGAAATGTATCGAAATTTTGTAAGTAGATCTAGGAATCTGTGGAATACTAGACTAAACACTATATAGTTTTATGAACACACATCATGTATCCCCTAGCTGCAACAGCTAGGGATTTCAGTGTGTTGAATATCATATGTTGTGTGAGACCCCCACATGTTGTGTGACTCAGTACTAGTGACCCGTATTTTACTCCCGGAGTATATAGACCCAGGCATGGCCTAGTACAGGTTATGTTCTAGCACACAGTTAGAGTACATGGGCATGGTAATAAATCCATGTGGGAGTACACACCATGTACTATAGTACTTGAACATGGGTAACTTTACACGGAAATGGACAGGAGCATGGTTATGACCCTAAGTGGACTAGGCATGTCATGTAGTACCCTTATAGGTTTTATTGTTCTACATGGGTAGTGAACCATACACCAGATGAAAAAAATCTAGGTGGAAGGGTGGGACCACATGTCATGTGGGTCGCCTTACAAGTGGAATTCCACTTATTTCTTTTTGAGAAACCTTCAACCTCTTGTATCTCTTTCATTTGGACTCGGATTTTGGCACACAAGTAGCCTATACAGAGTGTTTTTCCACATAGAACATGACATAGTACTTCATAGTGTTTTTTATATAAGATTTGAGGTGTTTCAAGTGTAATTATTTAATAGGGAGTACTAGATTATGGAAGAGATGATTCAAGATCATTACAGTGGTAGACCTCTGATGAAAATTAGAGTGGGTTCTTTATGTATTAAGTGGTACCCCTCCATGTTGTTAGGGCATCAGTCCTCTATCTATTATGTGGTACCCCCTATGGTGTTTGATTGAGGATATTTTATCTACTAAGGTGTAACCCCTATGGAATTATAGTTTTGGTCCTCTATATACTTAGTGGAACCCCAATATGGTTTTAGGGTGTGGGTCCTCTTTAAAATAAGTAGTACCGTCTATAGAAATAGGACATGAGTCCTCTATCTATTGTGTTGTACCCCCTATTGGATAGGTTGTGTTTCTAAATTACATTGAGTGGAACCCTTGATGCAATATGGTCTATTTCCTCTGCTTGGACATTATACTCCCTCGATTGTTTGGTATATTGGAGAGGTTGGGGCCCTCCATAGGGTTACTACTTTGGATAGGCACACGAGTTGATGGGAATCGATGATGTACACCTTCTAATTATTAGAACTCTTTCATAGGATCTACTCTAATATGGATATCCCCTTTATATCTCATTTTAGATTCTTTTATTGAGTATATATATATATCCAAATTGTTGAATTCATTTAATCTATTTCTTTGGGTTGAGATGTTTATTTTTTTCATGTCTCTTACTTCTCCCCTTTCAGATTGTGAATAATCCTACTGGGTATTTATATACTAACCCTTACATGGGATTTAACCACACCTTTTTATCTTAATAAGATGATGGATAGGGAATAAGAAATTATAGTGGAGCATTGGGATACCCTATTTCCTTTGACCAAATACAGTTTTTAGAGCTTACATATTTGGTTCTTCGATCTATTAGTATTTACTTTTCTATTTTTATTAGGTTGGGACATCTTTCATGTATGGTTTTTTCCCCTTTACTTATCAGTTTAAACTATTGTACTCTTGTAATCCATAGAGGTTTTATACATGCATGGTTCATTCTATATATAATGCATATTATACTATTATTCATATTATATTTTGCTTCTAGATAGTTAGATTCGTGTGTTGAGGTAATGTATGGAAAGGACTTCTATATTTGTTATAATTTTAAACAATTTACTCCATCCCCAAGACTATGAAGTCAAGATTTGGGTAGTTGTGGATCGAGCCTCATTGAGTAAGGTCATGGAAGATTGGTATTAGAGGTGGTTTTTTCTTGGGGGTGGTGTTTTGAGTGGTCCCCTTGTGAGGTTTTGTTTTGGAATTAGGGAAATAGTTTCAATGTTTTTTGAGTGCGTCTTTTAGTCTAGGGAGCCCTATGTTGTTGTGTCAGCCACTATATTCACTCATAAGGACCTCGAATACATGTTTGTTGACCTGGAATTTTGAGACATTGGTTTTAGAGATCAATGATTAATTTATCATATATTATCGAGTCTTTCAACTTTGTTTATTGATTCATATTCCCATTGTATATATATGAACATCTTACAATTTCATTTCTTGATAAAAATTTTATGATGTATCTGTGATAACAGCTAACATGGTTACCCTTTTTGAATTTTGAGGGTGATCTGATGAGTGATGATGCCTATATTCAGGGACCATCATGTGATATGATCCTTCTAGGTGGATAGGTATTTTTCCGATGCTTTTTCCAGGGTTCACGTGCATCCGTCATGCAGAGGACGCGCTATTGTTACCCCACATTCCCACATTCCAAAGGTGGGCGACATCCGTTCTTTATTTAGGGATTTATGCTCCATGATCGAAACATGATGATGGGATGTCAGTTCTTCCTTCTGTGGATTCCTCCTCAGAGCTCGTCACCGAGTCCGGGTCTCCCACATAGATTTAAAACGTAATTCGTGAAGCTCTTACCGATGCCATATCTTCAAGTACACTAGTTAATTACACCGCTTCTGTCAGGACCTTCCAAGGGGTCCGGTCAGGGCAGAATCCTTTGGTCAAGAGAGTAGTCATGTTGGGGCTTCACTGGCGTGTCTTGATGCTAGGGAATGGAATGTCTATCCTCTGTCCCTTATTATAGGGCTTCTCGAGGGTGCGGAAGCCCGAGGCATCCCAAATCAAACGCGGGGAATTGTATTCCATAAGCATGTATCTGAGGTATTCCTCATCTTCCCATGTTTAACACAGGGTATGCCGCAAGTTTAACGTCCAATGGAGACAGATCGGACTGATCGGAACACTAGCTAGAGTGGATCAGATTAAAGAACCCCCCTGAGGGAACACTGATGTTGGAACCCACACGTGGGTGGCTTCCTGAATGCTGTGGAGGGGAATGGAGAATGAAATGGCATGATCATATCGGGATGTGGCGGCCTTAGTATAAATTAGGATGGATGGTGGCTTTGGGATTGGGTCTCGAGGAGACTTCCTACATATCCCCTTGTCAGGGAATCAAAGTCTGTGTGGTTCGGTGAGACAATGGGACACCTTAAGAGGATACCCGCGAGAATGGATGCATGGATGGGACCCAGAGAAAGTGGAACCTCTAGGTTAGGGCATGAGCTTCTCGAGACATGTGGGCTCGAGGGAGAGATCAGGATGAGGCATGAGTGATGGTCTTGAGCCTCGTGGAGGCCTCCTACGTATCCCCGTGGCAGGGAATCAAAGTCCACGTAGTTTGGGATGGAATTTAGTTTAACGTCATGTGGGACAAGGGCATCTGGGGCTTACGCTCTGAGGTGGCCCAAGGTTGTGGGGTCGGTTAACCGATGTGAAGAGAGATCTAGGGTCTAGATGGATTGGGGCTTACGCTCTGAGGCTTTCCAAGGTGGAAATTGGGCATGGCACACCAACACGGAGACGATCGAGGCTATGGTTTGTTGGGATTGAAACTCATGGAGGCTTCCTACGTACCATGACATATCATGGATCAAAGTCCCCGTAGTTCGGGTTGGAAGGGGATTACACTCTGAGGTGGCCCAAGGTTGTGGGGCATGAACCTCGTGGAGGCTTCCTACGTACCATGCCTTAGCACGGATCAAAGTCCTCATAGTTCAGGTGGGTTGGGGCTTACACTCTGAGGCGGCCCATGGTGGTGGGGCTTGAACCTCGTGGAGGCTTCCTATGTACCATGCCTTAGCACGGATCGAAGTTCCCATAGTTTGGGTGTGTTGGGGCTTACACTCTGAGGTTGCCCAATGTGGTGGGGCTTGAACCTCATGGAGGCTTCTGATGTACTGTTCCGTAGAAAGGATCAAAGTCCCCGTAGTTCGGGTGGGTTGGGGCTTACACTCTGAGGTGGCCCAAGGTGTATCATGGCCAGTGCTCACTCTAAGCTCACTTGAGTCATGCTCGTTGTGAGAAACAAGAGATAGAAGAGACCTGACAATCACGCTGCGAAGGGTGTGTCCATTGGAAATGAAGAGGGGCTTACACGTTGGGCGGCCCATGGTGTCGGGACTTACTCCATGATGGAGGCCCGAGGGCGACGAAGCATAGCGGTAGAGGGATTTGGAACCCAAGAAGAGAGGAGGGGCCCTGTTCTCTATCACATCCTCTGCTTGCCTTAGGGACCAAAGATGAGAGGAGGGAGCATTGTTCCCCAACACGCCCTTGGCTAGCATTGGCAGTGAGGGTGTGGGGAGGAACAAGGGTGTTGCCTCCTACAATAATGGCTAGGGGATTACACCAAGGTGGTTGCCCTTCCCTGCAGACAAACACCACTCCAAAAAGGAGTATATCATCCCCGGTGAGGGGTGATCCCATCCCCATGGAGGAGAGTGTGCGTGGAGAATGTCTGAGGCATGGGGACCCTACGTGCGAGGCACGGGGCTAGGTCACAGTTTAATGTCATGTGTTGGGGATGAGATGCTTGGCAGTTTAATGTCTTCCAGCTCGGACGAGGTGGGTTGGCTCCACACCCCTAGGACATATATAACTGGTACCCTCTTATCCTTGTGTGAGGGAAGGCATCAGCAAGGCCGTACTGAGGGGGTGTCGAGGATCAGACCATCGAGTGGTCCACGTTATCATGGATATGTGAAGAAGAAATAGCCATTAGCGTGCCTATGTGAAGAATCGGGAGGCGAAGCAACGTAACGGGAAGGATTGTCCATGGGACTTTGAAGTTACTCTGTACAGGTCTAGAAGGTCGCACGGGAAAACCATATATAATGAGGATGCCCAGGGTTCATGAGACACCTACGAATGGCACCCAAAAGAATGTCATCGGGTGTTCGCACTAGGGGGTGCCCGGGGAGCACCTAGGTGAAGGGCCCTGGGGATTGCGTGCAACCCTTGGGGTTTGCATGAAATAAAGGGGTCCGACTCAAAAAGCCATGGGTTGGCATGAAATCAGTGATGCCGGCGCAGAATAGGGGGATGAGTTTTTGCATGCGACTTGAAGGGGTTGCGCGCAAATGAGGGGATTGCACGCAAAGGAAGGAGTGTGTGCACAAAGGAAGGATTGCATGCAGCTTGGCCAGCTTGCGCGCCCCGTAAAGGATTGCGCGCAAGGGGCAGACCCTGAAGGGGGTTGGTGTAACACCCCAAATATTTCAAACCTTATAAATAGAAATTATTTGATTAATTCCATTAAAGTGTTCTCATATTTAACCAAACAAAATGTAAAAGATAAAGCATGGAACTTTTTATTTAAGAACGTGACACCAAAAAGTGTCTTACAACATCCAAGTTTACAAAAAACCTCACTTACCATAAATGCCAAATAAAAACCCTAGTACGATCACCGGAAGGCTCCCCAGGATGAAAACAATCTCGAAATTGTAGTGTGGATCATTAGGACCCATCATAAGCATCAGGATGGAAAGTTCCACCACGGCCGTGCTAATTACCAGTGGAATGTAGAGAACCATCATTATCTAAAAAACCTTTTTTTTCAAAACATGAATACCAAGACTATGTATTTATAAAGGTTCCACATAGCTGTTGCAAAACATTACCGTTGTTGTCTTTTGATATGACCGTTGGGATTTAAATCTGAAGGCCTTTAGGGTTTTACTGATTACTTTTATAATAAGTAAGGTGATTCCTTAGTACATAATGAATCTAGTTAATTTGTGGTCTTTGTTATAAAGAAACAACATAAATATATATCTACATATTCTTATAGTTATATTTTATCATATTAGAGATTAATTATATGAAGTTATCATACTTTTTAATTTATAATAGTACATGTCATTAAAGATTATTATTAAGCGCACTATTTTAGTTTTGCGATCAACTAATTTGTTATATGGGTTTTATATATATTACACATTTTTGCTTCAAAATGTTAATAGAGATAGTAGATTAATTACGAAATTGAAAAATAATTAGTAATTTTATTATGTAAAATAATAAAAGTGTAATAACAACGTTAATGTATATAGATATTTACATGTAAATAGAGATTAAGATAATTGGTTAATATAAATAAATACATGGAAATGATAATATAATATATGATATAGATAGGGGTTAATAGTTTAATGCATATGTGTATTTGTAACCCCTGACTTACCTTAAGATAATCATAATAGATTAATAAAAAAATTATGTTAATAATAATAAAATTTTTATAATAAGTGTAATAAATAATTAAATAAGGATAAAAATATTAAGATAAAAATGATGAAAACGAGGCCCGTGTTTTTTTTAAAAGCTCCGCATCACTATAGGTCGTCTGATCCAAGACACTACATTGCAGATGTCCAAGTCATATAAGTGTTGTGTCTACTTTGACCATTCGATCCATTTCCGGTTTAATATAAGTCGTCCAATAATTTTCATATTTCTTCTTCTCTGTGGTTCCTCTTCTTCTTCCTCGCGCATGCCGCGCACCAGAAAACATACCTCCCCGTTTTCTTCGCCTATGCCGGCAGTGGACCCATCCTTGCTCCCTCTTTCCACAGAGTTGGCACCGCTCATTTAATACCCGGCCTCAGATCGCTCGACACCTCTTCACGCTAGGTTGTTTTTTTAAACCTTGATTTTCACCGAAGCAAGGGCGGGGGGTTCCTTCGTGTTTCTCTCCTACGCTGTCAAGATCACTTGCTTCTTATCCTCCTCTCAAAGCCTGTAAGGGGTCTTTATTTTTTCTTTGATGTTTTCTTCCCGTTCGGTCTTGAATATATATATATATATATATATATATTTGTGTGTGTGTGTGTGTATTGACCCTTTCCTATACTAAAATCATCCTTCTCCTTTCTTTAAAAAAATTGTGTTCGGATTATGGTAGGGTGATCTTGAAAT
Organism: Viscum album; assembly: GCA_963277665.1. Taxonomy (NCBI): domain Eukaryota; kingdom Viridiplantae; phylum Streptophyta; class Magnoliopsida; order Santalales; family Viscaceae; genus Viscum; species Viscum album. Next base: position 233,649,447 of record OY728141.1, read on the forward strand.
GGGTTGATGATTTGATCCTTTGTAGTTTCATTTTAAAACTTGTGTTATACATATAGTTATATATATAAATTTTTAATTTTAGAACTTGCATGTATATCTCAAATCATCCCTTTTTCTGAGGGGATTGTTCATGGGTTTTCCACTCATGTATTTATGTAAAGTTTAATTTTGAAAGGATTCCTTTTAAGAAAATCATTTTTATACAATATCTGTAATCGTGTGTTTAGATATTTACATATATATATATATATTCCCACCTTCAAGTCTATTTTCTAATATTTCGAACTATTTAATTATTGTATACTAGGGTTAATGTACTTATATAAGTTATTTTGAAACTAAAAATCCATTATGTAAACTTTATATGTTTATATAACTAAATACTTATATGTTTATGTATTTTTATTACAAATTAATTACGGTGTTTAAGAGATGAAAACTCATCTTTAGATAATAATTTATATGAAAACTAGGTTTTAGGGTCTATGTGAATCTATGTTATTGTATAAAACCATCATTTTTTATGGACATACTGTTTCATGGATAACACACCTTATATATTTTAGTTTTAATCAAATAAGTGGTTATTGGTTAAAGGTATCCTTATCTTAAGGAAATTTAATGGACCTTTTTTAAATTATATAAAAACCCATATACACACTTCGCGTATAGAAATGGTTATATAAAATGTATTTATAGGTTTATTTTCTAAAACCCTATTTTCAATTAATAATAATCAGGACTTAGTTCATACATTGATACATGTAAGATTTTAATAATTTTGGTGGTTGCTAAGACAATATATATGTTGCACCAATGAACTTCCTTAATCCGTGATGTTTTTCCAACATGTACCCTCGATGTAATTTATATGAGCTTTGGCATGTTTTAAGGAAATGAACTATGAATTTATGAGTTTATGTTATCAGGTTGTAACCATTTATTATTTGATGTTAATCCTGCTGTAGTGATTTTTAGTGGTTAATCTAGTCATGGTTAAATTTTAAGTCTCAAAGTCATGTCCATCACAATAATTAATGTCAAGTATTTTCTTTAAGTGTATCTTTTTAATCTACGCAAGTCACGGCCTAATCTGATGCATCCATTGTATATAGTCCTTTTCACATGTATTTAGAAAATGGCCAAACCACGAGCACTTTATCAGCATATTTGAAAGATAATGCATGTGACCCCTTGGAAGTTTTTCCTTATGAATTAGTCGGTGTGTGCATCACTGATATATAAAAAATTGTATTATGCATGTACCACTTCTCGTCCAGCATGTATTTCCTTAGTAGTTCCCATATCTTATCTTGTGTGTTATACCTAGAATGATGATCACCAAATATTAATTAATGAATCTAATAACCTGTTATTTGCAGTGGTATGGGACACCCAAAATAACCTCACTTTAAAATAGGGTATCCAAATCGGTATGTGACGCCTTGGATACCTAGCCCCGAAAACATATAAGGAACATATTGGACTGCTGGGTTGGGGTCCATTTAAAAGAAAGCCCTCCAGGTTGGGGACTGGTTAACATAAGACATCCAGGTTAGGGACTGGTAAAAGTAATCTCTCCGGGTTGGAGACCGGTAAAACTAATCTCCACGATGCATCGAAAGATCTCATGAGATAGTTTATGTAGGTATCTACCCTTAGTTCATTGAACAAGGCCCTTGATATAGAGACATGAGTCCATAATTGTGTTTTTCCTCTCTATGATTTAATATAAGTGACCAACCATCGGATTTTCTGACTACTAGGACATCCCTGGTTCAGAGACTTTAGTTTGCACAGAACGAATTGATGAAATGACATGTTATGTCTCAGTAGTTTTGGAGTTAATCTAATTAATAGTAGCTTTATGTTATTACATGTGAAAAGGTGTGGATATGTCCAACATGATATGTCCACCAGTTATGTTCAATATTACAACATTTTGATTATGTCTTGTGCACTCAGAACTGCCTTGCTAGTAGTATTCATTACCCTGCATATAGTTAATGGTCATGTATTATACAAGCCTTTCTTTGTTCTTTCCTAATTGGAAACTGCATACTCTGAGCATGACTAGATGTTATGTTATATGTTTTCTTTGTTCCAAGATAATTAGTTTTCCAATGTTTAGGTTTATTTTCAATAATACTATTCTCCTTTTCAGTAAAGAAATATTATTTTCATGTTGTTTTAAAACCCCTTACTGGGCATACTTTTCTCACCCTATATTTTTTTTAATAAATATTTTCAGGTATGGGTTTTTACTAAAGATGTTTTTCAGATGCTTCCAGTTTCTCGGATCTTGAACCTCGCGATCCTATGTAATAATAGGACATGATGTATTGTTTGTAAATGTTTGTAATGAATTTTTAGTACACCATGTCTCATAAGGCACCTGTGAAGCGAGGGGCCTTACAGTTGGTATCAGAGGATAGGTTTATATAACTCTGGAAAACCAGGTAGTATAAATATATGACTGAGCATCACTAAGTAATTATATTATAACTTTCAGATGACAGATGGAAACGTACATACCAATCTTTTTCCACTCCCCACTAAATCCCTAGAGATTATTGTGTCTCTAGATAGCCGAGATAAATTCCTTAATCATGCCTATATCTGCATGTTATGCAAGCATCTGTATGAGGTTTCAAACTCACCACGGGTGCTTTGTCTACATCATGGGTTGGGAATGGAGTACCTCCTTATGATGATAGCCTAATTCCCCTCATATGCACGACAGGGAAGGTACCATGAGGGACTTTTCTTAGTGTTCATGACTGGTGAAGTCTTTGGCAAAATGATCCTCAACCCTTTACAAGAAGCTACAGCTGCCGGTGACCTCCGTGCGGCCTACCTCTGTCATATTTTGAACTACGGCTTCTGGGGACAATTAATGGACTTCATGTTGTTAAAAGAAGAGTCCACCCGATTTTCTTAACTATAATAGGTTTATTTTGATGTTTCCCAACTTCATTCCCCATGTACTAAACTCTTAAGACGTCAAAGGTGCTCCCATGAATTCAACCCTTTCTACTCAGCCTGTATTTGGTTTGAGGAGATAATGAGTTTTTCTTCCTTATGTGGAGTTCCTATAGTAGGTCGTTAGGGGAAAACTCAAGCATGGATGTATCAACATATGTGTTGTTGAAATTTTATCGGTTTTCCTTTCTGTATATACCTTATCAAAACTTTTAAGTGAATTCTCTTAAATGTATCTTTCAGATGGCTGGACAAACAGACTTCTCATCTCTACCTGATGAGAAAGTAGAAGATATTTTAATCAGAACATGCACTGTGGACTATCCATCATTCCTCAACCAACGAGGATCTTGTCAACACCTGTTAGACTTGTCGAACAGCCCTGAAATCCATTGTTCATGTCGGAGGAAGGACCATATATTCCATCTCATTTCCACTTCCCAACTCCCCTACTATAGATGAAAGGGGAAGATACTACGAAGGCCTTTCTCAGTGTTTTACTCTGGTGCAAAACTTTTCTGTCAGAGCATGCTTCCATATAGCTGCCCAAGATGGCCAGCTCAGTGTAGCCTTTATGTTCCAGATCTTAAATCTTAGTCTATTCAATCGCATCATCCCCCTTGAATATCTCGAGCATGATGTAGTCCGGCAGTTCATCGGGGAATTTTTCCACTTGAACATTTCCGAGCTTTTTACCGTACGAGCCACCCTATGGAGCCTATGTATAGAACAGATGAGCAGGAGTACAAAACGTATTTCTCAAGGTGCATCTAGGCTAGGGAAGAAGAAGAGTTGAGTTCCAATCTGGGTATCCTTTTGACCGAACCCGATCTCCCATTCTGGTTAAGATGTTAGTCTGGGAGTTTTTCTTTTTCAGTTTATGAATAGAATTGCGAGGGCGCAATTCGTTGAATGGGGAATAATGTAACACCCCAAATATTTCAAACCTTATAAATAGAAATTATGTGTTTAATTCAATTAAACTTTTCTCCTTTTTAACCAAACAAAATGTAAAATATAAAGCATGTAACTCCTTATTCAAGAACATGACACTGAAGTGTCTTACAACATCCAAGTTTACAAGAAAAGTTCACTCACCATAAATGCCAAATAAAAACCCTAGTACATTCATAGGAAGGCTACCCAGGATGAATAAAATCCTGAATTTGTAGTTTGGATCATTAGGACCCATCATAAGCATCAGGATGGCTAGTGCTACAGCGGCCGTGCTAAGTACCAGGGGAATGTAGAGAACCATCCTTAGCTGACAAACCTTTTTTTTCAAAACATGAATACCAAGACTACATATTTATAAATTTTCCACGTATCCGTTGAAAAACTTTACCATTGTTGTCTTTTGATATGACCATTGGGATTTAAATCTGAAGGACTTTAGGGTTTTGCTGATTACTTTTATAATAAGTAAGAAGATTTCTTAATACATAATGAATCTAGTTAATTTGTGGTTTGAGTTCTAAAGAAACAACATAAATATATATATAAAAATTCTTATAGTTATATTTTTGCATATTAGAGATTAATTATATGAAGTTATCATACTTTTTTAATTTATAATATTACATGGCATTATGGATTATTATGAAGCGCACTATTTTAGTTATGCGATCAATTAATTTGTTATATGGATTTTATATATATTACAAATTTTTTCTTCGTAATTTTAATAGAGATAGTAGATTATTAACGAAATTTAAAAATAATTAGTAATGTTATTATGTAAAATAATCAATGTGTAATAACAAAATTAATGTCTATAGATATTTACATGTAAATAGAGATTAAGATAATTGGTTTATATAAATAAATAAAGGGAAATGATAATATAATTTATGTTATAGATAAGAGTTAACAGTTTAACGCATATGTGTATTTATAACCCTTGACTTACCTTAAGATAATCATAATAGATTAATAAAAAAAATTATGTTAATAATAATAACATTTTTATCGTAAGTTTAATAAAGAATTAAATAATGATAAAAATATTAAGATAAAAACGATGAAAACGAGGCCCGTGTTTTTTTAAAAGCTCATCATCACTACGGGCCGTCTGATCCAACACACCGCATCGTATCCGTCCAAGTCATTTAAGTGTCGCGTTGTCTTTGACCATTCAATCCGTTTCTGTTTTAATCCAGGACGTCCAATCCTTTTCGGATTTCTTCTTCCCCATGGTTCCTCTTCTTCTTCCTCGTGCATGTCGCGCACCAAAAAACCTACCTCCCCATTTTCTTCGCCTAGGCTAGCAGTGGACCCGTCCTCGCTCCCTCTTTCCATAGAGTCAGAACAGCTCAATTAATACCCAACCTCGGATCCCTCGATTCCTCAACACGCTAGGTTGTTTTTTTAAACCTTGAGTTGCACCGAAGCAAGGGCGGGGGGTTCCTTCGTGTTTCTCTCCAGCGCCGTCGAGATCACTTGCTTCTTCTCCTCCTCTCCAAGCTGGTAATGGAGCCTTGTTTTGTCTTGGATGTTTTCTTCCCGTTCGGTCTTGAATATATATATATATATATATATATATATATATATATATATATATATATCGACCCTTTCTTATACTGCAGTCATCGTTCTCCTTTCTTTAAAAAATATGGTGTTCGGATTCTAGTAGGGTGATCTTTAAATGGGTTGAAGGTTTGATCCGTTGTAGTTTCATTTTACAACATGTGTTATACATACTGTTATATATATATGTGCGTGTTTGTAATTTTAGAACATGCATGTATATCTCAAATCCTCACTTTTTCCGAGGGGATTGTTCATGTGTTATCCACTCAAGTATTTATGTAATGTTTAATTTTGAAATGTTTCCTTTTAAGAAAATCATTTTTATACAATATGTGAAATCGAGTGTTTAGGTATTTACATATATATATATATATATATTCCCACCTTCAAATCTATTTTCTAAGATTTCCAATTATTTCATTATTGTATACTAGGGTTCATGTACCAAGATAGGTTATTTTGAAACTACAAATCCATTATGTAAACATTATATGTGTATATAACTAAATAATTGTATGTTTATGTATTTTTATTACAAATTAATTACGGTGTTTAAGATATTAAAAATCATATTTAGATAATTATTTTTATGTAAAATAGGTTTTGGGGTCTAAGTGAATCTATGTTATAGTATAAAACCATCATTTTTTTATGGACATACTGTTTCATGGATAACACACCTTATATGTTTTAGTTTTAATCAAATAAGTGGTTATTGGTTAGAGGTATCCTAATCTTATGGAAATTTAATTGACCTTGATTAAATTATGTAAAAACCCATATACCCACTTCGCGTATAGAAATGGTTATGTAAAATGTATTTATAGGATTATTTTACAAACCCTATTTTCAATTAATAATCATCAGGAATTAGTTCATACTTTGATACATTTACGATTTTAATAATTTTGGTGGTTGATAAGCCAATATGTATGTTGCACTAATGAAATTGATTAATCTGTGAAGTTTTTCCAACATGTACCCTCGATGTAATTTATATGAGCTTCAGCATGTTTTAAAGAAATGAACTATGAATTTATGGTTTAATGTTATTAGGTTGTACCCATTTATTATTCAATTTTAATCCTACTACAGTGATTATTAGTGGTTAATATAGTCATGGTTAAATTGAAAGTTTCAAAGTCGTGTCCATCACAATAATTAATGTCAAGTAATTTCTTTAAGGGTATCTTTTTAATCTACGCATGTCACGAACTAATCTGATGCATCCATTGTATATAGTCCTTTTCACATGTATTTAAAAAATTGCCAAACCACAAGATCTTTATCAGCATATTTGAAAGATAATGCACGTGACCCCTTGGAAGTTTTTCCTTATGAATTAGTTGGTGTGTGCATCACTGATATATAAAACATTGTATTATGAATGTACCACTTGTCGTCAAGCATGTATTTCCTTAGTAGTTCCCATATCTCATCTTGTGTGTTATACATAGAATATTGATAACCAAATATAAATTAATGAATCTAATAACCCATTATTTAGAGTGGTATGGGACACCCCAAATAACATCACTTTAAAATTGGGAATCTAAAGTGGTATGTGACGCCTGGGATACCTAGCCCCTAAAACATATGAGGAACGTATTGGACTGTAGGGTTGGGGTTGGTTAAAAGAAAGCACTTCAGGTTGGGGACTGGTTAAAGTAAGCCCTCCAGGTTAGGGGCTGGTAAAAGTAATCCCTCTGGGTTGGAGACTGGTAAAATTAAGCTCCACGTTGCATCGAAAGATCTCATGAGACAGTTTATGTGGTTATCTACCCTTAGGTCTTGGAACATGGCCCTTGACATAGATACATGAGTCTAGAATTGTGTGTTTCCTCTCTATGTTTTAATATAAGTGAAAAACCATGGTATTTTCCGACTTGTAGGACATCCCTGGTTCAGAGACTTTAGTTTTCACAGAATGAATTGATGAAATGACATGTTGTGTCTTAGTAGTTTTGGACATGATCCAATTAATAGTATCTTTATGTTATTACATGTGAAAAGGTGTGGATATGGCCAACATGATATTTTCACCAGTTATGTTCAATATTACAGCATTTTGATTATGTCTTGTGCACTTAGAACTGCCTTGCAAGTAGTATTCGTTACCCTGCATATAGTTAATGGTCATGTATTATACAATCCTTTCTTTTTTATTTCCTAATTAGAATCTATATACTCTTATCATGACTAGATGTTATGTTATATGTTTTCTTTGTTCCAAGATAATTAGTTCTCAAATGTTTAGGTTTATTTCCAAGAATACTATTCTCCTTTTCAGTAAAGAAAGATTATTTTCAAGTTGTTTTAAAACCCCTTACTGGGCAAAATTTTCTCACCCTACGTTTTGGTTTTAAATTTTTTTTTCAGGTATGGGTTTTTACTAAAGAATTTTTTTAGATGTTGTCGGTTTCCCAGAACATAAACCTCGGGATCCTATGTAATAATGGGAAACGATGTATTGTTTGTAAATGTTGTAATGAATTTTTAGTACATCATGTCTCATAAGGCACCCTAGAAGTGGGGGGCCTTACTGTTGGAGTTTAGTTTAAGCCATGGGGATCCTGCGTGAAGCCAGATCCCGAGGTGACATGGCACAAAGAAGAACCATACCTGAATTCCATATTGCGCGTGCGCGGAATGCCAATTACATGCATGAGAGGCCGTTCGAATTATTCTGCCCTAAAAAATAAAGGAGGTCACCTTCTATTTATAGGCATCTGGCAGCATGAAATTTAGGGATGTGTGAAATAATTGTGTGATGGAGGCAGCGGCGTCAAAGGCCAACCACGTGGGGCACAGGAGCAAAATTATTACGCGCCTGCACTGGGACTCTACGCAAATCCCAATAGTTTCCACACGGGACAATTTTTTTTGTGCGCTTCACTTTTTTTCCCATGCAACACCTCTGGGTCCTCCGGACTAGGCCTACAGGTATGAATATGACTTCAATTTTTCTTTTCGGAACATTCTCCTGCACTTATGAACTTTTCAGCATCTACAAATGCCCCCCTCGGAATGGGATCGGGGAGGGGTCACAACGATCGGATTCCGAGGTAAACGCCGAAATGCAGGGCTTCATGGGCCCCCTATGCGCAAAAATTATGAGCGGAGTGCAAAACTCAGCCAATCGCAGAATAGTCTTTTTGTGTGGGTGCAGAACATAGGCTTCACCTATAAAATCTTTTATGGGTCCCATTCTACGTACCCCTTTTCTCAAGTGATAAGATCTGAGCTCTCATGTGCGATATTGCTTCTTCTCATGCGTGATAAATCGCTTCGTGGTGTGTAATTCCACCGAGATTTTGTGAGGTCTTACGCACAAACTCGGTACTTTTCATGCCACGATCGGAAATTTCACGTAGCTCGCTGATTTTTCCCGCCAGACTCTCAGATTTCATGCCAAACTCCTAGATTTCGCACAACACTCCCAAACTTAGTTAGAAGAAGATGGTCGCAAACCGGGCTGATGAGGGGGAGGCCGCTGCCTGCAGAGATGAGATGGCTGCAAACCCAGAGGTTTATAGTGCAAATAGGGTTGTCTCCGATAACCACACCCTCTTCAACATGCTAACCCCCGCCTAGAAATAGTACACCTTGTCTAACAATCTTCTGCTGTGGGACTTCGGCATTCTGGAAAAGGTTCCCCTGCCGGGTTTTGAGGTTGATACACCGCGGTCATGGGTGACCCAAGAAGATGACCTTCCTCGATACAAAATCACCAACAATAGACATCCTGCTAGAGAAACTAGTCATATAGAAGTCTACATCCTGAATCCCAGGATCAGGACCATCACTGTGGGTGATCCTCTTTCAGAGAGCTCACAGGCCCTCTATGCAAGAACGTTCCATCAGAGCAACACTGATGATACCAAGGGTTGGTTTCAAGACTGGGATCCACGGTCTGGAGGCAACTTCACCAGTGAGTGGGCCTGGGCGTACTGGGTTCTCCACACATGCGATCAATTTGGGGCTGAGCTGCAGCACATTGGTCTGTTCGAGGGGGTGCGGACATCGCAGTTCCACTTCTACCGACAACCTGAGCTCAGGTCGGAGCTGTTCACCCGGTGGTCCCCTGACACCAACACATTCCATCTTCACCATTGGGAAGTCGTAATAAGTCTCTAGGACATCCACTACATCAGAGGCATCCTTTTGTAGGGCCATCAATATGATGAGTTCCTCCCACCGATGAACATCTAGGGTGGCAGGTCTAGAACCCCCATACTGATGTGGCACCTGCTGGAGTTGTCCAAGGAGAATCCGATGGTCAAGGACTTCCTGAAGGACATCACCTACAAGGACTGGTTCATCATATTCCTAGAAAAGGATATGGAGGTCAAGATGGAAGGGTGGGGAAAACAGTGTCCAACTGCGGTTCAGAGGAGCAAGAGCAAATCCTATTGGAGGATCCTAGAGGTGGGGAAATACCAATCATGGGGCTACAACATCAGTGAGGCTCGGGACCCGAATGTCTGGTACGCCAAATTCTTCTCCAAATTCTTGAGCAGATGGATCTTACTGGTGCAGGATGCAAGGATGGGCATCTATCCAGCGACTCTAGTGATGGCGGGTATCATGGCTGCCTAGAAGAGGTTCAACCTGGGGGTCCCTATGCTGGCTCAGTTGTATTCCATCTTAGTATGCATCATGAGAGGGGGATCACCTAGGAGAGTATTGGGCTCTTCCAGATCTTTCATGGCTGGGTTGCGGCTCACTGTGGTGGCTAAACCTTCCCAAATTCCATCAGTCCTCCGGGCAATGGCCTGCGACCCTCACTGTTGAACATTTTCGGGGTCATGCTGATGATGCTTAATAAGAAGGGAGTACAGATAAGGATTGATAACCATGCCAACCTCACCTTCAGCCCATTCCCCACCCCAACTGGTCAGCTAATAGACGATGGGCAAGGCTCACTGGAGTAGAAGGAGTACTTCCAGAGCATCAGAGGTGGGGTGCTCATGGCCCGGATTTTTGGGAAGATTTTTTTGAGCCTTATGTTCCGTCTAGGATCGCTAGGAAGTCATGTTGAATCCTTCTAATGCTGAAGAGATTATACATAGATGTCTGATATGAGATCCATCCCTGTGTTCTTCGTCAGTTGTGGATGATGTTCACAACCTATGGCTCTGGAGATACCATCACTTTTCTTCCCACTGGAGTCAAAGCTGGCCTCTCAACCAAGTATGATGAACATTGGACCATAGAATACCCTGATGAGCTTCTTTGGAAGCGAGTCTGGCAGATCAAAGTCGCCAGTGCGGAACCATGGTAGCGAGAGAACAGGTAGGGTGCCTTTAGAAGAGGAGGACTAGAAGCGCCTTGGGAAACGGGGCCTGCATAGGCCAGGACCTCAGCAGTGGGTGCGTTGCATGGCACGGTCGCTCCCTCATTGCCTGGAGGAGGAAGGACCCACGGAGAAGCCAGATAACTTCCTGGGAATCAAATAATATACTTGCTTCAACCTTCCCAGGATGCCATCTTTTTTGTGATATGGTCATCTTGGACAACCTTGCGGTAGTTAATGAGTACTGAATCCCTCTAGTAGAAAATAGTGTGAGATGGGATCCAGCTGCTAGAAGTCAGGCTTGTCTGAGTTGCTGAAATAATGATCTTCCATCAACGGCATGCATATCTGATTGCCATGAACACATATGCATGTCAACGAGGTCGGCGTGTGGATCCACATCTCTTGGTGAAGGTGATGCTCGGCCAGGAGCATGATCTGGAAAGGATGCCACCAGGGGAGGATAACAGCGATGATGAGAAAGAGAGCGGCGCGGTAGGAGAGGTGGCAGAAGGAGAAAGGGAAATTAAAGGAGAAGGAGAAGGGGATTCTGAAGGTGAAGGGTCATAGGGGGAATCCCACCAAGGGAGTCTCTGGGAGATCGGCGAGATCATCGGCTCCGATATGGATGTGACCAAGATACTCAAGGTATGCTTCAACCCTTATCTTCTCATGTATTATCTTTCCTTTTAAATACTTAACCCAACTTCCTAATCTTACTCAGAAGAACATCGGTGTTGATCAAGAATCTTCGGCCGAAGGAGGGGAGGAAGCGTCAATAGGGAAAGGCGGGGCACCGACGCTCGTTATCGAGATGATAAGTGTTGAGGGATCCCCGTCCATGACAGCTCCTATAGCAGCCATGGAACTAGAGGCGGATGCCTTGGGTTCCTGTAAGTTCCCTTCCATGACATCAGTAATTACTATTTGGAGGAATTAACTGATGACGGTGCTCCTTGTTCGTACAGTGGTCACAGCCCTGGAGGCTCGTCGGGCTGCTGAGCCTGGACCATACGTGAGTGCGTCGATGGAAAATTTGCCACCCTATCCATAACATGCCTCCCAAACTGAGTTGGATCCTGCAATTGGTGAACAGGGAGCGGCAGACATCGGTGGTGCTGCCGTCGGGGCAGGGCTGGAAGTCGACGGGGGTGCCACTAGGATCGAAGGGAGAGAAGAAGGTCACCCAGATGCCGAGGAGCCTATTCCCCTGGGAGAAATCTCTAAGGAGGTACATGTAGCTTCCCTGTTGGTTGTATTCTCTATCTATTGTCCCACTGATCCTGAAGAGATTGAATATTCAGATTCAGAAGCAGCCGAGCAGAGTCAGATGAAGCGATGCAAAGGATGGAAGCGCATTCGGTGTTTCCTCAATCAGCACCAGGCAGAATGGCAGAAGCGAATGAGGTCAATCCACACCTGGATGCGCTTCCTATGTGCTGGAGGGGCAGATGCTCAATGCCTTCACCTAACGGTACATGACTACATGGCCAAGAAGATGTGTGAGAGTAGTCAGTGCACTGACGTCATCCGGTGCCAGGAGGAGTCGGGGAGTGCCCGAGCATTTCTGATGGCAGATCAGGAGGTCCAATGCCTCAAGGAACATGCAAAATAGTAAGAGGTATTCATCAAAAACTTATCTATGCTTGTGGATAAGTTGAGGGCCCAGCTGGAAAACTTTCAATAACAACTCATAGAAGAGAGTTTCCAGATAATAGAGCTCCAAGCTAAAAAGGCATGGGCGCGGGCCAGGGCCACCGAGCTGCGCCTCGTGGCCACCAATGGAGAAAGGGTCCTCAAGGGATAGGAGGCAGTCCTGGGGGACACTAGCAAAAAGGTGACAATATTGGAGATATCCATCCAAGCAGCCGACCCATAGGGGCCCTGTTTTTGCCACACCCATACACTTGTCCCACTTTTACTGCTTCTTGTTCTTTTGAACTATATGAATAGATATATTTACATACTTTTCCTGTAACATAACATAATTTTCCCTTTGGTTTAACATGCTCAACCATAATCCCAAAATAAATAGAAATCCATCACTAAGCTCACGTGGGTCGTGAGAAGCAAATGTGGATCGTACTATCACTTAGTTTGATCGTGGGAGCGTCAACCAGTCTTTGGGAATTTGAAATTCAAACCTGGATTTCTGAGGAGAAGAGGGATACCCTTCCAACGGAAGAGGACCTCAGACCAATTGATGTATCGTCTTCTCAATGTTCTCTAGCGCACGAACGGGGCAATGCTAGAGGCATTGGAATCAGTCTGAACATAGGGGAATGAAAAATGTGAATCATGTTACCCAAATTCAGAACTCTATGGGAGGGGTGTGGAAATGACGGATGACTGTTGACCGTGTTTGAAACATATCATTCCTGTTGGATTATCCTGAAATGGGGACAATAACAAGGGTTGACCGTTGACCATGGTCACAACACGGGACCTAACTCAAATATTATCGATCAGTCTTCCGGAACGTTAGACCAGGATAGTATGCGGACCATAGGTCGAGCATCCATACTGTTAGGGTTTCCCTTCATACATGACCGTTTTTCCGGAATGTTGGCCTAGGATAGCAGGCAGACCATAGGTCAGGCATCCATATTGTTAGGGGTACCTTTAAACATGAAAGAGGATGAGGATCCGAATAAAGGGGCACACAATGCATTGAATGTGATGTAGTGGTTTGTTTGATAAGAATCAAACACTACCACGATTATGGCACCGTGGTGGAAGCACATTAGGCAGACACATCAATCTGATCATGGATCATCCCTACTTTTAGTCAGGACTTCCCTAGTGAGGGTATTGTCACTTCCCAATGTCATTATAGGGCATCCCAAACTTGTTCAGGGAAAATGATGTAGTTAGAAAACTCCCCAAGAATTTAGGACAAGGTTCCGACAGTGAGGAGGGATGGGATTTGGTTATCCCCAGGGCTGGACCAGAGACAAAATGTTTGGGTGTTCCTACATGTCCTATAAGGATGGGAATCAAGCATCACGTAGTTCTGGAAAGGGTATTAGTTTAAGGTCGTAGAACTCGTACCAGGGGCTGGTAAGGAAGGTAGGAGACACATGGTAAGGTTATTATGAAGTCCAATGTGAATGGGTACATCAGTCCTACTTACCATGTGTTCCCTAGGGAAGTGTTCCGGTCAAGCGACTGAACTCGAAAGTTAAGTTGGGCCCGTAGGGAAGTGCCCGGGCGCTCTTACGTATCCCATGAAGATGAGAATCAATCCATAAGTAGTTCTTGGGGCATGTAACGGCACGATAAGGTTCCAATACAAAGGATGAAAGGGGTGTGCGGGTCTAGCCCTCGCAACAAAAGAAGTGGCATTTGACGTCTCTTGTTTGTCCTTTAAGGTGAATGGTTTTTATTTTGTGGAGAGACTGGCCTAGGGTAGAAATTCCTGGCATCGCCACAATAATAAAGTCGTATACTGTCATTGAAAAATGATATGGTAAATGACCGATACCTAATGTGATGTCCTCTATGATGAGGTCATCACAATACAGTGCTATTTTTCATCGTGCGGCCGAGATGATATCATCACAATTTATGGTCATGTGGCAGGACCAAATAACACAATTTAAAGTCATATGGCTTGGACCTGGGGGAATGTGCACGATGTGATAAAACATACCCAACATGAATGAGGACGAGGTCCACATCATCACTGTGCGTGATTCCGGGAGAGGAGCCTTGGGCCAGGAGGCCACTGAGGGTCAGAGGACAAGGGGCAGGAGATGCTAGCTTCCTGTTGAACTGGACCCGAAATGCAATGTTCGGGTGACACCACATTTTTCATGGGGATTAGGGTCAAGCTAAGCATATCTCTTAGAGAAGATCCTACCTGATAGTCTTAGCGCTTGGATCATAGGAGCCCCGAGAGACGTCGTATTGTAGCTTTGTCTGCCTGATGTGTGGAGGTTCACTGAGGGTTGGTTCAAAGAGTGTCGAGATTCCACCTAGACACGATGTGGTGGAACATAATGTGAATCATGCAACCAACATTCAAGGCCCGAAGGGGCTGGCGTGATGACGAAGGATTACTGTTGACCATGTTCACAACAGAGCATCCTATCGTGTTAGCCTAAAATAGGGGAAAACAAATGAGCATTGACCGCTGACCATGTTCGCAATGTGATATTTGTATCAATTTGTTGTCTGAGACCCTCAGAGGCGTTGTCCCGTAATGGTAGGAGAGCCCTTAGGCATGGTATCAAAGCCATTATTGGGGGTCCTTTCAGGCGTGAGAGATAACGAGGGCCCAAATAAAGGGGATCATGAAGCTTGAAAAGTGGAAGGAACTTGCCTAAGTTGAATCTGACCCTCCAGGTCCTCGGCCAGAGTACTCTGAACACATTGGTGGAACACTTTAGAGGGTTTAGGGGCTCAATTTGAGAGCATCCAAGAGATGGAGAATTCTCGGGAGAAGGGGGGGCATGGCACCAAAAACCCTGTACCACACCTATATATCCCCCTCGTGGAGAAAGACTATCCAAGGGGCCTAGGTGATGGGGAGATCATGGGATCTCTATGAGATGGGGTTGGACCTGAAATCTAAATGTTCAGGAGGTCTTATGCATCCCAAAAAGATGGGAATCAAGCCTCACATAATTCCTGAAGATATAGTTTAACATCATGCGGGATGAGATATAGTTTAACATCAAGCGATATCACATATAGTTTTACGTCATGTAGGATGGCATATAGTTTAACGTCATGCGGGATGAGATGTTTAAGGTCATGCAGGACCATAGGCCAGTTTAAGGTCATGGAGGACCATGATCCAGTTTAAGGTCATTGAGGACCATCTTCCAATTTAAGGTCATGCAGGACCGTCCAGTTTAAGGTCATGCAGGGCCGTCATGCTTAGGCAAAGTATTTATTGAGTAATTTTGCATTAGTGGGAGGAGTTATACACTCACCATCCATGGTCACTAGGTAGTATTCTTCATTGGGATAACCCTTATGAACAATTAAAGGTCCTTCCCACTTGGGCTCCAACTTGGGTGTTTCCTTCCGAGTATTGTTGGTGCCCTGAGAGCTAATACCTAATCGCCATGCAGAAAAGAGAGGAGGTGAACCTTCTTGTCGAAAGCCCAAGCCATTATGCTCTGATGCCTTTCTAGGTTGTGCAAGTCATGAATCCTATTCTCGTACAGTGCCTCCAAATCAGCTAGTTGGATTTTAGCCACTCTATATGGCACTTTCTAGTCATAGACCGCTGTGCACAATTAGGGAAATTGAATCACAATGGGTAGGATGACCTCCATTATTCACACCAGGGAATATGGGGTCACCTGGATGGAATTACTATTCGTCATCCGATAATCCCATAGGGCATTGGGGAGCTTATCCAGCCAACTCTTCTTGTTCTGACCAACCATTTTATGCAGAATGTTAGAGAGGGTTTTACTGAACACCTCAATCTTTCCATTTTCTTGAGCGTGATAACAGGAGGTATGGTTGGAGCGAATGTTATACATAGAGTACAATTTCTTCAGCTCGGCTGCCCGGAATTTGGCGCCATTATCGATGAGGATAGCATGAGGTACCCCAAATCTATAGATGATATTTGAACTCATGAAGTCGGCGATAGAACGTGCCTTGTCTTCCTTGAGCAGAATTGCCTCTGCCAACTAGGTAATGAAATCTGTAGCGGTCAGAATGAATCGGCATTGGCAAGCCGTTGTCAGTGGTTATGGTCCTACGACATCTAACCCCCAGACTGCAAAGTTCCAAGAGTAATTGGTAGTGTGGAGAGGCTCTGGTGGCCGATGCACAATGTTAGCACAAACATGGCACGCATGGAACCTCTTGGTGAACTCGATGCAGTCGTGGATCATAGAGGGCCAAAAATACCCTAGTCTCTGAATCTGGTGAGACAGTTTTGTCCCAGCCTGATGGGCACCAAATGAACCAGAGTGAACCTCTTGCATGAACTATGGAATATCTATTCCTTAGATTCAATGGAGGAGAACACCATCAGATCTACGTTTATAGAGGATCTGCTCAAAGCTGGGACCACTCTGGAGAGTAAACTGCAGCGTGCGACGTCATATTTCCTCACCCTCATCCCGGTCTGATGGGAGAATACCTTGTTAGAGGTATTCTACCAAAGGTTTCCTTCAATCGTCAATTACTTTGATCACTACATATGGACTACCCCAGGGGCCCTGACGTAGAGGCAGTGGTGGTATGATGGTTTACATGTGGGTCGTCATCTTCCTCTGGGTGATGGGAGCAATGACTCTCTGGCTCACCACTTGGATAATCAGATCATCCTACATGAGCTCTACAAGCGAATCGGCCAGGCTGGCCAAAGCATCTGCTCAACCATTCTGTGACCAAGGGACTTGGATAACCAATAGTTGAGAAGGGAACTGGGCCATTATCTAGAGAGTAAATTCTAACAATGGTACGAGATCTGGCTTCCTGAAAACTGTAACGCCCCGACCCCAGCTACCCAGAGTCGGTGAATTACTTCGTAACATTAGCATGATCACAAAAGATCAAGTCTCGAAAGACCGATTAGTTTAGTAGCCTTGGAAGCACTAGATACATTCATAAATGTTACATTACATCACAAAGTGAAAAACTATAATAACATAGTCTCCATAGTCCACACTTCTATCCTCTTCGGACTATCCCTGCAGGTCATTCATAAAATACTTCTTCACATCATGGAAAATATTAAAACATTGAAAGGGGTGAGCTCGGATGCTCAGTAAGGTTAACAATATAGCGGAAGCTTTCATAAATAAACATTAACATTTAAGGCAATGTATAACTAAAACAAAAGCCTTTTAAACTTGAACTTCATCATAATATGGCAAAAGTAAAATGAGATAATTCCATTCACTTCTTCACATGGATATTCTACTGGTCGAATAATCACATGCAATATCAATAACCACTTTCATAATGATGGAATGCATAATGCCAGACTATCATAACCACGTAGCCAAGGCCTCGTGCCAAGACCACAAATAAGATTTTGTCAAGGCCTCGTGCCAAGACACTAGTTTGTCTCATGAGACCTGCCGATGCATCGAGGAGCTATAGCGGGCTCCACACGTCACTTATTAAGTCCAATGCATTCCTCATATGAATAGGTTTAAACATATCATAAACCATAACATAATCACATAGAACATGCGTAAAGGAAACATAAAATTTCCACATTTCAATCACAAGATTGTCAATACAACACATTGATATAATAAAAACGCTTTCAAAATCATTTTCAATACCAAAATAAAAGCAAGTTAACACTTTGTATTTATTTTTCATTAAAAAAAGTGATGGCTTGTAGAGGAAGCCGAAACTCAAATAATGGTCACGGCGGCGGAGAAGTCGTTGTCGCCGCATATGTACGGAAATAAAAACATTCCCTTTTTGTCGTTTAGTAAAACTCTTCGTATAAAAAAGATTCCTTTTGAATAAGCGTAAAAGTCAAAGGGGTTTATACACCGTACAAAAGAAAGTTGTGTATAAAACCAAATATACCTCAATGAAAGGAGATTGAGATGAAGTTCTTAAAAAGATCATTTTTAAAATAAGATAGATCTATTATGTGTATTCACTATAGGTACACATAAAGAAAGTATAAATACAAAATAGGACATAATAATATCATGACATAATTTGAAAGTAGTAGATTAACCCAAAGAATGTAAGTTGGGTTAAGAAATTCCCTTACCTTGCGTCTTGTCCTGACTCGACCGTTCTTTAACCTCCTGAATAATAAACTATAGTTAATTTATATTTACTTAATAACCTTTTTTATGTTCATTATTCCTTTTATATCACTTATTACCATGTTATTAACATTATGTAATTATTTAAGTTAATAACGGTCGTTTTGTCGATCTTTGGTACTTGTGTCAATAATAACCTTCTTATAATTACAAGTTGTTCATGTGGTGAAATATCCATTATATACAGAATTATATTCATGATATAGATATCATATATATCATATATATCCAGTATATACATTCATTCATAATATTACGTAACATTTAGAGGTAAGAAATGAAATGCACCGTTCATGGAGACGGTAAGCCGTACGTATGCATGAACGCTACTTTCATTTCTATTTCGTATTTAATGTAATGAAATCATAATTATATAAAGGTATAATATAGTTCCAGTATAATATCATATATAATATCATTTACTCCATCCTTTATACATCCCACATATGTCATTAACGATTCACATCACTTTGAGAGGGCGGTAGTCCGCACTTCCTAAAATGAAATTATCGCGTTTTACCCATAATGGAAATCAAAAAGTATGCCATAAATGAGAAATACAGAAGCATAAGTAAAACATAAACATATTATATATCATATATAAAAATAGTGACATCTTAATGGCCACCTTTGAAGGTGTTATATGAGTGTTGAACAATCATCGTTTCGTGAGGCAGAAATTCGCCATCCACAGAAACCGTATGTTCTTTAACCATTAGATGTAGGTGTGTGTAAGTGTAGCTCGAATCCTTCTTATAACAACATCCTAGTATATTGAAGATACTGTTTTTGTTACAAAATAAATGAATAAAAATAGTTTAGGGGGTTGGAGAAGAAAAATAAAACAAAACAACATTAGAGAATACATTACCTCAAAATCGGGTAACTCTTTTTGATTTGAGCCAAAGGATTCCTTGAGAAGAGTTCTGCCCAAAGTGAGGCTTCTAGGAGTAAGAGGGGGGAGGTGGGAGAGTATTTGGGCAGAGTTTGGCCGAGCAAAATTGCTTGAAGTTGTGAATAAGGTGGGAGAGGTGGGGGCCTTTTATAAGTGGAGAGGAGGGGCTTTTTTGGAAAGATTGAAATGTTACATTATTACACAATGCTTCTCAGATTCTAAAGGTCCCAAACTTATATAATTAGTGTCTAAGGTGATAAGGGTTCGAAATCTACCCATCCAATAGTCTTTGGACAAGTGTAAGCCTTGGATTTTGCATTATCTTTTCATTTTATTAAAATCGTTAAATAATGAGGTCATCGCTGCATCATAATGATGTCATAAATAATTTAATTTATTTAATGTCTAAAAATTATAAAAAAAAATACTATGATGTAGGAAATCTTTTTAGCTTTCTAATTAATATTTATAGTCAAAATATTCAATTGTGTAACCCCACTTAAAAACTGTTTTAGTAAAACAACTCATGTTTGTGTCAATTTAATTTTAACATTAAATAAATATATATTAATGTCATTTTCCAACTAAAGTGGCTCCATGGGGTCCCCAAGTTGACCCATGGGTTTTCTTGGTCAGAAATGACTCATATTATTAAAACATTATTTTTACCTTAAACTATACTAATTACCTCTAATCGCGATTAAGAACTTAAAACTTACTATTCACCAAAAAAATTATTTTAATCTCATTGAACCACATTTTACTTCTTAATGACAACCATGTATGTCGGATTTTTGAAAATAAAATCACAGAAGTGGTAATATTTTATTTTAACGAAAAATCAGTTTTTAACAACCACTTAGTGGTTTCACTATTCATCAAAAATTGAAGTTTTTCAGAATAAGGCCAAAATTTCACCCTAAGCTATAATTGATATTCCAAATTCAAAAATGATGTCTATTTTACAAAATTCCAAACATATAAGTTGCATTAATTAAATTTATAATTAATTCCCACTGTCACAACAAATAGTGTGTTTTAAGAAACAATTTATATCAAAATATTGGCAATTGTTTATGTCCAATTTCAATGTTAAATTAATTCTAATGACCAACATTGGATAAAATGGTAAAAATATATCCTAATTATACTTTAAAACCACTAAATAGTATAATTTATCACAATAAATTATTTTGATTTAAAAAGTTGTTTTTAAGTATTTTTCACTATTCATAAAAAATTAGAAGTTCTCAGAAAAATACCAAAAATTCAACATAGGCTAATTTCGATATTCCGAATCCAAAAATGAAGTCCATTTTGATAAATAAAATTTCTATAATTTTAGAAAGTGGTTATTACTATTCATAACGGCTACTTTGATTAGTCGCAGTGTTTTAGAACTCGAAGTTGCGTACAATGCAAGCTATTGCATTATTGAATGAGAAGCATATCGTGGAAGCTCGGGGTGTTACATTCACCCCTCCTTCAATAAATTGCGTCCTCGAAATTTGAAATTTTTCTTTGAAAATAAAAGGTTGAAAAGAGAAAATACCTTTGAGGAAAGCCCACATCGGAAATAAGGTTAATAAATATATAACATTAAAAGAAAGCAAGATAAGTACAAAGGTCACCCGATATAGCCCATTCTAGGATTATATGAAAATATGGATATGGAGGAGAAACAAACCATCAAGGTCTGATGGAGAGTTATAGAAAACAGGATTAGGAGAAAGTTTAACCACAAGAAAATCACAAACTTGTGATTGGTTAAACGGCCATTGAATCCCCAGTTGGAAAAGTTAACCGACAACATTTTTGTTTTAAGTTACCTTTTATAATGTTGAGGAATTTATTTAGGAGATTTAATAAGAACGTAAGGGAATATACATACTTGTTATGTATACTTTCATTCGTTAATAAATTTTTACCACAAACCTAACTTTTACTCTAAATGGTAACGGAACTCAAAAATATTCTATTTATCCTAATTGTATAAGGTTCCAAATGTTAACACATACCATTTAGATTAGTAAAACTATTTTGTAATAACCAGGGACTTACTGTAGGCTAGTGGTAGGAAATAAAGGCTTGTCGCACTATGGTTGTGGGTTCGATTCCTGCAGCTTTGTCCGACGCGATGGGTTATTCCCCACCCTACAGGTTGTCCTTTTCCTAAAACTATAGTATTATAATATTCCAAAAATAATCTTCAGAAATTCTTTGACCTTAAACAATACTATCCATGGTTCAACTTAATCCATTCCAACCTTAATAGTTATCCAAAATACCTCCGTCCAGACTTTCTCTAAAAGGTCTCTAAATTCCAAAATCAATTGTAACATCAGATTCCCCAAACAAAGAAAAGTTTCTCTTATTGTCACATACTAAAAATATGATTACCTTAATCATATTAAAATCTTACTGAAATCAAAAAGTACTGTAGTACAATCTTTATATATATCACATTATTCTTATAACCAGAATATAATCCTTGATTCCAAAAGCACCAATACATTAGTTATTCTGCTTCAACTGTAGTAACAGCATAAGATTGTCCTTGATCCCTTGGCCTTTTCTTAGGTAAGTTTCCCTGACGCTTAGGACATTCATTTGCATAATGACCCATTTCTTTACAATTATAGCTTTCAACTTTGACAGCCTCTTTCTTTCCCTTGCAATCACGAGTCTGGTGACCCTTTTCTCCACATTTATAACAAACTCCCATTCCTTTTATGC
Source organism: Viscum album (assembly GCA_963277665.1). Lineage (NCBI taxonomy): Eukaryota > Viridiplantae > Streptophyta > Magnoliopsida > Santalales > Viscaceae > Viscum > Viscum album. The sequence goes on from OY728141.1 coordinate 233,671,660, forward strand.
ACGTACCAGGGTGATTCTTCCCAAAATTATCACATAATGGAAAATCCTTCTTTCCCTTTTTCCCTTTATCTGTCTCTTGTTCCACCGTTCTCTTCTTCTCTTACTTTACTTTGTTGTCATAAGACTTAGAGAATTCCTTTTCTGTCTTGATAGCACACGAGACAATATCTTCGTATGATGAGAAGGATTGTGATACTAAAGATCTACAGAGAAATGGTTTTAACCGATCAAAGAAATGATCAATCTTACTCCTTGGGTTACGTATATAATCGGCAGCATGCCTCGCTAACCTTGTAAAGTTAGCCTCATACTTTGCGACATTCTCATCCTCCTTCTGCCTTAGACTCAGAAATTGCCTTTCCATATCTGCTTGATGGTCACGAGGAAAGTATTTTTCTAAGAAAAGCTCTTTGAACTCCCTCCATTCCATATTTGATACGTCATCATCTTCCTTTGTGTTTTGAATCAGCGACCACCACTGATCGGCATCTCCAGTGAGGCGGTAAACTGCCATGACAACCTTCTCCCTTTCACTACTCCCCAAGGCATGGAATATTTTCTCTAAGGAATTTATCCATTGCTCAGCTACTATAGGATGTGTACTCCCATTTAAGGTTGGTGGTTGTTTCCTCATGAAGCGGTCTAACATTGATCCTCCACGTTGCAGATCAGGGTGCTCCATACGAGTAAGGTTATTATTCATAACCTGAGTAAGTTGTCCCAGTATGGTGATTATCTGATCGGCACCAGTTGCATCACCAGCCCCACTATAATTATCTTGAGCAGGAGGGCAATCCCTACATGGAGTGCGTGCATTGATATGGTTTCCATTTCTTCCACTAGGTTCCATTTCTAAACAATGGCATAAACTAGATCAGTTTATGAATCAAAATACATAATCCCATACTTATAAAATACTTAACATAAATTGAACTATTTATGGATATAATCCATAATCATAAAAATGTTTTCTTTGAGGAAGTATATACTTATAAACCCTTCATAATTATTTGTAAAGAAAATGAGATTTATCCTAAGAATATCCCCCAGGAGTGTCGTAACCAAGAGTGCAGCAAGGCCCGTTGTCGTGCACCAGTTCTCGTTCGAGTCTAGCTCAAAGTGGTGTTTTCGGGTTTTACCCCTATGTACATCTGTGCCAGAGCCGCCTCTACTTGCTCGTATCTAGACAGGGATGTATTGCTCGGAAAACTCACAAAATATCTACAATAAAAAAATTCTAGGAAGTTCTTCAATACTAATCCTCAAAGTCTATCTTTGGTCTATGTGCTCTAATCAGAGTTTATCTAAATCTAGCTTCCAAGGTTAGTACTAAACTGCCTCTGATACCAACTGTAACGCCCCGACCCCAGCTACCCAGAGTCGGTGCATTACTTCGTAACATTGGCATGATCACAAAAGATCAAGTCTCAAAAGACCGATTAGTTTAGTAGCCTTGGAAGCACTAGATACATTCATAAATGTTACATTACATCACAAAGTGAAAAACTATAATAACATAGTCTCCATAGTCCACACTTCTATCCTCTTCGGACTATCCCTGCAGGTCATTCATAAAATACTTCTTCACATCCTGGAAAATATTAAAACATTGAAAGGGGTGAGCTCGGATGCTCAGTAAGGTTAACAATATAGCGGAAGCTTTCATAAATAAACATTAACATTTAAGGAAATGTATAACTAAAACAAAAGCCTTTTAAACATGAACTTAATCATAATATGGCAAAAGTAAAATGAGATAATTCCATTCACTTCTTCACATGGATATTCTACTGGTTGAATAATCAGATGCAATATCAATAACCACTTTCATAATGATGGAATGCATAATGCCAGACTATCATAACCACGTAGCCAAGGCCTCATGCCAATACCACAAATAAGATTTTGTCAAGGCCTCGTGCCAAGACACTAGTTTGTCTCATGAGACCTGCCGATGCATCGAGGAGCTATAGCGGGCTCCACCCGTCACTTATTAAGTCCAATGCATTCCTCATATGAATAGGTTTAAACATATCATAAACCATAACATAATCACATAAAACATGCATAAAGGAAACATAAAATTTCCACATTTCAATCACAAGATTTTCAATACAACACATTGATATAATAAAAACGCTTTCAAAACCATTTTCAATACCAAAATAAAAGCAAGTTAACACTTTGTATTTATTTTTCATTAAAAAAAGTGATGGCTTGTAGAGGAAGCCGAAACTCAAATAATGGTCACGGCGGCGGAGAAGTCGTTGTCGCCGCATATGTACGGAAAGAAAAACATTCCCTTTTTGTCGTTTAGTAAAACGCTTCGTATAAAAAAGATTCCTTTTGAATAAGCGTAAAAGTCAAAGGGGTTTATACACCGTACAAAAGAAAGTTGTGTATAAAACCAAATATGCCTCAATGAAAGGAGATTGAGACGAAGTTCTTAAAAAGATCATTTTTGAAATAAGATAGATCTATTATGTGTATTCACTATAGTTACACATAGAGAAAGTAAAAATACAAAATAGGACATAATAATATCATGACATAATTTGAAAGTAGGAGATTAACCCAAAGAATGTAAGTTGGGTTAAGAAATTCCCTTACCTTGCGTCTTGTCCTGACTCGACCGTTCTTTAACCTCCTGAATAATAAACTAGAGTTAATTTATATTTACCTAAGAACCTTTTTTATGTTCATTATTCCTTTTATATCACTTATTACCATGTTATGAACATTATGTAATTATTTAAGTTAATAACGGTCGTTTTGTCGATCTTTGGTACTTGTGTCAACAATAACCTTCTTATAATTACAAGTTGTTCATGTGGTGAAATATCCATTATATACAGAATTATATTCATGATGTAGATATCATATATATCATATATATCCAGTATATACATTCATTCATAATATTACGTAACATTTAGAGGTAAGAAATGAAATGCACCGTTCATGGAGACGGTAAGCCGTACGTACGCATGAACGCTACTTTCATTTCAATTTCGTATTTAATGTAATGAAATCATAATTATATAAATTTATAATATAGTTACAGTATAATATCATATATAATATCATTTACTCCATCCTTTATACATCCCACATATGGCATTAACGATTCAAATCACTTTGAGGGGGCGGTAGTCCGCACTTCCTAAAATGAAATTATCGCATTTTACCCATAATGGAAATCATAAAGTATGCCATAAATGATAAATACAGAAGCATAAGTAAAACATAAACATATTATATATCATATATAAAAATAGTGACATCTTAATGGCCACCTTTGAAGGTGTTATATGAGTGTTGAACAATCATCGTTTCGTGAGGCAGAAATTCGCCATCCACAGAAACCGTATGTTCTTTAACCATTAGATGTAGGTGTGTGTAAGTGTAGCTCGAATAATTATTATAACAACATCCTAGTATATTGAGGATACTGGTGTTGTTACAAAATAAATGAATAAAAATAGTTTAGGGGGTTGGAGAAGAAAAATAAAACAAAACAACATTAGAGAAGACATTACCTCAAAATCGGGTAACTCTTTTTGATTTGAGACAAAGGATTCCTTGAAAAGAGTTATGACCAAAGTGAGTCTTCTAGGAGCAATAGGGGGAAGTTGGGAGAGTATTTGGTCAGAGTTTGGCCGAGCCAAATGGCTTGAAGGTGTGAATAAGGTGGGAGAGGTGGGGGCCTTTTATAAGTGGAGAGGAGGGGCTTTTTTGGAACGATTGAAATGTTACATTATTACACAATGCTTTTCGGATTCTAAAGGTCCCAAACTTATATAATTCGTGGCTAAGGTGATAAGGGTTCTAAATATACCCATCCAATAGTCTTTGGACAAGTGTAAGCCTTGTATTTTGCATTATCTTTTCATTTTATTAAAATCGTTAAATAATGAGGTCATCGCTACATCATAATGATGTCATAAATAATTTAATTTATTTAATGTCTAAAAATTATAAAAAAAAATACTATGATGTAGGAAATCTTTTTAGCTTTCTAATGAATATTTATAGTCAAAATTGGGACTTTTTTAACCCCACTTAAAAACTGTTTTAGTAAAACAACTCATGTTTGTGTCAATTTAATTTTAACATTAAATAAATATATATTAATGTCATTTTCCAACTAAAGTGGCTCCATGGGGTCCCCAAGTTGACCCATGGGTTGTCTTGGTCGGCCATGACTCATCCAATAGGATTAGGACAAGTGTCAAGCTCATCTCATATTATTAAAACATTATTTTTACCTTAAACTACACTAATTACCTCTAATCGCGATTAAGAACTTAAAAGTTACTATTCACCAAAAAAATTATTTTAATCTCATTGAACCACATTTTACTTCTTAATGACAACCATGTATGTCGGATTTTTGAAAATCAAATCACAAAAGTGGTAATATTTCATTTTAAAGAAATATCAGTTTTTAACAACCACTTAGTGGTTTCACTATTCATCAAAAATTGAAGTTTTTCAGCATAAGGCCAAAATTTCACCCTAAGCTATAATTGATATTCCGAATTCAAAAATGATATCTATTTTACAAAATTCCAAACATATAAGTTTCATTAATTAATTTTATAATTAATTCCCGCTGTCACAACAAATAGCGTGTTTTAAGAAACAATTTATATCAAAAGATTGGCAATTGTTTATGTCCAATTTCAATGTTAAATTAATTATAATGACCACCATTGGATAAAATGGTAAAAATATATCCTAATTATACTTTAAAACCACTAAATAGTATAATTTATCACTATAAATTATTTTGATTTAAAAATTTGTTTTTAAGTATTTTTCACTATTCATAAAAAATTAGAAGTTCTCAGAAAAATACCAAAAATTCAACATAGGCTAATTTCAATATTACGAATCCAAAAATGAAGTCCATTTTGATAAATAAAATTTCTATAATTTTAAAAAGTGGTTATTACTATTCATAACGGCTACTTTGATTAGTCGTGGTGTTTTAGAACTCGAAGTTGCGTACAATGCAAGCTATTGCATTATTGAATGAGAAGCGTATCGTGGAAGCTCAGGGTGTTACAAAAACATAGTCTCCATTAACCTGCTTGTTGACTAGATCGGAATCCCCTTTCACATGCAAATGGGGAACATCGGTCTCAAGGGACAGATTGAGACAAGTGATGAGGGCCTGATACTCTGCCTCGTTGTTGGTACAGCCTTCTGACAATAGGAATGAGTACGGTAGAACAGCTTGTGCCGGGCTGATGAAGACGATACCCAGGACCACACTATTGATCCTAGGATCATTAAGCCTCCTACTTGTGGGGCTCCGGGATGCACCATCGAAGTGCATTTTCTAACATGGGACGACATGGTCTACCGAGAGGATGGACTCATCGGAAAAATCTAGGTCCAGGGATAGGTCTATGGAGTTTGGATGGGTATCTAGGATGTCTTCCAATGCCTTCCCCTTGATAGCCTTCTGGGGAATGAACTTGATGTCAAACTGTTGGAGGATCACCACCCACCACGCTAGTCAGCCAGTCAACATGGAATAGCTCGGAATGTACTTCAGTGGGTCTACCAGAGATACTAGCTATACTTCGTGGTGATTTAGGTAATGTTGTAGTTTCTTCACAGCAAATACGAGTGCAAGGAAGCTTTTCTCGATGGGGGATTATCTGGTCTCCGTATCAAGGAGCATGTGGATGAGGTAGTAGAGGATATTATCCATCCCCTCATTGTTCTTCTGGGTGAGAAGGGTGCCAAGGGATCATTCTAGGGTGGTGACATAGAGAATCAGCGGCTTCCCAGAGATGGGTGGCATCAAGACTGGAGGCTGGAGAAAATATTGCTTGATCTCCCCAAAGGCAGTCTGGCACTCCTCGTTACACACATAAGTGGTTCCCTTCTTCATGAGCTGGGAATGGGGTTACACATTCCAGCCAAACTCATAATGAATCGGCATATGTAGGCTAAGTGGCCTTGAAAACATCAAAGATCCCGAATATTTCTCAGGGGAGGCATCTAGCATATGGACTTTATCTTCTTCGAGTCTATCTCGATTCCTTGGTACCTGACAAAAAAGCCAAGGAATTTCCTAGAGGTGACCCCAAAGGCACACATCAACGGGTTCATCATTAGGTGGCAGGAATAGACGAAACCGAACACTTTCTCATGGTCCTTGAGATGGTCCCGACACTGGCGAGATTTGACCACCAAGTTTTCCCCATAGCATTCCACCAATGTTCCCAGGATTGGATTGAATATGCGATGCATGGCCCATTGATAGTTGGAACCTGCATTCTTCAGGACGAAGGGCATATCCTGGTAACAGAAAGTACCTTGAGGTTCCCTGAAAGCAGTAGACTCCTCATCCTTGGGGTCCATCCAGATCTGATTATACCCAGAGTAACCATCCATGAAGGATAGGGATTGGAACCCAGTTGTAGCGTCAATCAACGATTCTTTCACTAGAAGGGGAAAATCATCTTTCAAACAGTGACGGTTGAGATCGCGGAAGTCGATGCAGACTCTGATCTGCTCGTTCTTCTTTCTGGCTGAAATGATATTTGCTAACCAATTGGGGTACTAGAACTCCTTGAAGAAGTTGGCTCTGATGAGCTTGTCATCTTTGACCTCGACCATGGAACCGTGAGATGGATGCATCTTTCTGGAAGGATGCTTGAACCCGCGATGGTTTATAGGGAGACCGAGGTGGTGGACGGCTATTGGGGATCTAGTCATGGAATCTCATCGTAACTCTAGGAAAATACATCATGATGTTATTTAAGGAAATCCATGTACGACTACTGCTCCTCAGGGGACATAGAGGCCCTGATCAATGTGGGTCTCGGATCTGCCTTGCTACCGAGGCTCACTTGTACCAACTCGTCGACCGTGGCTGAGACACCTTCCTCAAAGGCAGGGGGAGAATCCTCCATATCTTCTTCTCTACTTATGTAGGAATATTCCATGGGGGAAGCTACTTCTAAGCTACTGAACCCTAATGGGAGGCTGCTACCCGCTTGTGCGGCCATGGTCATTGCATTGGGGCACTACGGTGCTACTGAGACCATGGCTATGAAGGTTGTCGACCTGATCCCATATGGTATCCGGCCCAAGGGGCCACGCTTGATAATATCGAAGACTTAGTGGAACGTCATCCAGAGCCGAATTATTCCATCCCGACGAAATAGAAAATTATGATGTACTACCATTTCCATGAGTCGGACGTCTCGACACCTAACAAGAGTGGGAGGCTCCGGGATGACTGGAGGATGGTTTATATAAGAATACGAAGTGACCTTTCGACACTGCCTGGATTCGAGAGCATGATTTCCCCTTGTCTCGGAAATGACAAAGCATTGCCCCATATCAAGAGTCGTGGCCTCCAACCGATGGATTGGGAAGATGTATGAGTCTTTCAGGCCTGCCCACTGGTCGGTCGTAGCGGCAATGAGATCAAATTCTCTTGCCTGTACTTTGTTATACTTTCTCTTGTAATAATCAGCATCCATGTAGCGGGCTTCGTAAGAGGCAAAAGGAGATGCATCACCTTGGAGTACGCCTCCTCGACAATTAAGGGAGTACTTGAGGTATTTTTGATATGATTAGGGGACCACCACGTGCATATGGAGCCATGGACTACCCATCAATGCATTGTACGCGGTCTCCTACGAGACAACCGTGATCTCGATGCTGGTAATTAGGCCACTGAACTGGGTCTTCAGATGGATCTTGCCGACTAGGGTTTGTTCTGTCCTATCATATCCTTGGATCCTCAAAATAGGAGGGAGTCGGATCATCTTCAGATAACCCTAGCTTCCGCAGTGACCACGTCGGGATGAGGTTGATCCCAGAGCCAGTGTCAACGAGATAGCAGTGAACCTCCACACCGTTAAATTGGCCAGTGATTTACTACATGAGGATGTGCCCCTATATGGGGAGCCTTCATCCTCTCCCAAGAACGAGATGACGGGTTGGCATTCGGCATCCTCAACTGCTTCAGCATAGAAGGCCTCTACAGCTGCTATCTATGTCTCAAACTGGAGGGGGCTCCTTAAATCCACAGCGAGTGCTTCATGAATATCTGGAGAAAGGAGAAGGGATTCAAGGATGGAGAGCCTTTCTGGGATGCCGGAGGTGCTTAAGAACATCATACTTCCTCTCCAGGCAAAAACCTCTACTTATGAGAAGCCTCTCAACGATTGGAGGCATGGAGGACCCTTCCAGTTGGACCGGCAGCTGACTGGTACTGGGGACATTCCGCTGCTCACTAGTTGAGGCTCGGATATTAGCTGCTAGATGAAAACCTTGTGACTGAGATCAGCCTGAAGTAGGGTGAAACTGGTCGCGGTATAGCCGAAGTGGCTCTACCTCATCCAGTAGCACAAACGGTGGTGGAGGCGGACCTGTTGACACCGGATGAAGAGGATGTGCATGCTGAGTTCTGCGCTGGACCTACTGTCTGGTCTTAGCGGCTTGTACGAACTGGCAGGAGGTGCCAAATGACATGCCCCGACGACCCATATGTCCACGGTTCCGCTAACGTTGGCGTCGGCTGCGGACATCGGGGATGTTCTCCTGGCGCTCCCCCTCGTCGGGATTCATATAGGGATTTATTAACTCGATGATTTTAATCAAAGCGTACCCCTGGCTGTCACTTGAAGAATCACCCACCACTGGGTGGGTTCGGGGGAGAATTCCCATATCCAGGGGTATAATGTCTCCAACGGTGCAGGACGGCGACAACCATGGTGGGGCGTGTTGCATCTTCTTGCGTCGCCGATGCTTGCTCTTCTGGGAAGAGGCTGGCTGAGATGATGATGTAGAAGTGGTGGCCGCAGCTTCTGAAGGCTCCAGCTGATTCAGGTGTGCATGGATAATTCCAAGGGAACGGGTGACTGTCCTGAGATCCAAACAGTCTTTATACTTCTGGGACCCGTGGTCAGGAACCTGCTGCTATCCATCTTCATTGTCGCTACTGCTATCTGATCTCACAAAGACACATGCCACTTATTCTAGGTCTGGGGCGAACCTGACTTTGTTGTTGTAAATATGATCTTGGTTCCAGTCCTTGAACCCATAGAATTTCTTGATGGTGTGCCCCAGGATCCGGTAATTGGGGAATTAGTGGGGGTGATCCATGAGACGCGCCTCTTCTGGCTTCCGGAACTCAGGCAGTCGCACAATTCTTTGCTCTAAGGCACTGTAGAAGTAGCAGGGGACCTAAGACTCATCAAACAAGTAGTTATGATTCCTTTTATCCAGAAAGGGGGATCTAGGAGCCTGACCCTGACAGGGGGCCAGAGGAGTCTTCCGAGTAGGGAGAACTTGATTATCCTGCCTAGGCGGCGGCGGCGCATTACGCAGGGGCGCCTGTCGATTCTGGGGCAGGCGCTGCTGGGTAGGGAACTATGCCTGTGGTGGTGGACCTCTACGGGAATGCGGAGCTGTCTCCACTAGTAGCAATTCTAGCTGCCTGGGGGCCTCTACATGGGCCACGATGGCGGTCTCGGCTCTAGAAGCTCTCCTTGCTGGAATTGCAGGGGGCAGCAGGCGTGCCTGGCTAGCCTGTTGCAGAGCTTCCTCGAGGCGTCGGGCCTTATTCAAGAAGTCTCAGAACCCTCCGGGATAATTCTGAGTGATCAGGTAGGGAACCAGTTCCTTCTTAACATTCCCCACGCACATCATCTGTAATTTCTCCTGATTCAGTGGCATGTCAAGGGAGTATATGAGCCCCTTCCACCGAGCGATGAAGTCTGCGACTCGCTAATCGGGTATTTGGTTGCACCTGAAGAGGTCTGCGATGTTCATCTTCCAGGTGGTAGAGCTGAACTGGTAAAGGAACTACCTGCGAAGGTCTTACCATCTTGTCACAAATCCCATGGGGAGCTAGCTAAACCAAATTAATGTCGGACACTCTAGTGTCTGAATGAAGCAACGGATCATGGTGGTCTCCTGCTGCGCTGGGGTCCCTAACATAGGCCCATAACTTGAGTTAAAGTGGGTTAGGGGCTGCGGTGGGTCCCCCTTCACATTAAAGGGGGAGAAATTGAGATTCCCAAATCCCGGTGGGTGCCGAAATGTCATCCACCCACGCCAGGTATGGCTTTCCATCAGGTGGGAAATCCACCTGTCGCATTTCCAAATCTTCCAGGCCGGCGATGAGTGCCACCATCAGATTGTATGGATGGGGGTCCTAGTCCGGACGAGGATCCCTAACCATTAGCACATTTCTAGGATACTCATTGTGGTAGCTGAGCTCGGGAGCTCGCAGATCGTCTGGTGGAGAAACCCTTGGGGCGGCCGGAGGAGCCCGAGCGGGGTTCCTTGGATTATCATGCAACTCGGGAGGGTTCAGCGAGACATACTGAACCCTCCTTCCATGAGCTATAGCTTCCTCCCTGTCAGCGAATGCGACATGATCAGGGTTTCCTGGGAGAATCTCGTCATGGGGTAGTTTTTCCTGCCCATGCTGCCCCGACCTAGGATCACCATAGTCGGGTCGCCGCTCTGCAATGCGTTCAGCCAGAAGTTCATTGACTTACTTTTTCTTCTCAGGAATATTTTTGGCATAGCGTGGCATTCTCAGGGTCCTCTTCCGTCTTTTTCACTTAGGCGGATGGGTTGGAGTGTTTGACAGCTCCAACATTCTCATTTCCCTTGATGACATTCTGGCTCAATATCAATGCCTCAGTGGGTGGAGAGAGACCTAGGAGGTTCCTCTAATGGTGAGTAATCCTCCCTTATGGGTCCAGTAGTGGGGGAACGTCCTCATGGAGGATGTTCCCATCGAGAAGTTCCAGCTCGTTCTCCCCTCCTGAGAGATCAGTCATGTTGACTGCTACTCTTTTTGGGGTCATGTCCTCATCATCACCAAGAGAGTCGGGCTGCCGGTGAATCGTACTGAAAAGGAGGGCAGCGTATTGGCCCTAGCCACGGACTTGCGCGTGGGGGGTATCCTCTTTAATAACTTTTTGGAGTACTTGGAAACTCTGAACACATTACTGTTGGAGGGCCCTGTGGTGGCCAGGTGACTCAGGGTGCTGGACCGCGAGGAGCGTGGCCAGGTTAACCAGGAGACATTGCTCACCGATGTCTTCCAGGTGCTCTTGAATCCTGGGATAAGTCACTCACCGGTGGCGAAGACAGAGGTGAGTCACCTAGAGGCTCTGGTGGAAACATTCAAACTCTTCTAGGGTGAGCAATTCGGGAATATCAAAGTTCGATTCCGCAACCGGCCGAAAATTCTCAGGGATGTGGCCCACATTGAGGATGGTTCAAGAGCTCCTCATATCAGATCCATAGTCTGGCCTTTGATTGCCTCACTCATCAGCCAAAGGTGCCTGAGGAACTGGTAGCGGCGTTGAGGCAGGCCGCTGGGCTGGCGGGCCAGCCGACAGAGAATACGGCGAGCGAGCTGATTGGCCGCCGAATCATGGGCAATCCTCTGAGGGTTGCAACAACCTGGCCGCCATATCACAATAAGATGGACCGGCGACCAAGGATCCTGATGCAACATCAACAACTGCAGAGGGTGAGTCATGCCACAGTTCTCCTGCCATTGACCCCCAAAATAGCTCTGTGGCAGAGGGCGCTTCCGGCAATGATGGCGACAACTGTGCAGTCGGCCCCTGGGAACATTCCAAAGTCTCGTTCCCATGTATATACCTTCATATGGAAATAGGGATCTTGTGGATCTCACATTCTAGGAGCTCGAGGTTGATGCGCCTCATTCCTGCCCCAACCCTTGACCCGCATGGCTAAGGGGAGGGCTCCTACACCGAGTCGTACTCCGCCTCGGAGTCTGAAAAGCATACTGGCCTGATTCCTGTCCGAACATCCCCAAGATTCCTCTTGCAGCGGTGGAGACATGCTCTCCTACCCTTGGATGGTTCTTCATGGCAGGGATTATTTCCGACATGGGGTCCTCTATCCGCACTAATGTTGGGGTGGAGAGGGTTTCCACCCGAGGAATCTGGGGTGCAAGGATCACCGGGACAAATGTTGAAAGGGACACGGGGAGGACCTCCATGTTAAGAGTTGGTGAAGTACAGTTGGCTTCCACCTCTCTGATTTCTGGGGTGAGGAGGACCTTCACAAATCGATGCGGGGACATGGGGAGGACCTCCATCTTTTCTAGTGACCAGACATGCAATGTTTCCATGTCCACGGTCTGCGGCAGGGAGGGTGACCTCGTACCCAGTGTAGTGTGCACAGGAGAGACCCCCACATGGATTGTTGTTGCCATGGGGAAGACCCTCGCCTGGGATGAAGGTGGCACGGGGCAGACCTCCAAGCCGAGGTTCGAAGTAGGGAGGGCCCGCACATTCTACAGTGGTGTTGCAGAGTGAACCCCCGCGTTGGGCGGCACATATGCGAAATGGTCTATAGCATCCATCTCGTGTGTCGATGATTGAGAGATTCGACCACACCTGCTCGTGGGGTGGTTGGGGTCTCAATTCGGGTCGTGCATGTAACTACCCCTGCTCAACGTATGCAGGGATTCAGGGATATAAGTTATCGATGGCTCGGGCCACACTAGTCACTGATGTTAATGCCTCATAGCGAGAATCTTCTTCTGCTCATGCCTGATGCTGGCATCGGGACATGTAGACTGGAGCTGGTGGTGTAAGCACGTAGCTTTCCTTCTCCCTGGCTCGGGGAACTGGGCAGCGGCGCTGACGCGGCCTGGTGGGGTACCTTGCTTGGATCCCTTGAAGGGGGGCTTCGATTGGGCCATCCCGGATATACCATACTTCATCGGCATAGGGGAGGGAGCTGTCAAGGCTCTCCAGGTAAAAACTACCGATGCGGTTGAATGTTTGGGTGAGGAGCAGCGGCTCCCTTCACGGCCCTCAGGGGCAGTGTGGACGATGAGGCATAACTGCCTACAGATCTAGGCGGGCCATATCCCTGGTGAGGATGAACCCTCCTCCTCATACATGCATACAAGGTCATTGATTACCCTTCGCTGGATGATATCTGATGGGGAGAGGGGGCGTGGGCGACAAACAGTCATGGTAGTCATGACCGTTGTAGAAGAGGCAAAACCGCGCGGGGAAGCCGTGTTGATATTGCCCCTGCCCTGGAGTCGGTGGGCAAGTGATCGAGCTCCGAATGCAACAACTTGATTCCTAAAAGCAGGGTGATGAACTCATTAACACTACTAGAAAAAGGAATCAACAACCAGTGCCCCAGTGCTATTCTGTTTCCCGTGGTCGGCAAGAGGGATCCACGATGACAACGTTGAAGAAAAGAATGCTCAACATCCTAACTGTCGAAACTTCTGGTGAATGTCAGGCCTGTTTGGTGGGACCTGGTACCGGATGACAATGTCAGACGAGATGATTATCCACTGATGTCTCGAATGCTACTAGCCTCTAAGAAGAGAAGAGGAGATTCACGTCTGGTTCACTATTTTCTATTTCCGACGCTTTTTCTGGGGCGTGCGCACATCCATCATATAAATGACAGACTGCTGTTACCCCACATTCCCACTTTCCAAAGGCAGGCGACATCTGTTCCTTATTAATAGTCATCTGCTCCTTAATCAAAAAGGGGTAATGGGATGTCAGTTCTTCATTCCGTGGATTACTCCTCAGAGCTCATCACCTAGTCTAGGTCTCCCTCATAGATTTAAAATGTAATTTGTGAAGCTCTTCCTGGCACCATATCTTCATGGACAACAGTTAATTACGCCACTTCTCTTAAGACCTTCCAAGGGGTCCGGTCATGGAAGCAACCTTCGGTCAGAAGAGTAGTCATGTTGGGGAATCACTGGTGTGTCTTGATGCTAGGGATTGGCATGTTTTTACCATGTCCCTTATTATAGGGATTCTCGAGGGCGTAGAAGCTCGAGGCATCCCACATCAAACGTGGGTAATTATATGCCATATGCATTTATCTGAGGTTTTCCTCATCTTCCCATGTCTAGCACAGGGTATGCCGCATGTTTAATGTCCAGCCGAGATGGATCGGACTGATCGAAACACTATCTAGAGAGGATAATATTAAAGAACCCCCTAGAGGGAACACTGATGTTGGGGACAGCACGTGGGTGGCTTCCTGAATGTTGTGGAGGGGAATAGAGAATGAAATGGCATGATCCCATTGGGATGTGGCGGCCCGGGTAAGAATCAGGATGGATGGTGGCTTTGGGCTTCATTCTTGAGGAGAATTCCTATGTATCCCTGTGGTAGAGAATCAAAGTCCGCGTAGTTCGGTGAGATGATGGGACACCTTAAGAGGTGACCCGCGAGAATGGATGCATGGATGGGACCTAGAGGAATTGGAACCACCGGGATAGGGCATGTGCATCCCGAGACATGTGGGCTCGAGGGAGAGATCAGGATGAGACATGAGTGATGGTCTTGAGCCTCGTGGAGGCCTCCTACGTATCCCCATGGTAGGGAATCAAAGTCTACATAGTTCAGGATGAAATTTAGTTTAACGTCATGCGGGACAAGGGCATCTTGGGCTTACGCTCTGAGGCGACTCAAGGTTGTGGGGTAGGTGAACCAAAGTGAAGAGGGACCTAGGGTCCTGATGGACTGGGGCTTACACTCTGAGGTGGACCAAGGTGTAAATTGAGCTTGGAACATCGACATGAAGACGATTGGGGATATGGTTTGTTGGGCTTAAACCTCATTGAATCTTCTTACATATCATGCCTTAGCACGGATCAAAGTCCTCGTAGTTCGGGTTGGATGGGGCTTACACTCTGAGGCGGCCCAAGGTGGTGAGGCTTGAACCTCGTGGAGGCTTTTTACGTACCATACCTTAGCACATATCATAGTCCTGATATTTCCAGTGGGTTGGGGCTTACACTCTGAGGCGGCCCAAGGGGGTGGGGATTGAACCTCGTTGAGGCTTCCTATGTACCATGCCTTAGCATGGATCAAAGTCCCCGTAGTTTGGGTGGGTTGGGGATTACACTCTGAGGCGGCCCATGGTGGTGGGGCTTGAACCACATGGGGGCTTCTTAGGTACCATGCCTTAGCATGGATCAAAGTCCTCATGTTCGGGTGGGTTGGGTCTTACACTCTAAGGCATCCCCAGGTGTGTCATGGTTGGTGCTCACTCTAAGCACACTTGAGTCATGCTCGGTGTGAGAAAAAAGAGATAGCAGAGACTTGACGAACACATCGTGAAGGGTGTGTCTGTGGTTAATGAATAGAGGCTTACGCGTTGGGCGGCCCATGGTGTCGGGACTTAATCCATTATAGAGGCCCAAGGGTGACAAAGCACAACAATAGAGGGATTTGGCACCTATGAAAATAGGAGGGGCCCCGTTCCCTATCACGTCCTCCGCTGGCCTTGGGGACTGAAGATGGGAGGAGGGAGCATCGTTCCCCACCACGCCCTTGGATGGCCTTGGCTCCGAGGTATTGGGGAGGAAAAGGGGTGCTGCCTCCTGCAAGAATGAATAGGGGATTACACCAAGGTGGCTACCCAACCCCACTGACAAAATCTACTCCAACAAGGAGGATATCATCCCATGTGAGGAGTTATCTCATCCCCAGGGAGATGAGTGGGCATGGATAATATCTGAGGTGGGGGGACCATGTGTGCGAGGCACAAGGACAGGTCACAGTTTAACGTCATGTGTTGAAGACGAGGCGCTTGGCAGTTTACCGTCCTGCAGCTTGGACGAGTTGGGATGGCTCCACACCCCTAGTACTTACATAACCAATACCCTCTTCTCCTTATGGGAGGGAAGGCATTGACAAGGCTGTACTGAGGTGGTGTCACGAAGCGATCCATCGAGGGGTCCACTTTATCATTTCTATGCGAAGAAGAAATAGCCGTTAGCGTGCCTACGCGAAGAAGAATGAGGCGAAGCAACGCAATGGGAAGGATTTCCAAGGGAATTTGAAGTTACTCCATACGATCCTAGAAGGTCACACATGAAAACCATGTATGGTTTTGATGACCGGGGTGCATGAGACACCTGTGAATGGAACCTAAAAGAAGGGAATCGGGTGTTCGCGCTAGGGGCACCTGGGGAGCACCTAGGTGAAGGCCCCCGGGGATTGCATGCAACCCTTGAGGTTTTCAAAAAATAAAGGAATCCGGTATGAAAAGCCTGGGGTTGGCATAAAATCATTTATTGTTGCGCGGAATAGGGGGATGAGGTTTTGCACGCGACTTGAAGGGATTGCACGCAAAGGAGGGGATTGCGCGCAAAGGGGTGTGTGCGCAGCTTGGCTGGCTTGTGCGCCCCAGAAAGGATTTCATGCAAGGGGCAGACCCCGATGGGGGTTGGAGTATAGTCTAAGCTAGGGAGATCCTGTGTGAAGGTGGATTTCTGGGCGGCATGGCGCGAAGAAGAACCATACCAGAAGGCCATATTGCGCCCGCGCAGAATGCTGATTTCGCGCATGAGAGGTGGTTTGAATTCATCATCCCTGAAAAGGAAGGGGTCACCTTATATTTATAGGAATCCAATGGCATAGAATTTAGGGATGTGTGAAAAAATTGCGTGATAGATGCGGCGGCGTGAATGTCCAACCGCACGGGGCGCAGGCGTGAAATTATTGCGCGCTGGCGCTAGGACTCTTCGCGAATCCCGGTAGATTCCATGCGGGACATCTTTTTTTGTGCGCTTCACCTTTTTTCTTCACAACACCTATGGGCCCTCCGGACCAGGCCTCCAGGTATGAATATGAATTTGCTTTTTCATTTCGTAACTTTCTCCCGCACTTATACACTTTTCAGCATCAATAATGTATTAGAACCACCACATGTCGAGAAGAAGATCATGCCATTAGAGAAGGTTTAAGATGTGTGCAAGTTTAGTGCACATTGTGAGTTCCATATCTTAGGGCTATTGAGGTTTCACGGGGATCACGATACCCAGGAAGCAGAAGATGGTCAAGTGTTAGTGGTCTAGGACATCAGGCTTACACAGACACTAACTGATTACTTGGTTATGATGGCCTATATCAATTTTCTTAGAGTAGCTAGGCACTGGTGGATTCTAGTTACATAGATTCATGAAGAGTCAACACTCTCTTGGACTGACATCCAATATTTGTTCAGTGAGAAGTGTTACACTTCATTCTTGTGGTTGGTTCGGTTTTAATAACATTTGGGGACGCAATAGAGATGGATGACAGTTGAAAAGTATGTTGTGAGGTTCACATAACTTACATGGTACTCCATTAATATTATTTGGGATGGATACTTCTAGGAATGAATATTTTAGTGGGTTCCTAGTATAGATATATATATGCTAGTGTAGTGCCCTTGTGCATCCCACAGGTTTTGGGGGATTAAAGGACGCACTATTGGTAGAGAACTTCCTATCTGTGGGATGCTTAGTAGCTAGATCTTGAAGTGGGAGTGATAAGGCTTAGTCATTTGTAGAATCCAATAGGTGAAAATCAGTATGATATTGATGCATGGGACCTCCCCATTACTAATGTAGGGCATGTGGTTATGCGGTATAAGGACCACTCAGGGGACCAAGGAGACTCGGATTGGGGCAGTCCTATGCATGTGATGGGTGAGGTTACAAGGTTCTTGATTTCCAGACTAGACATATTGTGGAGGAAAGGAAATAGTGTATGGACTATCACATCATAGACAAATCTATGATTACAGATATCCTAGGTGAGGGTAAGGTATCCCCCAGGGTGGCGGAGCTAGAAGAGGTTGTGGTGGATCTTCAAGAGAATATTTGGTGGTGGATGACTCTATGATATCTTTCTACCACCACCATCACCTGGGGGGACCACATATGGCTCAAATATCTACAGATTAAGGTTTCAGAAAACTATAAGATGTGGATGTGTATGACCTAGAAGCACAAAATATGATTATGGGTATGATTTCTGTTTATTATACTATTGACTCAGTACTAGTAGACACATGTGTGAGTTTTTCCATCGCCCGTTTATTCAAGGTGTGAGAGTTAGAATTCCCACTTGAGGATTTACCACAACATTGTCCTGAGGATCCTACAAGGAATGGTTACTCTATCTATTTTACCTTTTGATAATGAGAGTTATCATTTTGTGGTGAGAGGTTCTCATAGGAATTTTTTGTTTTCCAGATAGAACATTCTGATTTCATCATGGGTGTGATTGGTTATCCTTGGAATGATCCTAGATTAACTATCATTGAAGACATGTTAGATTCCTTTGCACTGATGTGACAAGATTCACCGATATAGGTGAGGGAGATTTCATGGGGGGATACGTGGGTTTTATGTGTTGGAGGCCGAATCCCATCTTCCATTAGTTGTTGAGTGTGTCCCTTGATGTATCAGGCTCATTAGTCTTCTGGATTATTTCAACTATAGATGGTTTAATGGAAGTCTTCCCCAAGGAAATTATGGTAATACATCCAAGTTGTGAGATGGATAATTTTATCAAATTGTATCCCAATATCACTATAATATCTTTTATGGAAAATTGGGAAACTCTTAATGAGCTCTGGGATCATCAATTGTTATTGGAGGCCCTTTATGATAAGAGTTTTGTCAGACCTAGTGGGTCACCATAGGTAGCACTACCGTTGTTTGTAAGAATGGATGATGGGAGCCTATGGGTTTATGTGGATTATTTTCACCTTAACTGTGAAAAAATAAAGAACATGTACCCATTTCATAGGATTCATGGCCACTTGGTCATGTTATGAAGCCTGAGATGATTCTTAACGATTAATCATAGGTCTGGCTACCACCAGTGGAGAGTTTGTGATTATGATATTCTGAAGCTAGAATTCCTTTGTCGCTATTGACACTATGAGTTCCCAGTGAAACCTTTTGGTGTGATCAATTCCCTTATTGTGTTTATGTATTTGATAATCCATATCTTACATCATTATATATACCAATGTTTTGTTGTATTCTTCGATGACATACTTGTATACAATATGTCATAGGAGGAGAATGATGTGCATTGGAGGATGGTCCTAGATTTTAATCAGGATAACTATCTTTATGGTATCATCTTAATGTTATAGAAATAGATTCATGAGATTCACTTCATAGGGAATGAATTTATGATCATGGATTAAATATGGACCTGGAAATGATTTATTCAGTGATTTCTTGGGATCCATCCAAAAGTGTGTCATAGGTGATGAGTTTTGATAGATTGGAGTGGTACTATAAGAGGTTTATGGTAGAATTCTCCCAGATTGTAACCCATTTGACCAACCTATCACATAAAGGGTAGTAATTTACCTAGACCTAGTAGTGTCATAGTGAATTTTAGGATTTGAGGTTGAGGTTGAAATGTGATCCTATTTAGAGACAAGCAGAGGATGGTTTGGCATATTTAGTGTATTGTGATGCCATAGGTGATGGGATAAGCTATGAGTTATTCAAAGAGAGGTATTTATCAAATATAGATTGTGGTAGTTGAGTCCCCATTAGAATAACTATCAATATCATGACCAATATCTAGTAGTTGTAGTCCTTTCTCAAAAATATGGAGGCACTATCTTTTGGGAAAGCACACTGTGGATTACTTAGACCATTAGAGCCTTAGGTTCATATTCACATAGAGTGACCTAAACACGAGGTAGTGGTGTTTATTGGATTTCCTACAATACAATGACATTGAGATATTCTATACCCTAGGAAGGGAAAGGTGGTGGCAGATTCCAATAGTAGGATGTCCCACGATCTCTTGCTTAAGAGGAGTCTGAGAAGTGGGCTTCCTTACAACTGACTCTAGCTGGGAAGGATGGTGGAATGTGTCTTCTATTGATATTAGTTAATCCTACACTGTGTAATCATGTGAGATAGGCCCAATGAAGATAAATCAACTATGAAGTATTTTGGGACTAGATATCCTCATAAGATTTACCATATTTATTTTTTGAAGGAGGGAATCACATCTTCCTTTTCCATGGATTGTCTATGGTCCCAGATAGGATATAAAAGGTGGTGATTAGATATTTTTATAAATTTCATTTGTATATGCGTCAAGGTTTATAAGAGATGTACAAAGACCTTTAGTGGTTTTTTGGGCGGTCCAAAATGAGACAAAGCATGGATGACCTCGTTTCTCGGTGCCACACCGGTTAGCAGGTGAAGGATAAGGACCAGGTTCCAACATATTGGTTACATCCATTGGAGATCTTGAGGTGAAAATGGGATGGAATATACATGGAATTTGTTATATGGATTATATGGATAAAAAGTGTCCATGACTTCATTTGGGTTAGTTTTTACCTAATCACGACGTTAGAACACTTACTTTCTATTATGGAGCAGTGTTTGGTAGAGAGTTTGGTGAATTAGTACGTACATGATATTTTTCACCATCATCGGGTTCCTAAACTACTATCTCTAACTATGATGTTTAGTTTAATCATGATTATAGAGAGTCCTCTAGGTGGTATTCATGACCGAGATAAAGATATGTATAGCTTTTCTCTCCCAAATAGAAGGGCATGATGAGAACATTATCCTAGCACTAGAGGATATTCTTAGGGACTGTGTGTTAAACCATATCTAGAGATAGGAGGACCACTATCCTTTTATTCGTGTTTGGGTATAATACTTTCTACCACCATACTATCTGAATGAAACTATTTGAGGCCTCATATGGGAGACCATGCAGGTCACCCTTGTGCTAGATAGAGATCGGTGAGGAATCTCTTATTGGGATATATATGGTGCAGGCGATGAAAAAGAATCTCTAAGTCATCAGTGAGTGGATATGATATCCCAGGGAGAGCATAAATCTTACACATATCGATGTCGTAGTCCATTAGAATTCATGTCGATAATCCACATTTTATTATGAGTCTCCCTAAGATGAAGATATTATAGATTCAATTTTTGAGGAATGTTATCCCCAAGGTTCATTAGGTCATTTGATAGCTTACAGAAGATTGTTATTTTTTACCTCTTCACCCTACCCCCACGGTTGGAGAGGGTACACGAAATCTTCAATTTTTCACAGTTGAGGAGATACATGCTAGACCCCATGCACATTACTGACAAGGGTAAGCTAGACGTAGAGGAAGTCAGTACTTTTTAGAGCACCATGTGGAGATTGAGGATCTGCAAGAGAGGACCCTTTGTGGATAGACCATACCTTTGGTTAGTGTGTTATGGAAGTACTGGAGCACATAAGAGAGATCCTAGATGTGGGATAGAATGATGAGGGCTGAGTATCCCAATATTTTTGTTTAGTTATTACATTTTTGTGATGAAATGATTAATAGAGGAAATGATGTAAAACCCATTTTTCCTTGTAGGGAATTTTAATATATCTCAAAATATTTTTCGGTGTCAGGAACTGAGATAGCATGTTATTCCTAGACCCATTGTTCTTTGAATTTAATGGATAATAATATTAAATATGTTTCATATTATACCCACATTATTTGTTATTGAAAATGTAATAACTTTTAAAAAGGGTCTCAGATCTAAAATCTGATACCATAGTTGAATCCAAAATGTGTGGTTTACCCTTGATGTGTCCTAAAATGGGTTGGCATGGGACGGTCAAATAAAATAGCCAACTGGATTATTTATTAAAAAAATTATGCTGAAATAACCTATATAATTATAATTATAGTGGATATATAGGGTTGTCAATATACCCATGGGACCTTTTAGAGGATATATCTTCCACATTCTCATTGTCGAATCATGATTAGATGATGACGAGCCTCAAGATCTAGGCGAATCAAGGTGTAGAAAATGAAATGAATTCCATAGTTCATTGGAGAACAAGTTATTTAGAAAAGAACAATCCAAATTTTTTATTTTTTCTTTATTTATTAAATATATTGAGCATGATCAAAAAATATCTCCTAGACTGTGTTAGTTTCAAACCTTTTCATGCGTTGACGTTCAAATTTTAAATTGATTTTTTTAGTATTCCCACTCAAGGCATTCCAATTTTTTTAAAGAACCTCTAGACAATTATTTTTTCACATATTTTTTCATGTGATTTAACCCATCCTATATTCAAATTTTTCATAGATTAGAATATGTGGTTGTGATTTTAGATTTCAGGGTAACACTGAGCATTATTGGACCCCCATATTCGTGGTGGAATTATGTGTAATGAATAGTTTGGAGAATTAGGAATGGATGAGGACTTTTTTATGGATTTATGTGATTCCACTAATGATTGGAAAACTGTAGAAGTGATAGGAGATGGCTGGAGGCACGACAGCATGATGCGGCTTCGTGTGGGTTTCTTACAGATTAATGAAACTCAATTTTTGTCCACTGGATGAATAGAAATGATATAAAAAAGTCTTACAATTAAATTATTGAGTGTGATAGAGGTGGGACTCAATTATGTGGGTATGTATATAGAATTTAGAAAGGATATCTAGGATTATATGAAAAAACTGGCTGATTACTATGTAGTATAAAGAACACATGACATGTAGCCAAATGGTTATGGCAGTTATGGTTTTAGGTGAGTTAAATATCACATTCAATGTGGGACCCCCATACACCTTGTGTGACTCAGTATTGATGACCTTGTATGTACTCAAAGAGTAAACGAACACAGGAATGGTAAGGTACATGTTGTGTAGTAGCTCATGGTAAGGGTACATAGAAACAACCTAAACGACAGGCGTAGAACCCCATACTAAAGGAAAAACTATGTACTAAAGTACATAGATACATAAAACCTTACACAGACAATATAGGGATCACATGAAAGACCCTGAGTGGCAGAGTCACACCATATAGGGATACCTAGGTATTGATCTATGTATTGACAAGTACACGAGCAGTAGGAATGAAGTAAACACATTCCATGTAGGTCCCCTTACACATAGTGCACCCATCATTTCTATTTAAGGAACCTTCTACCTCTTGTATCTCATGTCTGTGGACTCATATTTTCGCTCTCTAGTAGTATATACATTATTTTTACATTAAAAACCAGATGATATTATTTTTAGTATATTTTGTGATACGAATAGATGGGTCCTATGCATGATGCTTATTTAGGAAGCACTCGGCCATGGATGTGATCAGGCAAGATTATTAGAGTGGTACCCCCTAACAGACTAGAGCATAAGTCATCTATATACTAAGTGGTACCCCCTACGGAATTAGTGTGTGGGCCTTCAGTCTTATGAGTTGTGCCTTCTAATTGAATTAGGGTTCCAGTCTACTATTTATTGAGTGGAACCCCTTACGGAGTTAGGGTGCAGGTCCTCTATCTATTGAGTGGTACCCCCTATGGTGTTTTGGTGTGGTTCCTCTATCTAATGAGTTGTACTCCATTGTGGCATTATAGAGAGAGTCCTTTAGCTACTGAGTGGTACTCCCCTTTGGAGTTAGGGAATGATTCATATATCTATTAAGTGGTACCACCATGGCCTAAATATGTGGGTCCTATATCTACCAATTTTGACACCTATAGGATAGGTTACATTTCCTCATTACACAAATCGTCCCCCTCTACACACTGGAGAATGATTCCTATGAATAGAGATTATTCCCCCACAAACTATATGACATAATGTTGAAGGGTTGACCCTCCATAGAGTTATGTTTATGGACAGGCATTATTGACGGACCTCTTGGAACTGTTGGCACTCCTTCCTAGGTTGAGTAATGAGAATTAGATCCCCTATCTCTCTTGTTTGTGATTCTTTTATTGCGAATATATATGTGTGTGTGTGTGTGTGTGTGTGTGTTTGTGTGTGTGTACTTAGATTTTGTTACATTATTAATTTGGATTTAGATGTATATTTCTATTGTGTCTCTTACTGATCCCCTTCATATTTATGTCTGCCTTGCTAGGTATGTATATACTCACCCCTACATGGGCCTTTCCCACATGTTTCATGTTTTATGATGATTATGGATAGGTCGCTAGTGATTATCAAGGATCCTAGAGATACTGTGGGAAATTTGACTACATACAATGGATAGAGATTAGAGATTAAGAGATGGGATGTCTTAGTATATAAAATTCAATTTTTTTAGGTTTGGAAAAATTTCATTTATGTAATATTTCCATTTTATTTTCTGTTTACAATTTCATACTATTTTACTACCTATATATTTTCTATATGCATGGATTTTTTCCTAGATATTTCATCTTTTAATAATATTACTCTACCCCTCTACATAAAGGTTGTTGGGTTCATGCATACAGGTATAGTAGGAAAATATCTCCCATATTAGTTATTTATTTAAGTGCTTTCTCCAGCCCATGGCCAATGGAGATGGGCCTGGATTAATTGTGGATCGACCCCCATTGGGTCGGGTTATTACATGTCATAGATTTCATCATTGTGGATTGTAAAAAAAAATCCATTAAAATTGAATTAGAACTTTATAAATTATCATATAATATCGATTATAGTACCTTATATGATCCAGTAATTAGAAAATTTGTCAAAATAATAGATACCAATGCCACTTTTAAAAAACTAGTTCAATGCGATAATGATTACTTACACCAAATGTTTAAAAATTGTAAAAACTAACTAATATATTTAAGTATATAATGAATATAAATGAGGAATATAAATCATTATGTCTATGAATATATTTATTTTGTATGTATTTAATGAGCATAATTTACTTATTCTGGACACATGGTGAAAGTGAAAAATGAATCCAGACCGTGGTAAGTGTTTTCATCTCAAATTCCACTCTTTGAGACACGTTTTGTTTTGTGCACCAAATTCCATTTAGATATTTTATGTACATTCTATTTGAGATATCATATCATTAATTTTATTTTAATTATGGTATATTTTTGATCAATTTCAAGACAACTATTTTAATGGGTTTTTATTTAAATGTTTCTAAAATAGAAAGTGTTATTTGTCTAAAACATTAATTCCTTTTGACATTATTATGTTACGCACCATGTTTTCCATTAAATGGTGTAATCACTTCCCATGTATATATCTTAATCATTTATTTTTTTTATTCATGGAAAATATTTAAAAAATTTATTTCTTTTCATCCAATGATATTTTACTCAACTATTACCCCTTTATTAAGGGTTCTTGTTAAATTTACTTTTATTCATCGAGTTATGGCCATTGTATTTAACATAATCATTTGATACAGTCATCCATTTTTTATATTATTTCATATTCTATATTTTTTTAATGTACATTTATACCACATAAATACATTTTTTGAAATACTTCATTCTTCAATGGTTATGTTTATCATATGGAATAATGATATATCAAGTATCCACTCCATGAGTTGAATTGTTTCATCATAAACACCATTATTTAATTCAAGGGTTCTAAAAACCTAAAATTTTATAAATTTTAATTTCTATACCCTATAGGAGAAAATATATTTTTTTGCAAAAGAATTTGTTTTACTCTTTATACAATGTGGGTTTTAAAGAAAAGTATTTTTCAAGATATTTAAAAGGGGGTTTTTATTAAATATCATCTATTTTGTGACCCTATATTTGTTTATTCAAGATAAAATTTATGTATTTTCAAGGAAATATTGTTAATTTTTCATTTAAAAAATCATGGAGTTTTAACTACACATTGTGAAAAAAACATTTAGAAGGGACCCATAAATTCATCATTTACATCATTGATAAATTGGTTTCAAAAATATATTTTTTGTTTTCACTTCAATATCTATTTAATTTTCAAAATAATTTAACATAACAATGTTTTTTGTATCATTATTTATACACAACTATATTTTTATTTTTGGGGGAATTAACTCACAAAACTAAAAAAATCCAATTCCCAAACTATTCTTTGGTGATACAATTGAATAAGTCTTTTTTAAGGATGTTTTACCTTCTATGTAATAATTCTTATAGGTTTTCTTTTTTAAAATTTGGATATTGTTCTTTTGAAACCATACACCTTATTTCATTTCATTTCTTATGATAACATTATTCAACCATTGAATTATTTTTATACTCATTTTTCTAGTGTGAATATCACATTTTATAGAATTCAAATAAGATAATGTTTGTCACGAAAGAATTATATTCTACAGAGACGATGAAAGGTACTAACATTCAATGTGTAGTTATTATTATATAGTTGATTATTGAAAAGTTAACTGTGTATTTTTTGATCATCCACCTTCATTTTCAAAATGTTTTATTATCATTTTACCCCATTAGTTTACATATGGATACATTTTGACATTATTGATGATCATTTACTGCTAATACAAGTTTATTATTTTTCAATAGTCTATATTACTCATTATATGTATAGTCGCGTTTTTCATCAACTAGAGGCTCCTCAGAGAATGGTATAAAATGTCTTGTTCACTTTTATGGTGAATGAATTTGAATTTGAAAAGTTATGGGAGGGGACACAAATTATATAGTTCTTTAATGCATCCACAAGTCTTATAATACACACCACTTTGTGTTTTGGTGTATACCTCTCCCCATATCATTATTATTCCTTGAAAAATATCCTTAAAACCCCATTTTTATGTCCAAAATTATATATTCCATCATTATGTGATCAATAATTATTTTTATACTTGTTTTTGTTTATTTTTATGGATATAGTATTCCCTAAGTTTTTAGTTGATCATGGTATTATTTAGATTATTTACTCCATCAATATTATGTATTCCATGCTTATGTTTTTTCCACCTCTAATTATAAGATTCCATTAATATGTGTTTTATCTCACAAATTTATTTTATTTATATTAACCATGTTAAAAAGGTAATTAGTTCATGTGATATGTTTATTTGGATATAATATGTGGAATAATATGGGGGAGATTCTGAAGTATTATCATTAATTAATTTGTTTCTTATGTAATGGAAAAAAATTTATTGGATGAGGAAGACATATGATTTATTAAATTATTATTTGTTCTAATTCTCTAAATATATGAGCCAAAAAATATATTTGGGGACATAAGAGATGAAACAATAATTATTTATTGGTTAATTAAGGATGTTCATGTCATATATTTAAGACCTTGTACCAAAGAGAGTATATAAAGTATGTGTTTATGGAACTGAATCTAGTGTATGGGTCTAGGGCATCATAGATTGTGTCAGATCAAGGTTTAGAAAGCATTAAGAGACTGGGCTATTTATCGGGGATAATTTAAGGGTTGATAATTTCGGGTTGATCATAATTTCAATGGTGTAGATAACCCTTTGGGATAATTTTGGGGTTAAGAATAAGGTAATAATACATATTTTATTGGGGGATTAGGATAGTAAATCTTTCAGGAAAAAACTTTGGATAAGTTTAATAGAGAATTCTAAGTATCTGATAACATCCAAATGTTTATGTAATGTAGATAATGTGTAATTCTCATAGAAATTACACCTCTGTTTGGATAATACAATATGATGTGAGCTCTAGAATAGATGTACCTAGGGGTAATAAACCCAAAATGGGGGGGATTGGGTGTTAACTAGATTATGACCTATTGTATGACAAATTAGCCTAACATCACACTTAGCTTGACACACCTGGGGGATATTTATTTGGCAAATTCAGATTCCCTTTATGAGCTATTATGATGGATTTCATTATGTTTAGGTTAGATAACCTATATAATGTTACCACAGATAACATAGATAGATATTTATAGATTCATATGTTAAGATACATATTAATAGAAATTCTTTGTCCTAGAAAAAGAATATGTAAAATTTTGAGAGCCTATATTTCAATGATATTTTGAAATAGTAATTAAGTACCTTAATGGATATTTGGTATCTCTATTTTTGGATTAGTTTAAGAAGTATGAGATAACCCAACTAAATGTGACATAGGTTGCACTAAGAATGATATATGTTATACTATGAGTGATATCAATTGAGTCGAGTGTGAAACAAGTTGACATGTAAGAAGTATAGGATAATATAATAGTCTTATAAAGTGATACATCTTGAGGTTAAATTTTCCAATGGTTATTTATGATAATTATCTTATAATGATCATCACTAATGTTAACTATTTTTGAAAATCACATGTTGATGTTTGATGATTATGGTTGTATTTGTTATCAATTTATAAGATGGAATAAAAAGTCAATGTATGATTAATTACTCTATGATTTGTGATTAATCATAAAAATAGAGACATTGAAAGAGTATGAGAGATACTCAATAATATTAGTGATGATTCTTGGATATTTTTTATGGTCTCAGTAGTTGTCATTTGGGAAGGAAATTTTCCATTATTTTGGACGATTCTAGGAAAATTTTATGGTTTTATCTAATTTCATTTAATGTCAGTCTTGGAAAATTATCCTTGTAAATAAGATGATTGTTGAACTGTTTTTAAATTCCAAAGACAATTTTCATTGATGACACATTGTTTCCATAAGATAAAGATGAATATTACTAGGAAGAAATATATTCTTTTATTTTTTTGATGAGGATTATTCTAATATGAAGTCCATGAAATTAAAATATTATTTCATGATGATATGAAGGTTTATATGAAAAATAAAATTCATATCATGAAGGAATTAATGAATACCATATAAAATGTTATTTTACATGATGATTAATGAATAAGATGAAGATGGTTGGTTTGAAAGTCTGAATGATGAATGAAGAAGTCATGGAATTATTATACATGAATTATTTTAAGTATTATGAAAAGGCCTCATATTAAATAATGGGACCAACCCACAAGACAAACCTTATCCATGTTCAAACAAGTCATTCATGATACCCCTAGGTTAACCGTGCCCTAGGGATCATCTTGGGAGATCCAGTGGTTGGGTGGGGAAACAGATTGACTATATGGTGTGGTTAGGCTAATCTGTAAGGAGAACAGGGAGTGCATTCCTAGATGTACACATAAGGATGGTCTAAAATTATAAGAACCTAATTTTTCATTTGATGTATTATTTCTTCTTTTCTTTTTTTCCTTTGAGTTCTTTTCTAGAAAAAATGAAATTTGGGAATACTACTGGAATATTTGGATAGACACTGTGTATTACCAAGAACATGCCATGTAGTATGTCCGTGTGTGAAGGGAATAAATGGAATGTGGGAATGCCGGCAAGGAAAAGAGGAAAACCCAACTACAGGCCATGTACATTATAGTACACGTCGTGTAGTCATGTCGGTAGGTTCTTCAATGTAAGTTGGCAGATGTCATCCCCCAATTGAAATGTAAAATGATAAAACTGATGTGTATATGGAATTAAACACTTTGTAAATTATTTTTTCTCTTAAAACATGATATAGCCTCATTCTTCTATTATTTAGAGAAATGGATCACCCGAGGAACTCAAGAGGAGTGTTAGAACATCATCCTTTTCCCAGTGGATCATCCAAACTTTGAATCAGTCACCATCAGTCTCATTTGAACCCAAACGTTATGCTCTTAATTACATTGAAGCCATTCCTAGTGATTTTAGTTCTCAACTAAGTTATTTATGGTTGAGTAACTATTCTATTTTCGTATATCTATACCGTTATTGCTTGAATTGGAAGTCGAGGATGGATCAAGAGAGTCATTCTATGACGATGTAGGTTGTCTAATGCTATTTTTTTAATGTTAAGTTGTTTATAGGTTTGTTTTTCCGCACGCCCATGTTTATGGTGTCACATGATTGAGAATTACCCATGTTAATACCTAATGACTTTGATGTGATTGGGTAAATTAATTCAAGCATGATTAGGCTTATTTGGGTTTGAATAAGGCCACCTTGTCACACCCCTACCCATGTTTTGGTCTTTATTAATTATTTTCTTTATCTTTTAAAATTTTATCCAGGTTTGGGTTGAATCTCATACAAGATTGTTGAGTTTTGTTAAAAAAAAGTGTGTGTTTTCAGTTGATGACATTGGGCGCACAGGCAGAGCATGTTTTGGGAATCCCGCATGGCTTCACTCAGGCTTAGACATGATTTGCCTATCTTTGGAAATTTAAAATGAGTAGATTTTGTAATTTTTCGTGCCATTTATAATTTTTATTATTATTCAGAATTCTCTTATCATTAAAATGATGTGAATACATTTTATTTTTATTTTTATCATTTTGATTTTGATTATTATTATTATTATTATTATTATTATTATTATTATTATTATTGTTATTATTATTATTATTACTATTAATATTTGGGTCGGTGCACAGACACCACGTGGCTAGCTGAAGCCGTGCGGTTAGCCCGGGCACCTGCGTGGTTGCGACATTTGAATTGGCCAAAAAAATAAATAGAATAAATTGAAAAAAATAAAATTTAGTTAAATAAATAACAAATCGTACTGATGTTAGTGTTAATTTTTCATGGCTAATGATATTATATTATTATTAAAAAAAATTATTATTAAAATTATTCTTTTTTATCATTTCTATATTATTGTTAAAGTGGTTTTATTTTTTATTATGTGTATCATCCTTATTATAGGTTAATGTTTTATTTTATTTATTTATTTTAGTTTTATTTTTATCCATTCCTTTTCTCTTTTTTTTTTTCTTTAACCCTAAATTCTTCCTCCTCTTCCCCCATAGCCCTTGCGCACCACACCCTCTACCCAACTCCCCAACGCGTTGGTGCTCCCACTTCCCCTCCCCTTACCGACCCTACAACTATCCCGCACAAGTAGTACGACCTCCTCTTTTCCAGCACCGGTCGAGCAAACCCCCTCGTCCTAATTCCATGCACCACCCAGACCCACTGTCTGGCACCCTCCAACCACCCTACAGCGGTCTGGAACCGTCCATCCGCTCCATCTCTAACACCCATCCCCTGGCTCTCTTGCCCTGCACCGACCTTGACGCCAGCCTCTCGCCTCTAGCCGGCCGTGACGCCCCCCTCGTCTCCCCTTCCCTGAACCGACCACCCCATACACCCTCAGGGTGCCGCCCGCGCCACACAGTTGGCACCCGCCGCGACACCGTTTTGCACCGGCAGGCAGTTGATGTGCGCCACTCTGTCGATTCTTCGGTTCCATGCTCTTTCCATTTTCCCGGCCAACAACATCTTCACCGGACATCCTTCTGTAATGCCTCTAGTTTTTCCATGCGGTGCCCCGCGACCCCCTTGCTACATTTTCATATAGCCGCCATGCACCCCCTAGCTGAGTTACCGACGTTGTCCCCCTTATCTGCTCCGTCTAACCCCCGCCAGAGTGTCTTGCACTCTATTCCGGCCATAGACAACCCCTGTTGGTTTGCACTACCCCTTTATGACTGTGGACGACCCGCTGGTCAAGTGCATCTCCACGTTGAGGTGAGGTTCACACTGTTTCTTGCCTGAGTACTAGATAATTAATTTTGCATGTTTAGTGATTAATGAGTTCAGTGTGAAGTTTAGTTTTTAAATGAACATATTTTTCATTTTATATCTTGTTGCATGATCATGTAAATTAAGGTGTGTTTTTTTTTTAAATCAATCATGATCTGTTTAATCGCTTTTTATAAATTGTGCAATTATTTTATTTTACTATGTAAAAGGTGCATATTCTGTTTTAGTAGGACGTGGGAGTGAATTTGACAAAAAATTCATTCGCTGAATTAGTTTTGTTTAGGTAAACCTATGGGTTTCTCTTTGGAAATGTTTTATAAATATTAAAGTAGTTTATTAAATAGTACATATGGTGAAAATTATGTTTTCAAAGCATGTGGAGGTGGGTTTTGCACCATTTTTTCATTTGGTTTGTTTTATATCAGTGTTTATCTGTTTCTCATTATTGTTCAGTTGTTGTATCATGTTAGTAAGGAAAACCCATGATATTGTGGTCATCGGCTTACGCGTGCTTGTGCGCCTGTGCGTTGCGTGTCATGTCGTCGTGTTCGAGCTGTGAGTCGAGGTAGGTCCCCCACAACACTCACAATTAAATTTAGAATTTATCAATTGCTTAATATTTCATTGATTTTCGATAAATGAGAAATAATATTAGATAATTATTTTTTGGAATAATTATTTGATGTCAACGAAGCTGTTAATTTTATGCACGTCACTTGAATCATTTTCTTGATGAATTGACACACAATAGTGAATGAATGCCGGTTTGGACTTTAAACATAATTCATGAACATTCAAGTGTGGTTTTGGTTTCATGTTAAATGATTTCTTTTGAAGCATGAGCAAATTTTTTGGTTTCTTTTGAGAGATGACATTTTCCATTTTGAAAGTTACGTAACGCCCGTTTAGTACTTTAATAAAATAAATTATTTTGAAAACTCTCTTTGGGGTGACTCATTGGTGATCTTTCAATGTACATTGGTTGTGTGATTTGTTGTGTGTGTTGTTGTGTGTGTTGTCCATGAATTGTGGTTGGTTACTTGATTGACATTGTTTACTCGCCCATATTTTATTATAGTACTCGTCATGGGAACCTAGAAAAGAAGTGAATTTTTTATGAATGATTGGTGCACTAGTTTATTTTATGCACTGGCTAGTGGCCAATAGCCGGGAGATGTTTTGTTATTATTATTGCAATGGGATTTGGCCCCTTGACTAGGAAAGGTTGGGAGATGGTCAGGCATTAGGGTTTTATGACGTTATTGAGTAAGGAATGCCTTCAGGATGAGGCACATGTATAGAACGTTCTCGATTGTTCCCGAGCTCTTAGGTTTGACCCATGTTTTCTTCTGTGCTTATTTGTCTGTGGAGAATGATTGAGGTTCCTAGATCAGTTTGTGGTCCCCATTTTCTACTTTTCCATTTCCTATATTGTGTGTTTTGTGTTGACTATGGTTTTCCTCTTGATTATCAACTAAAATTTTGATTTTTAATTGTCGTGAAAATGTTTTTAAAAGGTAATGGACCTTTTCCTTCAAATCATAATTTCTTTCAATTAAAAAGGGAAATGACTATTACTTGTTATAGAAATGAAAGAGTAGGTGGGAATAAATATTTTATATTATTTAGTTCAAAACTGGGATTAGTAAATTATTTATTTAAAGGCAGTGTTTTGGGAATAGTTTTTTGGGTCTGCGTACTAAGTTTTAATACTCGTGCCTATAGTGTTTTCTTATTTTTAGTTTCTCTTTCAGGTTCCATCTCCGATTTGGATTGCCCTGAGAAACACTTGGTTTGTATTTTAGAGAGTTACTCTCAGGGTGATGTGGAGTTTTTGTCATGGTCAGCTTAGTATGTGTTGTTGGACGTCCTTTCTCTTTTATGACGTCTATTTATTTTGTGTTGTTCTATTTTATTTCAACTACTTAGTTCATTTTTATTGGGAGAAATGATTCCCCTATTGTTCTTTGTTGATGCCCTGGTCCTTGTCGCCAGCCCAATAGGATCAGGAACACCTCTCAGGCCTTTCCACTGATCGGCTCGGGAGACCGGTCTTGGGTCAACCTGGGTTGTTTCCTAAAAAATGGAATTAGAGGAGGTCGAATCATAATCGGACCTTGTTTTTCAGAGTGCCTATAATTATATGGGTTTGTCGTGGTAGAATGAGTAGAATTTTCAAGAATTGAGGCGTAAGGATTGGAAGGACTTTATGAACCCCTGCTCGTTCCTTACCTCAGGTTACCATGGGAAGTCTGGGTTTTTGGGGTCTTTTTTGTTCGTCTAAATTGTTTTATATTAGGAAATGAAAAGGGAGTTGGGAAAGTATCCCGATGAGCTCAAAGGGCCTGGAATGTCATGTGGATCTAGGGATAAATCCCTAGAATGCTCTTTGTTATGGTGGTGTTATTGGCATATGGCCACCAACCATACGTCTCAGTCTCCCATCGGCACTAGTTTCCCCCTAGTAAATGATTTGGGTTTTCCTTAATTCTGAAAGTCATTGTGAAAAGAGTTATTTTGGTATTTGAAAAGAAAATTTCCATGATTGGATTAAGTTATGTATTTCCTTGTTCCATAGTGTTCCACCTCACTAAGGTTTTTTGAATGCCCACGGTGCTGCTTCAGGTGGTGTGCCCTTAGAAAATTCTACAGTTGATCAACCTATAGACTATGTTATGGAATTCCAGATGCTGAACGCTCCCCTATTTTGTGGTCATGTAGATCCTCTTAAGGCAGATGAGTGGTTGTAAAATATTGAGAGGAACTTCAGTTTTATTGGGTTTCTTGAGTTATTGAAGATGAGGTTGGATACCTTTTTGCTTAAAGGTCTAACCTGTAAATGGTGTAAGTCCATGTCTCGAAGAAAGCCTCGAGAAGATCTCACATGGGAGTTCTTTAAGTATTTGTTTATCCAAAAATATTTCTATGAGTTTCCGAAGAATGAGGAAAAGGATGGAGTTGTTTTT
The DNA here is from genome assembly GCA_963277665.1 of Viscum album. Classification (NCBI taxonomy): domain Eukaryota; kingdom Viridiplantae; phylum Streptophyta; class Magnoliopsida; order Santalales; family Viscaceae; genus Viscum; species Viscum album. The sequence goes on from OY728141.1 coordinate 233,705,784, forward strand.
TCTTAAGTAGGGTGTTGAATAGGTACTAGAATTATATCAATGTTTTTAGACATATTTCCATACGACCAATGATTTTTTTTGCAAATAATCCCAAAAAGGCATGGAAATTTGAGTTTGGGATCTAACGTAAACTGCGGTCGAAAGTTGTAGAGCCCCACCTACCCACCTTGTCGGATTTTTTGGGGAATTCCTTTCTAGCTGAAGTTGAGTTAGCAGGAGGACATGAGGTGATGAATCCTCCCCCTTACTTGGGAAGTAGTGTAGAGGATGGCTATATAAAGAATGGTAAATGACTGGATGCTGATGGATCTACACTACTGGAAATCAGATCTTTCCCAACACTTATATACACCCTTTCCCAACGGTTCTCCCAAACCGTTGGGAAAGGGGGGTCTTTCCCAACGGTTTGGGAGAACCGTTGGGAAAGGGGCCTCAAAACACCCCTTTCCCAACGGTTTGGGAGAACCGTTGGGAAAGGGGGGGTCTTTCCCAACGGTTTGGGAGAACCGTTGGGAAAGACCCCCTTTCCCACCCCTTTCCCAACGGTTCTCCCAAACCGTTGGGAAAGACCCCCCCTTTCCCAACGGTTTGGGAGAACCGTTGGGAAAGACCCCCCTTTCCCACCCCTTTCCCAACGGTTTGGGAGAACCGTTGGGAAAGGTCACTCTTTCCCAACGGTTCTCAAGAACCGTTGGGAAAAAGCATCAAAAAAATTCAACATTCGGCCAACAACTTTACACCCAACCAGAACCTATCCCAACGGTTTTGAAAACCGTTGGGATAGGTTCTTTAATTTTTTTCAAGATCCACTAACCGAGAACATTATATAAATCAAAATTTAATATAATTATGATAATACATATATATATTTATGAAATTATGTTTACAAAAGTGATGTTAGCTTAGTGGTTAAGTCGTTCGATTATAAACGAGGGGTCCTGGGATCAAATCCCAGCGGATGTTTTATTTTTGGAATTTATATACCAACGGTTCCATTACTGTTGGTATAGATTTCATATTACCTATACCAACGGTTCCCAAAACCGTTGGTATAGGTCTATACCAACGGTTTTTGGAAAACCGTTGGTATAGACCTATCCCAACGGCTTACTTGGCTACGGTTCTCCAAACCGTTGGTATAGGTTATACCAACGGTTTGGAGGCCTATACCAACGGTTCCAAACCGTTGGTATAGGGTATTTTTCCAGTAGTGCTAACAGAGGAATCAAGAGGTCTTCTGACCTTCAGTCATATTCTTCACAACACAATGTTATGATCTATCACCAGTGTGGAAGGTAGGGTAACAAGAATCCTATGTGCCTGAGTGATATGAGGCCCTGCCACACCTATGGACTTCTGGGTCACTTGCATCAATTCAGCCGAGGTGTTTCCAAGAAGTGCACTGAAGACAATCCTAGCTCATCGAAGGTAACTTCATCCTTCCAGATAAAGTATTACTATGATTGGGATTAGATTGGGGTCTTCCCTTTGTAGTGTTACATGGATGTTGTAGTTGTCCTTTATAGCATTTTGTGTTGCTTCTTTTCTGTCAGTTGTAAGAATGGATATTGTCAAACCTCTATAAAACCATTATTTTATTGGAACTGTGTTTGGTGAAATTATGGTTATTGTGTTATTTTTGGGAATATTTGAAACATGTCTGCAAGGTAGGAGATTCTTCAATCATCGGTGGTCTAGCCATACGTCTCATTGTAAAGCTGGCGCATAGTCAGGAGAACCCCAGCTGTGAAAATGGGCATTGGTTTAACATTTTTTCTTTGTGTGGATTGGTTTGTGTCCATCTGAGGGGGTGATGATATTGATATAGCAATAGTGGTAGTTTTGATACTCTATCAATTCATCTATTCACTTCTTTCCCCCTTGTGGTGGGGGTTTTTGGTCAGTGTGGGGGGTTTTCATGTTCAGTTAACCTCATAAGTTCTTATGGTTGGGAGACCCACACTGGGTCTCGTAGAGTTACACCTGAAGTAATTTAGTGTTATCCCGATCGTTATGGTGGGGAGTCCATTAAGGCCTCCCCGTGTCAGAATCAGAGTTTTGTTCCAGGTATAATTTTGTGTGGGGGGTGGTCTCGTGCGAAACCACCCAATTTTATGTTCTTACTCTTGATTAAACGTTGGGATTGGAGTACACCTAACGATTATGTTCGAGTAAGATTTTTGGAATAGGTTTCGGAGGTGGTTTACGTTCATTCCTTCCTTGGTTGAAATTGATTATTTGGGTTCTTCTCTGATCGGATGTTAAGGTGATCTTGTTTTATGGATGAGTTCTGTGTCATGGGATTTCAGTGTCTTTTTGGATCGCTCAACTGGATGCGCTTAATCTTTTGGAGGTGGGTGACACATAAAGAGTTTTATCTTTGGTTATAGATATTTTTGTGTATTTCCAAGGATGGAAAGCATTATGGTGGGTAGAATTGTCATTCTCATACCTGTGTTTTGGTCTTTTTAATTATTTTCTTTGGATTTTAAATTTTTTGTCGATGTTCAGGTTGAATCCTGAACGAGATTGTTTAGTTTTGTTAAAAAGTGCTTATTTTTCAGTTCACGTCATTGGGGGAAATGGCGGAGCACCTTTTGGGATTCCCACACAACATTTCCTAGGAATCGACATGATCCACCTGTCTTTGGAATATTAAAATGAGTAGATTTTGTAATTTTTTGGTGCCATTTACAATTTTTATTGTCATTAAGAATTCAATTATTATTAAAATTATGTGTATAATTTTATTATTTTTATTTTTATCATTTTGATTATTATTATTATTATCACTATTAATATGTGGGATGATGTGTGGGCACAGCACGGCTAGCAGAAGCTGTGTGGTTAGCCTGGGAACCTGCGTGGTTGTAACATTTGAGTTGGACAAATAAAAATAAATTGAATGAATTGAAAATTTTAAATTTAGTTAAATAAATAATTTACAGCAGTGATTTTAGAATTAATTTATCATGGATAATGATATTATATTATTATTAAAGAATTTTTATTATTAAAATTTTTATTTTTATCATTTATATTTTATTTTTAATGCGATTTTATTTATTATTATGTGTATTATCATTATTATAGATGAATTGTTTTTTTAATTAATTTATTTTTGTTTTATTATTAACTTTACATTTTTTATTCTTTTACCTAACCCTAACTTCTCCCTCCTATTCCCCATAGCCCATGTGCGCCGTACCCTCTCCCCAACTCCCCATCGCGCCGCAACTCCCTCTTCCCCTCTCCTTGCTGACCCTCCAGCTGTCCCAAATGAGTAGTCCAGCCACCTATTTCCCTAAACCAGTCGAGAAATCCCTATAGCCTTGTTCTGTGTGCCACCCAGTCCAGTTGTAGGATGCCCTCCATCCACACTACCCTAGTCTGGGGCCCTCCAACTACTCCATCTCCAGCACCCAGCCTCTGCCTCTCTTGCTCTACACCGACCATGACGTTGACCTCTCGCCTCCAGCAAGCCATGATGCCCACCCCGGACTCCCCTTCCCTGCACTGACCACCCCGTACACCCTCAGGCCACCACCCATGCCAAACAGCTGTCACCCCACATGGTGCATTTTTCCGAAAGACGTCGTGCACCCCCTTACCATGTCATTTGCATCATCCCCCTTCATTGATATTTCTAGCCCCCGCCAGAGCATCATGTACTCTTTTCTCACCAGCGACAGTCCCAATGGGTGGCGCCGCCCCATTCCGACTGTCGCGCGACCCCGCGGGTCAGGCATGTCTCGACATCGAGGTGAGGTTCACGCTGTTTCTTGCATCAATCATAGATAATTAATTTGGAATATTTTGTGATTAATGATTATGTTGAAAAGATTAGTTTTCAAATGCACTTATTTTTCCTTTTATATCCTATAGCATGCTAATGTGAATTAAGGTCTGTTTTTGATGAAAACCAATCCTGAGCTATTTAATCACATTTTATAAATTGTTCCATTAGATTATTTAACTGTGCAAGTGGTACGTATTATGTTTTAGTAGTATGTGGTTGTGAATTTAAAAAATAAATGATTTCTTTGAATGTGTTTTGAATATGTAAAGCTATGGGGTTTGCTTTGAAATTGTTTTATAAAATTTAAAGTGTTTTATTAAGTAGTACAAATTCTGAAAATTATGTTTTGTAAGAATTTCGAAGTTGTTTTTGCACTGTTTGTTCATTTTTATTGTTTTAAGTTATTTTAATGTGTTTTTAGTTGTTGTACAGTTTTTCAGCATGTCACCCAAGAAAACATGTGATATTTTGGTCATCGGATTGCACGGGATTGTACGCCTATGTGAGGTGTGTCTTATCATCATGTTCGAGCTGCCAGTCGAGGTAAGTCCCCCACTACACTCTTTTTTAATTTAAAATTTATTAATTACTTAATATTTCATTGATTTTTGATAAATGAGAAGTAAAATTAGATAATTATTTTTGGGAAAATATTTGATTTAAACGGAGATGTTTATTTTATGTATGACACTTAAATCATTTTATTGATGAATTGACACAAAATAGTGAAAGAATACCCATTTTTCCTTTGAACACAATTCATGAACATTCAAGTGTGCTTCTGGTTTGATGTTAAATTTTTTCTACTGACGCATGAGAAAATGTATTGGGTTGTTTTGAGAAATGATGTTTTCCCTTTTGAAAGTTATATAAGGCCCATTTAGAATGTAAATGTAATAAATTATTTTGAAAACTCTCTTTGGAGTAACTCAAGGGTGATCTTTCACTATACATTGGTTGTGTGAGTTTTTGTGTGTGATGTTTGTGTATTATAGCTAGCTACTTGATTGGCATTGTTGACTCAACCCTGTTTTCTTTCAGTACACTTCATTGGAACCTAGCCTAGTCAGTTAATTTTCTATGAAAGATTGCTGCACTAGTTTAGAATAAGAACTGGCTAGTGTCTCATTGTAGGGAGATGTTTTGTTTTTATTATTTCTATGGGATTGTGCCCCTCGACTAGGCCAGGTAGGGTGAAGTTTGGGCATTATAACGTTATGAATTCATTGAGTAGGGCATGTCTTCAGGATGCGTCACCTGTATAGTACATTCTAGATTGTTCACGAGCTCCTAGGGTTGGCCCAATGTTTTTTAGTGCTTATTTGTATGTGGAGGACGATTGAGGTGTCTAGTTTGGTTCCTGGCCCAAAATTGAAAATTTTCCATTTTTTTTATTATGTGTTGTGTGTGATTTTCCTCTTATTTAACAACTAAAATTTAGTTTTTTAATTGTTTGCAAATATTTTTAAATATAATGCACCTTTTTCTATTGAATATTAAACATGATTTTTTAATTAAATAGGGAAATGGACTGTTACTTGATTTAAAAATTAAAGTGTGTGTGGAAACCCATATTTTATATAATTTAGTTCAAACATGGAATTATTAAATTATTTATTTAAATTTAGTGTTTTGGGAATAGTTTTTTGTGCATGCTAACTGTGTCAGAATACTCATTCATTATCACGACCCGTTTTCGAGGCCCGTGCCGTGACTACCCCAAGCCCGCCATCCATAGGCCAGGGGCTGGCGCCTAGCACCAAGGCGTAAATCCCGGTAAAGGGAAGACATTTCATTTGTAAGTAAACCACAAACACCACAGAGCAAGCAAGCAGTAGAAGTAAACACTAAGTAAAAACTGAGTATAACAGTAAGTGCGGAAAAGTAAGGGGGCCAGAATACAAACCCAAACTGAAAGTAAAGTACAACTCGAAAGGGAAAACAACGACTGAAAAGTAAAGTCGCAGCCTCGATCCGTCCACTAGACTCCCACCTGAAGGGTGAGTACAGATAGCCTCCACAGCTCCTCGGGTCCAACCGTCCACTCCGAGTACGTCCCGCCAGTGGTCCACCTCTAGGTACCGTCCTGCTCCGCAAGCCTCAACCACGATCAGCGCTGTCCGTCATCTGAAACCAACACAACATAGTGCGGGCATAACCCGTGCAGGGGTGAGTATAAGCTACTCAGTAGGGACCCCGAGACCCCCGAAGGTCTCCCAGAATCCACAAAGGATAATCCATAGAGGAAAGATACAATCACGAAGTAACATCCGACACTGCTTAGGTATATGCCCATACATATACCTAAGTCATCAATTCTCGCTCGGCTCCAACATCCGAGCTCAAGTACAACCCAGTCCAAACTGGAAATCAAAACGTAAATCCACACAGGATAGCACAACACAATCCACAAAGGAAAGCAAATAGGATTCAGCTCACACATGAATACTTCTTTGTATGAAGATAAAGACGATCATATATTGCCACTGATTCATCTAAGCCGTTGGAACTATAAAGGATCGATAGGTACTAACCCCCGCAATGACCCACAAAGGATCTGACCCACAAAGGATCGATAGGTAACTAACCCCCGCAAAGACCCACACAGGATCAGACCCACACAGGATCTGTAGGCGCTGGCCCACACAGGACCGCTGAGCACTGACCCACGCATTATCAGACCCACACAGGATCGGTAGCACTGATCCACAAAGGATCACTGAGTGCTGTAGTCGTTGTCGAATCCACTGAGGATCTCTACACAGTAGTCGTCGAATCCACTGAGGATCTCTGCACAGTCGTCGTCGTCGTCACAGTCGCAGCCAGCACTAGGGTTCCCGCACACAACAAGCTCGTTCGAGAGGGTCCGCTCCACGAGCCGAGAGGCTGATACATCAACTGACACATAGTCCAGAGTTGATGTATCCAAATGTTCCGTATCGTCAACAGGAACTCAACGTCACAGACGGCGCATCAATCAGACACCCGGTCTGAGAGTTATTGGCTTTTTCGTCATAGGGGCCCGGTTGGTTTTTAAGTCAAAACCAACCCGACCGTACTTCACCTACATCCAAACCTCGGGCGGAGTAAGCCAAAAGATCCGTCTCACTAAGAGAAATTCAACAAAGTCGACGGCACGTCAATCGGACGTCCGGAGCTCAAGATATAAGCGTTTCCGCTCCGAGGGCCCGGATGGTCTCGTGTACGAACCGACCCGGCCAAAACCAAAGTACTCCGAAACCTTGAGTGCGATATACTGAAACGACCGTCTCGATCCAAGGATCGCATTTCCACTGACGGAGCGTCGATCGGAGGCTCGTAGCTCAGGATACAGGCAAAAGACCGAAAAGGTCTGAAAACAGGGGGTCTGTGCCCTGACCGACCCGGCCCAACCCCCCCTGGGTCGACCCGAACCGGGTCCGGGTCCGACCCAGCCGGCGCGGCCCGGGGGCCCGGCCCGGCCTGGGCACGACCCGGCCCGGCCGGCGCGGGCGCGGCCCGGCCGCCAGGCGGGTCGGCTCGGCTGTTACGGTCGAGCCGCGGGCGGGGTGCGCTGCCCCCGCGTGAAGGAGAGCCGCGACCCTGCGTGGGGGCCGCTCCATGTCACCGGACGCGGCGCAAGGCCGCGTCTCTTCCCCGCGGTCCCGCACGGCAGCGGGACCATCCCTCGCCGCCGCGGCTGAAGCCGCGGTGGGTCTTCCCGGCGGCGCGCCGGGCGCCGCCGCTTCCTGGCGGCCGATCGCTGCCGGCCGCCACCTCCGGCCACCAGCGCCGGCGTGGCGCGCCGACGAGAACTTCCACAGACCACCGGACGCGCTCCGGTGGTCCGTTTTGCCTGCGGTTTGCGCCTACGGCTCTCCCGGGATCCGAACTTTGCTGCTAAGGCCTCCAATCACCATTCTGATCCCATTTCATAAACGCCATTAATCCAAGCATCAATGAAAAACCGCGGTGGGTTGTCGGGCCGTATTTGTTTGGCCCGCACCCTCCGTGTTAGGTGATAACAATTGGGAATAATAATCAACACATGAAAACATAACAAGGCACAATTTTAATAAATTAAAATTGAACTTTGATCCGGGTTCTTTGTTTTAGAAGGAAACAACCATGGGAATAAATATTATTCTCAAATAAAACCCCTACCTCGTAGAAGTCGTCGAACGAGAGTTCTTCGCGGAATTGACCGTCGCGGAAGAAGAGGATCGTCGCATCGCGAAAGGGCGTCGCGTCGTCGCGGTATATGGCGTCGCGTCGACGATCTCAATCGGTGTTGATCGAAGATTGTCGTAGGGAAGGATCGCCGCAGAAGAACGTCGGGGGAGGAGAATCGTCGGCGTTGCGGTACACGGCGTCACGTCATTGATCTCCTAGGGTTCGGCATTCTTCGTCACCTTTCGTCGAAGGCCAGCGTTCTTCGCGTTTTTCGCGAAGGAGGATGAAGATACAGTTTCTCCAAATCCTCTCAACAAACCGCCCCCAAGAAGAAAGTGTGTTGGTCTTATTTTATTATTATGCCAACAGTTTGAAAACATGTTAAGAAACAAACCATTAATTTGGTGAATTAATGGTAACGACTTAACTGTCCATTTAATAGGAGCGTTTAAGAGTTTTAGAAAACGCACCAGTTGACTTTCATTAAAGAGGAGTTTTTGAGGGTGCGTTACTTAGGGTAAAAGAAACGGTGGGGCTTGTGCGGGCCCCACCTCACAAATATCCTACCTAGAGGGTATGATATTTTGGGTTCCACCCTATCCGCTTCACCTTAGATTAAGTAGCTTTAAGTGGCTTTAAGTGGCTTTTAGTGAAATAAAAATAAAGTTGTCGCACCACTTTATTTTTATTTTCTTCACTTAACGCCAAAAAATAAATAAAAACCACACTCGAGCAAACGCAACTCCAGAAGAGGCGTTTCTAAGCAAGTATCGGCGTTGCGATTCCATCGGTGCCTTCGGAATTCGATTCCGAGCATCGGTTCAAAAGTTAGAAAAACCCGCTCGTTCGTTCACTGAACGTACCCGAGCCAAAACTTTGGAAAATTATTCCGGGCACACCGGGCCTCGGAATCACGTGCCGTCAGAAACTGTGTTCTTGTAAAATTCCCAAGAAAATTAAGAAAAAAAATTCCTTGAATTTTACGGGTCTTTACCTGACTCCCACCTCAGGGATTTACGTCCCCGTAAAGACACATTATAAACTAGGGAAACAAATGTGGGTACTGAGCACGCATCTGAGCCTCCCGATCTCAAGTGCTCTCCTGGAGGTTCTCGTGCTGCCATCTGATGCGCACTAGAAGGATCGATCGTCCACGTAGGACCCGCTTCTGTCGATCCTCGATCTCCACCGGGACCTCTGCAAAATTCGCCCCATCATCAACGTCCAGCTCCCCATGGTCAATGATATGCGTCGGGTCGTGCACGTATCTCCTCAGCTGAGATACGTGGAAGACGTCATGCACCCGGTGCAACTGAGGTGGTAGAGCCAGGTGATAAGCCACCTCGCCAATCCTAATGAGGACCTGGAATGGTCCGACGAAGCGTGAAGACAACTTGCCGCCTCGGCCAAATCTATGTAAACCACGTCGAGGTGAGACACGCAAGAAGACGTGGTCGCCATCCTCGAACTCTAGTGGCCTCCGCCTCCTATCAGCATAAGACTTCTGCCGGATCTGAGCTGTCCTCATCCGCTCCTGGATGACCTGGACCTTCTCTGTCATGGCCCGGACCATTTCTAGTCCCACGAGTGCTGACTCCCTAGGGTCTGTCCAGCACAAAGGAGATCTGCAAGGTCGGCCGTACAACGCCTCGTACGGTGCGATCCCGATGGTAGAGTGGTAGCTGTTGTTGTACGCAAACTCCACCAAGGGTAGGTGGTCCTCCCAGCTGCGACCAAAGTCAAGGACACATGCGCGGAGCATTTCCTCGAGAGTCTGAATGGTCCTTTCTGTCTGACCATCCCTCTGAGGGTGAAAGGCGGTGCTCAGACGTAGCTGCGTCCTGAACGCCTCCTACAACCCCTTCCAAAGCCGGGAAGTAAAGTGAGCATCTCGATCAGAGACGATAGACGATGGCACACCGTGAAGCCGTACAATCTCCTGAACGTAGAGACGTCCCAAGCTCTCCACTGAGCCCTGCTCTCTAATGGGTAAGTGAGCCGACTTGGTGAGTCGGTCGACAATCACCCAAATGGAGTCGTGACCTCTGGAAGTGCGTGGAAGTCCAGTCACAAAGTCCATAGATATCTTGTCCCACTTCCACTCCGGGACCTCAAAGGGCTGTACCAAGCCTGCTGGTACCTGATGCTCTGCCTTCACTTGCTGGCAGGTGAGGCATCGGGAAACGAACTTCACCACAGCCTTCTTTGTGCCCGTCCACCAGTGCTGTCGTTTGAGATCCTGGTACATCTTCGCCACTCCAGGATGTACCACCAAAGGAGAAGTGTGAGAATCCCTCAGCACCTCCTCCCGTAAAGCAACTGGTACCAAGGTACGTCCTCTGAAAAGGACGCCGTGCTCTTCTCCAAAGGAGAAACCATCAGGTGCCTGTCCTAAGGATATCTGTGCACGCCGCGTCTCACAGTCAGCGTCTGATGTTATTAATATTTTCATGACTTATTATATTCCCCCTTTACTTATTTTATATGAAATGTGCATAATTTGTGTGAAATATTAATGTTTTAATATTAAGTATAATATTTGAGCATTTTTAGAAGTAGTCAAATTGAGTCAGTTTAATGTTTTAATTATAACTATCACTATACGGATCCAAATTGTGTGGTTCTTGTTTTGTAGGATTCTCATTTCAATATAAAACATTTAATTAGAAGGAACCATGAGCCAATTCTGCCATTTGAAGGGTCATATGGTCCTCACAAACAAGACCAAAGAATCTGTGAACAAACTGGACCATCCTTGAAGATTGATTTACTGGGTTCAATCCAGAAGTCCAAAAATCTTAAATCTCCACCATAATTTGGGGGACACTACATTTCATCTTTGATAAAAATTTCATGGCCCAAATCCAAGTACAAGGGGCCCAAATAAATCTTTGAAGTCCAGCCCACCATTCTGGACGAGAATTAAAATAAGTATAGTATGCATGACATATCTCCTGATGTAAGAATCCAATCTATCTGGGATTTTTCAGTGTGAAAGAGGAGATATATACGGCCGACTTTGTTGAAAAAACAATTCATATTTGAAGGCATCTTCATATTCAAAAACCCTTTCACATTATGGACTTCAAAAAGACTGGATTGAAATGGACAGTTTAAGTTTGTTTAATCAACCGACCATAACTTTTGATACTTAAGTCCAAATGACTCCAAATTTTGAGAGTAGTCGTCCAACATTATTGTCTACAACTTTGAAGAAGGAGCTATTTGAATATTCGGCTGTCTGAATAGCTAAATTGGCGATGAAAGTGGAGGGACAGATTGGGAAAGCAAACAGTCCACTCCTTGGGCTATAAATACTCTCTCCTTCTCTCCTTGAGAGGGGTTGGCATTTCAGAAGAGAGCAGATAATATTGGCACGACCAAAGATTTGAAAAAGGCTTGGGAGGACCTGCCAAACTCAGGTTTTTACTTGAGAGACCTTTCCTCCTCTCTTTCTTTTCACTTACTTTTGTGTTCTTCATTTTTGTAATCTTGTAATTCTCTTTCTTTGTAATTCTGTTTTAATGCAAGTTACTTCTTCAATATCTCTTATTCTCTTCCACCTTCTGTATTTTAATATTAATGTTCTTAAAATAGTTTAAATTCAGTTCAATCCCCTTCCCTTCTTTAGCTTCCTCATTCAATCGAAAGTTCGTTTTTAATTATCATCATTGTCCGTGTGTGTGTGTCGACGTACCACTCTTTTCTTATCCCTTTCTTTTTATTCTCTTATTAATTTATAATCATAATCATTATAACCAGATTATTAATCACCCAAATGGATGAGTAAATCTCTCATTGGGGTGAGTTATAATTTAGGTATGTTAAGTGATTGAGAGCTTCTGCTCGATGAATATTCTTTGAATTAACATTGTGTATGTTGGACTTAACATGTCATGGATTAATGACTTGTTTTGTTTAACATGTGGTTTCCATGGATTATTGGAACCATAAATACACAACCATAAATAAGATATGATTGAGATTATAACCTTAAGTTAAGTTAAGTCTTGGTTTAAATCCTTAACACTTAAGAATTCTAATCAACATCATCTTGTGACATGGGTGTTAATTTAAATGCAATATAAAGCAAAGCTCGAGGATATCACAAGCTTAACTAACCTAATGATGAACTCACCCCAATCTTTATCAATTTGGTAAATCAAACATCATCCATAAATCATTTCAATTAAGCTCTGCAAACAAACCCCCCTAATCAAAATACAATCAACTAAAAACAAACGACTACTACAAAGTATCATCGCCGAGGATTCGACCCGAGTACTGCTATACACATTAGCAGAGCACCGGAACCTTGAACGGTCGATAGGCGACAATCGGCCGCACTTTCAAATGGCGCCGTTGCTGGGGATGGTGCTTTAAGTAGTCATTAGTTTCTGGTTATTGTAAAAAAAACCCAAAAAAAATACAAAAGTTTAAAAAAATTGAAAAAAAACACAAAGAAAAACCCGTCTTCCTCTTAAAAATCATAAACTGAAAAAAATACAAAGAAAAACCCGTCTTCCTCTTTCTTCCAAAATCTCTCTGAATGCCCCGTAGCCTTCCAAACAATCCCTCGGATTTTTTTGACCCTGAAATTGATAGAACTCTTCGTCGACTTAGGAGGACCATTTGGGATAACCAAATCACTCAAGAACCAATCCTCATCCAACCATTTGAAATTGAAATGGCCAATCCTAGGGAACAAACCCTAAAAGAACTCACTGCCCCTGATATGAATTACCAACCTCTTGGTATTCAATATCCAAACATTGAAGCTGACTTCGAACTCAAATCGGGTTTGATTCATCTTCTTCCTCATTTTCACGGGCTAGCCGGTGAGGATCCACATCTTCACCTCAAAGAGTTCCAAGTGGTCTGCTCTACCATGAAGCCTCAAGGGGTTTCTGAAGAACAAATCAAGCTTAGAGCTTTCCCCTTTTCCCTAGAGGATTATGCCAAGTCTTGGCTCTACTACCTCCCACCTGGTTCCATAAACTCATGGGTTGACATGAAGAGACTTTTCCTTGAGAAGTTCTTTCCCGCTTCCCGAACAGCTTCTATCCGAAAGGAAATAAGCGGCATCCGTCAATTCCCTAATGAATCACTCCATGAGTATTGGGAGAGGTTCAAAAAGCTTGTGGCAACTTGTCCACACCATCAAATCCCTGACCAACTCCTGATCCAATACTTCTATGAGGGGTTATTGGCTATGGAGCGAACTCTCATTGATGCCGCAAGTGGCGGTGCTCTTGTTGACAAAACTCCTGCAGCTGCAAGAGATCTCATAAGTAACATGGCTGCAAACACGCAGCAATTCCATACTCGAGCACATGCTCAAGTGAAACAAGCCCAAGAGAATCAATCCATAGAGCCCAACAAGATGACTGAGTGGATGAGTGAACTTACAGGTCTTGTGCGTCAACTAGCGGTGGCTACCAAAGCCCCAACCTCATCTTCTCCACAGTCACTATTCCCTGGACCTATCAAGAATTGTGGAATCTGCAACTCTCCATCTCATCCAACTGACACATGTCCACAACTTCAAGATGATCCATCTGATTCATCTAGTCCAATGGAGCTCAATGCGGCATATGCTCAGCGAAACTTCAACCCTCAACAATCAGGTCAGTTTGTTAGAAACTTCAACCAACCCCACTCTGAGCCCTTCTCTTCTACCTTTAACCCACCTCTGAGGTATGGTAATCCCATTTCTCATCCTCCGCAGTTCCCTCCTCAAAACCCAAACCAGTTTCAATACAGTCAAGGTGTTGGTAACTTCCAACAACCTTACCCTTTTGTCCCTCAACCCCAAAGGAACAATCCTCCTCCTGGATTCCACTATCCTAACGAGCCTTCCCAATTCCCCACCCAATACAATTGCTTTCCCAAGAACCAAAATCAAGGCCAACCCAATTTGGGACAAGCCTCTTCTTCTAAAAAACCATGGGAATGTGCTGTAGAGGATCTTGCTTCCTTCACCCGTTCTAGCCTCAAGAACATTGAAACCCAAATAGGTCAACTTGCATCCCACCTTAGCCAGCAACAACCATCCAATTCATCCCAACTCCCAGCTCAACCATTACCCAACCCTAAGGGTAATGTAAGTGCAATTGCACTTAGATCGGGAAAGCAAATTGCAATGCCCCATGCTGATTTCTCTACCTCCCCTTTCGATGTTGATCTAGAAAATGAAAAGAACAAAAATCTGGAAAAGGAACTTGAATCCACTCCTTCACCTCCTTCCATTCCTCTAAGGAACCCAATTCCTTTTCCTCAAGCCATCTCCAAGCCTAAGAAGTCCTTTGAACCTAATCCTGAAATGCTTGACATGTTTAGACGTGTTGAAGTGAACATCCCCCTCTTAGATGCCATCAAACAAATCCCTAAGTATGCCAAGTTTCTTAAGGAATTGTGAACCCATAAGAGGCAACTTAGGAACATTGAAAATGTTTCAACCCAACAGTCCATTCCCATGAAGTGCAAAGATCCAGGGACCTTCACGGTTCCATGTCAAATAGGGAGTTCCAACTTTGATGATGCACTCATAGACCTTGGAGCCTCAATAAATGTCATGCCCAAATCCATTTTCTCCAACCTTGGTCTAGGTCCCTTGCACCCAACGGGTGTTGTCATTCAATTAGCCAATCGAAGCACTGCCAGTCCTGAGGGGATAATTGAGGATGTTCTTGTTCGGGTCAATGATCTTATCTTCCCAGCTGATTTCTATGTCCTTGACATAGAAGGTGAGACGACCTCTTCTCGATCTCCCCTAATTCTAGGAAGACCATTCCTCATGACTGCGAGAACCAAGATTGATGTCCATTCAGGCATCTTATCCATGGAATTCGGTGACCAACTGGTCAAGTTCAACATTTTCCAAGCCATGCGATACCCATCTGAGGATCACTCTGCATTCTCAATCCATTCTTTTGAGGACACTTCTAAGATTCAATCGAACCCCAATCCACCATGTTCTTTATGTTATAATGATAAAGGATCTTGTGAAATCTGCACCATGATTAACAATGTCATAAATGGTGAAGTTGATGTGGACCTCTCATTCATAGACTCCATCAATCTAGAGGAACTTGAAAACTCTCTTGAATCCCACATCAACTCTGATCTCTACTGCTCCACCTTGGACAGTGTTGAGGAAAATGATCCAAACCCATCTGGAATCCCTTCTCCTTCTCCTAACTTTTCTAGCTCTCAAATCAAGGCTGAAACTGATCTAAAACCACTTCCTTCACACCTCAAGTATGCATTCCTTTTCCATAATCCCTCCTACCCTGTCATTATCTCTGCTTCACTTTCTGAAACTAAGGAGTCCCAACTTGTTCAAGTGTTAGAAGAAAACAAAAATGCCTTAGGTTGGACCCTAGAGGATATTCTAGGAATCAACCCTGCCCTTTGCATGCATCACATCCCTCTAGAGGAATCATCCAAACCAATTAGGCAACCTCAAAGAAGACTCAATCCACTCATACTTGAGGTAGTTAGGGAAGAGATTACCAAGCTTCTTCAAGCTGGTATTATCTACCCAATTTCTGATAGTGAATGGGTTAGTCCAATTCAAGTCGTTCCTAAGAAGGGCAGGATAACAGTTGTCACAAATGAACATGGAGAAGTGGTCACAACTCGAGTGAAAAACAAATGGCGTGTGTGCATCGATTATCGCAAATTGAATGCTGAAACACGAAAAGATCACTACCCACTTCCTTTCCTTGACCAAATGCTTGAGAGATTGGCCGGAAAGTCACACTATTGCTTTCTTGATGGTTACACCGGCTACTTCCAAATTCCAATCGCACCTCAAGACCAAGAAAAGACCACATTCACTTGCCCCTTTGGAACCTATGCCTATAGGCGAATGCCTTTTGGACTTTGTAATGATCCTGCAACATTCCAGCGGTGTATGATGAGTATCTTTTCTGAATTCATTGAGAATTGCATGGAGGTCTTCATGGATGAAATTACCATTTATGGCGAGTCATTTGAATCTTGCTTACATTCACTCTCTTTAGTCCTTCAAAAGTGTGTCAAGTGCAACCTTGTGCTGAATTTTGAAAAATGTCACTTCATGGTTTCAAATGGGATTGTTCTAGGGCACATAATTTCTCAAGAGGGTATCCAAGTTGATCCAGCCAAAATTGAGGTGATCCAATCACTTCCTGAACCCAAATCAGTTCGAGACATTCAGTCCTTCCTTGGTCATGCCGGTTTCTATCGGCGATTCATTCAGAACTTCAGCAAGATTTCCCTCCCACTCACTCGTTTACTTCAAAATGATGTCACATTCAATTTTGATGAGGCTTGCAAGAGAGCCTTCATTGAACTCAAATCTTCTCTCACAACTGCTCCAATAATCCAACCCCCAGATTGGTCCTTACCATTTGAATTGATGTGTGATGCTTCTGATAGGGCCATTGGGGCTGTTCTTGGTCAAAGAAGAGAAAACATTCCTCATGTCATCTTTTATGCCTCAAAAACATTGGATGAAACTCAATCACACTACACTGTGACTGAAAAAGAACTTTTAGCTGTGGTTTTTGCCTTGGATAAATTCCGTCCCTTTCTCTTAGGTGCCAAAATCATCATCTTCACGGACCACTCAGCATTAAAGTTCTTACTTAAGAAAAGTGATTCCAAACCAAGGCTAATAAGATGGATTTTAATGCTCCAAGAGTTTGACCTTGTGATAAAAGATAAACCTGGAAAAGAAAACCCTGTGGCTGACCACCTGAGTAGAATTTCTAATTCTTCTCATTCTGAAATAATTGATCCTGAATTTCCAACTGAACACCTCTCCTCTCTCACTCCAAAGTTACCATGGTATGCCCCAATTTTCAATTACTTGGTTTCTGGTGTTTTCCCTGAATATTTTTCAAAAGAACAAAAAGAAAAGATGAAAAGTGATTCAAAGCATTATTTTTGGGAAGATAATAAACTTTGGAAAACCGGGGCTGACATGGTAATTAGGAGATGTGTTGATGAAACTGAACAATCCTCCATCTTGGAATTCTGCCACTCAATGCCTGGAGGTGGCCACTTTAGACCACAAAGGACTTCTCGAAAGGTCCTAGATTCTGGATTCTTTTGGCCTTCACTCTTCAAGGACTCACACGAGTTCTGTCAATCATGTCCCACTTTCCAAAAGTTTGGCACAATTTCCAAAAGAAACAAAATGCCTCAAAAGCCATTAATCTTCTGTGAGCTTTTCGATGTTTGGGGCATCGATTTCATGGGACCATTTCCCCCTTCCAATGGATTCTCATACATTCTTCTTGCGGTCGATTATGTTTCTAGGTGGGTCAAGGCCAAACCCACTAGGAAATATGATTCTCAAACTGTGAGTGAGTTCCTCAAAACTCATATCTTCCATCGATTCGGAACACCACGTGCTTTGATAAGTGACTTAGGAACTCATTTCTGTAATAGAACCATGGAGTCACTTTTGAAAAAGAATGGGGTTGTACATAAAACATCCACTGCATATCACCCTCAAACAAATGGAATGGCTGAAATTTCTAACAGAGAAGTGAAAAGAGTGCTTGAAAGAATTGTTAAGCCCATAAGAAAAGACTGGCCCGATAGACTTGGTGAAGCACTTTGGGCCTATCGAACAGCCTATAAGACACCCATTGGGATGTCTCCATTTAGGATAGTTTTTGGTAAAGCTTGTCATTTACCAGTTGAAATCCAACATAATTCATTTTGGGCTGTCAAAACTTGTAATTTTGATTGTGAAAAATCTGGTGAAGAAAGATTGTTGCAGTTGACTGAATTGGAGGAGCTTCGACTCGATTCGTATGAGAACTCCATTCTCTACAAAGAAAAGGCAAAGTCACTCCATGAAAAGAACATTCTTCGAAAGGTATTTTATGAAGGTGAAAATGTAATGCTCTTCAATTCTCGATTTCGACTTCACCCAGGTAATCTTAATTCTCGTTGGGAAGGTCCTTTTGTTATTACTAACGTTTACCCATTTGGTGCAGTGCAAGTCCAAGACCCTTCTTCAAAAAGAACATTCACGGTAAATGGACACCGGTTAAAGCATCACCATGAGAGGTCTCACAATCCAGGAACCACTTCGACTTCCATCGAAACCCCATCCACTTCAATAGAACCACCACTGGATGGAGACCCGCCAAATCCAAACCAGGGGGTACCTCTTTCCCTTTAACTCTATCTCTCCTCAATCTCTCTTCCCTATCTTCTTCTCTCTATTTCTTCTTCTTCCTCTCTCCCTCTCATTTTTTTTACAACATTCTTCCACAACCTTTTTTCTATTTTTTCTTTTGTGTGGATCTGTCATTAAAAATAAAAAAATTTTAAAAAAAAATAATTAAAAACAAATGAAAATTGAAAAAAAGGGGTGTCATAATTACTCATCATCCAATATTGAAATTTTGTCCAACCATTTTGGGGAGTCAAAAGGCTTGTTTTAAACTCAAATATATTGAATTTTTATCTCAAACTTGGGTAAACAATTTTGTGTCAATAACAAACATTTTGAATGAACAATTTTTGGTGGAAAATGATTCTCCCCTACCGTGAGGAATAACATTAGCCTTCCTGCCAAGGTCATCTATGGCCATCTTTTTCATTGTGTGTCTTCACCACTGATTGTGAGTCTTGAGTTTGTGGACCTTCGAGCTGAATTTCCATCTTTTGTGTGCATTAATATGATAGAGGCATTTTCTAAGCCACATGAGAATCAGAATAGCCAAATAGCCTCCCGTTACCCTTACATTGATCCTACTTTTGAAAGCCCCTTTGATCCTATGAAACCCTTTCTTTTGATAGCCACATTACAAGCCTAATACCTTGTCCCACCCAACATCTTCATAGATTTTCATTGTACAATTTATTGAAATTTAAGTGTGGGGGGAATAGACTTCATTTTTGGGCGTACTTTCATTGATTTCCAATGTGTCATCATATGCTTTAGGGCAAGCTTCCATTCAAGTGTGGGGGAGAGGTTGTAATTCTGTGAGCTTTGGGGTGTATATGTGTAATTGTCATTTGTACAAAAGTCATTGAAAAGTGTTCAAAAAAAAAATGAAAAAAAATTATAAAAAAAAAATGAAAAAAATAAAAAAAAGGAATGGGTTGTGTCTTGGGTGGGTCAAAAATCATTCATCATCAACCTTTGATCGTGTTATAAATTAGTTCCATGTGGAGATCAAGCATGGGTTGGGAGATGATTGTGAGACTTGTTTCAAGCACAACTTTCGAAAAAAAAGAGCAAAAAAAGAAGAAAAAAAAGAACACTTGAATCATATTGTATTGTGCCATTATTGGAAGTCTTCCATGTTGTACATATTCCATCATCTCAACCTATTCCATTTTCTATCTCCCTCACTTTTCATTCATCACACATTCATTCCCTTGTAAATATGTGTTTCTATTTCCTTTCAAATCAAATTTCAAAAAAAAATGTGCATTGATTTTTCCATGTTGGTGTTTTTAACCCCTCTTTTCCTTTGGACATTATATACCTACCGTCCCATAGCCACTGAAAAACCCCTTAAAAGACCTCTTGATTATTGTACACATTAGATTTGGGAATGGAATCTGAGAGCTCTTACAAACTCTTGATTTTCACTTTTTGTTGGTGAATGAGTGAACCTCCTAAAATACATTTTTATCATCTTGAGAGGAGTAAGTTTTGAGTGCCTACATTTTCCAATTCAAACCTTGAACATGAAAAAATAAATTGTTTATGATGCATTATTGTGAACCAAATTTGTGATGGAATTCAATATAGATGAGTAAAATAGTCTAAACCTCCCCTGATTGGAGAAAACAAAATTTTAATATTTGTTGGTGAGTGAAAATGATTTTGTCATGTTTTTTTTATTTGTTGCACATGAGGACACGTGCAAATCTAAGTGTGGGGGAGTTGATGTTATTAATATTTTCATGACTTATTATATTCCCCCTTTACTTATTTTATATGAAATGTGCATAATTTGTGTGAAATATTAATGTTTTAATATTAAGTATAATATTTGAGCATTTTTAGAAGTAGTCAAATTGAGTCAGTTTAATGTTTTAATTATAACTATAACTATACTGATCCAAATTGTGTGGTTCTTGTTTTTTAGGATTCTCATTTCAATATACAACATTTCATTAGAAGGAACCATGAG
Organism: Viscum album; assembly: GCA_963277665.1. Classification (NCBI taxonomy): domain Eukaryota; kingdom Viridiplantae; phylum Streptophyta; class Magnoliopsida; order Santalales; family Viscaceae; genus Viscum; species Viscum album. Next base: position 233,725,893 of record OY728141.1, read on the forward strand.
CCAATTCTGCCATTTGAAGGGTCATATGGTCCTCACAAACAAGACCAAAGAATCTGTGAACAAACTGGACCATCCTTGAAGATTGATTTACTGGGTTCAATCCAGAAGTCCAAAAATCTTAAATCTCCACCATAATTCGGGGGACACTACATTTCATCTTTGATAAAAATTTCATGGCCCAAATCCAAGTACAAGGGGCCCAAATAAATCTTTGAAGTCAAGCCCACCATTATGGCCTAGAATTAAAATCAGTATAGTATGCATGACATATCTACTGATGTAAGCATACAATCTATCTGAGATTTTGTAGTGTGAAATAGGAGATATATACGGACGACTTTGTTGAATAAACAATTCGTATTTGAAGGCATCTTCATATTCAAAAACCCTTTCACATTATGGACTTCAAAAAGACTGGATTGAAATGGACAGTTTAAGTTTGTTTAATCAACCGGCCATAACTTTTGATCCTTAAGTCCAAATGACTCCAAATTTTGAGAGTAGTCGGCAAACATTATTGTATACAACTTTGAAGAAGGAGATATTTGAAGATTCGGCTGTCTGAATAGCTCAAGTGGCGATGAAAGTGGAGGGACAGATTGGGAAAACAAACAGTCCACTCCTTGGGCTATAAATACTCTCTCCTTCTCTCCTTGAGAGGGGTTGGCATTTCAGAAGAGAGGAGATCATATTGGCACGACCAAAGCTTTTCCAAAGGCTTGGGAGGACCTGCCAAACTCAAGTTTTCACTTGAGAGACCTTTCCTCCTCTCTTTCTTTTCACTTACTTTTGTGTTCTTCATTTTTGTAATCTTGTAATTCTCTTTCTTTGTAATTCTGTTTTAATGCAAGTTACTTCTTCAATATCTCTTATTCTCTTCCACCTTCTGTATTTTAATATTAATGTTCTTAAAATAGTTTAAATTCAGTTCAATCCCCTTCCCTTCTTTAGCTTCCTCATTCAATCGAAAGTTCGTTTTTAATTATCATCATTGTTCGTGTGTGTGTGTCGACGTACCACTCTTTTCTTATCCCTTTCTTTTTATTCTCTTATTAATTTATAATAATAATCATTATAACCAGATTATTAATCACCCAAATGGATGAGTAAATCTCTCATTGGGGTGAGTTATAATTTAGGTATGTTAAGTGATTGAGAGCTTCTGCTCGATGAATATTCTTTGAATTAACATTGTGTATGTTGGACTTAACATGTCATGGATTAATGACTTGTTTTGTTTAACATGTGGTTTCCATGGATTATTGGAACCATAAATACACAACCATAAATAAGATATGATTGAGATTATAACCTTAAGTTAAGTTAAGTCTTGGTTTAAAGCCTTAACACTTAAGAATTCTAATCAACATCATCTTGTGACATGGGTGTTAATTTAAATGCAATATAAAGCAAAGCTCGAGGATATCACAAGCTTAACTAACCTAATGATGAACTCACCCCAATCTTTATCAATTTGGTAAATCAAACATCATCCATAAATCATTTAAATTAAGCTCTGCAAACAAACCCCCCTAATCAAAATACAATCAACTAAAAACAAACGACTACTACAAAGTATCATCGCCGAGGATTCGACCCGAGTGCTGCTATACACATTAGCAGAGCACCGGAACCTTGAACGGTCGATAGGCGACAATCGGCCGCACTTTCAGCGTCCCTACACTATGCCTCTCTGACCCGCTGTAGTAGTGGAGGAGAGACTGTGAGTGACTGAAGGAAAGCTACTCCATCACTATCCACAAAGGATATCCGCAAAGCGGCTAGCTGCTCTGTCGCCTCCTTGAGTAGCTGAATGCCCGTCCTCCTGCTGAGAGCATCAGCTACCACGTTCCCCTTCCCAGGAGTGTAGACTATATCGAAGTCAGAGTCCTGGAGGAACTCGATCCATCGCCGCTGTCTCAGGTTCAGGTCCTTCTAAGAAAAGATGTACCTGAGACTCTGATGGTCAGAAAAGACTGTAAAGTGCTCGCCCATCAGATAGTGTCGCCATGTATTCAGAGAGAAGACCACTGCTACTCACTCCAGGTCATGGGTAGCGTAGTTCTGCTCATGCAGCCTCAACTGACGTGATCCATAGGCAATCACTGCCCGCTCCTGCATCAGGACACATCCGAGTTCGGTCCCTGATGCATCACAGTAGACTACGTACCCTACTCCCTCCTCAGGAAACCTCAATATAGGGGCGCTGGTCAATCTCTGTCTCAGCTCTTGGAAGCTCTGCTGAAATCTGTCTGACCACACAAAGGGTTTCCCCTTCTTTGTAAGAGCTGAGAGTGGTGTCGCAACTCTGGAGAAGTCTGGCACAAATCTCCGATAGTATCCAGCTAGTCCCAAGAAACTCCGCACCTCCGTCACGCTCTTGGGTGGCTCCCAAGATAGCACTGCCTCGATCTTCGCAGGATCCACCGCAACTCCCGCCTCAGAGATGACGTGTCCCAAGAAGTGGACCTCACGTATCCAGAACTGACACTTCGAGATCTTGCCATAAAGATGGTTCTCTCGGAGTGTGTCCAGTACAACTCGCAAGTGGAAGGCGTGCTCCTCCTCAGTCGTCGAGTAAATCAAAATGTCGTCGATGAAAACCATGACAAATCGATCAAGGTATGGCTGAAAGATCCTGTTCATGAGGCCCATGAACACCGATAGAGCATTGGTTACGCCGAATGGCATAACCAAGAACTCATAGTGGCCATACCGACATCTGAAGGCCGTCTTCTGCATGTCCTTGTCCCGAAATCTAAGCTGATGATAGCCTGACCTGAGGTCTATCTTCGAGAACCACCGTGATCCCTTGAGCTTATCGAAGAGGTCATCAATCCTCGGTAGCGGATACTTGTTCCTCACTGTCACCTGGTTCAGGTGACGATAGTCGACACAAAGTCGCAAGCTCCCATCCACCTTCTTGGTAAACAATATCGGGGAAGCCCAGGGTGAAACAATGGGTCGGATGAAACCCTTGCCCTGCAAGTCCTCCAACTGTACCCGTAGCTCTCGAAGCTCAGCGGGGGCCATCCGATATGTTGGAGTGGATATCGGGGCTGTCCCGGGGTACATATCAATATAAAAGTCTACCTCTCTGCGAGGAGGTAGTCCTGGAACGTCGTCGGGAAAGACGTCCGCATACTGATCCACCACTGCAAAAAAACTAGAACTCCGCACGTCAACTTCTCCTAGGATGAGGCTAGACAAATGATGAGTGATGGGCTATCCTCTCCTCTGCGAGAGTCCATCCTGTGCTGCAAAGGCTCCCTTCTCATCGGTGAAGGTGAACCTGCTCCCGTCGGTGCATACATATCGCACCTTGTGCCTAAAACAGTCGATCTGAGCATGGACTGTAGATAACCAATACATGCCCAAGATGACGTCATAAGGCCTCGACGCCGCTACAAGAAGATCCCAGCCGAAGATCTCGCCTCCTAGAGTAAGCTCACACTGCCATCACTAGTGTGTAATCATCGAGTATGCTCCCGTAGGAGTCTCTATCCGTAAGGATCGAGTTAACGACTCTGTCGGAATCTCCGAGCTCCAAAAAAGGGCAGCGTCTATGAAAGAGTGACTCGCTCCTGTGTCTATAAGAACTGCAGAAATGGTGGAATAGACACAGATAGTACCTTGAATCATCTCAGGCACGCCGTGGTCGTAGGCCTCCGCTGCCTGGAGCTGTGCCTGTCTCTGCCCGCCAGCTCCCTATGGCCGGGGTGGACCTCCTGGTGGTGGTGGTGGTAGAGCCTCAAAGCGTCGTCCATCACCTACTGCTCGTCCAGCTCCTCTGCCTCGTCCACCTACTCCCTGCGGACCACCACGGTCGACCCTCTTCTTCTGCGTGGGTGGCCCCTCAACTGTATGCTGCTCCTCGGCATGATGGTTCGGGCAGTCACGAGCCATGTGACCCTGTCCACCGCATGTGTAGCACTGCCTGCCTCTTGAAAGACTGGCTCCTTGTTGTGTGCCGCACACTACTAAGCTAGTGTCCTGAGGTCATCTGCGTGAGGGTCTGGTCTGCCTGGACCCATGAGTCATCCGTCGACTGCCTGCCGCAGAAGACTCTGCTACGTTCCGCCTCGCGGTAGGCCTCGCTGCTGAAGAAGGCTCAGCAAAAAACTCTCGATCAAAAGGGCTCGCTCCAGAACTCCTGCCTGAGTCGGAATGCTGAGGGAGATCAGCGATGCCCTGATCTCATGTCTCAAACCCTGCTCAAAGGTCCGGACCCGGAAGAACGGGTCCTGTACCATGTCTGTCGAGTAGCGCGAGAGATCTGTAAATCTCGCCGAGTACTGGGCGACCGTCAAGCTACCCTGCCGCAGCTGAAGAAGCTCCTGGATGCGCACCGCATGGAGGGTGGCTGGGAAGAACTCCGAGCGAAAGAGGCTCTCAAAGTCCGTCCAGAGAAGGGATGCCTCATCGTGCACCTGGAGCATCAAGCTCCACCATCGTCCTGCTGCCGCGTGTAGTGGGCTCGCTGTGAGGATCACCAAGAGGTCTGCTGGTGTCCTCAATAACCAGAAAAATTGTACCACTACCTCCAGCCAGTCCTTAGATGCCTAGGGGTCCATCTCCCCGTGGAACCTGGGTGGTTGCTGGCACTGGAACTCATACAGTGCACTAAGGCGACGTGCATCGTCAGCGGCTGGGGCTGGAAGCATCGGTGGCTCGGCGGGTAGAGGTACTGCCGGTGCCTCAGCTATCAAAGGGCCCTATACCGAGGCCTCGTCGCTCGGTGGGCTGTCGTCACGCTCAACTCTCAGAACCCTAGCTGGCTGCCATCATGGGGCCATCCTGAAAAAGGAAACAGATGTGCCATGGTCAGAATAGTATACCCGGTGATCTGACACAAAGTAATCACAAAGAAAACTTGAAACACACACGCAATCAATGTTTTCGTGCACTAAGTCGGAAATCAGAAGTTAGGGTCCTGGTGTACGGATACGTTGGCCGCCGCACCAACACTGGAATCCCTGGACTGATAACCACACCCAATACGCTAAACACTATTGCTTCACATAGAAAAAGATCAGAGTCCCAAGTTTTGCAGTAGAACCGAACTCCTCTGATACCAATTTGTCACAAACCGTCCTCGGGGCCCGTGCCGTGACTACCCCAAGCCCGCCTTCCATAGGCCGGGGGCTGGCGACTAGCACCAAGGTGTAAATCCCGGTAAAGGGAAGGCATTGCCTTTGTAAGTAAACCACAAACACCACAGAGCAAGCAAACAGTAGAAGTAAACACTAAGTAAAAACTGAGTATAACAGTAAGTGCGGAAAAGTAAGGGGGCCAGAATACAAACCCAAACTGAATGTAAAGTACAACTCAAAAGGGAAAACAGCGACTGAAAAGTAAAGCCACAGCTTCGATCTGTCCACTAGACTCCCACCTAAAGGGTGAGTACAGATAGCCTCCACAGCTTCTCGGGTCCAACCGTCCACTCCGAGTACATCCCGCCAGTGGTCCACCTCCAGGTACCATCCTGCTCCGCAAGCCTCAACCACGATCAGCGCTGTCCGTCGTCTGCAACCAACACAACGTAGTGCGGGCATAACCCATGCAGGAGTGTGTATAAGCTACTTAGTAGGGACCCCGAGACCCCCGAAGGTCTCCCAGAATCCAAAAAGGATAATCCACAAAGAAAAGATACAATCACGAAGTAACATCCGACACTGCTTAGGTATATGCCCATACATATACCTAAGTCATCAATTCTCACTCGGCTCCAACATCCGAGCTCAATTCCAACCTAGTCTACACAGGAAAGCAAAACGTAAATCTACACAGGATAGCACAACACAATCCACAAAGGAAAGCAAACAGGATTCAACTCATACAAGAATACTTCTTTGTATGACGATAAAGACAATCTGATATTGCCACTGATTCATCTAAGCCGTCGGACTCACAAAGGATCGATAGGTACTAACCCCCGCAATGACCCACAAAGGATCTGACCCACAAAGGATTGGTAGGTAACTAACCCCCGCAAAGACCCACACAGGATCAGACCCACACAGGATCTGTAGGCGCTGGCCCACACAGGACCGCTGAGCACTGACCCACACAGGATCAGACCCACACAGGATCGGTAGCACTGATCCACAAAGGATCGCTGAGTGTTGTAGTCGTCATCGAATCCACTGAGGATCTCTGCACAGTCGTCGTCGTCATTGCAGTCGCAACCAACACTAGGGTTCCCGCACACAGCAAGCTCGTTCGGGAGGGTCCGCTCCACGAGCCGAGAGACTGATACATCAACTGACACATAGTCCAGAGTTGACGTATCCAAAAGTTCTGTATTGTCAACAGGAACTCAACGTCGCAGACGGCGCGTCAATCGGACGCCCGGTCTGAGAGTTATTGGTTTTTTCGTCCCAGGGGCCCGGTTGGTTTTTAAGTCAAAACGAACCCGACCGTAATCCACCTGCATCCAAACCTTGGGCAGAGTAATCCAAAAGATCCGTCTCACTAAGAGGAATTCAACAAAGTCGACGGCACGTCAATTGGACGTCCAGAGCTCAAGATATAAGCGTTTCCACTCCGAGGGCCCGGTTGGTCTCGTGTACGAACCGACCCGGCCAAAACCAAAGTACTCAAAAACCTTGAGTGCGATATACCGAAACGACCGTCTCGATCCAAGGATCGCATCGCCGCTGACGGCGCATCGATCGGAGGTCCGTAGCTCAAGATACGGACAAAATATCGAAAAGGTCCGAAAACGGGGGGTCTGGGCCCGGACCGACCCGACCCCCTCCCCCCCCGGGTCGACCCGACCGGGGTCCGGGTCCGACCCGGCCGGCACGTCCCGACCCTTCCAGGGTGGCCCGGCCGCCAGGCAGGTCGGCTCGGCTGTTACGGCCAAGCCGCGGGCAGGGGTGCACTGCCCCCGCGTGAAGGAGAGCCGCGACCCTGCGTGGGGGCCGCTCCGTGTCACCGGACGCGGCGCAAGGCCGCGTCCCTTCCCCGAGGTCCCGCGTGGCCGTGGGACCGGACCTCGCCGCTGCGGCGGGTCTTCCCGGCGGCGCGCCGGGCACCGCCGCTTCCTGGCGGCCGGCCGCTGCCGGCCGCCGCCTCCAGCCGCCGGCGCCGGCGTGGCCCGCCGACGAGAACTTCCGCGGACCATCGGATGCGCTCCGGTGGTCCGTTTTGCCTGTGGTTTGCGCCTACGGCTCTCCTGGGATCCGAAATTTTCTGCTAAGGCCTCCAATCGCCATTCCGATCCCATTTCGTAAACGCCGTTAATCCACGCATCAACGAAAAACTACGGAGGGTTGTCGGGCCGTGTTTGTTTGGCTCGCACCCTCCGTGTTAGGTGATAACAATTTGGAATAATAATGAACACATTAAAACATAACAAGGCACAATTTTAATAAATTAAAATTGAACTTTGATCCGGGTTCTTTGTTTTAGAAGGAAACAACCATGGGAATAAATATTATTCTCAAATAAAACCCCTACATCGTATAAGTCGTCGAACGAGAGTTCTTCGCGGAATTGACCATCGTGGAAGAAGAGGATCGTCGCGTCGCGGAAGGGCGTCACGTCGTCGCGGTATATGGTGTCGCATCAACGATCTCAATTGGTGTTGATCGAATATTGTCGTGGGGAAGGATCGCCGCAGAAGAACGTCAGGGGAGGAGAATCGTCGGCATCGCGGTACACGGCGTCGCGTCATCGATCTCCGAGGGTTCGGTGTTCTTCGTCGCCTTTCGTCGAAGGCCGACGTTCTTCGCATTTTTGGAGTTCTTTGCATTCTCCGCGTTCTTCGCGAAGGAGGATAAAGATATAGTTTCTCCAAATCCTCTCAACAAACCGCCCCCAAGAAGAAAGTGTGTTGGTCTTATTTTATTATTATGCCAACAGTTTGAAAATATGTTAAGAAACAAACCATTAATTCGGTGAATTAATGGTAATGACTTAACTGTCCATTTAATAGGAGCGTTTAAGAGTTTTAGAAAACACACCAGTTGACTTTAATTAAAGAGGAGTTTTCGCGGGTGCGTTACTTAGGGGAAAAGAAACGGTGGGGCTCGTGCGGGCCCCACCTCACAAATATCCTAACCAGAGGGTAGGATATTTTGGGTTCCAACCTCTCCGCTTCAACTTAGATTAAGTAGCTTTAAGTGGCTTTAAGTGGCTTTTGGTGAAATAAAAATAAAGTTGTCGCACCAGTTTATTTTTATTTTCTTCACTTAACGCAAAAAAAAAACCACACCCGAGTAAACAAAACTACAGAAGAGGAATTTCTAAGCAAGTACCGGCACTGCGATTCCATCGGTGCCTTCAGAATTCGATTCTGAGCACCGGTTCAAAAGTTAGAAAAACCCGCTCGTTCGTTCACTGAACGTACACGAGCCAAAACTTCGGAAAATTATTCCAGGCACACCGGGCCTCGGAATCACGTGCCGTAAGAAACTGCGTTCTTGTAAAATTACCAAGAAAATTAAGAAAAAAATTTCCTTGAATTTTATGAGTCTTTACATTCTTATAGTGTTTTATTTTTTATAGTTTCTCTTGTAGGTTACAGCTCTAGTTTGGATCGCCGTGGGAGATGCTAGTTTGGGTGTGGGAGAGTGACTCTCGGGGTCACGTGGAGTTTTTGTTGTGGTCGGGTTAGTATGTATTGTTGGTCCTTCTTTATCATTCATGTAGTTAATTTATTTTGTGTTTTTCTATTTTATTTATGCTACTTAGATAGTTTTTATTGGGAGAAATCATCCCCCTATTTTTCTCTATTGATTCCATAGCACTTATTGCCAGCCCGAGAGAATCAGGAACACCTCTCGAGCCTTCTGTGGAGTGGCTTGGGTGACCGGTCTAGGGTCGACCCAGGTTGGTTCCTAACACACCCCATGGGTGTGCTTTCCCTCGGTTGAACATTGTTATCCGTTTAGCCTAATATGCTGGTGGGCATGTCTTTTTCCCCTTTATGGGGCTTTAATGTGAAATTGGTTAATTAAATGGTTTCCATGTTAATATGGTTGTTAATGCTTTACGATAGTTTAATTCACTTGTTTGTCCTGTTATATAAATTTTCCCACATGAGATGTTATTTTGTAAACCATGTAAGAGAGAAATTTACATGTGTAGTTTACTATGCTAAAATTATGATACATTGGCCTTGGCCCTGAAGCATACTGAAATGCGGATACACCTAGCTTGTCTATGACTTTACTGTGCGAAAATGATGATACAATAGGCTTGTCCCAGACATTGCTATGCAGAAATTCTGATACACTGGGCTTGCCCCTAATTTGAATGTGCTGAAATGATGATACACTAGGATTGGGAAATAGACATATAGAAATTGAATGAATTATAACGCATCTCCTAATCCAAAGCACAAGCTTGGATTCTGTGTTCACTTATTTTTTCTAGATAGCCTGTTGAAGAATTTGTTGTGTTTTGGGTCATGTTTTTGGGCCCAAATAGACTATATTTTTTCATGTGTCAAAAGGGGTAGGTCTCTTTATATAGGTACTTTATTACTACATAGGAGAAGGAGAGCATGGGACCAAGCAAAGCCATGCGATGCTGCTGAGTTTCATTTTTTACCATATTATGGTATTTTTTAGTACTTGATTCCAGTGTAACCTATTTTTTATTTTATTAGAACATGTGACATGCTGAATCATTTTGATATTATATGAATTCTGGTTATCCTTATATTTCAGTTTTTAGTTGTTTACTTTAGTTTCATGCTGTTTACTGCAACCACAATTTTTTTATTTATTCTGTTGTGTGAAACTATACCAATGAGGGAATTGTTTCCCGAATTTCACACCTTAGGAACTCATTACTAGTCAGCAGCCTCTGGCATTTGTGGAATTTCTCTTGAGGCCATGGGGACAACCGGGTATGAGGAACCTCTTAGTGGCATCCAGATTCGAGATGTTACAATGTCGTATCAAAGGGGTTCTTTTATAGTTTTATTTACTATTTGGTGATGATATAAAGGATATCAAATTTATTAATTATCTGTTCCTAGAGTATCTACCCCGTGTACTGGAGAAATCTAAATTTCCTCAAATTAAATTGATCTTTTGGATTTTGGGAAATTATAGTTTATTTGATTTCAATGTTGAGTGACACACTTGATTTATACTATTACTATTGGCATAATTGTGGGTTTTATATCTGTTGCAACCCAATAATATGAGGGTGTGAAATCTTATGAATCATATAGAAACATATTATAATCACATACCATGCATTATTCCATTATATCTTGGATGAATTAAATATTGAATGATGTTGTGATAGTTGATGTGATAGTTGTTCCTATTGTTGTGTTAGCCAGGTGCATTATATAATGTTATGATGTCATATTTCAATCAATGCAGAGTAGGGGCCCTTATGAATTGGGAAATGAAACATTGATGAAATATAGATGCTAAATGAACTTTTTTTGAGATATGATCTACGTTGGTGCCAAACTTTGATTCGCGTGGAGTTTGGGCCCTCACGGATCAGAATTTGGCATCCCACTAGTTAGTTTTTCTAAAGAACATGGGGTTTCTAGTCAACCTGGAGTTTCTATCCTGATAAAAATAATATACATGACATGCAGTTTAGCCTAATATTTAGTGTGATCTACCTATTTGGGGAATAATGAGTTCCATGTTTTAATACGTACACGTCATGTATCACTCATACAATTTGCGTGGTAATAGACCATGTAATGGGACAAGTGGGATAAAACATGATCTATTTAGATTTGATCAGAACACACTGTGTCCTTTCTGTACACTCCATGTACTCTACCCAGTTAGAACCCATGTAGACCTTTCCATTTTGGAGTACATGTCTTGGAGGACGGGCAGGTGTACACGCCCTGTGTGAGTGGAACATGCCATGTACCTATGGTTCATACATGCCTAGGTCTACAGTAGCACACGACCATGTGACAGAATAAGGGTGCATGCCCTTTATTCTTTCTAAAAGTAGTGTAGTCCATTTTTGAAAAACATTTAAGGTATTTTCTTCTTCTGTTTTATCACTCACGATTGGGAAACCCTGTTGGTGAATTTGAACTAAGGTGTGTTCTTGACCTTGTAGAGTCATGTTGCCATGACGACCGAGAGCTATATCCCAGGATAGCGATGATGATCATACTCCAAAGATTTTAGTACAAGGGCTACTGATGGAACATCCAATTTTTCCAGCTTCAGCAATAACTATTATACCAAACGTAGGTGTTGATGCATAGTTTGATGAAGGTTCTATGAGGTTTATGCTGACTTTTCTTGGAACACCGCAGACTGCCACATAAATGGCATAGCTGACACGTATATTCCAAAAACAACAACTGCCAACATTTTTAGGGGTTGATGAAACATGTTATGAAATCATGGATGGAATAAGTGATGACTATATTTGAGCATCTAGAGATGCCTCACAAGAGGAGGTTCAAGCTCATGACATATATGTTAGGTGATTCTTCCAAGAGATGATGGGATGTTATCACTCATGAACGGAATAATCAGGATATGACATGGGAAGACTTTCAGCTGGCCTTATATAACTATTATTTTTCTAAGATGTTGAGGGCTGGCCGAGCTTGGGATTTCATGCACCTAGAGTAGGGTACTCTGTCAGTTATGGACTATTCGACCCTGTTTACTGAGCTTTAGAAATTCGAACTTATTCTGATGGGTGTTGAAGGATCAAAAACTAGATGATTTGATGATGATATCTAGTTTTACATCTCATCAAAGGTGAATGTCATCATGTTTCCTTCTATCTCTACTATTATAAATCAGGCACCGATTACTAAGCACAACCTATGAGAATCTGAGGGTGTGAGCCATGGAAGTTCGACATTGAGATCTGGTATTGTCTCCACCACAAGAAAGAATCATCATATGGAGCTTTCTCATGGGGATAAAAGTAGTTAGAAACATTCTTATGGTTGATAGGTGAGGTGGTACAAGTGAGGAAGGATAGGGAATAACTAAAATTTTTGCCTGATGGACCTGGTCTAATGCCAAAATTGTGGGAAAATGGGATATTTATAGTAGTTCTAGAGGATGTTTCCACTAGCATCTTGTGAGATAGGGTTTTCACCAAATACACATTCAAAAGTGGGATAATAGATTCTCAAAAGTTAGGGAATTGGAATACATCAAGTCATTCAAGCCAAGGGGGTGGTTATGGCTGTGGAATCCAGACCCTAGGATCATAGCGACAATAGGGAGGGTCAGCTCAGAGTAGACAAGCAATGTCTTTGGGCCGTGGTACAGTTAGGACATATGCAGTGCAACAAACCCAGCAGGAGTAGGATCCCATACCTTCTACTGTCAAAGGTAATATTTTACTTTCCTCTATTTTATATTCTGCACTTTTTGGTACTTTTTTTACACATAGTTTTATACCCGTAGCCTTTGTCGAAATCCTTGGGGTCTGTGTTTATACTACTTCTGATGTTATGATGCAAGACACTATAGTTGGGATTATAATGGAATATGTGTGTCGGTGTAAGGAGTCCCCCTTGATATTGGTGGGTGTCACTTTCTATGGAACATCTATGTCTTAGAGATGATAGGATTTGATGTCATTCTTGGAATGGATTGGTTTGATCCTTTTTCATCCATTATTGATTTTTATCACTGTAGGGTGACTTTCACATCACCAAATGGTGAGCCTTTTCTACACAAGGGTGTAGGTATGTCAAGGAACATAGAGATGGACTCGATCATCATGGGTTGGGCAGAATGAGAACCTAGATTGTGAGCTTATATATGGATGATCAGGGAGCATGTCTGGAAAATTACCCTCTAGTGTTTGATCATTTAAGAGATTTTTTCCTGGAAGACATATTAGGCTTTCATCTAGTCATATAGTTTGATTTCACTATTGATCTAGTTCTATGAGATACACCGGTATTCATTCCTCCTTACAGGATGTCCATGATAGTGTTGTAAGAGATTAAGGGGAAGTTGGATGTTCTGTAAGTTAATAGTTTTATCCGAACGAGTACATCACCTTGTGGTTCACCAGTCCTTTTAGAAAAAAGCTGGATGGTGACCTTAGGATATGCGTGGACTAACAAAAACTAAACCCGTTGAAAATTAAAAATCGATATCGCTTTCCATGAATAGATGAACTATTTGATCTACTTCTGGGAGCTCAAGTGTTCTCAAATATTGTCTTAAGGTTAGGACATCATCAAGTACATGTTCAACCTGCAACCATACCCTTTTAAACCTTTTGTAGCAGGTATGGCCTATATAAGTACCTAGTTATTCCATTAAGTCCCACAAACACCCCATCAGTTATCATGAAGTGGATGAACCAAGTGTTCCATCCTTATTGAGATTATTTTTGGTGGTTCTCATGGACGATATCTTGGTGTATTGTCACAATTGACATAACCATTCCAAAAACCTTGATTTTATTTTGAATACATTGAGTGAGAAATAGTTATAATCTAATCTCACAAAATACTACTTATAGATGGATCTTATTCACATCCTGGTTCACGTCATCTCATAGACTAGAGTATTAGTGGACCCAGGGTAGGTAAGAGAAGTAGTTACCTGGGAGCATCCCAAGAATGTTCTTGAGTTGAAAAGTTTCTTGGGGCTAGCTGGTTACTAAATGTATTTTATACAGGAATTATTACACTTTGCAGTGCTAATGATGAGCTTGACTAAGAAAGGTGTGATGTTTAAGTGGTCAGATTTTTTAAACAACTTTTTAGGAGTTGAAGGGATATTTGAATTCTGTGCTGATATTAATATTCCCAGAGCTGGGAAAGAGTTACACTTTGTACTGTGACACATCAAGTATTGGGCTGGGAGTAGTGCATATGTAGGAGGACCAAGTTTTTGCGTACGAGTCTCGACAGTTGAGTCCACATGAGGGGAATTACCTGACACATGACCTCAAGTTGGATACTAATGTTCATGCTTTGTGTTGTTTGAGACATTATTTATTAGGATAGCATTTTTTGGTGTACAAGGACCAAAAAAGTCTCAAGCACATCTTCACTCAGCATGGTTTGAATATGAGACAACGAAGGTGGGTGGAATACCATTAGTTGTTTGATTTTGAGCTTGTATATACTCCTGGAAAAGGCATTGCAGGGGATGACACACTGAGCAGGTGGACTCAGATTCATGTAGTATAGGAGGCCAGAGGTGAGTGGAGGCTTTTGTATTTGTTCTATGAGAGGAATTTGAGGTTCAGAATAGCCAGGTACAAAATTATATTTTATCTTTAACTATTACCTATACACCACTGGATAGAGTAAGGATAAAGAAACTATCAGATTCTGAATGCCTGTATCTATAAGAGAGTGTGGTAGGTGAGGACCCTCCTCCGGGATGGATCATAAGTGAGGATGAATTTCTACATATTCATGGACGTGTGTGGGTTATAGGGGATATATGTGGGGATATGAGGTGGGAGTTTCATTATTCGTCTTGGGTAGTGCATATCAGAGTCACCAAGATGTACAACAACTTACGTCGTCTATACTGGGGGCCAAGAATGAAGCGAGAAGTATCTAGTTTTGTTACAATGTGTTATAACTGTCAGTAGGTGAAGGCAGAACAGTAGCGGTTGGCTGGCCTTTTACAATAGCTACTCATTACCAAGTGTAAGTGGGATGATGCCTCAGTGGATTTTGTGATGGGTTTACCATGGTTTGATAGAGTAAAAGATGCCATGTGTGTTGTGTTTGACATGCTTACAAAGGTCTCCCATTTTATACCAATCAAGGAGACCTTCAGTGTTTATGAGATCAGAATTATGTGTATCCAAGAGGTGGTACGACATCATGGGTTCCTGTAATCTATAGTTTCATATAGGGATGCCCACTTTACATATCATTTATGGTAGAGTTTTCAGAGGGTGCTGGGTACACAAGTGCTTATAAACACATCATACCACCCTTAGATAGGTGGCCAGTCAGATCATATGATACAGATACTAGAGGAAATGTTTTGTGCTTGTGAGTTAGACTTTAGGGGATATTGGTATTTGAATATACCCCTTGTTGAGTTTTCATATAATAATAGATTCCAGGCTACTATTCAAATGGATCCATATGAAGCATTTTATGGGAGGCCATGCCAATCAACTTAGTGTTGGATGGAGGCAGGAGGGGAAGCTATGCAGGGACCTCATCATTTCTTATCGACTACTGAGAAGGTCCAATTGAATCAAAAGAGGTTGGCTACTGCACAGTCTCGTCAAAACTCATATGCTGATCACCATAGATGACCTTTAGAGTTTGAGGTTGGGGATTGAGTTTTCTAATGTGTCGTACAGAGTTTGGGAAACAATATGATCATGAGATAAGGTAAACTTTCACCAAGATATGATGGACCATTAGAGATTCTGGAGCTATTCAGGTCAGTTTGCTGTTTGTTACAGTTACCTCAGGGGTACCAATCCATGATTGGCATATTCTATATATCTCAGCTACTCAGCTATCACTCAAACCCATCTCACATTTTTCATCCCAAGTAGGACAAGATTTAGGTTGATGAATCTTTTTAGGATAATCTAATTCTTATAGTTGACAGGAGCACAGAGGTTCTATGAGGCCGATCAGTTCCTCTTATACTTGTGGTCTGGCTGCATTGCTGAGTACAGGAAGAGACTAGGGAGAGGGAGGACGACATACATGCTCAGTGGCTGTAGTTATTCACAAATATTCTTTCACCATCCTTGTATGGGAAATTCAAGGATGAATTGCTTTAAGGGAGGAAATATTGTAAGAACCCTATTATTCTTTGGAGGTATGGTTTCATCATTTATTCTTTTCCTATGAGTTTATTTTCAAGAAAATAAGTGAAATTTGGGAAAAGTACTGGAATCAAGGGATATACGTTGTGTATTCCCAAGAACACACCTTGTAGTATGTCCATGTATGAATGGAATACATGGCGTGTGGTAATTTAGGAAATGAAAAGAGGAGAAACCAACTACACACCGTGTAGTCATGTTGGTAGGTTCTTGAAAGTAATTCAGTGTAAGTCGGCCACCAAATGAATAGTAAAATGATATACACACCATTTATATGGACTTAAACACCATTTTCTTTTTGTTTTTTCTTAAAATATGAATTAGTTTTCTTCTTCTTTCATTTGGACAAAAGGCTCACCCTGGGAACTCAAGAGGAGCACCAAAACATCAACCTCTTCCAGATTGATCATCCAAACTTCGAATCAATCTCCACTAGTCTCATTAGAACCCAATTGGTAAGATCTCGATTACTCTTGAGCCATTCTTACTGGTTTCAATTGATGAATATGTTATTTAAGGTTGATTAAAACCCTTGTATCATAGATCTATACCATGCTATCCTGAGTTGGAAGTTGAGGATGGACAAGGAGAGTCATACTATGATGAGGTAGGTGGTCTCATGCTAATTATTTAATGTTAAGTTTTTTATATGTTTCATTGTGCCGCTTACCCATGTTATGTTTATCACATGACTAAGAATTTGACCCATGTTACTACCTAATGGTTTTGAGGTGATTGTGTAAATTAATTAATGCATGAATAATCTTATATTAGTTTGATTAAGGACCACCCCGTGGGTGAGCTTTCCCATGGATGACCATTATTAGCCATTTTCCTAGGTTGTCGATGGGCATGCCTTTGTTCCCCCTTTTAAGGGTCTTTTAATGTGAAATTTGTTAATTAAATGGTTTCAATGTGAATATGGTTGTTAGAGCTTTGTTATTGTTTAATTCACATGTTAGTCTTACTATATAAATTTTCCCACATGAGATGTTATTTTGTTAACCATGTAAGAGTGAAATTGACAAGTTTTGTCTACTATGATGAAATGATGAAACGTCAGGCTTGGATCTGAAACATGCTGAAATGCTGATACTCTGGGCTTTCCCATGACTTAAATATGCTGAAATGTTGATACACCAAGATTTTCCCAGACAATACATTACTAAAATACCGATACACTAAGCTTTTATCTAATATAAATATGATGAAATACTGATACATTGGTCTTGTTCCTGATATATATTAAAATAGAATGACTTATGATGAGTCTTTAAATCCAAAGCACAAGCTTGGATTCAGTCTTCACATATTTTTTTTGATAGCCTATTGAGGTAGCTATCATGTTTACTTCATATAGGGTTTTGAAGGGCTTAGACCAGACCCCAAGACTTTTATAATTCATTGAATTTGAAATTATTAAAGAAAAATAAATGAATGTAAATGAATTATAGTACATGTACGATTGGTTACTTTTGAGTACCAATTGGTTTTCTACATTTTCATTATTGTACACAACTCTTTTATATACTCACTGAAAAATTGGAACATACCATCGATGGTTGCCTACTAGGATTTATTTCTCACACCCTGTTTGAGTCATTTTTATGGGATAAAACATACTATATTAATACAGGTGTCGATAGAGGAAGGGATCCTTATACATGTACTTGATTGCTGCTTAGAAGCAGGAGAGCATGGGACCAAGACACGGCTTGTGATGCAGCTGAGTATCATTTTGTTTTACCGTAACTTTTTATTATGTTGTACTTGATTGTAGTGTATCTCGTTTTCACTGTTTTCTTGGAAAATGTGACATGCAACATCATTTTGATATTAAATTCTTTCGGGTTATCTTTATCATTTAGTATTCAGTTGTTTACTTTAGTTTCATGCTATTTACTACTTTTACTATTTTTATTATTTATTCCACTATGTGGAAATCTTCCAATGTGGGCATAGTTTCCCCACTATCACACTGTATTACCTCGCTGTTATCCTGTAGTCTTTGGCATTTAAGTAAATGTTCATGAGGCCATGTGGCCAACAAGTTACGAGTCACCTTTTAGTAGAATTAGGATCTGGGATGTTACAAATTTGTATCAGAGAATGCCTTTTCAAGATTTATTTACTATTTAGAGATGATATAATGGATATGCAATTTGGTAATTTGATTTTATTGGGAGTAACTATCCCGTGTATTGGTAAAATCCAAAGTACCAAGAATTAAATTGTTCTTTTAGATTTTGAGCTATTATAGTTGATTTGATTTAAACATTGGATGACACACTTGATATATTTTATTACTATTTATTGAATTGTGGGTTCTATTTTAGTTGAAACTCATTGAGATGAGGGTGTTCCATATCATTCATTATATTACCACTTGTTAAAATCACATTCCATGCATTATGCAATGCTATCTTGGATGCATTAGATATTGTATGCTATTTTTATAGTTTATGTGATCATTGTTCCTACTGTTGTGTTAGCTGGGTGAAGTAGATAATGGTGTGATGTCATCATTCAATCCAGAAGAGCATGGGCCCTTATTAATTGGGAAATGATACAACGATGTAATATAGCTGTTAAATGATTATTTTCAAATATGCTCTACATGGGTGCCAAACATTGATTCGTGGGGAGTATGGGCCCTCACGAATCATAATTTGGCATCCCTATGGTTAGTTTTTCTGAAGAACATGGGTTTTCTGGGTAATCTGGTGTTTATGTCCTAAAAAACCTTGTATACACAGTGTGTAGTTTATCCTAACACGCCGTGCATTCTTCCTGTTTGGAGAAGAATGAGTTCCTTGTTTTAAGATGTAGATGACATGTATCACATGTACATGACATATAGTAACTGACAGTGTAATTGGGTGTGTGAGAAGAAACCTAGGCTATTGAGTTTTGAGTATAACATGCACTGTACTTTCCATACATGCCAAGTAGTCTACCTAGGAAAAACCCATGTAGACCTAGCAGTGTGGGAGTAAATGGAAAGGAAGAGGAGCCTGTGTACACGTCGTGTGTGGGTGTAACATCCAGTGTACATGGGATTGATACACACATAGGATGTATGTAGAATGAGACCATGTGACTACATAAAGGTACACACCATGTAGCCCTTTTTTTTCAAACAATGCGGGTCTTTTCCAATCATGTTTTGGAACTCTTGAATGAAAAACCTTGATGGTGAATTTAAATAAATTGTGTTCTTGACCTTGTAGAGTCATGCTGTCATGACGACCACAAGATGTACTCCAGGAAATCAGTGATGATCATACTCTAGAAATTCTTGGACTTGGGCTAACGATGGAACCACCAATTGTTCTATCTCCAGAACCAGCTATTTTACTGAACGTAGGTGCTGATGCACATTTCCATGAAGGTTTTGGGAGGTTTGTGTAGACCATTTTGGGAGCACTGCAGGCTACCAAATCTATGGCAGAGCTGACACCTATATTCCAGTAGCATCACCCAACTAATTTTTCAGGGGATGGAGGACTATAGGATGCAGAATCATGGAAGGAATGAGTGATGACTATCATCGAGCATTGAGAGATGCCTCTTGAGAGGAGGGTCAAGCTCACAACATGTATTATGTGTGAGTCTTCCAAGAGATGGTGGGATGTTATAGCTCATGAATGGAATCATCAGGAAATGAAATGGGAAGAATTTTAGGAAGCCTTCTATGACTATTAATTTCCCAAGACGCAGAGGGATGACCGAGCCTCGGTGTTCATGCACCTAGAGCAGGTCACCCTATCAGTTATGTAATATTCTGTGTGGTTTACTAAGCTTCAGTGATTCACACTTATTCTGATGGGTGATGAATAATTGAATGATAGAATATACGAAATGGTCTTAGGTTAGACATCCTATCATAGGTGAATGTCTTTAGGTTTCCATCTATATATGATATTGTGAATCAAGCGCTGATTACCGAGTGAAACCTATGGGAATCTAAAGGTGCAAGCTAGGGAAGTTGGTCACCAAGATCTGTTACTTTCTAGATTGGAAAAAAGAAGCATCAAATGGTGAATTCTCATGGGGATACGAGTAGTCAGAACATTTCATTTGGTAGACAAGTTAGGTGATACTAGTGTGGAATGATTAGGAAAACAAAACCTTAGTGCCCGATAAACCCGATAGGATTCTGAGCATGTAGAAATATGGACCATTTACAGCAGTTCAGTTGGATGTTTCTACCAATATCTAGTGACAGGGGGTCTAAAACAACTCCACATTTAGGAATGGGGTCATTATCTTCTCACCATTCTAGGAATTGGAATACGTCAGGCCATTCAGGCTGAGTTGGTGGTCGTGACCATGATAGCCAGACCCCTGGATCTCAGCGTCATCAGGGAGAGTCATCTCTGGGTATCTAAGTAGTGTCTCAGGGTGGCGGTATAGTTCATACTTTTGTAGTGAAACAGACCCTGAAAGACTAGGATTCAAGATCTTCTACTATTAGAGGTGTTATTCTAATAAACTTTGTTTTATCTTCTACACTTTCTGATACTAGTGATACACATAGTTTTATATCTATAGTAGTTTTGGAAAGCCTTGGGTTCTGTGTTTATACAACATCTGATGTTATGATTTCAGACACTTTGTTAGGTATTTTAACGGCATATGTTCATCAGTGTAAGAATTTCCACATTGATATTGGTGGGTGTCACTTTTTATGGATCTTCTATGTCTTAGAGATGACAAGATTTGATTTTATTATTAGAATTTATTTCTTAGCTCATTTTGAATCCTTTTTTGATTGTTATCACCGCATGGTAAGTTTCACGTCACCAAAGGGATGGTGTTTTCTACACAAGGGAGAAAGGGATTTCCAGGAGGGTATAGCTAGACCCAAGAATCATGGGTTGGGCAGAATAATAGCCCAAATTGCGAGAATATATCTGAATGAGAAGGGAGCATGTTTGGATGATTTCCCTCTAGTGGTTTATCATTATAGGGACGTTTTCCTAGATGACTTCTATGGCTTACCTCTGATCAGAGAGGTGGAGTTCACTATTGAGCTAGTTCCAGGAGTTTCACCGGTATCCATTCCTCCTTACATGATGGCCATGATAGAGTTGCAAGAGCTCAAGAGGCAGTTGGAAGTTCTAGAAGTTTAGGATTTTATTCAACCTAGTATTTCACATTGGGGTTCAGTAGTCCTTTTCATGAAAAAAGAAGACGATGCCTTTAGGAAATTCATGGACTATCGCAAACTAAACTAGTTGATTGTTAAAAACTGATACCCTTTCTATAGATAGATGACATGTTTGATTAGCTTTGGGGAGATCTAGTGGTATCAAAGATTGAATTAAGGTTAGAATATCATCATGTACGTGTTTGACCTACATACTTACCTCATACAACTTTTCATAGCAGGTATGGAGTAGATGAGTAACTGGTCATTCCATTTGGTCTCATAAATGCACCAGCAGTTTTCATGGTGCAGATAAACCGAGTGTTCCATCCTTATCAATATTCTTTTGTGATGGGTTTCATGGAAGATATCATGGTGTATTCTCACAATCTACACAACCATGGAAAACACCTTGATATTGTTTTCAATACACTGATAGATCATCATTTATATTCAAATATTGCAAAATTCTACATCTTGATGGATTAGATTTACTTCCTAGGTCATGTCACCTACGAGACTGGAGTATTAGTCGACCTAGGGAAGGTAAGAGCGGTAGTTACCTGAGAGAGTCCCAATATTTTTTTTGAGGTGGGGAATTTTTTGGGGCTATCTCATTACTATACACATTTTATACAAGACTAATCATGTTTAGCAGTGCTAATTACGTGATTGACTAGGAATGTTCTGATGTTTGAGTGTTCAAATTTTTGTGAGGTAGATTTTTAGGTGTTGAAGGGATTTTTGACTTCAGTGCCGATACTAAAATTTCAAGATCTGGGAAAGAGTTATATTATGTACTTTGACGCATCAGGTATTAGAATGGGAGTAGTACTTATATAGGGGGATTGAGTTTTTGCGTATGGGTATTGGTAGTTGAGGCCATGTGAGAGGAATTACCTGACGCATGATCTCGAGTAGGATGCAGTTGTTCATGCATTACACTGTTGGAGGCAATATTTATTTGGAGGGAATTTTTATGTGTAGACAGACCCTAAATGTCTCAAATACATATTTACCCAGCATGATTTGAATATGAGAAAATGGAGGTGGGTGGAATACCTTCATTTGTTCGATTTTGAGCTTGCCTATATTCCTGGTGAAGGAAATGCAGTGGATGACGCACCAAGTAGGAGGAATTAGATACATGTAGTGTAGGAGGATAGTGGTGAGTGGAAGATTATGGTTTTATTATCTGAGATGCATTTAGAGCTACACAACATTCATGGATAGAATTATCTTTCATCTTTGGTTATTATTTCAACCCTACTAGATAGAGTGAGGATGAGGCAACTATCAGATTTCGAAGGCCAAGTTCTACATGATAGTGTGGTAGGTGAGGACCCTCCTCTTGGATGGATGATAGGCGAAGATGATGTTCTTCATATCCATATATGTGTGTGGGTTCTAGGGGATATACTCAAGGAGTTGATGTGACATTTTTATGATTTATCTTGGGCAATGCATCCCTGAGTCACCAAGATGTACCATGACTTATACCGTCACTAATAGTAGTCAGACATGAAGCAATAAGTAGTTGGTTTTGTTACAATGTTCTCCACCTATCAGCAGGTGAAGGCAGAACATCAGTGTCCAGGTGGGATTTAATAGTAGCTGACCATTACTATAAGAATATAGGATGATGTCCTAATGCATTTTGTGATGGGGTTACCGAGGTACCCTAGAGGAAACAATGTTGTGTGGGTTGTGGTTGATAGGCTTACAAAGGTTGATAATTTCTTGCTGATTATGGAGACCTTCGGTGTTGATGAGATCGGAATGTTGTACAACCAAGAGGTGGTAAGACTTCATGGGGTCCCTCTTTCAATCATTTTAGATAGGGATTCCCTCTTTACATCTCATTTTTTGCAGCGTTTTCAGAGGGAACTAGGTAGAAAGGTGCTTTTGTGCACAACATACCACCCCCAAAAGATGGCCATTCAGATCTTACGATATATGTGCTAGAGGAAATGTTGTATCCATAAGTCCTAGACTTTGGGGGACCTTGGGATAAGCATACACCCTTGGTTTAGTCCTCCTATAATAATATCATCTAGGCTACTATTTTGATGGATCTATAAGAGGCTTTGTACTAGAAGCCATGTCTATCATCCTTATGATGGATGGAGGTAGGAGAGGCTGCTATGTTGGGACCTCATCTTGTCTAGTAGACTATTGAGTAGGTCCACATGATTTAGATGTGGATGGATACTCTGTAGTATCTTCAGAAATAATAGTTTGATCACCATAGATGACCATTGGAGTTTGAGGGCGGGGATTGAGTTTTCCTACGTGTCACATCGAGGATGGGACAAAAGAGGATCAGGATACATGGTAAATTTTCACTGAGATATGTCAACCATTTAAGATTATATAGTGAGTTGGGTTGGTTTCCTATCAGTTATGGTTAACTTAGAGGTACTGATCCATGAACTACGTCTTCCATGTATCTCAGCTACACAACTATCACTCAGACTCATCTCATATTTTTCACCATGAGGAGGCTGATAATCATGTTGATGCATCCTTTGAGGAGAATTTGATTCATATAGCTGACAAGAGAATGAAGGATCTCCATGGCTGATCAGTTCCTATCATATGGGTGTAATGGCAATATGATTGAGTACAATATGAGACTTGGGAATGGTAGGTCGATGTATGTGCTTAGGGACCATAGTTATTCACATATATTCCTTAAACACACATGCAAGGGATATTTGGTGAAAAATATTATTAAGGGGGGATGTTTTTAAGAACATGGTTCTTCTTTTGATGTGTGGTCTCTTCTTTTCTTTTTTTTTCATTGAGTTATTTTCAGGAAAACAAGAGAAATTATGGAAAAGTACTGGAATCCTGAGATACATGCCATGTATTCCCAAGAACACACCATGTAGTATGTCCATGTAAGAAACAAATACATGGCGTGTGGTCATGTCGACAAGGTAAAGAGGAAAAACCAACTACACGCTGTGTACTATATCGTACACACTATGTAGTCATGTTAGTAGGTTCTGGAAAGTATGTCGGTTGATGTCAGCTACCAAATGAATAGTAAAATGATATAAATTCCATGTATATAGACTTACACGTCGTGTACATTGTGTTTTTCATTTAAAATGGGAAGTATCATCATTCATCTTTCATTTGGATAGAATTCTCACTTGAGAAACTCAAGAGGAGTGATGAAACTTCAACCTATTCCCAATTGATCATCCGAACTCCAAACCAATCACCGTCGGTCTTGTTTGAATCGAATAGGTAATCCCTTGATTACTATTAAGCCTTATTAGTGATTTTATTTCTCAAATATGTTATTTAATTTTATGTAAATATACTTGTTTCATAGATCTATACCATTCTAGCTTGAATTAGAAGTCGAGGGCAGATGAGGAGCGTCATACTATGATGAGGTAGGTGGTCTCATGCTAATTGTTTACTGTTATGTTGTTTATATGTGTCATTATGTTGAGAGACCATGTTTAGTGGGCCGATTGATTGAGAATTTTACCTTTGTTAATACCTAATGACATTGAGGTGATCGAGTAAATTAATTAAAGCATGATTAATCTTATTTTTGTTTGATTAAGGGCCATCCCATGTGTGTTATTTCCATTGGATGACCATTGTTACCTGTTTGGCCTAGGATTCCAATGGGAATGACTTTGTTTCCCATTTGAAGGGTAGTTTAATGTGAAATTTGTTAATTAAATGGTTGCCATGTGAACATGGTTGTTAATTCTTGATGACAGTTTAAATTAGATTTTAGTATTGTTATATAAATTTTCCCATGTGTGATGTTATTTTGTTAACCATGTAATAGTGAAATTTACATGTGTTGTTTACTATGATAAAATTATGATACATCGATCTTGGACCTAAAATATGCTGAAATTCTAATACACCATGCTCTTCCCTAACATTAATATACTAAAATGATGATACACTAGGCTTATCCTAGACTTTACTATGATGAAATACTAATATTGCGGGATTGACCCTAATTTGAATATTTCGAAATGAAGATACATCAAGCTTGTCCCCAACACATTTTGAAATGGAATGACTTATGATGCGTCTTCCAAGCCAAATAACAAGCTTGGATTCAGTCTTTACTTATTTTATTCAGATCGGATGTTGTGGTATCTATTGTGTTTACTTTATATAGGGGATTAACAGGCTTAGGCCAAACCTCGAGACCTATATAATTCAATGAATTTGAATTGATTAAAGAACATCAAATAAACGTAAATGAATACCGGTACTTTTAGTATTGGTTACTTTTCAGTGCCTTTTTGTTTACTGCATTTTCACTATTGTACACTACTATTGCATATACTCACTGACAAATTGGCATATATCTTTGGTGGTTTCCCACTAGAATTTACTTATCACACCCTGTTTGGGTCATTTTTTTGGGCCCAAACAGACTATATTTCTATAGGTGTCGATAGGGGTAGGGATTCTTATACATGTAATTGATTTCTGCATTGGAGTAGGAGATCATGTTACCAAGCCAAGGCTTGCGATGCTGATGAGTTTCATTTGGTTATAATTTACTTTAGTATTGTGTAGTAGATGATTGAAGTGTATCATTTTTTCACTATTTTCTTAGAACATGTGACATGCTACATCATTTTGATATTATATTCTTTATGGTTATCTTTAGCTTTTATTCATTAGTTGTTTAATTCAGTGGCATATTGTTTACTACTTCTGCTATTTTTATGATTTATTACGCTATGTGACACTTTTCCAATGAAGTAATTATTTTCCCATTATGACCCCCTAGGGCCTCACTTCTAGTCAACAGCCTCTGGTGTTTGGGGAAATACGCTTGAGGCCATGTGGGAAAATGTGTATGAGGTATCTTTTAGTGGCATTCAGATCCGAGACATTACAAAAATACTACTAGGAAAATTATAATGGTTTCTAAAGGTGGATTTCAGGTGGAGTTCCCTCGTGGGAAGCTCAAATTGGTGGTGAAGGCATTTGATTAATAACAAAGTGCTAGAATTTTCACTAGATCGATGTGGGATGCAAAAAAGAAAGTGGTATTCTAGTTTCATTAAAAACCTAAATAAATATTGTGTCTATTTTATATAATCGATCACTTGGATCTTAGCCATACATTCATGATAGGTTGATCATATTCTTACACTCACAATCTAGAGCATTTACAACTCATGGTTTATCCAACATTAACGATCATGCTGATTATGACAGAAAACATATGGCTACAACAACATTAAAATATTTTGACAATGATCTCTCAAATTTAGTTCAATATCCTCGAACTTGTTATTTTCAATATTCTTATAGTAATATTCTTGAACAGAAGGATCCCAATCCATGATTATTTCCTGATAAAACTAGTTCTTTAGATGAAAATATTATCCAATAAATAACGGGGTATGTTTAAATGAGTGGAAATGAATCATGTTACACTTTCATTAATGTAGATTGAATTTAAAATGGGTGATAGTGGCATGAATGCTACTAACATAGTGTGTACAATATTTTTGTGTATGATATATTCATGCATGAACAGTATTAAAGATACAATATCCAAAAACTTTTTTAGACATGTATACAATGAATTGTGTGAAGAATGAAGATCTGAAACCATTAGTTGATTAAAATGATCTACATCATATTTTCCATTTGTGGGATTAATCATGAGGAAAATAAGACCCAATACTTTGATCATTTACTATGAAAAGAATAATGGAAATCACGATACCCCTTTTTATTTTAAATGAGTTGCGTGAATGAAATAAATGCAGGGGGTGGAAAATGGGTGGTAATAGCCATGAAAATAAATATGTATCTTAAAAAAGTTTTAGAAGCATGCATGTTATGGGTGTGAACATAAATAAGTGAATATCCTAAACATTTAGGTATTAAAAATTATGAAATGCTCATAAAAAGAATACATTAAAAACCTTCGTGTGTTTGACATACAATGCATGAAGAAGGAAATTCCCATAATTTGGGAATTTTTAATTAGTGTTTTAATGAGTAATATTAATACCCATATTATTCGGTTATTATAATTTTTATGAAGTATAAAAAAAATATGTTTATTTATAATAAAATTTAAATGTGGATTTAAATGTGAAAATGTAAATCATGTAATTAAATGAAGTACTATCACATGAATTTTTTACCATTATGTTCATATAGTTGGTGAGAAAACTATATATATAATTTCAATATCTTTTTTAGATTCCCTTAAAATATTTTCATTGAAGAAAGAATGGGTCAAATATGGGTAATTCTTTAAGAAGGTGATCACATGAACACAATAATTTTTAGAGAAATATGACGACCATCTTTTTTGATGTTAATGAGGAAGTATAAAAGCATGTATGATATAGAAATCTTGTGGAGGAAGACAATAAAATCATCTTATAATGAATTAACCTTTAATATCATTGAAGAACTGGGGGTTCCAGTATAAAAAATACATTAGAAACTAGTGGTACCAGTATAAAGACTATCATCTACCCTTTACTGAGTGTGGATTTTACCAATATAAAATTGTATTCTAATTGTAAGAATTTGTAATCTCTTCAAATATATAGTGATAAGAATATATATTAAATAGCCATAGGTTTATCATGGCATGGAGTATGTCTTAGTACCAAACCTTGTAAAAATTATTGGTTATTGTTTTCTCTATTATCATCTGTATTGCATTTGTATGAAAACATTGCGAGAAGAAAACATGATACATTCCTTTAAACTAGGGTATATGTTCTAGAGTAATAGGGGTAATTGAGAATAAAGTAAAGTTCGGTACATGATGGGTATAATGATTCAACCCCCCATCAATGTCCATCCTTGTTTCATCAAGGCTATATAGTTTTGTTTTTATTAATGAATAAAGCACAAAGGAAACTTCTTTAAAATGAATTCCCTAGACAATGTAGAAACTACCACAATGAACAACTTTTCATAATAGGTTCTAGAGAGAAAAAAATTATGAACATTCCAAACTAGTTATAATGAACCATGACTAAAAATGTGAATATAATCAAAGTCCCTAAAACAAAAAATAATATAGTGATAGGGTCTCATGGAATATTAATTGAAAAAAGAAGAAAAATTATTGGAGATTATATATCCCATATGATTAAAAAATGGAAATATTCATTGGTGAAATTTTCTCAAAGGGAGATTTAAATGCTAAAAGTGTGGAGATGAACGTCATAAAAATCACAAATTAAAGGGAAAGAGGGAAACTATAAAAATATTTTATTTAAATTATAATATAGTTGGTAATAATGTGAATCCATGTCTGAATGCAAGGGAAAATGAAGTAAATATTGACTAATAACTATGAAAACAAGGAAAATACTATGAAACCACTACTAATGTAATAGATAGTGAGTTTTCACTATATATTTTCTTGTGTCCTATATCATATATGTTTTAACCTATTACTAGATATTAAGTTATAAATAAAACCACACAGTGGTATAACTATCATATAAACCATTTTCAAGGTATGTGGGAAGCTATTCCTTATTTATCTAGATCTTATTTGATTACTAAAATTATATGTGATTTTATGAACTACTAATCTCCAATTATAATGTCTTTATAATATTTTTTTTCATTCCATGTCATAAATAAAACCCTGATCATCTAGAAGTGTATGGTTAATTATGAGTCCCATATAAAATTTATATGATTTTATGCCTAAAATTTTAAGGATGTAATTTATTTATGGGGGAGAATGTACAAAATCCAAAATTTAATTACATTCCATTTTTTTAACGATTCAAAATTGTTTGAAAAATTTATCCACACACTACAGTGATCTAATATAATGTAGAGAAATATTTTGATAAAAATATAAATAGTAAGAAGGACTGATAAAAACTACCTATTGAATAAATTGAATGAACATGAATAACTACTTAACTAAATATATATATAAATAATATCAAGAAAATTTTTAATATGGATGAAATTGAACTCATATTGGTAAAATGAAAAATATGAAAATTTTATGCATTGAAATATATTTTTATAAATATTTCATTTTTCTGAAATATAAATTTAAAATTAAAAAGTTTTATTAATCCTAAAAAATATATTTTATATGATTAATTAGTAAATAATAAATTAATTAGAAAATAATTATATATTTGAATGGGAATAATTAATATTCTAAAAAATCTATTTTTCAATAAATTTTTTTCTTTATATTTCACAATTTTATTTAAAGGTTAAATATCTAAAATTAAAAATATTAATTTGACAAAATTTACATGTTTTTCTTCATCATAGTAATTTTTTTAAAGATTAATTTTTTTGGTATATTTTTTAAAAAGAATGATTTTTAGGTCTATAGTATGAAATAATGGTTTTAAAAATAACATGGCCTTTATGACATTTTTAACATATAATTATGAATTTTAATCTCATAAAACATTATAATAAAATGAAATTTGTATTTTATTTGTGAATTTTTAATATTTTAAATGTTGTTAAAATTTTCAAACACATATTTGAAATTTTAGAACATAAGTATCATTTTCTGAAAAATTTTATTTAATATATTATGTATTTTCATTTTGAAATATATTTTTATCAAAATTAGAAATTGAATTAAAATAAATTGATTTAAAATTTAGAATCATTTGGTTTATGTAACCAAATAAGGGAAAATTTATTTTTTGGGATACATATTAATTGACCTTTGGTAAAAAATAGTAAATTTGGTAAAATATAAAATAGTAAATGTAATATTTCATTGTTTAAATGGATTTAAACATGATATAAAAATATCTAGAATTGATTTTATGAGGTATTTATCAAGAATATCTCTTCCCCAATCCATTATTCTTCAATTCTGGATCTACTTTATATATTTGACATGTGTTCCATTTATATTAATTATAAATACTTTCGAAAATTCCTTTCTCACCTATTTTAAAAGAAGAATATCAAAACTACATCATGGAATACCTAGAAATTATGTTTATTCGAAAACCATATCCCATATTCACTTCCCCAAAATAGAATTTATCTCTATTGAGCATTGGGTTAAAATATGTTAGACCATGTTATCAATTTCAATGGGATCTTCCAAGGAAGTCTCAAAGTTCTCAGCCTGAGTAATCATTTATATTTAATGGTTTTATTACTACCCCTTTTATATTTTATATCGCAATTATATCATTATTAATGTTATTTAATGTTATATTTGAAATTATATACATTAATTTATTTTTATTGATATGTTACCTAAGTTTTAACAATTCTCAAAAGAGAAATATTTTGAATTTAAAGTGTGTGTATTTTTCCTGGAAATTTCATCTCTATCTGGATACTGGAAATTATATGCATATATGGTATAGATGAAACTAGGGGTTATCACAATGGAAAGTATAATTGAATATCTATTCAATATTTACTCGGTGCAAGGTGAGGGGGTCTAAGACTTCACACCACGTGAGGCACTCTCGAAAGATTTGATTCAGATAATTCACTCTAATATTACAAACCATAATAAAGTAGTTTTCTTCCATTTCATTGTTCTCCTACCATTGAAAACTACCAAACTCAATTACTATCTTATATTGATAACCCATCATGTTAAAAGTGACCTCACCACCACTTTATCTTTATTTCATGGAAAAGGGCAGTTTTTATTATGTTGAGAAAATACGCAATGTTTCTAATTTGATTTTTGAGATTTTCTAAAAGATAGGAACATTATTCTATTGAATTTGGAAATATTTATTATCTATATCTACATCACACAGATAGAAAATGAACTAATGGTTTTGTGATTATGAAATAATATTTTTATTAGTCGGTATAAAATATCTTTATAACTCATGTGATGAATACATTTGACTTAATTAGTAATGCATGGGACCAATATTGTAAAGACCCAGAAATTTCATGGATTTTTTTTTAATTTATTTGGAATTTTACGAGTCCTTAGTTTCTTACGACACCTGATTCCGAGACCCAGTGTGCCCGGAATCAATTTTTGAAGTTTAGCTCAGGTACGTTCAGTAAACGAACGAGCGTGTTTTTCTATCTTTTGAACCGATGTTCAGAATTGAAATCCGAGGACACCGATGAATTTGCAGCGCCAGTTTTTGCTTAAGGGTACCTTCACCGCAATTGCATTTTAGGCGGGACTAAAGTTAATAATTGGGGAATTAGCTTTAAATAAATAAAATTGGTGTGTATAATTTTATTTCTATCTGAGGTAGTTATATCCTACAAAGGGGAGTCAATAGTGGGACCCACAACCACCTAACTACCCATGTGTGGATATTTGTGAGGTGGGTCCCTCCCAATCCCCAACCTTTCACCTCCCTATAAACTTCTTAAACTACATTCAATTAATTTGCAACCCCCTTAATTAATATGACCCTTCCACTTCCTCTCTCTCCCTCTTTAACTCTTGCCAACATACCTTAATTTATAAATTGAACCTCTTCAATTAATTAATTAAGTGTTTTGAATTTTGAATTTTAAATTTCTTGTGTTAATAAAATAATAACATTAGCCTATTATTTCAGTTTAGCACATGTTGTGTTGGGATATATTGGAGAGAACTCTTGTGTAAAAGGGGAAGGAAGTTCCTCCTTCATTGAAGAACATCATCCTCCTGGGAAGAACGACGCCCCTTCAACAAAGAACGACTCGGTGAAGAATGCTCCACGTTCCACCAATATTCTACTTCCTCTGCATCAAGGGAGGAAATACAACCTCGGGGAACTCTCCAGCGATGATGGTTATTTTCCGGCGTTGATGGAGCGACAACGATTTCTGCGTCTACGATGAAAAAACCATAATCGAGGTAGGGGAATATTGTTTATTTCTCATTTAAGTGGTTTATACTCTCGAACATGAGTGTTTATTTATATGATGTTTTTATAATTTATTCTTGAATAAATTATACCATTTTTGTAATTGAAATCAAGAGTTTGATTATTTCCAATTGATAACGCCTAACGTGGAGGGTGTGAGCTGAATAAACACGGCCCGTCGATCCTCCGCTGGCTGTTCGTTTGTGCGCGGGATGATGGGCGATGATGAAACGGGGCCGCAATGGAAATTTGAAGTTTTCGCAGTGAAGATAAGGTCTCGGGAAAGCCACGGCCATAGACGGTGGGCGAATCGGACCACCGGAGCACGTCCGGTGGTCTGCGGAAGACGCTGCCGGCGTTCGGCGGCGCACCGCCGGAGCACTCCGCCGCGACTGAGCCGCGACAGTGGTTGAAGGCCGGAATGGATTTGCCGTTCCCGAGATGGAGGGGTGCGACATTAAGTCGCGCCAGCTAAGGGAGGCCGCACCTCCACTTGGCCAGCTGGCGGAGCCAGCCTCCCCCAACCGGGCCGGGGCAGGCCATGCGGACTGGGCCGTGCTGATCGGGCCGGGCCGCGCCGACTGGGCCGGGCCGCGCCGGCTAGGCCAGGCCACGCTGGCTCTGCCGGGCCGTGCCAGCTTGGCCGGGTCACGCCTTATTGGGCCAGACCTGGACCCGAGTCTGGTCGACCCAGTTTGGGCCGACCCAGGGTGGATTGGGCCGGGTCGGACCGAGGCCAGACCCCCTTTTTTTAGACCGTTTTGGGTTAAATGGACATAAACCTAGTTACAGACCTCCGATCGACGCACCGTTAGTTGAGTAGGATTCCTTGTATCGAGATGGTCATTTAGGTATATTACACTCAAGGTTTCGGCAAAGTATGGGTATGAGCGGGTTTGTTCGAACCCGAAACCAACTGGGCCCTCGGAGCGGAAATGCTTATAACTTGAGGACCGGACATCCAATTGATGTGTTGTTGACTACGTTGGATTCCTCTAGATGAGATAGATCTTTTGGAAAAATAAAATTCAGGTATGTGTATAGTTGAGCTACGGTCAGATTGGTTCGTACATGAAACCAACCGAGCCCCTAGGACTTAAAGGATAATAACTCACAGACCGGGCGTCCGATTGACATGCCGTTTGTTGTGTTGAGACCCCTATGAAAAATCGGTCATTTGAGATACTTCTATGTGATACTTAATGGAGCTTTAAAGTAACGACCAGTAGCTCATGGAGCAAACCCTCCTGGAGACGAGCATACGAAGTACAAAGACTTAGTAGTTGTAGACCTGACGAATGCTTGACCGATTCAACTCAGATTGATTCGATTAGCCCAGTGGACAGAACACCTGGTGTTTGGCGGCATAACCATGGAGGATGGAGAACCTGGTAGTTGGCAGCAGACCCGCGGTACTCGACAGGAGGAGTACCTATATAGGCTATTAGGGAGAGAGCCCGATATTTGGCGACAGACCCACAACGGACAGAGCACCCGATATTTGGCAGTAGACCCGCAGTACTCAAGAGGAGGAGTACCTCAGCCATCTAAGGTTAGTGAGTAGCGCCTTAGAGTCATGACAGGCCCACTGTACTTGACAGAGGAGGAGTTCTCCAGTAGTTGTGGTTTAGATAATGAAAATCCTGGTTTGAGCTGAGTCAACGACCTTTGTGTTTTCCTCATGATTGAGATGGGTTACTTGATAACTTAGGTATATGTATGGGAATATACCTAAGTAAAAGTTATCTGTTGAGATCTTTCTTTGTGGTTTATCCTTGTTGGATTTAGTGAGACCTTGAGGGTCTTGGGGTCCCTACTGAGTATTGTTATACTCACCCCTGCACGGGCTATGCCAGCACCTCGTTGTGTTGGTTGAAGATGATGGACATCACTGATCGTGGTTGAGTCTTTTAGAGATGGACGATACCCGGAGGTGGACTTTATGACGAGACGGTACTCGGAGGTGACAGATGGATGTGGAGAGATGAGGTGTCCATCTGTACCTACCCTTTAGGTAGGAACTCTGGAGGACGATCTATGAGCATCTTGACACCTTCCTACTGTTTTTGTCTTTTACTTGTACTTTACTGTTGGGCTTGTATTTCTAGTCCCTTTACATTCCATCGTATCTTTTGTTATATAGTGATTACTTAGTGTTTTCTTCCATTTGTACTCTGTTTGTGTGCGTGTTTACATTTTTTAAAGGCAATGCCTTCCCAGTTATAGGGATTTATGCCTTTGGTGTTAGTCGCCAGCCCCTGGCCTATGGAAGTCGGGCTTGGGGTAGTTACGACACGGGCCCCAGGGGACGGGTCGTGACAAATTAGTATCAGAGGATGTCGGTTCTACCGCAGAACTTAGGACTCTAATATTTTGTTTTCTGTGAAGCAATAGTGTTAAGCGTACTAAGTGTGGTTTTCAGTTCAGGGAGTCCAGTGTTGGTACGGCGGCTGACGTATCCATACACCAGGACCCTGACTTCTGATTTCCTACTCAGTGCACGAAAACACTGATTGCGTGTGTATTTCCAAAATTTTCATTTAAGTAAGCTCAAACCAGATTATCTCACCAGGTATAGTCTTTTGACCATGTTGCATTAGTTTCTTTCAGGATGCCTCCCCACGGATGACCAGCTAGAGCCCCGAGATTTGTACGTACTGACAGCCCACCAAGCGACGAGGCCTTAGTACATGGCCCCTCCCAGTTGAGGCACCAGCGATACTATTTTCGGTTGGGCCACCGATTCCACCAGCCCCAGTAGCAGGTGATGCACACCACTTGAGCGTGCTGCACAAGTTCTAGTGCCAGAGGCCACCCAGGTTCCAGGGAGAGACGGACCCACATGCGGCTGAGGATTGGCTAGAGGCTGTGGTGAGAGTTTCAGGCTAGTAGGTTCACTAGCGAACTTCATGGTGATCCTTGCTGCCAGCCACCTTCAGGCAGCAGTAGGCATATGGTGAAGCCTGATTCTCTAGATTCATGACGAGGCGTCACTTCTACGGGTAGATTTCGAGAGCCTGTTCCGGGCAGAGTTTGTACAAGCCACCCTTCGAGCGGTACAGATACAAGAACTACTTCATCTGCAGCAGGGAACCATGAGTGTAGCTCAGTACTTAGCGAGGTTCACTGATCTCTCTCAATACTCCACTAATATGGTATGAGAACCGTTCTTCAGGGCCTGGACCTTCGATCAGGGACTCATGCGAGAGATCAGAGCTTCAATTATCACCCAAAACATTCCGACACAGATGGGAGTGTTGGAGCGAACACTTCTAGTGAAGAGTTTCCTTGCTGAGTAGTCTCCAGTATCAGGACCCACCACTAGTCTACTTGCAGCGGAGTCTTCTACAGCTGGCAGTAGATAGACGGCACATGGGTCCAAGAGGATCAGACCCACCAGTGGCCGACTACATGACTCAGGTTCAGTTGTGCAGGACAACCAGAGTGGAGACCGAGCCAGTCGTGCTAGGAGCGGGTAGTGTTACTCCTGTGGTGGACTTGGTCACATGGCACATGACTACCGACCCGCTGTACAGAGGATCATAAGATATATGAATGACCTCCCAGGAAGAGGCATAGGTTCGATCATGGCAGACCTCAAGGAGTAGGCGACCGTGGCATAGGAGCTGGCTATGCAGTTGGAGGTGGATGACGCTTCGAGGTGTTGCCACCATCACCATCACCAGGAGGACCACCTCGACCGAAGGGAACAGGTGGACATGGGAGATCACAGCTTCAGGCAGCTGAAGCATACGACTATGGAGCTCTGGAAGCAGGTGGAAAGGAGCGGGACTAGTTCCAGGCATGGAGGCCTTTGTTCTTGGTACTTCTAGTTTCTATGTTATTATTGTTTGTAGTTGTTGTGTGTCTTTGTACTTGAGATGCAGTAATAAAAGACACTTTTACTTGTGATGTTTGCTTTCCTTCCCTTTTGTGTGGTTGATAATGAGTGGTTCTTGTTAAAACTATTGACTTGACCCTCACTTTCGAGATTCCTACTGGAGGAGACCCAGTGACCACACACTGATGCCGACAGTATGACTCGACCCTTGGAGGCGAGAGTGACGATTGGATATCTTCGTAGTAGCCTCGAGGCCTTACGATGTTGTCCATGGAATGAATGTATCATTCATGTTAGGATTGACTATATTAGGCAACAAGCATGGTTCATCCAGGGGATGAGACCGGGTTTCTCTTTTCGGAAAAGGAGAAATCTTAGCAGCTCTTACAAATTGTGGGCGAAGAATGGTGATCGTCGACCGACTTACCATGTCGGCCAACTTTCTACTGACTATAGATGGTATGAACTATGACGGGAAAGGTGCATATCATCCAGGAGCGGATGAAAACTGCACATATTAGACAGAAGTCCTATGCTGATAGAAGACGAAGACCACTGGAGTTCGAGGGTGGTGACCACGTCTTCTTATGGGTCTCACCTCGATGAGGTCTACAGATATTTGGCTGAGGCAGCAAGTTATCTCCATGATTCATCAGACATTTCAAATTTCTCAGCAAAGTAGGCGAGGTGGCTTACCACCTGACCCTTTCACCTCAGTTGCGCCGGGCGCACGACATCTTCCACGTATCTCAGCTCAGGAGATACGAGCATGACCCGTCCCACATCATTGACCACGGGGAGACTTTCACAGAGGTTCCAGTGGAGATTGAGGATCGGTAGGAGTGGGTCCTACGTGGATGGTCGATTCCTCTGGTGCTCATTCGCTGGTAGCATAGGAACATCCAGAGAAGCACATGGGAGCAAGAGGTTCAGATGCGTGCTCGGTACCCCTTTTGTTTCCCTAGCGCGTGTTGTTGTTTTACAGGGACGTAAAGCCCTTAGGTGGGAGTAATGTAAAGACCCAAAAATTTCAAGTAATTTTTTTTCTTAATTTCTTTGGAATTTTACGAGTCCGCAGTTTTTGACGACACCTAATTCTGAGGCCCGGTGTGCCCAGAATCAATTTCTGAATTTTAGTTTGGGTACATTCAGTAAAAGAACGAGCGAGTTTTTCAATCTATGAACCCGTGATCAGAATTGAAACCTAAGGACACCAATGAATTCGTAGCGCCGATTTTCGCTTAAGGGGACCTTCATCGCAGTTGCGTTTTATGCGGGTTTAAAGTTAATAATTGGAGAATTAGCTTTAAATAAATAAAATTGGTGTGTACAATTTTATTTATATCTGAGGTAGTTATATCCTACAATGGGGAGTTAATGGTGGGACCCATAACCACCTAACTACCCATGTGTGGATATTTGTGAGGTGGGTCCCACCTGATCCCCAACCTTTCGCCTCCCTCTAATATTCTTAAAGTCCCTTCAATTAATTGGCCACCCCCTTAATTAATGTGACCCTTCCACTTCCTCTCTCTCCCTCTTTAACTCTTGTCAACATACCATAATTAATAAATTGAACCTCTTCAATTAATTAAATAAGTGTTTTGAATTTTGAATTTTAAATTTCTTGTGTTAAATAATAATAGCATTAGCCTATTATTTTAGTTTAGCACATGTTGTTTTGGGAGAGATTTGAGAGAACTCTTGTGTAAAAGGGGAAGGAAGTTCTTCCTTCGTTGAAGAACATCATCCTCTCGTGAAGAACGATGCCCCTTCAATGAAGAATGACTCTGTGAAGAACGGTCCACATTCCTCCAATATTCTACTTCCTCCGCATTAATGGAGGAAATACAACCACAAGGAACTTCCCAATGATGACGATTGTTTTCCAGCATTGACGGAGCGACAACGCTTTCCACGTCTACGAAGAATGAACCATAATCGAGGTAGGGAAATATTGTTTATTTCTCATTTAAGTGGTTTATACTCTCGAACATGAGCGTTTATTTATATGATGTTTTTATAATTTATTCTTGAATAAATTATACCCTTGTCGTAGTTGAAAGAAAGAGTTTGATTATTGCCAATTGATAACGCCTAACACGTAGGGCGTGGGCCAACCAAACACGGCCCGAAGATCCTTTGCTGGTTGTTCGTTTGTGCGTGGGATGATGGGAGATGATGAAATGGGGCCATAACAGAAATTTGAAGCCGTCACAGTGAAGAGCAGGTCCCGGGAGAGCTGCGGGTGCAGACAGTGGGCGAATCGGACCACCAAAGCGCGTTCGGTGGTCCGCGGAAGACGCTGCCAGCGCGCCGCCGAAGTAGTCCGCCGCGGTGGTGATTGAAGGCCAGAACGACTTTTCCATTCCAGAGATAGAGGGGCGTGGCATTAAGTCGCGCCAGCAATGGGAGGCTGCCCCTCCACTCGGACAGCTGGCCGAGCCAGCCTCCCCCGGCCGGCCGGGCCGGGCCGCGCAGACAGGGCCGTGCCGCGCCGGCGGGGCTGAGCTGCACCAGCGGGGCCGGGCCGCACCCTATCAGGCCAGACCAGTACCTGAGTCAGGTCGACCCGGTTCGGGCCGACCCAGGGTGGGTTGGGCCGGGTCGGATCGGGCCCAGACCCCCCTTTTCGGACTGTTTTCAATTAAATGGACATAGTATGATATACGTACCTCCGATCGATGCACCATTAGTTGCGTAGGATTCCTTGGTTCGAGATGGTCGTTTTGGTATATTACAGTCAAGGTTTCGGCGAATTATGGGTACGACTGGGTGGGTTCGAACCCGAAACCCACCGGGCCCTCGGAGCTGAAACACTTATAACTTGAGGACCGGACGTCCGATTGATGTACCGTCGATGACGTTGGATTCCAATTTATGAGATGGTTCCTTTGGAATACTCCAATTCGGGTCTGGGTATAGTTGAGTTACAGTAGTATTGGTTCATACACGAAACCAACAGGGCCACCTGGACTAAAAGGCTAATAACTCACAGACCGGACGTCCGATTGACTCTCCGTTTGTTGCGTTGAGACCCCTATGATGAGGCAGTCCTTTGTGATACTTCTATGTGAAAATCAGTGACACTTGGAAGTAAATACCAGTAGCTCATGGAGTGGAACCTCTCGAAGATGAGGGTACGGAGTGTGGAGACCTAGTAGCTGTAGACCTGATGACTGCTTGACCGATTCGACTCGAAGTGATTTGATTAGCCTAGTGGACGGAGTGCCCGGTATTTGGCGGTAGAACTATGTAGGACGGAACACTTGGTAGTTGGTAGCAAACCCGCGGTACTCGATAGGAGGAGTACCTCTGTAGGCTATTAGGGGGAGCGCCCGGTATTTGGCGACAAAACAATAGAGGATGGAGGGCCTGGTATTTGGAAGCAGACCCGCGATACTTGACAAAAAGAAGTACCTAAACACTCTAAGGTTAGTGATTAGCGCCTCAAAGTAATGACAGGGCCCCTGTACTTGACAGAGGAGGACTTCTCCAACAGTTGTGGTTTCGATAATGAAAATCCTAGTTTGAGCTAAGTCAATGAACTTTGTGTTTTCCTCATGATTGAGATGAGTTATTTGATAACTTAGGTATATGTATGGGAATATACCTAAGTAAAGGTTATCTATTGAGATATTTCTTTTTGGTTTATCCTTGTTGGATTTAGTGAGACCTTGAGGATTTCAGGGTCCCTACTGAGTATTGTTATACTCACCCCTGCACGGGCTATGCCCACACCTCATTGTGTTGGTTGCAGACGACGGACAACACTGATCGTGGTTGAGGTTTGTAGAGATGGAAGGTACACGGAGGTGGACTTCATGACGAGACGGTACCCGAAGGTGACAGACGGACGTGGAGAGATGAGATCGCCATCTGTACCTACCCTTTAGGTAGGAACTCTGGAGGATGATCCAGGAGCAGCTTGACACCTTCCTGCTATTTTGTCTTTTCCTTGTACTTTACTATTAGGCTTGTATTTCTGGCCCCTTTACTTTCTAGCAAATATTTTATTATATATTGTTTACTTAGTTTTTTCTTTCTATTATACTCTAGTTGTGTGTGTTATTACGTTTTATAAAGGCAATGCCTTCCCAGTTATAGGGATTTACGCCTTTGGTACTAGTCGCTATCCCCTGAACTATGTAAGGCGGGCTTG
The DNA here is from genome assembly GCA_963277665.1 of Viscum album. Classification (NCBI taxonomy): domain Eukaryota; kingdom Viridiplantae; phylum Streptophyta; class Magnoliopsida; order Santalales; family Viscaceae; genus Viscum; species Viscum album. The sequence continues at coordinate 233,765,654 of OY728141.1, forward strand.
GGGTAGTTACAAAATGGGCGCTAGGGGACGGGTCGTGAAAAATATAGATAGCTTCTCAATGTACTATTAGGTATCATTAGATATACAATCCTCAACATTGACATATTCTTTGAATACATATATATTATGAATTTTCAAAAGTACATGGGGATATTTTTGTGTTATCCAACATTATTCTTTCCATTAATATGTGACCAATAATTACAATAAATGTTTTTATATATTATCATTGATATAGTATTTCATCAGTTTCATTTTATTAGAAACTTAGTCTAATCATATATTTTTTTTCTATACTATTTATTCTATTATTATTTATGATAACATTCATTATATTTTACTCTTTATTGAACATATTATCCCACTGTTATTTTTTCATTTACCTAGGAAACCTAGAAGATAACCATATGTAATTTCCTTGGATCACCTAGAAGAGATAATAATTCTCTCATGGAATCTTTTTCTATACTTTATGCAGTCATGTGTAATGTGCAAAATATTAATTTATTTAGTCTTCAATGACTAATAATCTATTAGATTGATCAAGAACTCTTGTATTATCTAATTTAATATAACTACTTTATATAGTTATCTAGAGTCTAGTTTGTAATATTTGGTATCAAATAATGTTTATTTGAAACAATGGGGACATTATTTTGAGGAATGAAGTGAGATATCACAACTATAATAGAAAAACATTGGATTTAAAGGAAATTTTCATAATAAAACCAAATTGTAATTATATTATATAATTCAATATCATATTTTAATTACACCTATGCTATTTTTTAGAGACTGAGACTAATGTATGGAATGAGAAATGTGTCAACAACCACAGTAAGTTTTTGGGTTTCCCTCCCAATAAAGTAAATGTGGCTGTAGTTGGAAATGAATAGATCATAACTATATTATGTTATTTACCATTGTTATAAAAAATAACCTCACCCACATAGATTATAATTCTAATCCACAATGTTTTTAATCAATGGTGGGAAATTTTATGAAATAATAATTTCCACCATTCAATGGAACTACTAATCAATTGGTAACAGAGAAATATATCAAGTCCATAGAAAATACATTTCATTATTTGTGATGTAGTGAATGAAAAAAGGACTTCAAGGTATTATATTATATAAAGGGATATGTAAAATAATGGTGGAAAAAAAATTCAAACACAAAATAGTTATTTGAGATAGATTACATGGAATAGAGAACATTTAAGGTGATATTATATGGAAAATAATTTCATCAGGAGTAAAGGGTTGAAATGGAAATAAAATTTCTCAATTTTAGAGAGTAGGAGGAGGAAAAAGTTTTTTATTAAGAGTAAAACATTACAAGGTTATATAAATTTTTTTTCAAACTATTTATATAGAATGAAAATAAATGTTCAATATTTCATTGATGGGATAAATCCTATCAATTTAAGGAAATTAATCTCCTAGAAATTTTCATCTTATTAAGATACAGTCTCAAGTGACATTAAGATAGAGAAGGAGTCAAACAAAACCAATTTATTTAAAGAAAACATGGAGAAGAATATGTCTACTGGTCACCACTGAAATAAGAGTATGTCAAAATGGTAGAAAGGAATAATGTAATTTCCAACAAATAATAATTATTCAATGGAACACTCAGAGGATATTGTGAATTGAATGGGAGTTTGTTTCATGTATAGAGAAAAAGTACCGCAAGTAGATGAATGTAAAAAAAATTTAGAAGTTGACGATGCTTAATGATTTAACTATAAATACTTAGTTAACTATAAATAACAATTTTCCAAGAATTATTGTTAATTTATTCAAAAATGGAAAAGGGAGTAAGGCTATTATACAATCACTATATATAAAGTTGGCGTAAAAAAAATTAAAAGATAGATTGTACATTAATCCTAAACTCAATTTTAGTGAATGATTTATTTGATTAAAAATCAAAGTATTCCTTTATTCATTCATGTTTACTAAGAACATTGAGTCATCCCCTAATACTATAAGAAAAATGTTATCAATTAAGATGAATAATGAGATTATTAATGTAATGATGATTTTAAAATAAGTATTTATTAATATATATTGTAATTAATTTTTGGAAAACATGATTATTATACCTATTCATGATTTTTTACATCATCCATGGTATGACTTAGATCTCAATTTATAATTAAATAAACTATTTCCTAGAGTAGGATATTACTATTTGTGAAGGGGTCATATAATCTCTTGTTTTTATCAGTAGTAATTTAACTCCCAAGTCTTTTCCATACCCACCTCTAGTAGCTCGCCTTAAATAAATTATGGGAGAATAGAAAGATAAAAAACAATATATTAGTGGGATGGACAACCAGATGATAGGGGATGTACCCATTGTAAAAATATAAATTTATGTATATCTAAATTAATTAATAAGTCATAAATATGATCCTATAGTTTATTTTTTCATTGAACTCATTCTTAATTAAAGACCCATATATAAACTACATTCAGAATGGAACTAGTGGAGTTAGTTGAGTTCATGACACAACTACATGATTTGTTTTATAAGGTTTTTATATTTCATAGTGTTTCACTTGTTGGATCCACTATTTTATTCCCAAAAGAGAAAAATGTGTCTTTGATACTATGCATAAATTAAATGGATATTAATTACATTAATATAAAGAATATGTAACCTTTACCTTGAATCGATGAATATTTAATCAATATCAATGGGGTAGATATTTTTAAATGATATATCTTCACTTAGTTTACCATCTATTATGGGTGAAGAAAGAGGATATTACAAATGATATATTTCAACTAGATATGGATATTAATAGTTTATTGTAACTCCATTATAATAGACTATTTCTCATTATATTTTATGGATATGTTGAATTGTGTATTTTATAATTATATTGAAAACTTAATTGCGGTGTTCATTGATGATATCTAGATATACTGTAAAAGTTATTAATAGGAATAGAAAAATCTATGAATAATTCATTAGACCCTTAGAGAAAAGGAATTATATGGGATATTTGGTAAGTCTAAATTATATAACCATGATGTTTACTTTATAGGATATATTATCTAAAAGAATGAAATATTTATTGATCCATTAAAAAATGGCAGTTAAATAATTTACTATTCCAATTAATATAACTATGATTTGATGTTTCCTATACTTAATTGGTTACTGTTAGTAGTTTTTTTAAAAAACAAACATTTCAATTGGATAACAATTTAATGATGTTGACTCATAATGGGGTAAATTAAAATGGTATAGTTAATATAAATAATGTTTAAAAGTGATGAAGAGGAGATTGAATAATACATTAATTTTTTTGCAACCCTTATAGGAAATATTTGTAATATATTGTGATGAATTGATGAAATTAATGGGTTGTGACATTATTCATAATGATATATTGGTTTCTTATGCATCAAGTAAATCTAAGATTAATGAATATAACTATCCAAATCATGGCCTTGAGTTGGACGTAGAAATATTTTCCATCAATATATGGAGGTACTATCTCTATGGAAAAATATTCAACATATATACAAACCAAAAAAATGTTGAATTATATATTCTCTCAAAAATAGATCAATCTTCACAATGTCTAGGAATACTTGATATATTACCAGTCTTGGATGGAAAACAAGGTAGATAATCCATTGAGTAGGTGGGACCATGGAGTTCATCCTATGATGAGGATTAATAAGGATAATATATTCAAATATATAGTAAAGATAGATATGGTTTTTTAGGTAATGGGATATATAATTTTTTTAGAAATTGATTAACCATATTTACAAGAAAATATAGAAATTGCTCAGCAGAAAGATAAGGATATAAAAATGAGGATTAATACCATGATTGATTGTGATGTGAAAGTATTCATCTATAAAGATAGAGGGTTGTATTTTAGAGAGATGTTACGTGTTACATCCATACCTAAAATTAAGATTGATGAACTATATAAAGTATATAACTAAGATTAATCCACCCACTGGTAGAAAAAATAAATATAGGGACATAAGAGAACAATATTAGTGGGTTAGTATGAATTGTGGAATAAAGGGTTATGTTTCTAGATTCCTAGTATTCTAGTAGGTAAAAGATAAAATACAATATCCTATGGTATTTATAAAAACTCTTCCTACACCTATATGGATATGGGAGAATATTACAGTGATATTTTCTATAGGAAGTCCAAAATACATGAGGAAGAATGATACCATATGAGTCATCATTGATTCCCTTACCAAGTATTCACATTTTTTAATAGTATGTTTGCACCTATATCTTGATCACCTTTCTGGTATCTGTACAAATGGAATTGTGAGTCTTCATGAGAAACTTATATCTATTGTATTTTACCATTACCCTCATTTCACATATATATTCTGAAATATTATTCAAAAGTTGATTGACAATGTGGCACATCTTATAAAATCCTATAATCCCCAAAATCATCATAACTTCATTTTTTTATTATAATCCCAAAACACTTTTACAGATAAAGTGAGAAACCCCAAGAAAAAACAAAATTGTTAAAATACAACTTGAACCTATTGGAACTATTATCCCTTAAGAGTTTCCAAGAAAAAGAAGTTACCGGTGATAATGGATTATCCTTTATAAGATCTTCAAATCGGCGCACCAGGTGATCCCATGCTTGCAAGTATTCCTCTTGGTTGATTTTCCCTGCCTTACAACCTCTTTCTAGGGTACGATTCTGTTTTCCAATCCACTCCAACTAATATCTACTGGTGTCCACCCGAATGTTCATTTCTATCATTTTGATTCCCTATTCTGAAGTGGCATTGACCCCATGGGCTTCCTCCCCCAATTCCTCTTCCTCTTCGGAGTGTAGTAGTAGCTCCACGGGTTGCTCAACATCCATGTATGTATACTGTAGGACCAACCTGATTGGATCAACCCCATCATCTGCCGCCTCTGCTCGACCAACATTGTCACTAGAGTTGAGAACACCTTCCCTCACATGGACCTTCACCCTTCTGGCCGAACGAGCCTCCATTGGAGATGCAAGGTAAAATAATCCTTGCAGCATTTCTTACCTCCACACTAGCCCTTCCTCCTCTTCAGACTGCAGTCGCTACCAAGAAAATCCTTACACTAACTCCTGACACCTGGTTAGAAGAATCATCACCAGACTCCTCCCTTGGAAAACCCTGCTCCTCACTGATGAGTGTTGTCCAGTCAGCCTCCTGGTCTTTCCCTTAATCCTCCTGGCTCTCAAAACGGTTACACAGCTTAATAGTTGGCACCACACTTCTCAGGCATGACCTGATCCCTGGAGATGGCCCATCCTGGGGACTGTCACAACCATTGCTATCAATCCCAGCAAGCACTGCCTCTATGTAAGAAGGTTCCTTGGGAGTCATTGTACCTTCCACAGAGTCCAGTAAAGCTTCCACAACCAGCCTAGAACAATTAGGAGCCAAAGACTCACCAACAACGAGATTAGACGGCCCAGCTCCAGCTGGTCCCAAAGGACTTTTCACAGAAAAGGTGGAAATACCCAAGTCCCTCCATAAGCAGTTGAAAGCCTCTGAAACCAAGGGATTTCCCCTTACAGCCTCATGATGAATAGCCTTCGCCAGGACTAAGGCAGAGCCAATATAACTCTTTCCATCCAGACCTTCTGCAGGCCCGATACCGAAGCCTATATCTTCAGAAGAATATGAATTGGACCTTGCACCATCCCATGTGCCCTGTAATCAGAGTCCCTTGACTAAAGGAGCAGAAGAACGGGCTATTCGAGAGGCCCCCCTCGATCTTTTCCTGTAACTGGAGAGGTCATGGCTGAGACAGTAACAGGAAGAACAGAAGGGAACCCAAGATTCATAGACAACTTTTTGAAACCACCTAAGCTCACCTTCAATCTCTATGACAATGGTGTCCAACTGATTCTTGGACATTTCAACTTAAACACAAATTCTAGAGAAATTGGTTGGCTAATGAAATCCGTTCTCTTGTCCGAGAAAAGGAAGCGACCCAAAAGATTTCCAATCAAACGCAGAATCACAGGATTTTGAAACGGTAGGGGTAGGTGAGGTAGTGAGATCCAAATCGCCAAGGCAGATGGGTTTTTCTTCAAGTGGAAATTGAACGACCACCGAAAAAGAAAGAAACGCAAACCTGAGATAGAATGAGGAGTTATTTCCTAAGCATGTATAAGATCTTCTTTGGATGAGAAGTGGATCAAGAGGTGCCTCGAGTCTAAGATCCCAACAATCGCCCGATCCTAAAGCTTCCACTGGTTGGAGATAAATCTGTCAAAGACGTCAACTGCGGGCCGTCTCTTACTGAAGCGAGCTACCAGGGTAAGATTCATAAATGCAGTGGCATTAGTAAACTCCAGAGAAGATAACAGAGCCATGGGGACTCTATCGACAAACGAATGGACTTTAGGGCTAACATGGATGGAGGGGAAAATGGGGAGAGTGGAAGGATCCATGAAAGTCTTGAAGGCCGAGGGGTGAGGGGATGAGGGAGGAGGATGAAGGCACCCCTCCCCCTCCCCCAGAATTATATTTAGTTTAGAAGGATTATCTATAAAATTAAATACATGATAAGATCATGTTCTATTGAGTTACAAGGATCATGTGATTACTATCTAAATTTGGTGGAATTTTCATGAAACAGATGTTTCCATTTATGTATCTAGATGGGTCCATATGAGGTACTATATCCGAAGATATTTCATACTCAAACATGTTGGTAATAAGTATAAAAAATTGAGATAGTTAGAGAATAACCTATAGAGCAGACAATTGTGAATGTATGAATGATCTAGGATCGTATTAAGGCATCCTAAAAGAGACAAATAACTACAATAATATTTGAAAGAAATACGATAAATTTCAAGTTGGGAATAATATATTCCTAAAAGGTTCCACCACAGAAAGGAGTTGTATGATTTTGTAAGAAGGTAAAGATAATAATGTTGTAAATTGGTCCTTTTGAAATTCTAGAGATAATCAGATAAATAACATGCCAAATGGATATGCCACCCAACCTTCCCAAAGTATAAAATGTCTTCCATGTTTCATTATTAAGGAAATAAATTTCAAATCCAATGCATATACTCATATATTTTGGAAGTTATTTTGAACTAGAATTTTCTTATAATGAAGAGCCTATCTAGAATCATGACACTTGAGAGCAACTGTTGTAGAATTAGAAAACACCGATTCCAAATTTCCTTTAGACAAATAAAATACTAGAGGAAGTAACATGTGATCCAGAAGGAAATATAAGGATAAATACACATATTTATTTAGTATTTGATATGTAACCAATATCGAGGATGGAATAATTTAGGGTGGGAGAATGTAATTCCAAAAACCCTACAATAGCTTGTAAAAACTACTTCCTAAAACTATTACAAAATACACGCTATGAAGAGTATTTATTCATATTTTTTTAAAAATATTATTTTATATTTTAATTTTCCCAAATTAACCTTATTTTTTGATTTGGAATTTTAATATTATCTTAAGATTAATTTATTGGAAAAATTTATTTTTAGGTGAATAGTGTAAAATACAATTTTTACCAAAACAATGAATTTTTAAAAGTAATAATTAGGACCTAGATGTGTATAAAACCGATTAATTCTTAAAATATGTATTTAGGATATAAATATATAAATTATAAAAAAACTATTTCGAATTTAGAAAACCTATAAAAAATATTTTAATAGAAATAAAAAAATGTTTCTAATAATTTTTTTTTTGATTTTTCAAATAATAAAAAATTATTTTAATTGAATTTATTTTTTATTTCATTTAAATAAAAATAATATTTATAAGAAATAAATTTATTTCCTGAAAATTATATATATTTAAAATATTACCTTACATATAAATTTTATATGTAGAAAAACTCTTTTTTCTAAAAATAGGATTTTACACATTACATGCTATAATGTTAAAATTGATTATTATTACCTATAAAAAATTAATATAATAAAATTTATCTAATATTATAAATTATTAGTTCCAAATTATGTGACAAGGTTTATTTTATTGTTTTGAATAAAAATTGATTTAATTAGGTACATAAACTAATTACCACTATAAATCTGAAAATGTTAAAAGTAATAAATATATGGCTAAAAAGAATGAAAATTGTTAATAATGTGTTTATAATTTATTTTTGGATATATTTTACACCATATATAATTATCCACTAAATTATTTCCCATTTTTTGTGCCGCTTGATAAGTCAAAAAATGATCCCTATTTATATTATGTTGAAATATTTTCAAGAAATCCATTCTCATCACTTATAAACGTGACCTCTCACCACCCCTTAAATAAAAAAAAAAAACTAGTCTTATAAATTAAAATATTACCTTATAATTTAACCTATAAACTGATTTATCCCTATTATGTTTTTATTCAAAATATATTACCATAAAAACCCTCTTTTCAATGAGTCCTCTAAGTGGAAGGCAATGTTCACAACGTGAGTACTAATTTTCAAAAAATTATTTTGTTTTATATATTACGTATAAAAAATGTATTTAAATAATTACTATATAATTAAATAATTTTTTAATATATATTTAATTTTATTATGATAATGTAGTAAAAATTAACCAACTTTTAGATAAGGAGAAAAAATGATATTCATTTGTGTGTGTGAACTACTGCCTTCACAAAGCGTCATGTTTTATTTCCCCTATGCACCATACAATTATATAACTAATTTTTAATTTAATAAATAATTATGATATTTATAATATATTTATAATTTTTTAGTGTGAAACATCTTATACATTTCTCTTGTTATATGGAAAATGGAATCATCAATCATGCGTACGTGTGGACTATAGCCTTCACGGAAAGATTGATTTTCATTTTTATTTTCATTAGTACCATATATGTATGGTAAATGGAAATGGTTTAATGGATAAATTTTATTATTATGAAAATTTTAAGGTCATAGAAACATTAATTGGACTACCAATTAACAATACGAGAAATAAAAATCCATTATCAATTCAACCATCCAAAATGGAATTCTGAAAAAATAAACGATTTCTTTGTACAATGAAATAACCATTGATAGGTTTTATTCTAAACATATTAATTTTAAAATATAATATAAAACACTAATAAATACATAATATGTTAATTATGCTTATGGTATAGTTATATTACAACTAAATTACTTCAAAATCATCTATTAATTTTGCCATGTTCTTATGTAGGTCAGTTTATCCTCCCGTGAGAAGAAAGCAACAAATTTATTTCATGGATGACTATGAGAATATATATATTTTTTAAAATATTGTATAAATATGTAAATAATTATTTTAATTTATTTTTTTAATGGTAACATCATTATTAAACTCATTAGATAAGATACCAATATCTGTTTGTTAAAAATCACAAAAACTTGTTCATCATTAATTTCATATTGAAGGATCAGAACATAAAATACAATATAATGAAATTATAACATTATAAAAAAATGTAAAAATTAAATTAAAATACAATTTATTATTTTTTTAATGATTTATTTTGTGGTAATAATTATTTACAACCCTACTGTTATGAAACTAGTTCAAAATAACCAATATTACTCACACCTGGAAATTAAAATAGATTATAAATAAGTAATATAAATATAGATAATAATTATAAATAATGTAAAGAAAGAGAATAAGTATTAATAAGGTTCATAAATATGTAATTAATGAATTTATTTTTGTTATACATGATTTTGAATAACATTTAGCTAAGTGGAAATAAAGGTAAGGATTCTTTATCTCAAATTTCACTTCCTTGAGACATGATTATATTATACACCATATTTTCCATTATATGGTGTAATAAATAATTTCTTTTATAATAATTCCATTTTTATTAATGGTATTTAATATACTATTTTATAATATGTTCATCAAGGGATTTTGTATGAGATGTTATCTAAGACATCACAATTCCTAATAATGATAATTTTTTAAAGTAAAGTATGTGTGGGTTTTCCATGAAATTAAATCCCAATATAAATATTGTAAAGTAAATGTGGATTTGGTAAAGATTTACCTAAGGATAATAACCATAAAAATGTCTTGTTTAGTACCAACTCAAATTTACCTTGGTGCATGATGAGTGGTACAAAGATAGCGCAGTTAGTGAGACACTCCCATGGGATATGCTTTAGCTAATTCACACAATCTGTATTGAACATAATTAAGTAATTTCAAATTATTTCATTTTGATCCTACCATTTCATACTACTGAAAATATTACTATCATCGATTAATAACCCATCAATTTGAAAGTATCCTCTCTACCACTATATATTTATTTATTTGAAAATAGTACTTCTTTTTACATTGTGTATACCCTATAGAGTCTATACTGATTTTTGGGATATTTTCCTCGATATAAACACCATTAATTTGAATGGGGATATATATATTTTCTACATTTTCTTCATATAGATATCCATTATTCTTTTTTTCAATGATTAAATAATAAGTTCTTTAAATAATGATATGAAATTTTTTATTAACATATATGACTAAGGAATTGGATATAATTATCAATAGGTGATACCTCATATAGATAGACCCTCAATGAATCAATAGGTCTCATGAGATAAACTAACTAGGGTATTAGTATATAACTTTCCCATTTATGTGTTATGTCTTGGAGTAATGATTTAACAGTAAGTTTATTTTTCTCAGAATTAAAAATTATATTAGTATGAGGCTAGTGATTTTTATAAATGATTTTATTTATTATCATGGATATAAAATTACATCAATTTGGTTTGATTATGGAATTATTCAGACAATAGAATTTTATTTTACATAATACTTATTCGATGATTATCAAATAATAGTTTATATTTCATGCAAATCCATATAGTGTTTCTGATCTCCCCCTTATTATTTTTACATTCCCTAGGAATCTTAGAATGTAACTATGTAATATTTTCAAGGATCTTCTAAAATAGATAATACTATTCTCATGGTGTTTTAGGCACTAATTGACATTCTAAACTGAAATTTGAGAAATATTCATGCATCTTGTGTACCAAGACCACTAAGATATTGGACTCTTCAAAAAATCCTTTATTCAATACCAGTAATGTAATATAACTACTAGATATGGGTATCTAGATTATAGGTTGTTACACATAATATTCCTCAACATCATCATGATCGTATCATGGTCAAATTTTCATCACATGTAATACATTAATATCATCACACTATTGGAATTACCTCAATACAACCTCCATTATCCACACTACAAGGTCAATACTCTCACATAAAACCTTTCTGAAATTCATAGAGAAGATATACCAACCTATTTACTCACATATTCATTGTGGATAGGCACTATAACCACTATCTAATCCACTCTCTCATAGGTTATAAGTTCCATAAATTCCCACATGTCATATACCTAGTCCAGTCCTTCACAACCCTTCAATCTCCTAAGGGAGAACTGAGGGAACCTATATTAAAGTCTATTATGTTGTAAATGTCTCACCGGTACCCCTCAAAGTTCAAGACATATTATCCAACCTAATTATAATAAATATCTCAACCATTTAGGGATGAGTTATCAACTTGTGTTCATGCTTCCTTTATGGAACTAGTCACTCATCTTATACCCATAAACATGTATATTAATTAAAATTTTATTTTATAAAAATTTTCATAAGCCAATATAGAGAGCCCACATATCATAGGCTTCTAAAAGCATAAATAATATATATGGAGATGTTACAGGACCACATACCACATTTAGAGTCATTACCCTTGATCAATCATGGAAATCATCTCCCATGGCCTTCATATACTAAAACAATCTCCTAAGATCCTACGTCATGCCATACCATCCAAAACACTAATCATAAAGATTTACAAATATATTTTCATTTTAATAAAAATATGAATAATTTTACAAAAACTCACTAAGTGTAATTTGATCACAAAAACCATGAGCAATGAACCATGATCTAATATTGACATGCCCCCTGAACTAATCCATATAGAATCCATAATTTAATTACCTAAATTTTTGATTAATTAAACCCATTTGTTCTATAAACCCTAAATAAATTCATGAGGACACATACATCAAATTATATAATTAATGGTTCCTTTAATACAAAATCATGTGACATCCTCTACAAGCTTAACATGAATGACTGATCAAGTGGGATGATTCCACCATGATCTGGAGGAACTATCAGTTCTAAGCCTTATTTATAAAACCTAAATCCACGAAAAAAAGTGATAAAACATGGGGGAGAAAGGATATATCTTACCTAAAAATTAAATGATGATTCCATTCTGCATGAATATGATAAGAGGGGAATAAAGGGTGGTGAAGGGGAGAGAAAAATAGGGATCACCCTCATTATCCTCTCAATTGGTAATGAAAGATATCAAAGAGGATAAAAAATTGGAACCTTTTAAAAGTACATAAGGGGCCTTAAAAATATTTCTTATCATATAGGATGGGGTGTGAGAATGAGGGTCATTTTATGATACCTACTCAAAAAGGATATATCATTACATAGTTCACCTTAGTCACAACACAACAACCATAGGAAGTGTTGTTAACCCCATATTAATTGAAATTCATGATAAAATAAAATTCAAAACATTTCACATCTCTAGGTGGAGGAGGTAGTCCATACGTACAGACAAGTGACATTATTATTTTCCAATGTATTGAAAGGTAAGAAAGTATATATGATATATTAATTAAAAAAATATATTTATTTCATAAATAAAAAATTGAAACATTGCATCCATCTTTTATAGGTGGTGATGAAAAATGAATTATATTTTTTCACGAGTGAGTAGTTCGTCAAACACAAGATCAACATTTTTGTTTCCCATTTTATGAAAGATGAGTTTTATATTGGTTATTAAATCAATTTCATAACATCTCATTATATTATAGATACTATTTTTATTATATTGGAATTATTTATACATTAATTAAGGAGGAAATAGAAGGAGAATAAAGATACATCTTAGTGAAAATAATTACCTTCTCTAAGTACAACCTCCTTTAGATCTATTATCAAAGAACAAAGGATAAAATTTTGGGAATCCAAAAGCTCTAGAACGTGAATAATGATGTTTTGGACATATTATGGAAGGTTTTGTTCAATCTGAATGGATTAGTAGGATTTAATAATTGAGGGGAAGTGGATGTTCTCTATTATAATTGAGGAGTGGACATTTTTAAAATACAAAAAACTATTCAATAATTGGAAGTCACTATCACTTAGATTTCATCCAAAATTTATAATAAAAGTTTTTTAGGGATGATATAATTAACCAAAAACCCCACCACAATAAAAAAACATTTTTGAAACATGTATCTCATTAACATTTGTGTTTCTTTACTTTTACCATTTTAGTTTTCACTGTGTTAACCAATCTTTTAACCCATGTAATTTATCATTTAATATTAATAACTGATCATAATTTTATAATATATACCCACTAGTTATAAATATGAAATCCAGTTTATAAAATTAAAATCTCATGTGTGTAGAAAATTAATTTTAATATAAGCGAATGTAACACACAAAAACCTAATAGTACACTTAACCATGGTAAAAGGGTTTTACTATTTTGAGGTCTACATAATTATTATAAAAGGACCATTGGTCCATGAGTGGACTATAGTTTGTATATTTAAATATATAATAATTAATTGGTAGAGTATATTATTTTTTAGAATCTAGAATAATTTAATAAATTATTATTTATTATAAAATAACATTTATGTCAATTTTAACACAACTCTTTTAATATGATATTTCAAACATCAATAAAATAGTGGAATTTGAATATTTTATTTTAAAACATGTATATAATTTTATATATTTCAAAAACATTTATGGATCAAAAAAATCATTCAATTTATATATTTTTTAATATTTTTAGTATCATTTATTTAATTTTTAAACTAATTAAATAATTATTTTGTTGGTGTTTCTGAAATATTTTTGAGTAATTATATTATTATAAATGATTAAAAATAAATTAAAATTAGGAAATAAAATTTCTTATTCTCAACATTACCATCAATATTTTTTGACATCTTACTTTTTTCCCTATATAACAAATAATTGAAATTTAAAAGCAATAGTGTGACATTTTTTCATTTTCATTACTTGTGTAAATATATTAGTCAATTTCATGGAAATATTTCTTACGTGAACAAAAAATAGATCCTAAGGTCATAGGGGACAAAATAATGCCAACTAATATAATTATTAAAGGTAATATTTTTCATTTTGACAATTATATTTTTGTTTTAAGGCATGGTAAACCTGTTTTATCCTTAGTCGTGATAACTAGTTTTTATTGTTTATACTATTCATTATTCTGTTGTACTTATTCTGAAATATTAATTATTTTGATTCTAAATATTTAATCCATTTTTTAAATTTTCATTCAAAGAAGTGAAATTTTTTAAATTAAAATAAAACATATAGTCACAATGAGAAAGCGGTTTTCCAAAGAAGAAATTATCATAAGTATAGAATGTTTTAATATAAAAAATAAAAGTGAATTTGATTCCAAGTACCAAAACTGCATATATTATAATATAATTTAACAAATTTTATTTTTAAAACAATTATATACCATAATATAAAATTTATATTCAATAAAAAAAAAGATAGTTTAAAAAAACAAGTATTTTTCACTCCTCATGGAAAAATTAAACTTTTTAAAAAATTATAAAAAATCCACTATAAAATTATTTATTCATTCAGATTTCAAAAATAAATTTAATTATTGAAAATACATGTTTTAAAAGTGAAAAAATTACTTTTAAAGTATGCACACAATACATTACGATCCCACCTTTTAGAAAAATGAATTTTTAGAAAACAATTCATTTTATTAAAAATTAATATTATTTTATTTATAATCAATAGATTACCATTGAATTTTTTAATACATTTTTAACCCTTATAATATTATTAATTTGATGAAGCCTATTCATACCAGCATATTTAACGCCTAGGTTGTAATAGTCATAGTAAATAATAATATTTTAATAGTATATTGCGGTATGTTTAAGATTAGTGTTACATGTAACAAAATATATCAATGTGGTTAAATATATATAAATATATTTCATGGGTTATTTATTTTTGGTGTTTCATTTTGCATACACTATTTAACGTAATTTTTTATATTAAAATATTGGGGGTGTTACAATATGAGTTTTCAAATTCTGACCACATTAAAAGATACTTTGTTAAGACTATACCTAATGGTATTATGGAGCATAATAATGTGGTATGCCATGTGTTGGGTACTTATGATGTGATATTGATCTTTTATCAACCCTTATAGTAAATTTGAAAAAAATACTTGGATTTCTTTATTTTATTATCCTTGGACTCATCCTTTTTGTGATTTTTATTGGCCCCTGGTTGGAAGAGTAGTAGAGTATTAGGTTTTGTTCTGGGTTAGGTTAGATCCATGTAGAAAGGTTTCTCTCCTATAAAATCCTAGGTTTTTGGAGTGGGTAAAAAACCTCTCCCTTTTTTGAGTTTCTGTAATATGTGGATATGCCAATTCCATTTTTTATCATCAGAAAATAATTCGGAGATTTTTGTTAACCCTATAAATCATTTTGTATTGTTTTATAGATATTTCAAGTGCCTCAACTTTTCGAATGAGATTCAGGTTCATTAGAGGACCCATACCTATTTTGGAAGTTGCATGGGGAGGTTCACGGTTTGGAAAAAACTATGTCACCTCTTCCAACTAACTGTGCACCCTAATTTTGTACTTCTACCTATTTTGGACAACTGTGTGGGGTGAGATTAATGGTTGTGTAAGGATTTACATAGTTTTTTCATTGGTATTTATTAGGAAATGCGCATGCATAGGGAAAACCATGTGTGAGCCACATGGGTATTGCCACATAGGCGGTACCTCAACAATGTATCCCAAACGATTTCTGAATGGTTTGGTAAAAAGTGTGAGCTGACCTTAAAGGTTCATTAAAGGCAGAATTTATCGTTTTTCCTCCCTATATTTCTTCCAATCTTCATATTTTCCCTTATCAATTATGTACAACAACAGCAGGGGGTGACCTTCTTCTCCTCTAATAGGTTTTGACCTAAAACCTTTAACTGACCTATGTTTTTAGACATGTTGGACGAATTTGATCCATCTCCATAAGGCTCTCCTAACCCGTGCCTCTTTTATTTCATTCTCCCACCTCATGAAGTGCTAAATCTATTTGGTTCATTTTTTCATATTTTCTTGGCATTTTATGGAAACATTGATTTCTTCCAAAATACATAGATTTAGAGTCTAATTCAAGATGTTCCTACATCTATGACTTTAAGGGAGGTGGTGAATAACTTTCTTCACGTTTTCATGGTCTATTTGGGTGTGTGGATTTTATCATGTCATATGGTAGTTGAGATAAACCCTAATAAAATTAATTTTATTTGTCAAATTTATTATATGACTTTATAGGATGTTGTTCGGCATGCCAAACCCTTTTTAGCTCATGTGTGGTCGGGTTAGAGGTGTTCGATCACTGAGGTATTAAAGATGAGGTGTGTTACTCACATTGAACTGAATTTTGTTATATTAATTGAAGAAAATTATGTATATAAATTTCTTGTGATGTACTATGAGAGATGTTATCCCTGGGATAATGACATGCTTGGCACAAGGGATAGAGGAGGCATGACCATTAGGATTTAGGCAACATTGGTCATTTGGTTTGGCTTGACATAGACTTTTTGAGTTATGTTGATCACAATATTGGGAATTATGGATGTCAATTTGAGATAGCATGTACATTAGGTTGAGGGAACGAATCTTTTTATTTTGATGTCACGACCATCATATTTTAACGATAAGGCCACATGAGAATGAGGTGTTGGAAATGGTGTGGCTTAGTCCCTATTTAGTAATGTTTTCTCACATGTGATTGGAAAAAAGCACCATTGGAGTCATGTGCACATAGGTTGAATCTGTGATGAAGTGGTTTTGACCACTCGTGTGGGTAGAGGCCCTAGGTAGTATAGTGTAGGTAAATTGGTTTCTAGATTCTCTTCATATAAATCCAATGGGAAGGTGATGATCTTTGGGATGATAGTGGTGAGACTTTCAATTAGGGGATAAGGATCACTATATCAAGGTCATTGGTCCTTGACTATTTTTTGAAGTTGAAGATCACCATTCCTTGGGAAGCCATGCTATGAGCTGAACATTATTTTAATTTGATAACAGATATTGTTGTGCCTCCAGAAATTGGTCTTCAAGTCGATAGGTGTTTTGGAATTTGGGTCTATGGGACTAGCGTTCTATATCATAGGTGTTCCTTCAAGACATTGGTGACATGATTTGTGATACAAGGTATTAGTTTAATGAGGTGTTATATTACTTATTTGTATGTGAAGCTTGAGGGTTTAGCAAGTCTATTTGACATCAAGGTATTCCTTGGGCCATGGGACAAGGATATTCTCCTCATACATGATTCCAGTGTTGGATGAAGTTGGCGATATCTTTATGGTGGATGTTGAGCACTAGTAAATATTTTTTTATTTAAATTTTATGAATTATTTTTCTTATTATATTGAGTGTTCTTTTAATCACTTATGTTGGGTATGTACATTTAGGTGGTATACTAATATATATCATTCTTACACAATACATGGTCCCTTTAAGACATGTGTAGACTTTATGATTTTGAGTTCAGGTAAGGGTTCGAGCTCTAAAGATGGATCCGAGTTGAGTTTTCATGGGATATTGGAAAGGGATCATGAGGCCTTTCCCCAACTAGATTTTCATGTTGTTTTTTTCTTTTCCAAAGGCTTTATATGTATATATTTATTATGGTAATCCATTGGAAATCCTTATTATGTATATTGAATATGTATATTCTAGTATCTGCAAGTGGTACGTTTTCTTGTTTATTTATTTCAGCTGGCGATGTTGTATATTTCTTCTTCTATTTCATTTTATTGATAGTTCTTCCACCATTGGTGGGGCTGGTTTGATTCAACTGATCCATTTCTTATACTCTATGTTATTTATCTACTTGGTTCTTTTCCAAATCACCCATTGAGGGTATATCAACCACACTTTTCCCTATTTTAACTCTCACTACTAGTAGGCATCCTTTGGTGTTTGTGGAGGTTCCCCTAAGGCCAAGGGGACCCCACTAAAAATCACTATTTGGGTGGATAATCGGTTTAGGGACCATAAAAATGGTATCAGACTAGTTCCTGACTGGGAATTTGTAGCTGTGTACTGTTGATTACTAATGACATAAAATGTGTTATATTTTATTTTCTTATTGTATTACTATTTTTACTATGATGGATTGGGTATTACGATGTTGTTAGAACGAGATTCAAAGATTGTTCTTGGGTTCCTTTATCCCAATTTATGATGTATGGACCAAGTTTGCATGTTTATGAATTTCTATTCTATTTTTCTCAATTTATAGTTTATATGATTTTCACCTCGAGTGATGACATTATAAATATGAATTTTAATTGTAATGAATTATGATCGTTGGACTGGTAGGGAAAGGAAGGATGTTTAGATCCTCAGATCATTATATCAAGGGGTATTTTCTATGGATGCTATTATATTGTGTAGAAAAATAATTGGATGTTTAAATTATATATTTTTGTTTCATGATATACAAATCATTATGAAAATTTATTTTCATTATGATACATATATGTTGTTTTGGGGTCTGAATCATACAAGAAAAGACATATATGATTTTTTCGGGATGATGTTGATCACCAGGATGGGAGACATGGATATTAGTTTGATGTAATATGGTTCATCCGGATGGAAGAGGCCTAAGGCTTATTTTATACTTTTCTCTCGTAAGGGCGGGGGGGGGGGGGGGGGGTAAGGATGCCATTGGGTCGGGATTCCATATGGAATTGTCGTGATAGGGAAGGGAAAAAATTGTGAATTAAAACTTCCTATCACTAAATCTCTTATCTATGATATGTATATATATATATATATATGTTATCTTGGTTACCTGACCATGTGATGGAATTCAGAGAGTTTATCCTTGATGACTCAGATAGAGTGTCAGTTGGGTGATGGTTTCATGACATAGGAGAATGATCAGGTTGAGACCCCTAAGGGTGAGGTATAAAAGGTATAGGATCAGGATTAGGTATAGTTCCTTATGGCGGTGGGTAATCATCCATATCTAATTGTGTTTGGACCATCGCTTGATGATCAGATTAGAAAAAACCTGGTATGGGTTATCCAGGTTATCTACTAGGTAGATCAGGATATATATCCTTCAATGGTTTATCTATCCCAGTATTTTCAATCATATAACCCAATGATTTTTATGGTCAATTTGTTCTATAGGATTCTAATTATAGGATCAAATCCATGAAGATGATCTTTGAGAAGCTACAGACACCTCTTGGGAAGAGGGTTAATCTAGAAACATAAATTCATAAAGGACCAACAAAGCACTCATGGGACATATAAGTATAGGAAGACATGTAGAATTGTCCAGAAAGGGAATTGAGGTCACATTCATTGAGTACTTCATCATAAATTTGTTGAGGGTATAATGGTAATGTGAGTACTTGAGCTTCAGTAGGTCGACATGAATACCACAGACTATGTAGCTACGTTCACCGAATTGTCTCACATTACACAAGGTATGATGAGCGAAAAAACCTCAGGGGTGAGGACTTTTGAGGATGGTTTATGACATTCTATTCAAGTGTAGATAATCATATTTAGGTTAGACTTATTATCATAGGTGGTGAACTAAGTATTCATATGTGAGGGATACTCGATGGATTGGTCATACTTGAGCCATGTATTGGCTTTAGGTGATTCTAGTGGTGACAGTTCTGATAGAAATAAGAGGGGTTAAGTAGAGTTGAAGCAGGTTACTAAGGCCATGGACTTGAGCATAACAGTTTGGATTGGGTCAGCGATGGTTTTGTTCCAATGAAAACAACTATGAAATGTCATGAATCAGTTTGAAAGGCCTCCAAAGAGGTGTTGGGAATGTGGATAGGTTGGGCATCTTGAGAGGTTCTGTAGGAATCCTTATTGGATAGATGAAAATCAAGTACCAGGGAAATCTCAGGAGTCTATGATCGGGCCAAGAAAAATACCATCTGATGGTATCAATGTCCCAGCTACCATTGGTGTTTGTGGAAGAGATAGAAATACCTAGCAGTGGTGTCATTTTCTAGTGGATGATGCAACATCACAGGGAGGAAAGGCTTTAGGAAGTCGATCATGAGGTCTATTTCATTTTGTAAAGAATCGAGGTGATATATAGGGTGTTAATCTGATGACTATAAGAGGTAATCCAAGGGAATTTTCATGATTTTCTATTTTATTTTGACATAGGCTCTTTATATAGATTTAATTTGGGTGAAAATGGTAAACCTTTTTATTATATGTACTAACCAGATGCCGGTTAGTAGGTTTCGATCATCTCAGGATCATTATATATTTATGTGGTGTGAGTCACCATGATTTATGAGAAAATTTTCGGATGTGTGACAATTGAGGTTCATTAGCATCCGAGAATCATGGTGATGCGGGTTACATGAGGTGTGTCAGCATTTGGGAATCATTATGATGATGTAATTGATTCAGGTTTGAGGCATTAGGTGTGATTTTGAGAATCTATTAAGTTGGAGATACTCATGTGTTGCATGTAAGATATGGGAAAGAAGTTGGAATCGAAGAAATGAGGTATCCTGATGAATGTCTGATATTACATGGGATCACCTGATGAGGTGTATGAGTGATGATGCATCATGGGAGGACATTTGAGTCCTAGAATGCTTGATGGACTATTTTTTTGATCTGATATTTTGGTTAGGATGTGATTGTGGTAGGGCACTCCTACGGTGACTATCCCCCTTAAAGTAGTTGAGATACTCTATTGAGTCCAAGGTGGTTTACATTATTTTAAATGGGATGGGTACATTTGGTAAAATATCCTATTTTTGTTTTATATATCGAGGAATGGTTACATTAAGGTAGGAAGATTGTAACATCTTGAGTTTTTAGAGATGGTAAAAAAACTCCCTTTTGTTGAATTTTTGGAGTTAGTGGGTATTACAATTACTTTTTCGATCATAATAACCTAATTGTGAGCTTTATGTCAACATTATATCTTGTTTTTTGATGTGTTTAGATTACTCTGTAGTTCCTCAGGTGTTTTAATGGGATATGGGTGCATAGAAGGCTGAAAGGCTAGTTTGGGTAGTTACAAGCTGAGGCATATAGTTTGGTAAAACCATAAAGTCTCTTCTAGCTAATTGTTAACCATCATTTTGTATTGAAACATGGTTTGGAATACCATGCGCAGTGAGTCAAATGACCATGCAAGGATCTCTACCATTTTTGCAGAGGGATTTTGCACGACTTGCACATGGTTAGGGAAAATCATGCGCGAGCCACATAGGTAGTTTCACATTAGTAGTGCTTCAACACTGGAGCTCATATAGTTACTGCAATGTCTGTAAAAAGTGAAAGATAAACATGTAACCTCATTAGAAGTTAAATTTATAGTTTCCACTCCACCTATTTATCCCCTTTCTCCTCCATTTTCCTTTCTTAGTCTCTTACATCTACAATGGGGGAACCCTTATTCTCCTCTAGTAGGTTTTGATTCAAAACCTTCATCTAAAATCCATTTCGAGATCTATTGGTGGCATTAGATCCATCGAGGAAAGATTCTCCTCACCCATGCCACTCTTCTTTCATTCTTCAAATTCATTAAAAACTAAATTATTTTGAGTTATTTTCATCTATTTTAGGGAATTTGGGATAAACTTTAGTTTCTTTCAAACTTCTTCAAGTTAGAGGATAATACTGGATGTGTCTACGTTTATGAATCGTAGGTTGTAGGATCACACCTTTCTTCATGTTCTCATGGTCGATTTGGGGGGTTGGATTTTATTTAACTATCTGGTAGTTGGGAGGGAACCTAATAAATTTAACTCTTACTGTTTAGTTGATTGTATGACCTAAAGTGATGGCATTGGGCATTCCCAAACCATTTTCACTCGTGTGAGGCTAGGTTAGAGGCCTTAAAACACTTGGGTAGTTAGGCCAGGGTGTAAAGACCCGTAAAATTCAAGGAATTTTTTTTTCTTGATTTTCTTTGGGATTTTACAAGAACGCAGTTTTAGACGGCACTTGATTCTGAGGCCCGGTGTGCCCGGAATTTCTATACGAAGTTTAGCTCGAGTACGTTCAGTGAACGAATGAGCGGGAATTCCTATCTTATGAACCGGTGCTCGGAATCAAATTCCGAGGGCACCGATGGAACTGCATCGCCTATAATTGATTAGGAACGCTTAATACGGAGTTGCGTTTACACAAGAGAAGTTGTTAAAAATTGTGGAAGTTAAAAATAAAAATTTAACAATAATTTTTATTTTTTTACTCTAAGTGTTTAATCCTTTGGATGGAAGTTGGGTAACTACCCAACCTCCCGTGGGATGTTATGAGGGTGGTGGGGCCCACACGAACCCCACCCCTTCATATCCTCTAACCCCCTCAACTCACTATTAATATTGTTATCTTAAGTTAATAACTTATCACATTAATGTAGTGAGTTTAATGTGAGCTTTTGAAATTTAAACTCTTGAATTTCAAAAGCCTTGTTGGGTTAATAAAATTAGTTAAGAACTTATTTTATTGGGTTGGTGTTTAGTTGTTTGAGATCCTTTGGAGAAAAAGCTAAGGAAGTCTTGAGTTCTTCATCCTCTTTGACGAAGAACGCGAAGAACAAACGATCTCCGACGTGGAGCGCCGAGCCCTTGGAGACCGTCTTCCACGACACCGACCCGCAACGCGACATCTTCTTCCATGACGTTTTTCTTCCGCGACGTCTCTTTTCATGACAGTTTTCCGTGACAAAATCTCCGTCAACGTCTTCGAATCCTCGCTTCACGACGCCGACGTTCGTCATATCTTTTATCAAGGTAGGGGATTATTTATTTATTTTTGTTCGTGATTTCTAGTTTGTCGTTCTTCGTAGTTATACGACCAAATGATATCGGTTAACGAGAGGGGGCCGGACCGAACAAACATGGCCAACCCTCCTCCTTTATCCTTGTTTGATTCTTTGTGGTTGGGACGGAATGGCATGGTGTCGTCGCACTACGCGGGATCATACGACAAGTAATGTGCGTCGCCGTCGCGCCGCGCCGTGAAGTAGAACAAGGACGCGACGCCGTCGCGCCGCGTCGAAGAAAACCGAAGACACCGCAGCCAGAGCGGGGCCACGACGGAAGGGCGCGGTGACGTCGAACCACGCCGGACGAACCAAGCCGCGACCGGTTCCGGGCCGCGGCGAAGCAGGGTGACCGGCGGCTGGTTCCGAGCCACCGGTGTTGGCGAAGGAAGAAGGAACGGCCGTCACCGGTCCTTGTTGGTAGAACCAGACGGCCAGTGTGGGCCGGCTGGACAAAAAGGAAACCGGGGGAATTAATTCCCCCAGCCGGCCAAACAAAATGGCCCCCATAAATGGGGGGCTGCGGTTACACCAGGGGGGCAGGCGCCCCCCCCCCCTTTGCCAACGGATCGGCCGTTGGCCGAGCTGGCCAGCGCACTGGGCGCGGTGTGCCCAGGCCGGGCCTGCCGCCTGGTCGGTCTGCCAGGCCGGGCCGACCCGGACCCGGGGCGGGTCGACCCGGTTCGGGCCGACCGGGGGGGGGGGGGGGGGGGTCTCGGGCCAGGTCGTTCCGGGCCCAAAACCCTCATTTTCGGACCGTCTTCGGTCTTTTGCCCATAACTTGGGCTACGGACCTCCGATCGACGCACCGTCAGTTGCGATGCGATCCTTGAACCGGGATGGTCGTTTCGGTATATCACACTCAAGGTTTCGAAATACTTTGAGTTCGGCTGGGTTGGTTCGTACACGAAACCAACCGGGCCCTCGGAGCGGAAATGCTCATATCTTAAGCTCCGGACGTCCGAATGACGTGCCGTTGACTTTGTTGGTTTCCTCTTAGTGAGATGGATCTTTTGGATTACTACGCCCGAGGTTTGGATGTAGATGGAGTATGGTTGGGTTGGTTTTGCCTTAAAAACCAACCGGGCCCCTGGGACAAAAATGCCAATAACTCTCAGACCGGTCGTCCGATTGACGCGCCGTCTGCGACGTTGAGTTCCTGTTGACGATACGGAACTTTTTGATACATCAACTCTAGACTATGTTTCAGTTGATGTATCAGCCTCTCGGCTCGTGGAGAGGACCCTCCCGAACGAGCTTACTATGTGTGGGAACCCTGGAGCTGGCTGCGACTGCTACTGTGACTGCGACGACGACTGTGCAGAGATCCTCAGTGGATTCGACGACGACGACTACAACACTCAACGATCCTGTGTGGATCAGTGCTACCGATCCTATGTGGGTCTGATCCTGTGTTGATCAGCTCTCAACGGTTCTATGTGAGCCAGCGCCTAGAGATCCTGGGTGGGTCCGATCCTGTGTTGGTCATTGCGGGGGTTAGTACCGATCGATCCTTTGTGGGTCCGATGACTTAGATGGATCAGTGATCATCTCTATCATCTTTCGAAGAAGTATACCTGTGTGAGCTGAATCCTGTTTGCTTTCCTATGTGGATTGTGTTGTGCTATACTGTGTGGATTACGTTTTGCTTTCCTGTGTGGAATACATATGATTTCTTGTGTGGACTGGGTTGTACTTGAGCTCGGAGGTTGGAGCGTATTGGAATTGATGACTTAGGTATATGTATGGGCATATACCTAAGCTGTGTCGGTTGTTACTTCGTGATGGTACCTTTCCTTTGTGGTTTATCCTTTGTGGATTTTGGGAGACCTTCGGGGGTCTCGGGGGTCCCTACTGAGTAGCTTATACTCACCCCTGCACGGGCTATGCCCGCACTACGTTGTGTTGGTTGCAGACGATGGACAACGCTGATCGTGGTGGAGGCTTGCAGAGTAGGACGATACCTGGAGGTGGACCACTGGGCAGGACATACTCGGAGCGGTAAGCTGGACCCGAGGAGTAGTGGAGGCTTTATGTACCCACCCTTCAGGTGGGATTCCCAGTGGACAACTCGTCATTGCCGCTTTACCTTTCAGTTGTTGTTTTCCCTTTCGAGTTGTACTTTACTTTCAGTTTGGGTTTGTATACTGGTCCACTTACTTTTCCGCACTTACTCTTGTACCAGCTTTTAATTAGTGTTTACTTCTACTGCTTGTTTACTCTGTGGTGTTAGTTTACTTTACAAAGGCAATGCCTTCCCTTTTTACCAGGATTTATGCCTTGGTGCAAGTCGCCAGCCCCTGGCCTATGGAAGGCGGGCTTGGGGTAGTCACGACACGGGCCCCGAGGACGGGTCGTGGCAAATTGGAATCAGAGGAGTTCGGTTCTACCGCAGAACTTTGGACTCTGATCTTTTTCTATGTGAAGCAATAGTGTTTAGCGTATTGAGTGTGGTTATCAGTCCAGGGAGTCCAGTGTTGGTGCGGCGGCCGACGTATCCGTACACCAGGACCCTGACTTCTGATTTCCGACTTAATGCGCGAAAACATTGATTGCATGTGTGTTTCAAGTTTTCTTTGTGATTACTTTGTATAAGCTCACCAGGTATACTATTCTGACTGTGGCGCACCTGTTTCCTTTTCTGGATGCCCCCACGATGGCAGCCAGCTAGGGTTCCGAGAGTCGAGCGTGACGACATCCCACCGAGCGACAAGGCCTCGGTGCATGGTCCTTTTTCAGCAGTGGCACCGGCAGTAGCTCTACCCGCCGAGCCACCGATGCTTCCAGCACCAGCCGCTGACGATGCACGTCGCCTCAGTGCACTGCATGTTTTCCATCACCAGCGACCGCCCATGTTCCGTGGGGAGACGGACCCCCAGGCAGTCGAGGACTGGATGGAGGCAGTGGTGAGAGTTTTCAGGTTAGTGAGGACACCAGTAGACCTCATGGTGATCCTCGCAGCGAGACTACTGCACGCAGCAGCAAGCAGATGGTGGACCTTGATGCTCCAGGTTCACGATGAGGCATCTCTTCTCTGGACGGACTTTGAGAGCCTCTTCCGCTCGGAGTTCGTCCCAGCCACCCTCCGTGCGGTGCGCATCCAGGAGCTTCTACAGCTGCAGCAGGGCAGCATGACGGTCGCCCAGTACTCGGTGAGATTTACCGATCTCTCACGCTACTCGACAGACATGGTATGAGACCCATTCTTCCAAGACCGAACCTTTGAGAAGGGATTGAGACACGAGATTAGGGCATCACTGATCTCCCTCAACATTCCGACTCGGACAGAAGTACTGGAGCGAACCCTTTTGATCAAGAGTTTTCTTGCTGAGTCTACACCAGCGGTGAGACCTACCGCAGGGCGACACGTGGCAGAGTCTTCTGCAGCCGACAGTAGACAGATGTCGCAGAGGTCCAAGCCGGCCATGCCAACGGGCGGACGACCACATGATACTAGCTCGGAGGTGCGGGGCACATGCAATAGAACCAGTCTTATGAGTGGAAGACAGTGCTATGCATGCGGCGGGCAGGGCCACATGGCTCGTGACTGCCCGACCTGCCATGCAGAGGAGCAGCAGACATTTGAAGAACCACCTAGGCAGAGGCAGAGGTTCGACCGTGGCGGTCCGCAGGGAGCAGGCAGACGAGGCAGAGGAGCAGGCCGAGCAGCAGGTGGTGGGCGACGCTTTGAGGCTCTACTACCACCACCACCAGGAGGTCCACCCCGACCTCAGGGGGGAGCACAGCTTTAGGCAGCTGAAGCTTACGATCATGGAGCTCCGGAAGCGGGTGGACTAGTGCGGGACTAGCTCCAGGCATAGAGGCCTTTTCCCATAATGCCTCTAGCTTCGTAGTTTGTGTTGCCTTGTGTCCTTGTACTTTGAGTTGAAGTAATAAAAGACACTTGCATTGGTAACATTTGCTTTTTGTCTTTTGTTTGTTATTACTAAGAGGTGCCGGTTAAAAACTGTTGACTTGACCCTCACTTGTGAGATTCTTACTGGAGGAGACCCAATGACCACACACTGATGCCGACAGTGTGACTCAACCCTTGGAGGCGAGAGTAACAGTTGGATCTCTTGGTAGCAGCGTCGAGGCCTTACGACGTCATACATGCAATGAATTAACTAATCATGACAGGATTGAATGTTTTAGGCAAGGAACATGGTTCATCCAGGGGATGAGACCGAATTTCCCTTTTTGGCAAAGGAGAAATCTTTGCAGCTTTGCAGTATGTTAAGGAGGAAGGGGAAACCCTTCATGTGGTCAGAAAGATGTCAGAAGAGCTTCCAGGAGCTGAGATAGAGATTGACCAGCACACCTATCTTGAGGTTGCCTGAGGAGGGAGTAGGGTACGTAGTCTACTGCGATGCATCAGGGACCAGACTCGGATGTGTCCTGATGCAGTAGCGGGTAGTGATCGCCTATGGATCACGTCGGTTGAGGCCGCATGAGTAGAACTACGCTACCCATGACCTAGAGTTAGCAGCAGTGGTCTTCTCTCTGAAGACATGGAGACACTATCTGATGGGCGAGGGCTTTACAGTCTTTTCTGACCATCAGAGTCTCAGATACATCTTCTCTCAGAAGGATATGGATCTAAGACAGCGGCGATGGCTCGAGTTCCTCCAGGACTATGACTTTGAGATAGTCTATACTCCTGGGAAGGGGAACGTGGTAGCCGATGCTCTCAGTAGGAGGACGGGCATTCAACTACTTGAGGAGGCAATAGAGCAGCTAGCCTCTTTGCAAATATCCTTCATGGATAGAGATGGAGCAGCCTTCCTCCAGTCTCTCACAGTCACTCCTCCACTACTGTAGTGGGTCAGAGAGGCACAACATGGGGACGCTGACTGTGAGACGCGACGTGCACAGATATCCTCAGGACATGCACCTGATGGTTTCTCCTTTGGAGCAGAGCATGACACCCTTTTCAGAGGACATACCTTAGTACCAGTTGCTTTGCGGGAGGATGTGCTGAGAGAGTTTCACACTTCCCCTTTGGCGGTACATCCTGGAGTGTCAAAGATGTACCAGGATCTCAAACAACAACACTGGTGGCCTGACATGAAGAAGGCAGTGGCAGAGTTCGTTTCTCGATGCCTCACCTGCCAGCAGGTGAAGGCTGATCACTAGGTACCAGCAGGCTTGGTACAACCCTTAGAGGTCCTGGAGTGGAAGTGGGACGGGATATCTATGGACTTCGTGACTGGACTTCCACACACTTCTAGAGGTCATGACTCCATCTGGGTGATTGTCGACTGACTCACCAAGTCGGCGCATTTTCTACCCATCAGAGAGCAGGGCTCAGTGGAGAGCTTGGGATGACTTTACGTTCAAGAGATTGTACGGCTTCACGGTGTGCCATCATCTATCGTCTCCGATCGAGATGCTCGATTTACTTCCCAGCTTTGGAAGGGGTTGCAGGAGGCATTCGGGACGCAGCTACGTCTGAGCACAGCCTTTCACCCTCAGACGGATGGTCAGACAGAGAGGACCATTCAAACTCCCGAGGACATGCTCCACGCATGTGTCCTCGACTTTGGTCGCAGCTGGGAGGACCACCTACCCTTGGTGGAGTTCGCGTACAAAAACAGCTACCACTCCACCATCGGGATGGCACCATACGAGGCATTGTACGGCCGACCTTTTAGATCTCCTTTGTGCTGGACAGACCATGGGGATTCAACACTTGTGGGACCGGAGATGGTCTAGGCCACGACAGAGAAGGTCCAAGTCATCCAGTAGCGGATGAGGACAACTCAGAGCCGGCAGAAGTCATATTCTGACAGGAGGCGGAGGCCACTAGAGTTCGAGGATGGCGACCACGTCTTCTTGCGTGTCTCACCTCGACGTGGATTACAGAGATTTGGCCGAGGCGGCAAGTTGTCTCCACGCTTCATCGGACCGTTCCAGGTCCTTGGCAGGATTGGCGAGGTGGCTTATCGTCTGGCTCTACCACCACAGTTGCACCGGGTGCATGACGTTTTCCACGTGTCTCAGCTGAGGAGATACGTGCACGACCCGACGCATATCATTGACCATGGGGAGCTTGACGTCGATGATGCGATGACTTTTGCGGAGGTCCCAGTGGAGATCGAGGATCGACAGGAGCGGGTCCTACGTGGATGGTCGATTCCTCTAGTGCGCATCAGATGGCAGCACGGGAACCTCCAGGATATCACTTGGGAGTGGGAGGCTCAGATGCGTGCTCAGTACCCACATTTGTTTCCCTAGTTTTCGATGTATCTTTACGGGGGTGTAAAGTCCTGAGGTGGGAGTAATGTAAAGACCCGTAAAATTCAAGGAATTTTTTTTTTCTTAATTTTCTTTTGGATATTACAAGAACGCAGTTTCAGACGGCACTTGATTCCGAGGTCCGGTGTGCCCGGAATTTCTATCCGAAGTTTAGCTCAGGTACTTTCAGTGAACGAACGAGCGGGAATTACTATATTATGAACCGGTGCTTGGAATCGAATTACGAGGGCACCGATGGAACCGCAGCGCCGGTAATTGCTTAGGAACGCTTAATCTGGAGTTGCATTTACACGAGAGAAGTTGTTAAAAATTGTGGAAGTTAAAAATAAAAATTTAACAACAATTTTTATTTTTTACTCTAAGTGTTTAATCATTTGGATGGAAGTTGGGTAACTACCCAACCTCCCTTGGGAGGTTATGAGGGTGGTGGGGCCCACACGAACCCCACCCCTTCATATCCTCTAACCCCCTCAACTCACCATTAATATTGTTATCTTAAGTTAATAACTTATCACATTAATGTAGTGAGTTTAATGTGAGCTTTTGAAATTCAAACTCTTTAATTTCAAAAGCCTTGTTGGGTTAATAAAATAAGTTAAGAACTTATTTTATTGGGTTGGTGTTTAGTTGTTTGAGATCCTTTAGAGAAAAAGCTAAGGACGTCTTGAGTTCTTCATAATCTTTGACGAAGAACGCGAAGAACGGACGATCTCCAACGTGGAGCGCCGAGCCCTCAGAGACCGTCTTCCGCAACACCGACCCGCGACGCGACGTCTTCTTCCACGGCATTTTTCTTCCGTGACGTCTCTTTTCACGACGGTTTTCTGCGACGAAATCTCCGTCAACTTCTTCGAATCCTTGCTTTGTGACGCCGACGTTCCTCATCTATTTTATCAAGGTAGGGGATTATTTAATTATTTTCATTCGTGATTTCTAGTTTGTCGTTCTTCGTAGTTATACGACCAAATGATATCAGTTAACGAGAGGGGGCCAGATCGAACAAACACGTCCGACCCTCCTCCTTTATCCTTGTTTGATTATTTGTGGTTGGGATGGAATGGCGTGGTTCCGTCACACCACGCGGGATCATACAACAAGTAATGCGCGGTGCCGTCGTGCCGCGCTGTGAAGTTGAACAAGGACGCGACGCCGTCGCGCCGCGTCGAATAAAACCCAAGACACCAAGGCCGGAGCAGGGCCGCGGCGGAAGGGTGCGGTGCCATCGAACCGCGCCGGACGAACCAAGCCATGGCCAGTTCCGGGCCGCGGCGGAGCAGGGTGACCGGCGGCCGGTTCCGGGCCGCCGGTGTCGACGAAGGAAGAAGGACCGGCCATCGCCGGTCCTTGTTGGCAGAACCGGCCGACCGGTGCGGGCCGACCGGACAAAAAGGAAACTGGGGGAATTAGTTCCCCCGGCCGGCCAAACAAAACGGCCCCCATAAATGGGGGGCCATGATTACACCAGGGGGGCAGGTGCCCCCCCCCCATTGCCAATGGCTCGGCCGTTGGCTGAGCTGGCCAGCGCGCTGGGCGCGCTGTGCCCCGGTCGGGCGGCGCCCAGGTCAGGCCGCGCCAGGCCGCGCCAGGCCGGGCTGCGCCGGGCTGGGCCGACCCAGACCCAGGGTGGGTCGACCCGGTTTGGGCCGACCGGGGGGGGGGGGGGGTCTCGGGCCAGGTCGGGCCGGGCCCGAAACCCCCGTTTTCAGACCGTCTTCGGTCTTTTGCGCATAACCTGGGCTACGGACCTCCGATCGACGCACCATAAGTTGTGATGCGATCTTTGAATCGAGAAGTTCATTTCGGTATATCATATTGAAGGTTTTAGAATTCTTTGAGTTCAGCCAGGTTGGTGCGTACACGAAACCAACCGGGCCCTCGGAGCGGAAACGCTCATATCTTAAGCTCCAGACATCCGAATGACGTGCCGTCGACTTTGTTGGTTTTCTCTTAGTGAGACAAATCTTTTGGCTTACTCCTCCCGATGTTTGGATGCAGGTGGAGTACGGTCAGGTTGGTTTTTCCTTAAAAACCAACCGGGCCCCTGGGACGAAAAGGCCAATAACTCTCAGACCGAGCCTTCGATTGACGCGCCGTCTGCGACGTTGAGTTCCTGTTGACGATACGGAACTTTTTGATACATCAACTCTGGACTATGTGTCAGTTGATGTATCAGCCTCTCGGCTCGTGGGGCGGACCCTCCCGAACGAGCTTGCTGTGTGCGGGAACCCTAGAGATGGCTGCAACTGCTACTGTGACTGCGACGACGACTGTGCAGAGATCCTCAATGGATTCGACGACGACGACTACATCACTCAGCGATCCTATGTGGATCAGTGCTACAGGTCCTGTGTGGGTCTGATCCTGTGTGGGTCAGCGCTCAACGGTTCCGTGTGAGCCAGCGCCTACAAATCCTGTGTGGGTCATTGCGGGGGTTAGTACCTATCGATCCTTTGTGGGTCTGACGACTTAGATGGATCAGTGATCATCTCTATCATCTTTCGAAGAAGTATACCTATGTGAGCTGAATCCTGTTTGCTTTCCTATGTGGATTGTGTTGTGCTATCCTGTGTGGATTACATTTTGCTTTCCTGTGTGGAATACGTATGCTTTCCTGTGTGGACTGGGTTATACTTGGGCTCAGAGGTTGGAGCGTATTGGAATTGATGACTTAGGTATATGTATGGGAATATACCTAAGCTGTGTCAGTTGTTACTTCATGATTGTATCTTTCCTTTGTGGTTTATCCTTTGTGGATTTTGGGAGACCTTCGGGGGTCTCGGGGTCCCTAATGAGTAGCTTATACTCACCCCTTCATGGGCTATGCCCGCACTACGTTGTGTTGGTTGCAGATGACGGACAATGCTGATCGTGGTGGAGGCTTGTGGAGTAGGACGATACCTGGAGGTGGACCACTGGGCAGGACGTACTCGGAGCGGTAGGCTGGACCCGAGGGGCAGTGGAGGCTTTCTATACCCACCCTTCAGGTGGGATTCCTAGTGGACAGCTCGTCGTTGCGGCTTTACCTTTCGGTTGTTGTTTTCCCTTTCGAGTTGTACTTTACTTTCAGTTTGGGTTTGTATACTGGCCCACTTACTTTTCCGCACTTACTCTTGTACTAGCTTTTACTTAGTGTTTACTTCTACTTCTTGTTTACTCTGTGGTGTTAGTTTACTTTACAAAGGAAATGCCTTCCCTTTTTACTGGGATTTACGCCTTGGTGCTAGTCGCCAGCCCCTGGCCTATGGAAGGCGGGCTTGGGGTAGTCACGGCACGGGCCCCAAGGACGGGCCGTGACACAGGGTTTGTACATCTTTTTGAATGGAATTTTTTATTTAAATAGTAGTTAAATAAGTATATAAATTTCTTGTGATATATTTCATGAGATGTGGTCCATGGGATCATGATGTGATCGGCCCAAGGGATTGAGGTGGCATGGACATCGGGATTGAAGAGAGTGTTGTCATCTAGTTGGGATAAGAATGAACATTTTGAGTGATACTATATATTGGATCTGGCATCATCAATGTGGGTTTGAGTGTACAAGACATTTAGGTTGAGGAAATGTCCCATTCTGTTGGATGAAATGGCCAATAGATTTGAGTGACATGTTAGTACCAAAATGAGGTGAAAGTCTTGGGGGTGAGTTGAGGCCCCCTAGAGTGCAGATTAAGTAAATTGGTTTGAGGTTCATGACATAGATATCCACAGTTATGATGATTAGCCTTTAGATGATAGCATCGAGTCTATCCTTTGGAGGATGAGACTTGCTATAAAGAGAATTTGGGAATGTACTATTTTGGAAGGATAGAGATCAAAATTCCATGTGGTGTCATGATATGAACTAGAAATTATTTTTATTTGAGGATAGATATCATTATGTCTACAGAAGTTAGGATACGATATGAAAAGTGATTTTGAGTAGGGGTACAAGGGACCAGGGTTCGATTGTTTGGGCGTGCATTCAAGACGTTAGTGACATGATTTAGAACATGAGGCATTGTTGGAATGAGGTTCCATGTTACATATTTGGAGGTGAAACCCAAGGGTTCATATGGGATACCAAATGTTTGGGGATACCTTGGATCATGGAAGAAACATCCCATCCTCTTCAGTGACTCTGTTGTTGGACGAAGCAGTTGACATATTCTAGCTAGATGTTGGGAACTAGGGAAGCCTGTAAATTTTATTTTAATTGAATGATATGTTATCTTAATTATATTAAGAACTTTCTTAAACACGTATGTTGGGTATGAACACATTGATGGTATCCTACTAAGACTCATTCTTACACCCAACATAGGACCTTTGGGACATGTTTAGAGTTTATGATTTGGTGCTCAGATAAGCCTTTGGGCTCCATAGCCATATCCCAGTTGATTAGGCATGATATGTTAGCAAAGGACCTTGAGGCCTTTAATCAGCTAGATTTTCCTTTTTTTCCTTTCTATTAAGAATGATTTATATATATCTAGCTACTATAGTCATCCATAGACAATAATGTTTCTATATATTGACTATTTATTACTTGTATTGTAGTCATTATTTGTTCTAGTAGCTGGAAGTGGTATGTTTTATTGTTTATTTATTTCCACTACTAATGTTTTATATTTATTCTTATATTACTTGCTAATGATTTTTTATCCATCATTGGTATGTCTTTTCTTAGTCTTCTAAGTCTTTTCTTACACCACATATCATTTATCTACTTGGACCATTATTATATCATACCTTGAGGTTATATCCTCACCACTTTTCCCTCTGTACCACCTCACTTCTAGTCGACACCCTTTAGTGTTTGGGGAGGTGGGCCTAAGAGTAGTGGCTCCTAACCCAAAAGCACAATTCAGATAGCTAATTAGGTTTGCGATGCTGCATCTTCTATCTGCATCCAGATACTAGCTGTTTAGTGTTTTATACTTCCTTTATAAGTTTATTTTATTCATGTTTTTTTCTTTGTTTAATGGTTATTTTTTAACTAATAAGGATGTTTTATCTATATTTTTATGTGTTACAAGTTTTTAGTTCCCCTGGGGACATCATTTGACTCTTTTCATGTAGATAATAATGTTTATCAATGATCATTCATAGTGGTATATTGTTTTTGGTGAGAGGGTATGGGTATACATTTTCCATCATGGAACATGGAAGGGGATAATTAATGTTGGAAGATTATGTTGGTGATCATGGTTTTTTGTTTAGTGAGAACTATCTAAAATAGCTACTAGGTTATGCTAAGTTGTGGGAACATCTCTTTGTTAGTCTAAATTTCATTTTTATGGTGTATATTTGTGAAAAGATGAAATATTTTTTAGATATAAATTAAATGGTGATTTTTTGTGCCATTTTCCCATTATTTATTTCCTTTTAT
Organism: Viscum album; assembly: GCA_963277665.1. Lineage (NCBI taxonomy): Eukaryota > Viridiplantae > Streptophyta > Magnoliopsida > Santalales > Viscaceae > Viscum > Viscum album. The sequence continues at coordinate 233,800,334 of OY728141.1, forward strand.
ATTTTGTCCATGAAATATTCAGTTTAATTACATTATTATTCATTTAATGTTTTATTATTTTAATAGACATTATGTTTCTTAATATGGAATGTTTCTTTGGAATTAAATTATTGGGATTGTGTGCTAGGTGATTTGGATTGACCACTACATTCATGGATTGGTTTCATGGTCTTGTTCCATTGATCATCATGTTTTTCTTAGTGGTTGATCATAAGTATATAAAAACTATGAATGAATAAATTTGTTCTTCATGGATATTTTTTCACACAATATTTGGGGGTGATCTTCATTCTAGGTTTCCCTTCCACACCACATTTATTTTATATCCTTAGGGTTTTCATTTTATTTTTGGAAAATACAATTTCGACTTCCCTCTATCTAAATCCAATGAACTTGTGTCGTATATTATATTTAAGGATAATATTTAGCCATGTTTTTATTATTATACACTTGTTCTCTTGGGGTGTGTCTTTTATATTGAGTAGACCAACAAAATTTAGCGGTGATAGTTTCTAATAGATCTATAGAAGGAAAAGGTTTCATGAGATATATTATTCTTATTGATCCATGAATTATAAAAAAATAATACGTTTCAATGAAAATATTACTACTGTGATCTTGTAGGTGGTCTCTCATGAAATAGAGATATTTATTGAGACATAAAAGTTATGTTATTCTTATATTTTTTGGTTTCTTTTTGCAGGACCGAGCTAGTGATAATATTTAGTGGCGTTCTTTAGTTTTATGTTAAATTCCTTTTTTTGTTCCACATAGGATAGTATGAGTGAGTCAGTCCATTATGGAGTTACGTGTTTCCTTCATCGGACTCATCATGAACGTAGGTTCCTGGATTGATAAGCACCTCATTCTTGGATAATATTTTTTGTCTGGTTTTGGTTTTCTTTCTTTATTGTTTATCTATAATTGTGATATTTAAAATCTTTTTTCTCATAATAAATTGATTTTTGTTATGTTATTTTCATATATGGATCACCAATATGGTTAAAAGTATTTATATATTTATTTTCATTATCATTATACATATTCATTTTCATTATTTATTCATATTTCCATTATTTAAATCCCCCTTTCTCAATTTCCACTTCTTCTCAATGTGCATTGAAAAATATTATCCCTCATTCTGATCTGCGGGGTGTGACCCGTGAATTTATTTGCTTCATCCACCCCAATAGAAACACTACTTAATATACATAATTTCATATTTTTTATAATATTATAAACCCTGATTTACAACCAACAAAAGTATAATAATTCCAAAAACATCAACTCTTTGGAGCTTTGTTAATGGATAATGATTAAGGAACAATGTCTTCCACCACCTTTATAATTTTAAATTTTAAAAAATAGAAATGAATCTCAAATGGGCAGCTTACCCTCATCTTGAGCCTTGTGCGCCAGACTATTAAATATTTGGATCTTATCGTGGAAAAAAACTAAGGTCCCATGTCAATCGACCTGCCTTGCTACTAGATTCAGCTCCCTAGGAGTCCACATCAAGATGGAATGAGTTCTGATATACCATTAGGAAAATATAATTCCAATTTAAATTTTCTATAATAATAATTACATTATATACCAAAATAATTCAAAAATATTTATTAAATTGACTTTATATATATATATATATAATATCTTTGATATTATATACATTAAAAAAGCATCAACAAATTACTATATGTAATGAATATATATTTTTCCTCAAAATTACTAATTAATATAAACAATAATGAAAATATAATTTTTTAAAATGTATTAACATGAAATATTTTTAGGAAATATTATCATCTAAATACACTAAGAATATTATATAAATTTTAACTATTTAAACATATAAAATAATATAATAGTTACTAAAAAATATAGTTGAATAAAAAAATAAACATAGTTAAAATCCATAATTAATATAAAAAATTAATTCAAAATAAATTTTGAAAAAAATTAAAAAATAAATTATTTTTCATTAACAACATCATTAAAACCATATTTTCACATCTCAATCTAAAACTAATATTCAAGAAATTTTAAATAAATATGATGAAATATTATCTAATAAAAGGAAAAATTCAGAAAATTCCAAAGAAAATATAAAATCCTATCATGAATTATCAGTAGACACTACAAAAATTCTTTTTCTCTCTCTTAGATAATGTATAGCATGTTAGAGGCAAGTATGTTCTTTTTTTGAGGGGTAGACAACTCTATCCATATTTCCACTAATTCCAAGCCTAAACGTTCCATAAATCCATTATTAATATATACTTTAAATTATAAAGACACTCTAACCAAACTATCACTAATATTCATCAAAATAAGAATCACAAAAATGTTGTGTTTTACATCTAGATATCTCTACGAAGGAATATAGGTAAGTGTTGATTGATAATTTATTCCATATATTTATATTGTTAATATATCATTATGTATTTCCAATTGTAACCTTAATTTTTTTTTACATTCTACAAATTTATAACTATTTGAAAAATAATTTGTTGAAATATCAAATTGTTTTTAACCATTAAATTATTTTCTAATATTTAATAATATTGAACATTACATAAAAAAGTTATTTAAACTTATATAATATTTTCCATCCATGGTGTAGTTGATTATATAATTTTCCTTTAGTTAATATTGGACATGATTTATGTCCCACAACAAAATATTTTAAAAAATATCTATATATTATGAAATTTTTTTATAGTGAACATAATCATGGCTGGATATTGAAATGAAATAATTTTTATGAAAAGAAAAAAAATTTATATCTTCCTACCATAATAGTTTCAAATCACAGTTTAATAGTGATAAACAGCACAAAAAAATCACTTCATGGATTTTTTGGTCCAAAAGTAATTAAAATGAACCTAACATATCTATGCTTCAGATATATTTATGGGGAAAAGTTTTAAATTGTCAAAAAACAAACCATAAACTATGTTTACTATTGACTCTAAAATACAGATTCATTTCACTTATGAACATTCAAAGTATAATATTCCGAACAATATCTTTAAATGTAGAAAACTCTTGATCATATTTTTCCATTTTGGGGAATATATTGGATGAAATTGTTTTCAATAAAATATTCACTCATATTTACATAACCATGAAAATTATTCATCATTTTAACTTATAAAGAAATTATTCAAGAAATGGATTATAGGAAGATACCAAATTTTTATAACAAGAGTTTTGGAAACTAACCTAAAAGCTAGATCAACATGATATATTTATTTGAGATGATACCATGATGTCACACACTTAGGAAAAACCATTAGAATATTATATTCCTTTCAATACAACACATAATCATTGGGAAATAAATGTATCCTTTTGTACCCTAATTTTCATATAAATAGTATTTTATACTTGTAATAATTTGTATCCAGTAATCTTTTTTCTTCTGGAAGTATTTAATTCAATAAAAAAAGAAATTATGTAAACATACATTTCTCTCCATATATTCTTAGATTTCATATAAAATAGTCTTGATGACATGGATAATTCTATATATTTTATGAAACCAAGATAAATTAGTCTTTCAATATCACTATACAGTCACTTAATCGTCTATGATTTATCAATTTCTCTCACTTTGTTATCACAAAACATTTACTCTATTTGATTGGATTTATCAATTTGAAAATTTCCATCATGATTATATATTGATTTAGGTTATATTTAACCATGAAAAATCCAAGGACTATTACTAATATTAGAACCATTAAAAATTAAAAGCTCTTTGATTTAATTAGCTTTTAGTTTTCTTGTACATATACATATCAATAATCGATAGTAAACCAAATCATTCATTGAAACATTAATTTTAGAAAAATCAAACAAATCATCAACCCTTTTCTAATATTTTTCACTTGTTCATCATAAAATAATCCATCCTTGATTAATTATCACTTATAGTAACTATCAAATAATGAATATAAGTTATTAAATATTATATCTATAAGTTTAAATTTACTTAAAAAACATAATATAACATATTTTTTTTTATAAAATTAAGTAATAAAAATAAAAATATAAACAATAATAACAAAAGGAATAATAATAATAATATTATAAATAAAAATTATTTGAGGAAATTTTAGATATTTTATATATTATATATAATTTTAGGTATTTTATTTTAATTTTAAATTATTAGGTTCATAAATGTGTAAATATATATATATATATATATTGTTCCAAAAAATATTAATTTTTTTAAAATTAGTTAATAATATTATAAAATGTAATAATAATAATAATAATAATAATAAATTTAATAAATTTTATAATTTATTAATCATATGTATTAATCAAAAATAAAATAAAATAGTTACATAAATCGAAATCATAACAAAAACATCATTTTATGTATCCAAAAATAAACATGCTAAAATTCAATGATAAAACAACATAATAGTTTTAATAAACAATTATTTAAATTTTTTTATTAAAAATATTCATATCAGGAACAATATGTATATTTTAATTTTAAGAAAATGTTATATACAAGTAAACAATAGAAATTTGAAATTCTAATTTTTTTTAAAAAAATCTATTTAATACTACTACAATAGATTAGTAATAAAAAAATTATATATGTAACAACCAAATATTTTTTTAAAGGAAATTACTTTCTTATAAATATGTCATAATCACATTAACTAGTAAGTTCTATGGGACCCTTAAAACATAATTTTGTCACTTATGTGATGTGAATTTCAAAAATACGACATTCACAGTCTCGATCAGTAAGTTTTTTAGAGTCCAATAAGAAAAACCTAATTTTTGGTGAATAATAACCAACCCTTATGAATAATAACATACCCTTATGGATAGTGATATACCATAATTAATATTTACTTATATATTATAATATATAAAAAATATTCAAGTTGAAAGTACGATATATCTATATTTTAGAATAAGTTAATGGATGTTTTAAAACTAGTTTTTGATAATAAATTAATATTTTAATTAAATATTAAATTAATAATATTTATATAATTATTTTTGAAAAATGGACTTCATTTTGGGATTCTACACGTCGAAAAATGGTTAGGGTGAATTTTTGGGATTTTTCTGAAATACCTGATTTTTTGATGAATAGTAAAATACTATAATTTACTGTATATATACATTATAAGATAAATATACTATTCCTAGCATCATGGCTGATGTAACCACCCTTAATATGAATTATAATGATAATATTACTATTCTTGGTCATGGAATACTTACTATTACTTTGCTTGTGATGAAATAATAAATTAATGAGTTTTATATTAAGAAATCCCCTCTCCTCCACTATAAAACCCCCCTCTCACCCCCTCTTCCAATCAATCCTCTTAAGCCTTGTTCCTTCTAAAAATTCTGGCCAAATACCCTCCCAACCTCTTCTCCCACGTCCATCAAGCTTTGGTCTCATTAAAAGACCAAAACCTCACCCTTAAAGAGGTTCTCAAGGAAGTTTGGTTCAAGAGGTAAATTCCTCTTTTCAATTCTTTGTCTTTCCTTTCAAGTTCATTTATTTTCTTTTTCTATTACCTAACATTATCCAAATTTTATGATGACTCCAGAACCGTATATGTACTTTAATGTTGTCATGATATTGGAATATGTTACCATCATCTTCCCCTTTTTTACCTTCTTTTATACTATTAGCAAGAACACCATCCGAGATGTGTTAATTTTACACATTATAGGACGATGGACTTTAGATTTCTTTTATCATTATAAATTATGGTCAAGAAACCATTATTGTTATGGTTTAACCAGATTATTATATATAATATAAACTATTTAATATTCTGTAATCTCTTTGTTTAAATGGTGTTAGGTTATAAAGAAAAATGAGTTGTTGGAATCAAAACCCACAAATTAACCGAAACAATTATCATTAAAGTTCTATATGATAATTCATCCTTGTTCCATGTTAAAAAGTTATATAAATGAACAATAAAACCTATTTATGTTCATAAATAATATATAATTTCAATTCTGTAGATTTACATCCATTCCACTTCATTACTTAAAAACAAGTGAACTGAATATGAAAATAAGAGAAACGAACACTCCAGAACGACGAAATTCAATACAGTAACTTGTCAATAAAGACATAAATGAACTAACCAGAATTATAGAAAACTAAATACATGTCTAATAAGTTCTGAAATAACTTATTAACAAGTATAATTTCATATTCCATGTGCATAAGTACAAGAGAGGAACACGTTTGGAGTTAAGGTAAGGGTTTCTTCATCTCACTTCCATTTTCGTGAGATTTTCCATATTCACTAGAAATAATTTTGTATGGTGTATGCATAGTGAACATTGATATAACATATCATGAATATATTTATCTTCATGTTATTAAATCTATCATTCTTATATTATTAATTTTTGGAGAATACAAATCATTTGATTACAAAGTTTAAGGGTTTTTCCACATGAACTTCCATTTTCATTCGGGGTACTTTCATTGTATAATTAACCCAATGAAATTATTATGTATTTTTATTTACTCATCATATATTCTATGTGAGTATCATATATATGTGTAAAAACTAGAACCCTTCCTTATTTTATGGATAGTTACACATTTTTAAAGGAACTTTCAAAGTTTTTTCCAAAATACAAGCCCGATCCAAGGGAATTTATCTAATTCATTACTATTTTCAAGGGCACTCTATGATCTGTTTTTGGAAACCTTTATCATTATAAAATCACTCATTTTATTATGAAAATACTATCTTACCTAACTTCTGGTTTTATTCAAATATTTTTCCAAAAGAACTCTTCTTTTCGAAATAAAAGAGTATTTATCTCAAGAATTGCTTAATGATTTTATACGAGTGTTTTCATCTAATTCAACACTATTGTTGATTCCATGGTATTACTGGGTTTAATAATTTAAGAAGTCATATAACATGTTTTATTTAATGGTTTATGACATAACATATTGTAGATGATCTGTCCTAAAACCATTCACCATATTATTCCGAATGGTTAGTCTTTATGTTCAATAATTGGGGAAAGTTTGTTACATTTCATATGATAGTTTCAATATGAATGTATATGTTGTTTATGTTAATCCCCACTCATATAAGGAATTAATTGGACTTATTATGTGATGGGTGGTGCCCGCTATAGCTCCTCGATGCATCATTAGGTTTAATGAGACAAATAGACATGGAATTGGCCGAGGCCTTTCCCAATGTGATATAGATTTAGGCTGAGGCCTTAATCATTAGAAGTCTTGGCCGAGGCCTTGATAAAATGTTTCAAAATTTCCAGCATTATGAATTCCACCATTATGAGTTCAGCTATTGATATTTCATGTGGTTATTCGACTAGTAGAATACCCATGATTATGTTTTATTATGGCATTATTTACTCAGCTCATATTCCTGCCATAATGTGTTAATGTTTATTATTAAAGGCATGTGTTTTCAATTATTCACCATGTCTAATGTTTATATTATCTTCCGCTGTATTGCGTACTCTTACTTAGCATTTGAGCTCACCCATTTATTATGTTTCATTTTTTCAGGACATGAAGAAGTTTATGATGAATGACATGATGAAATAACCTAGGAGGTATGTGTGTTGTCTAAGGATTTTTTATGTTGTATTTCTCATCAAGTTGTAATATTGACCTTATGTATGTATCTTGTTTCCAATAATACTAAACTACTCGGTCCTTCGGGATTCGTATTCCTTATATATATGCCAACATAATCAAATAAGTCACCGACTCCAGGCAACTAGGGTTGGGTCCTTACAATATATATTTCAAATAATGTTTTTATTATATAGTTTATCCTTATATTTTAAAACAAATCCACTGTAAAACAAAAAACCATAATTTTGGTTCAATATATTGAATGTTACATTATGTGGGAGGGGAGATAAGAAGTCATTGTGATGATAAATAAGGAAATGGTGATAATGGAATGATTGAGGATTAAGAGAAAATGGATCAAGAGGGTTTTATTATTAAAGGGAATAATGTTTTATGGTTATACAATGGGAATTTGGAATCATTTGGAAAACTAGTTTAATAAATTTTCAAGTTTTAATAAATGTTTTTAATGTTATTTGTATGACAAACTAATATTAAAAATGTATTTTCCACATGATTTATATTATAATTGACGTGAAGAATAAAATTTATCTTCTAGTATACCAATTATTTGATAAGAAATGTGATAATATTTTTTCAAATGTGTTATCAAATAAACATTGAGAAATACATTATTTAAAATAAAAATTTTCTATTAGTGAACATTGACCTTAAAATGAGGGGTCCATTTGGGATATAAACCACATTGATAGTGGGGGAAACTGTGTTGGAATGTCTTGATCCCACTAAAACAACATAACATTGATCATTTTTCAATTTATCTCTATCACATTTTAAGTGAATATGTCATACCTTTTCATGATTTCCTTCTTTTTTTCTTATAAAAAAAAGAAAAAAAAAACACATAGACACAAAAATTAAATAAATTTAAAAGGTTCACCACTCAATTTGATATTTCTAGTCCATATTATGAACTAGATTCCTCCATGATCCCCCAACCGAATATATTTTTCTTATGAGATACAATGAGATGAGTATAACCCTGAGACTCATGTTTACATGTATCTCTACTATGCTTAAATACATACCATACATAAATGGATCCAAAACATAATAATGTTAATCACTTGGTGTAACAACCAGAGAATATCACAAAATCATATCTCAATAATATATTGATGGTCTCCCTTCACTTATTTGTATTCTTCTTTAACATGAATAAAAATAATGCATTAAATTCTCAATTTGGTATAGAAAGAATCTATGAAAAAAAATATCATTCTTCCTTGTCATAGTATAAAATAATATATGACATTTTTTTAAATTGTTAAAGACATATTTATCACTTAAAAAGCACATTTAAACAAAAAATTATTTTTATTAATCTTATAACATCAGTGTAATGGTTCTTCTTTATTCAACATTATTCTTTAGTGAACAAAAAAGGATACACTAACTCTTTTGTATCTCCTTTTATACCAAATAATTTATGATATATGTAACACTATAACATAAATTAAATTATATATTCCTCATATTATCTATAATACTATATGTCAATATACCATATAAAACAACCCTATAATCCCCCATGGTTTGAATTTGAATTTTAATTTCAAATTCAAACCGACCAACTTCAAAAAACATTTCTTTCAAAGATTTCCATCATAAATTAATCAATAAAATTCCTCATCATCCAATTGAAATAATTTTTTATTATAAGATTAAATAAATAAAAAATATCATTTATAGAGAAAAATATTTAATCTTGTCAAATAATCATAAAATCTGATAGTCATAGCATGGGAACCTCTATTTTGGTGTAGAACAATGTTTCAAAATAATTAATTTATAACCTCTTGAACACACTTGGGAGTGATATCTTCATTGAAAAATAGATGTGTTTAAAATTACATTGATATGAAATAGGATTTAACTCCTTGGCATTATAGATATCACATCATGGTGTAGAGGTATCAAAATTTATAGAACAAAAATATTTAAAACATTTCACCATTACACTGTGGTATGTGAATTATGGAATAAACAATATATTTATATTCGATATTCATTACAACACTCTCCCTATGATGTAGATTTTTTACACAAATAGGTTCAAAAACATTTGATCTTTCTTCTTTATGGAAATTTATCTCTTCCACAATGAAAATATTCTTCATTACGACATCTTTATGTAGTGGTCATTATCTTCATGGGGTAACCAAATTTATTCCTCTTATAACTATGGTGTAATATGTTCTCCATGGTTTGAAGATCTGTAATTTTAAAGCATAACTAATATTCTTGAATAACAAGAACTAAAGTGCGGAGACCTCATAAAAAGTATGGACAAACTCCCTATTAACTATAAGAAACATATAAATCTATTACAACATAATATCTCTCAAATTTATAGGGAAACTAAAAAAGGACCCACCCATATTTATGATATATCGATTTCATACATAAAAAATATTATTTATCAAAAAACATGTACCAAGAACACCCTATTTTGCGGTGTGGAACTCCTTATACTACTCCCTTAAATATTATTTCATCATAAATACTTCTCATGATAAATAATCACATTGTATTGGATTAATAATCATATGAATTCCTCTAAAAACACCTTCAACACACCATCAAACTATAATGGATGAACCTCATTTAGATCACCTTTTCATTAAATATAGAAAATACTTCTATCTTAAGAAATTAAACCAATTTTAAAAAATAATCAAAAAAGATTATTCTTATAATATTATAGGATATTTAATTCAAAATAGAAATAAATAGTGATGAGTGTAATTTTTCATGGGAACTTATTATCTTCCTAAATAATATTGGATTTTTTAAATAAAAATATAGGATTATTTATATATTTCACATACCTAACATATTAACATTAATTATCTATTTTTTGTTGACAACTAGTGATAATAAATATATAGTAAAAAAATGGTCCTACCAATATTCTCCACTATATTTGATATCAAACATTAATAAAATTATATTATAATATCTACTCTAAAATCTAAACTTCTCTCCAAACTTTTTTTTTACTTTAATATCTTCCCCTTTCTCAAAAATATTTTCATACTTGATATTATCACCGTTATTGAGGAGAAATATAAATTATTCAATAAATTGTATAAAATCATACTCTGAAAAGTGTCATAAACTAGGAAACTTTATGACTACCGAACTGTATTATCTCATGGAAATGGAAATCAAATTACATTAATGAAAAAAAAGAATTAATATATGTCCCCGACACCTTTTACGTTTAAATTATCATAGGATTAGGAAAAAAATAACTAAAAAATCCATAGTATTTTAATAAAATAGTACCCTTTTCTACTATATATGAATGTACTTTACCTATAAAAGTATCTAATATCTCCCACAGATTATCCACATAATAAACTCTTCTTGTCATTTAATAAATTTATTATCAATATAATGGAATGGAAACATATTAGATAGGTGTTATTGAACACCAAAAAATAAAAACATTTTTGTGAATCTAATGTATTGTATCATAAGAATGTGATACGGCATGCATAAGGATTAAAATATATGATAAAAATTCCATAGGGTCATATGACTATAGTATGGTTATCTAATGGTCATAAAAATAATATCATATAATTGAATCATATAAAAATTATTTTCATTTAATGGAAATATAAAAATAATTTTGAATATCCAGGAAAAATTTAAAAAATATAATCATATGAAAATAAAATCAGTTTGTTTAATATGAATCACATACTAATTCATATATCATAGTGGTATTGGGTTAATACCCCATATACACTATTTATTATATTGCTAAAAATTATGGACCTCATTATGATTAATAATCAACCTCTATACCTTTTAAGAGTTTTACTACAACCCATTTACATCTTTAGGCTTTCGATACAACCCGTGTACCTCTTTAAACTTGGGTAATAACCCATATACCTAATTAGGCTTGAGATATAAAATATGTTCCTCTTTAATCATGGCCTATAACTTTTATACCTTCTTGATTTCATGAGAAGTTAAACATTAACCAATGTATTTGAGGGTGATATATGACCCCACACATCATTATATTTAAATACTTGTTCCGTAATAGATAAATCACTCATCATAAAACAAAATAACTCACGAAAAAGAAATGGGTTTTAGAGGATTTTCCAATGATGTCACATAAAAATAATTCCATTGTTTTTATGGTTAATACTAAAAACAAATAACCCAAAATAATTATTTAACAACATAATTTAGAGGTCTATTCATAAAAAATAACCTCATTCAAGAAAGAAATATTTATTTTAAATAGTAAAGTGAAAAAATACATAAAAATAGTATATTATAAAGCTTTTGTAAACATTTAATAAGGATATAGAGATATTGGTCAACTTAAGAATGAATTTTTAAAAGTGGTAAGTTAAAATGTTTGGAAAAGTGTATATATAAATGATTATATAAAAGTATAACTCTTAAAAATATATAAATGTATACAATGAAGTTTAGTTTTTAAGACCGAACATTTCATCATGGAAGGTAAAACCATTTTGATATTCAAAAAGTACATTTATAGAAAAACCAAAATGTAAAAAGAATTATAATACATTACTTTGAAAAGGATAAAGGGGATTATGATAATAATATAAGTAAATATATAATAGGGTTTTAAAATATTGTAACAGAATAATTCAAGGAATGTTACACATGTACATGGAATAGAAATCAACACTTAAGGAAGATGATAATAATTCAAAACATATTATAATTTTATGAAAAAATAATTCATTCATGGAAATATATTTATATTAATAATCAGTTCAATATTGAGATACATGAAATAAGATCATATAAATTTGGAATGAAGAACATATAGAACATATAATAACTAAGTTCATGAATAAACCTTATAAATAAAATAAAGAAGTTTTGGGTTACCAAAAATCCCTCATAAGAGACATAGTTAATGAAGCGAGAAAGTTTTATACAGGTTTTGTGTGGTAAAAATTTAAATACATATAATTCAATATAAAATAACACATATTTTCATCATAGGGTATAATATAATGAACTTATATGTAGTAAATACCAAATAAACAAAAAACATTCAATGAATTAGAATTGAGTTAATAAAAACACATACAACTTGAGGATAATTTAAATAAAATCCCCATGAAAGTGTGATCATAAAATTAAACTTCAATAACCATGAATAAAAGTTAATTCATGATATAATTCCTCAAATATATAGTATATACACCACAAAAATTAAAGTTGGTTTATAATATAAAACATATCTCAAATAGAGGAATTTGATAAGAAAAACACTTATCGTGCTCATGAATTATTTTACACATTCACCAAACATATTGAATAATTAAATGTATATTATTAAATATAGAACTAATAACATTATTCCAAACATTAACCATTTATACTCATCATTTTTAATCATTATGTACACACAAATTTATAAAGTTAATTTTTACCAATTTTATATTTTGGGTGTAAGTAATCTTGATTGTTTAGAACATGTTTTGTAAGAGACATGTCAGTATTCAATCATCTCCAAAATTTAAAAATTCTAAAATAAGAAAATTTAACACCATTGAATGAATAATGTGATTTATGATGTTTCAATTTAATATCATGAGTGTATCCTTAGTTATCCTTGATATGTGATTTCCGTTAAGCAAATATCAATGATGTAATGACAAATACAGGGTGGTTTATTATTTAATGAATTAAATATTTATATAATCCTTCTAAAAAAATTATTTATTACATATTTAAATCTTATTATATAAAAGGTTATTTTCCCTTAGTCACCCATGATATAAATTAATATCATTTCTCAAGTTGGAGGTTAATCCAACCAAAAGAAGAACATACATTGATTAACCGATGGTTATGAGGTGTTTTAGTTGTCATACAATTATACTATAAATGTAAAAAGAATTTTTTGTATTAATTAGTTAGATCTATAACAATTTTAAATATATAGAATAAGAATAGGATTTATATAAATATATTATTTAGAATGAAGTGATTGTTTACCTCTTACTATGATCATTTCAAGTAGTTGAATTTATAAAGATTGTTTATTTCCCATTGCGTTAATAGGTTCTACAATTCATCATAAAATAACTATAATTATTTCATAAAAATAATATTTATCATTAAAATTATTAACATAACCATTCCCAAAGTAAAATTTGTTTCATGGTGTCAGAAGTCCACATGTTCACATAAATGTTAAATTCATTTTTTATTGAATTTGGAAAAAGAATAATATGGTTTATCATTTTAGAATATAAAATATTTCATAAATATCATAATTATATATTAAATTACTAATTAATTCCATCTTTATTATACAGTGAGGGAATATGAGACATGTTATGTTGTGGAGGTTATATTCTACAAAACACATGAATTCTGGTTTCATTTTTGTCAATAAAAAAATAGAAAGTTTATTCATTATTATACCATAATTACAATAAACTATAAGTATACTAATTAATTTTATATCATTATTTTTTATAGTTTTATTTTAGTTTTTGTAATAATAAGTTCACATTATGAAATTGAAATGAGAAAGAAGTTATTAGAAATTCATACATCCATTTTTAGATGACCTCCTTCACAAAGTAAGATAAGGCTGTGAGGTATAATCTTATTCAATGAAAAGAAAAAACAATTCGGGTTTAAATTAATTTTGAGGAGAGTGGTGTGTGGAGTTTGGGGTAAACATATGGTTTTTTAGCTTGAGAGTCAGTAATGGGAGGAAATAACCTTTTATAAGTGGAAAGGAAATACATTTATGTAAAGACCCAAATAATTTTTATAATGGGATGCCACTCTCAAGGAATGTAGCTAGAATATTGAGTCATAATGGAATGATAAATATATAATAATGATAATGGACTTAGAAAATCATTCTAAAACACAATTTTAAAATTTTATTAACTCTTTACCATTTTTTTATTTTACCATATTAACTTTCACCACAATCACTGGTTTTTACATAAAGAACATATCTTTCATGCCAAAAAATAAAATTTTCATTATTAAATAATCTAAGCCTATTTATTACTGAAATTAAATCCCTTTAATAATATTAAATTTTTAAAATTGAAATACAATTTTAATATAATAAATGTATAACGTGTAAAAAAAGTTAGTGAAAATATTAATTTAGTTATAAGCTACAAAATTTATGTTTGTAAACTAAAATAATATTTTAAAATTTAAAATTTCACATAGAAAATAAACTTTTTTTTCATTGAATATGTTTGAAAAAATTTATATTTCATAATTATATACTAATAATGAATAAAAAATCACGGTATTCCTAAATAATTGAAATTTAGACTATTCACCTAATAATAAATCTCTTTAGAAAAAACACGATTTTTTTTGTTAAGATTATATTTTTATTATTATCCTAAAAATTATTAATATTTTATAGAATTTAAATGATAAAAGTTTTGTATTCATTCTTTAAAAATAATATCATAATATAATGGAAAACTGTTCACATAGGAAGAAAATATTTCAAAATATTATATATTATTTTTTAGTATTTATTATTAATTAATAATTAATAAATTTTTAATTTATTATTAATATGATACAAACATTTAATTATTATATAACCATAATATATATAGTTTTTTGAAAAAATATTTGATTTTAGAAAAATATAGTTTGAAATATAAATTAAAATTTTATTGTCATTTTAGTTATTCATGTTGAATTACATTGGTTTTAAAAGTATCATTTATTTTGATGATACACATATTTAACATTTTGGATACATCTATTAATAAATGATTATTCCATGAAATTTTTTAATAATAATATTTAACAGTTAAAATTATATCAAAATGTTTCGTGATTTTTTTAAGTCTAACATTTCTTGTATAGAAAGCTATCAAAAATATTATTTATTTCAGGAAAGTATATTCTGAAATTTTGGGTCCTCGGATTCTACCCTATTTAATAAATTGAATCCTCATAATTATAATCATACCCTTTTATGAATGTAGGAAAGGGTATTCTTAACATATTTATCATTCAAGATATAACCTCAAATAATAAATTTACCATAATCTTATAACCTATATCAAGAAATATATCTTTCCTCAAATGAAATCAATCATTCATAAAATAATATACCCCATATTTTATATAAAATAAAAATATATTCTCCATAAGATACCATTAATAATTCCATTTTATTTTCCAAGACATTAAGCCACAATAAAATCACACATTCGTTTAAAAATTAAGACTTACATTAAACTACTAGTTCATGAATTTAAACACTATTTTATATATCATAATCCAAAAAATAAGATTGAATTGAGAAAAAATAGAATATATTTATTTTTTATTAAATCAATAATCAATTCCATGGCTATTAGTAGTATCTAAGCCAGTTTTATCCAAATAAATAACCCCTTTGTTACGTCAATATCATACATGTGTTAAAACTAAGAGACATCACCACAAAAATTATGTGTTCTATAATAGTTATACATAAAAATATATCCTTTTAATAAAATAATATATTAAATTTATGGAATCCATTTGTCATATTTTCCCAATCTATTAATGGAAAAATTGAATAAGAAAAATCATATGATGTATTACATAATTTTTATAAAATTTAGAATATACAATAATATCACCAATAAATATCACTCAAAAATAAAAAAACTATGAGTTTTATGAATTAAAAAATATTAAGATATCATAAACCAAACATTTTTAAAGACTGGTAAAATTAAAATTTCCATAATAATGGTCATATACTAAGATTCTCAACGATTTAATTATTATTTCTTGTTAGGTAATAAGTCACATTGGTTTGTAGATTCATATGGTTCATACATAATTTTTATAAATACATCCAAACAATAAAAACAAATTTTTATTATAATATCTAAAATATGAATATTAAAACATTAATACAAATAGTCCTTCCCATATAAAACCTTATTATTTAACATATGAGACTTTTAGTTCAACGTATGAATCACTTTTATCAATCCTTCATTATCCACTGTCATTTTACAAATATTTTCTCTAACTTAATTATTTATATTCATACCCAAATCCTTCATAGTTATTAATTATGGAAAATGTAAATTAACCATAAAATATACCAATAGAGAGTCAAACTAGATTTTTAGTTAGTATTAAATTTTGTTCACCTAGTGGTTACTATGTTAATGGCCCCACATTCTCTATTTGGAGTTATTACCACGAGGAAAATTTTTTCCAGAGCCAACATCCACTTGTAGTGTTTATACACGACTATCATATCTATAAAAAAACATAATCAAAACTAAAAAATATTTAGTTATGTTTACCTATATGTAGACTTATCCCTTATAATTTCTTATTCTATCTTATCCTAATCCATAAAATATATAATATTTCCTCAAGAAAATTAAATGGTTATCCTCATAGTTGAAACTATCATAAAATCTTACATATCAAATTTTGATGACATTTATAAATAAAAAATCATAAAAAATGGAAAATATCATAATAAACTTATCAGAATCATTATATAATGTAAACAATAGATTTCGGTAGATGTGACCATTTAATTACATGACTTAATGAAAATATCACATTATAGTT
This sequence comes from Viscum album, assembly GCA_963277665.1. Classification (NCBI taxonomy): domain Eukaryota; kingdom Viridiplantae; phylum Streptophyta; class Magnoliopsida; order Santalales; family Viscaceae; genus Viscum; species Viscum album. Next base: position 233,817,615 of record OY728141.1, read on the forward strand.
TATTCCTAAGACATTTTAGAATTATATTTTTATATATTTATCATGAAAAATAACTAGAGACCCCATGTTATTTTAATGAAATTGAAATTTTTACAATATTTTTAAAAACTTCTTAAACCCCAACAAGAAAGAAAAATCTCCCACAAATTCTTTTCATAAGAAAATATTCTGTATATTATATAATTTTTATAACATTATAAAATGATTAGTTGAAACATAAGATAGGGTTGGGATAAAAATCATAGTAAGGGAAAATTTTCAATGAAGTATAAGGGTATGAATATAAGAATGTGAGAAAACATGTATAATAGAAGAAATATATGATAAAAATATTGTAAGAGTGTAAGAATATAGTATGGTCATAATAAAGTCATAATAATCATATCATAGATTTGATTGATATAAAAAAATCATGACTAATAGAAACATGAAAAGCATTTGAAATATCATGTTAAAATTGAATAAACAAAATAATATAAAAATAAAATCACTTATTGGAGTAGGAGTCATAACATAATTCCTATATTATAGTGGGCTTGGGAAAAAAACTTGTGTACCCTATTTGTAATTAGGCTACCACTAGTGTACCTATTCAGGATTAGGTTATAACCTATGTTGTAAAACCCCAGTAATTTTTTCATAAATAATTTTGATTTCTTATTAATATTAATTAATTTTATTTTATAGATTTATATTCAGGATAAGAATATTATGTGATTTTTCTATCCAAAGGGTAGTTCTTTATTTCTATCCAAATGTAATTTCATGAATTATATGGTTTTATTTAAAAAAATATAAAAAAATATAGAAATTTAATTTTAAAAAACAAAATTAATTATTTTAATTCATCATTTAAAAATTATCTTTTGATGATTTTTTTTATAATTTTCTTGAAAATTTTGATTTTTATTGTACAATGAAAAATAATAATTTTTGAGGAAAATTGTCATTTTGATTCATGAATTTACAGAATTAAATTTTTATAAAATGTTTTAAAAGTATATATAGTTCACTTATATTATTTAAAATATAATTATTGTCATTATAATGAAATTTATAATTGAATTTGTTATAAACACATATTTTTATTTAATTTTTTTATTGAAAAACTATTTTCTATTCAATTTGTTGGGGAAAATTTTAAACTAAATTATGAACCTTATATGAATTGAATTTTATAAAATAGATACCATATTTTAAATCATAATAATAAATATTTTTTAATCTGTTCATCTTAATTTTTTTAATTAATTAATTGTAAAAATAGTAAAAATAGAATACCCTGATTAAGTTTATAACATTCTTATCAGGGGATAAACTAAATTTATAATGGTTAATGTGACCTAGAAACCTATAGACATTCTATTTGATTGCCATATTTATACCATATCTCATATAATATTAATAAGTGGTCTATTTTTTATGCAATTGGTTTAAGTAATACATTAATATATATTAATATATTTAAAAATTCTAAGAGTATCATCTTTCCAACTTATGATAGAACATCACATATCATTGTTCCAACATATAAAAAATACTTTATTTTTATAAATCCTACATAAATGAATTACTATCGTATTTGACCATTTCCATGAGTCCCCAGTTTGACCATTAAACTAACCTTGGATGGATTTTAGTATAAACCTAAAGAGGGTTTTAAAGAAGAGATATAGTTTTTAACTGAGTGTTTTAATTTTAATTATTTTTATACCTCCATAAAATATTTTTCAAAAATGAAAAAATAATAAAAAATTAAATCAAAAAATTTATAGATTTTTATGTTCTTTTCAAAACCCATTTCTATACCCTTCTTCCCTTATGATGGAAATAAAACCATTATTCGCATGTATGGCCCATTTTCAATCACTACATCTCATATATGGATATAATGATTAATTTAATATATATATATATATATTATTTAAATATTTATAAGTATATAAATATAATATATCACATAGTTTCGTACCATTAAAAAATGATAAAACTGTTTGTGTATACGTGCCGACTACCTCATCTACAAACAAATACAATTTTTTTCTTAACAAAATCACATGAAATAAATATATATTTGTATTTAAATAAAAAAAAATTATATTTATGATAGAATAATAAATATTTGAAAATAAAATAATACCTACATTCTTTTTATCATTTTCGTTGAAAAATATAAACTTTAAACATGCGTACGTATGACCTACCATCACCACAGTTGTAATGTAATTATTTTTTAAAGACAATATTTCATTATTAGGTTGAAAATTATAATTGATATAAAAAAATAATTATCTTATTATATATATATATGATTTAATAATTACCTATTAGATAATATTTATCATATCAATGTCATTTTGGACATATGAGTTGAATATCATCAAAATGTTCAACGTGAACTTAATTGATTGTCAAATTAAATATGAAATGGTTATACATAAATTAAAATGTAAAATAAAATTAGAAAACATACATAAAAAATTAATTAATTAACATAATCTTATTATTCATGAATATAAATAAGTACATTAGAATTCTAACATGTTGTATGGGTCACTAAACAAAAAACATCGTTTTAAATGTTATCAAGATTAATTTTCTAAATATTTATTTAATTATTTATATATTATTAAAATTATTGTATCAATTTATTTATATTTAAATTAATTAATTATATAGTACACTTAAAACAACTTTTTTCATTCTTTCAAATATTCTCAAAATGAATATTTCTATGTATATTATGTAGAATATTTTGTATTTCTTTAGAAAAGAAAAACGATTTTTCTATTTTAACAAATACACTATCAACTGGTTTTTCCACCATTAAAATAATATTAGATGTTTGTATTAATTTATAATATTTCAATTTTTCTTTAAATAATCACCCTCTTAAACTTATATATGCATATATTTCAAAAATAGTTTTAAATGGAACGAATATTTCAATATCTAGAAATGTTTTTTGATGGGTTCAAAGAATATTATTATGAGTGTAATGATGAAAATTAAAGGTTTCATATGTTATTATTATGTTATGGATATTTGGAAATTTTAATGATGATGGTGGAACATGATATATATCATGACGATGTGTGAGAAAAATACAAGTCATGATAACTAGTGATCCCACGATATCACTCTAATGAATTGGGTAGTGGGATGGAGTGAACCAGTTATATTTCTCCCTAGAGAGTTTTTTTTAATTTATTGGGATGGTTATTCCATTTTTATGAGTTATTATAAGAGTGTCATAGAAATTATGTACAATTTTACCTAAATTATTTATCTATGATTACTATATTTTGTATATAAATATTATGATTTTAAAATGTAATCTATTGAGATTATGTTTAAAAATAAATTAATTTTACCTCATAAGGGTGAAATGTATAAACTTAAAAAATTTCATGATTTTTTATAAATAAAAAGAAAACATTTGGAATTTTATTTTTTAAGTTAATATTTATAATGTATTGTTTTATGGAATTCTTTGAGATTATAATTTTATTTATTAATAGAGAAAATGCATAGTTTGAGAAAAAAAGTTCATTTGGAAAAATAATAATTTATATGAGTATTCATTGACTAATGAGTATATTTATTTTCTATTTTTTATTTCCGTTACAGATATATATGGTATTTTATCTTATGTTTAATTATTTTTCATAGGTTTTTAAAAATGAGTTGGGATAAAAATATATTCAAGAGAAAATTGTGAATATTTGTGATGAAAAGAAAACACACATTGTCTAAAAAGCATTATTGTAGAAAAAAGGGATAATAAGTGAATTTTTCCACCTTATGGTGTAATATTAATTTAATTAACTGTGATGACCTAATTACATAAACTTATAAACTACAATGATCTTAAAATACATGTCAGTGAATTCTTGACTTATAAATCATTATTAATGATTAAGGTCATGTGATTATAGTTGGTATCATAGGAATTGTTTAAATAATTTAAGATTTTAAGATAATGTAAGTAAATTCAATAAATGGATTCTATTTTATGGTTATCATGATATTGAATTTTAATATTACCATGTTTCTTCTTCCAAACAATTTTTATTCAAAATGGGTTTTCACTGATGAAAAAAGGAAGCTAAAGTATTATGGAATCAAGAGGATCATATCCTTCCAAATTAATAAAATTGAATAGTTATAATTGAAACTGATTTGTGTTTTTCTATTATAGATTAGTTTATATATTATATAAATGGGTGGGGAATCCATTATAGTGAGAAATAATTATACAATTGAGGAACATGTTTATAGTATATAATTTTATTAGATAACACCCTCTATCATTTTGGGGATCTTATGCCTCAGTGATATATGAGGGACAGATTAATATCTACAAAATATATTTGAAGTCATAGGTTGTTCAAATAATCACAACGAAATTCCATCTATTTACTACTTTAATGGTGAATCCTACACGTCCCGACCCAACGGTACATGGACGACATCTACACTAAGACTACTCTAATTGGTCAGTGGGTGGAGACCAGTACTGAGTAAAAATTTCATACACATGGGATGAATTATCTTAATACACCTACTAAAAATCACAAAAAACACACAAACACATATATATCCAAGCCCATTAAATGTTTAAATGTTAAAATAATTGATTCTAATGCATCCATACATATATAATCCCAACAAGAGAGTAAGAATGTAAAGTACATAATGTGATATAGGGCCAAATATAGGTGAAACCAAAAAATTTTTATAGTATTGCCTACTCCATGGTTTAGGACTACCATAAAATACCACCACCCAAAAAAAATCAGTCTTCCAAGATCATGTAATGCCTCCACCGGCTACCATTACTCATAGGACACTTTCAAATGGGTTATCATTTATATTAGACACAACACATGAAGGAAGCACACATTAAACAATGAGGATAATATTACCATGTAGTAGCAATAGAAACAATTAACATGAAGCATAAATAATGGTTATCTCATAATAGAAATACAGTACTAAATAAAAACGAAATTAAAACCTAGATGTGCTCATAAAGGTCATCACACCACTTTCAAAACCAACAGCTTACCACATGATTCTACTAAAAGAAATTCTCATTACAAGATAACCCAATCTAGGAGACCTTTCGTTATAGTATACACTCATACAAGAGTTCATGATCATTGGGAACCATAAAAAAAATCACTGACTCAAAAATGCTAATACTCAGATAGGGGGTCATACCGAGGACAGCTGGTGGACACCAAAATCCCAATTTGGATCATCCCTCTATATAGGGGATAATATTCCAATGATACCAAGAAACCTACCAAAATATCCTTCTAAATAGAGTATTGAATACTTGATCAAGGTGGTAATTCTGGTTCCACAAACATCGACTTGGTTATAAAAATGAAAGAGGATGACCCTCTTGTCTCAATGACGGACACCAAAAAAACTATCTACGCTTCATCTACTAGAGGGGATAAAAATCATAATATTTTGACATAAATATGAAATTTACCCTCATTGAAATATACTAAGGGAACTCACTCAACCAATACTTGTCCCAAATGAAGAAACAAAGGGCTAAAATCACCATTAATGTGGGTATATGGTGTTTATGGGTGGTACGCGTCATAACCATCCATCCATTGATATTCTTGTATGGTGATTCCCCAAAAAACATGTAATTATCCAAATACCTGACATATGGGAATAGCATAAGACATGTATATATTTATCGTCACCTTCATCCTAACTTCTACCCATGCATGTGTAACACTAGTCGTGCCCATGTACCAACCAGTGTACACCTAGTCATGCCCTTGTACAACTATCCATGCACGTGCCCATGTACACATGGCTGTGTACTCTATCCATATATATGTACATGAAATGCATGTTCCCATGTATCCTATGAGATACACAATGATCCACTGATCCTGTGTAATATGGAATGTTACAGGGTCACAAGACGTGTGATTTTTAACTATGTACGTAAACCCTGTCATCATATAGTGGGGTCCCACACATCTTGTAATTCCCGATTACATTCGATGTGACATTTAATTTTCTAGATCCACTGGTTCTTCCTCCACATTATTCACCATGTTTGTATTGATACTATTATCTCTAGAGAATAACAGATTGGGGGTCATCCGACCCTTGCTATCATTGATCACTAGGGAATGTGTTCAGATCTACTTGGAAGACACCATCAATGACTCATCTGTTACAACTAAAAATCTAAACCGGGAAAAAATAAACCATAAATCCATCTGATCCACCTCTAACAATCTTATGTCATCTTATCACCACAATATTACCCTAGATCATGAACCAAATCTGTAGTGTTGATCCTTTTTCGGAAGAACATTTGTCGAACAAAAAAATACAAGGTATTTGTCAAACCATGGGCCAAAGATAATTACCATTAGGGGCATTACATGAATTTATGGGAGAAATCCATAATAAATAAAATGCAATGAATAAACCTTGACCATTGTTCGTTTATCCTCCATCTTTTTTTGATGAAATAGTTAGATTAAGAGGAAAAATAAACATAATTAACAATTTAAATCCAACAATTTAGTCTACCAAAGAAAAATAAATCAATTATTTTCATAGAATTGATCCAAATTTTCCTATGTTAAAAGATTGAGATGGAAAATAAAAAATAAAATTTACTACATGGTGATTGGATAAAAAACTAACAGTGAATAGTTATGTGTTGTATTCGTGGGGGAGATCCATGAACTCCCATGATGCAATGATCATCAATCATGATTCAATCTGGTTTGACCATCCTGGAATTATCTCTAACAGTCTTCTAGATCTACAGGGTTTAGAATCCAGCATTGAGACCTATCCATACCCATATATTTAAAGAAGATCTTGGTCGAAAAATTGAAACAAATAAAACAAATAAATAAATAAATTAATTTCATTCATTTACACCCACAAAAGTTTTTTCCCAAACACCTGAATCAAAAAAAATTTAATGTCATTCCTAGGAGAAAAATTGTATTCCAAACTCAATTGTTCCCTCGTATTTCTTATATGGGTCCCCGTTCTTGAGTTATTCCAATTTTTCAAAAAAATAAATGTTTCTGATATTAATATATTTAATATATTTCAAAATTAAATTATCAGTATATTTGGCCTCTATATATCACACCGTCTTATCCCCTATCTCCAAAAAATACAAATAATATTAAAATTTAAAATATAGAAAATTGGAGTCAATACAGTCTCCCAACAATAGGATTTTTCATTTTTAAAATATTAAAAGAACTGCTAAAATATATGAGGGTTCTAGTTTCACATATGGGTCTCTTTCTCATAGGTTCTCACAGAATTATTCTTGTGATGCCACTAGAAACACACTAGGGGAATCAATTTCCCACGAATGATCCTATCATTCCAATACATCATCTCTACCAAATACACTACAATTGTAGCTTCATCCTCAATATGCAACTACACCTATTCGATAACATGTGATAGATCTTTAATGTACATCCTCAGATATAATACATGGAATACATCATGTACCTAGTTCGACTATGGTGTTAGGGATACACATTATTTCACCTCATCAACACTACATAGTATCTGTAAACGGGTCATGAATATCGATGATAAATTTCCACCACATCCAAATATCCATAGTCCACATCTAGGTGAGTCCCCCCTAGAACATGTAGTCTCTATCCTCAAACTCTATTGATCTCTATCATGGGTCCATATTAAAAAACTAATGGATCTGTGATGTCCTCATACACTCCAATATTATCTTTACCTTCTTTGTAATTACTATCACCAATTTTAGTACCATGTGTACAAACTCACCGATACAATTCCAAAGAAATGGTGACCAACATTTTCAACCCATACAACAACCCTAATGGTACAATAACAATGGTTTAATTGTAGTTGTTGTTGTATTCAGACTCTACAAAGTGTATATGATCCTCCTAAATTGGTCAACGTCCAACATTCATTCCTTTAACATGTCCCCAAAGACTTGAATGGTGTACTCATTCTAACCTTCATTCTGAAGGTAAATCTCTTTGCTAAAGTATAATTGAGTCCCAAATTCCACCTACAATACTATTTATAATAATGAAATGTAAAGAGTGTCACATTATAAAATTATCATTTATGGAACTCCTTATATATAGACTATCTTTTTCATATAGAGGTTTCCCAACATCACTACTGATATGGGCTCTCAGAAGGCTAGAAAGTCGGATAACATGGTGAGTAGGTCTATGATCACTCATATGGAATTGTGCCCCCTAAAAACACATTGTAGCCTCATCAAAATGTGCATGGATATACCATATCATATCCACTATGGAAACTCAAGTTGTTGAGATAAAAACATTGGAACCTTTTTCTCAAAATTTTATTACTGACAAGTGATACATCGTGAAGAAAACTCCACAACATAACTCTTCATTTAGGGCCACAAAAACTAGATTTGGAGGTCTTGGTACAGATTTTTCACACTTTGATGAACCTCCAAATGGGAATTATGAAAATCCAACATCAAATCCTCCTACAATGCTAGTGGTACCATTATCCACCTCTTAAAAGGATAACATGATCGCCACCTTTAGAATATTTATCAGGAGAATTTATAGATGATATATGAGTATGCATGGTCTCACAGTTGGTATCTTTATTTTGAGAATCCTTGATATTCTATATAATAAGTGCTAAAAACCATTGACTGAAGATATGAACCACCATCCATTTCATCTAAATACAAATACAATGAGGCTAACTCCTCTAATTCCACACCTAAAAATAGAGAACAATATCTCTTGATGAGAGTACCATCCACCACATTCCCTTACCTGAAGTATTGAAAATATTAAATCATAATCACTTGGGAATTATATTCATCACCTATATCTGAAGTTAAGATCCTTGAGAGAGAAGATATACTTGAGATTCCTATAGTGAAAGTAGATGATAAATCGTCTATCCTTTAGGTAGTGTCCCCACATTTTTAGTGGGAATAATACTAATACTAACTCAATATCAGGTGTCACAAGGTTCTTCTATGATGGTCTCAAATGACATGAACCATTGGAAATTAATTCTTACCTCTACATCAGTTCATATCCAAACCTAGCCTCTGATTTATCAGAGAAAACTACATACTCAATTCCCTGTTATAGAAATATCATGAGGGGAGAACTCATAAACCTCTACCTCATCTCATGAAAGAACTATTTCCACCTTTCTCTCTAAATAAAAGGATACCCATTTTGGGTCAATTTTTTTCATGTGTGCTACCAATCAGGATAAATCGACTACACCCCGCTAATAGCACCATAAAAACATAAGTAAATTCCGCACCTTGGTAACACTCTTGGGTGGCACCCAAGAAGTCACTACCTCAACATTCACCGGGTCCACCACCATTCCTTACACTGAGACAACATTTCCTAGTAATTGGACCTCTCAGATCCTAATCTAAAACATTGAGGGATTCCAATGGAGATGGGGTTTTTGGAGTGTCTCAAAGACCATCTTCATTTTTTTTTCATGCACTTCGTCAGTTACAGATTACACTTGGATATCTTTGATTAAGAACACCATTAACCATTTTAATAGAGACTTAAATATATAGTTCATAGGTCCAATGAACACTATGAAAAATTCCTCCTGAATAAGGGATTTAGTATGTACTCAAAGTGAACATAACGAAATAAAAATATCTTCATCGGTATATCCTCATCCAGTACACAAAGATGGTGATTACCAGATCTAAGGAAATTATTTCTGAACAGTCCCACCACAATAAACTAATTGAAGATGTTTTAGATCCTTAGTAGTGGATACTTATTCTCCATGGTCAATGAGATCAATAAAAAGTAGTCCTCATGTAACCTCAAGCTCGTTTCCGCCTTTTGGGAGAACAACACTCGGGCTAGTTTATAGGAAAATTAGGTATCACAAATCACTTAAACATAAAGTCTTCCAACTACACCTTCAGATCAAGGATATCTATAGGATGAATATGATATTATGGATAAGATATCAAGGTTGTCCTGAAGTTAAATTCAGTGTATAAGTCAAACTCTTGGTGGGTAGGTAATCCTAACACGTATTCATGAATGATGTCATTATACTTTTCCACCGCAATAGGAAACCGGTAGCCCATATAATTCACTATGTCAAGAGTCATTCTAGAAAACTGAGGAGTAATTGTATTCATTCATCTATGCCTGATCTCATTCTACGTTTGATTGGTTTCCTTTTCTACCATAATGGAAAAATTTATCCCATCATTATGGACACACCACATCCTATGCCTAAAATTGTCAATCATGGAGTGAACTATGGATAGCCAATCCATACCTAAGATGAAGTCATAAAGCCTCATAATAGATACAAGGATATCCCATACTAATATATCCTCCCAAGAATTAGGCCACAATTTCAGTTGAAGTGTGTAATAACTAAGTCATCACTTGTCAGAGCCTCCAACCACAAGGGTAAAACTAATGGATAAACTGAAATCTCTAAGTCTCTAACTAGAGATATGAAAAGAAAGGAATCAAATCAATATATGTTTATTAATAATGTATGCATGGTAGAAAATACATATACCATACCTTGTATCATCCCTGGAGCCTCAGGACATGGGCCTCCATTTCCTGTAGTTAGACCCATCCCTAACCAAAAGCTCTCTGAGCATGCTATGGTCCACTTGGGGTGGTGGTGGTAATAGTTAAAACCTCTAAAAACCTCATACTACTCTACCAGATTTTTTACCTCATTTAACACCATAAAGAACACCCTTATCACAACTTTTTCATTACCACATGGGACCCTTGACTAACTCTTGATTATCTATATTATGGGTCAGACAATCCTATACTAGATGTTCATGACTATCGTTGGATAAAAATTACCTCTCTCTCGGCTGATTCAAGATATCATGAGAGACCTGCAAAGATGTCCATTTTTTCTTGGATCACCTCCTTAAGCACCTACCATGATGTTATCCCTACAAAAGTCATCAGCTACATTCTGTCAAGTTTTTAGCTCTTGGGTGCCTACTATGAGCACTTACATTATACGCCTTCTCTATAAAGAATTTCCCCACCACTAAGGCCCACTCAAGCACTCCATCATAGGTGGGAAAATAGATTGATATCACCGAATCCATTATATCCCATTGTATTCCCTAATAAATGGTCGATGATATTAAAATCAGATTCTGAATCATATCCATGGAGTATCATGAGATATCAGAAAACTATGATGATTAATTTTCCACAGTCAAAATTTCTTACTACAAACAAAGAAGCTCCAGTATGTGCACTAATCAAAATGTGTCTAGATAAAACTATTCTCTATAGCAATGTTTGATATTTGACTAAGAGAGATATGTCTTGTTATGTGAATGATTCAACCAATTCCACCATATCCTAAGATATCCATTAGGAAGTATATTATTGAGGAAATCCACTAGATCTATAGGTATCCTTACAAAGCATAAAACTCTAGTGACTACCTCTATCCAGTCATTATCCTCTGGGGGTCTGGATCGCCCTAAATCCTAGGAGGTCACAACCTTTAACACTCTTCCAGCACACTTAGCCCATGTGAATCCTTATATAGAGATCATATAACTTTCTACATCTTAAAATGTTGTGGAATAACTTGTAAAACACCCTAAGATTATATCTCTAGAAAAGGACCATATGCTAAAGAATCATCACTCGATAGATAATTCTAGAAATCCCTTAACAGAATGTTGGTTGGATTTTTTCATGGAGGCATTTTGAAATAAACATGATGTATCATTGAAAAAGGGTATATATTGGGAGATGACTTAAGAAGAACATGGAAACCATAAAGAATTCATATATAATGCATGTACCACTATTTTACATGTATCCAATGTATATGTGTACTGTGTTGAAAGATAGGGAAATAGATTCCTGGTGTATGGATAGGTTGGCTGTTAAACAAATAATGGATCCCCTTGACTAAGATCCAAACTCAAAAAATGGAAAACTATTTTCCCAAACCAGCCTCTTAAACTTCAGTAGAACCAAATCCTTTGTTTTCACTCTATCACAACACAGCTCAATGTGTCCCAACCCTTAACTACACCATGTCAACCAACAATAGGGAAGTGGTTGAAGACCCACACTATATACGCATATCACCCACATGGGAGGAATTGACCTAATTTCCCTGTACATGTTCACATATCATCTAGAATAAACAATGCTTAAATGTAAAAATAACTGATAGCAGTGCATGAATACATCTATGATACCACAAATAGAGTAAAATAGTAAATTAATGAATGAAATGATGTGGAAAAAATATAATCAAACCAAAACTATATAGAGTTAATCCTACTCTAAGGGAGAGGAATTTAAATAAATGAAACCAACCAAAAAGTATATTTCTCCATAATTCACAATATATGCTCCATCACCCCCCTTTACTCAGAGAAAACAATCAAAGGCATAGTTGTATATATAAGACCTGACATGTATAGCTAGATCCCATGTAGTGGTGAGTGTAACATAACCTATTAGGACACACCAAAACAACTAAACACGTACGACATTGAATATAAGTAAAAAAGATGTTTATTCTCAAGAAGGACATTGCGCCACCAAGCTGTCACAACCAACTACGAACCACAAGATTCTACTCAAGGTAATGATTTTTTTGGTAAAATCCACTCCACTATCCATGAAATAATTGGAGAAACATATACAAGAGTTTAGGATTATTGGGACCCACCCATTAAATCTCACTGGCCTCATAAGACCCAAATCCTCAGATATGGGACCACACTCAGTACTGTGGGGGGACACCACACACCAAATATTGATCAACCCCCTTTATTGATGATCATATTCTAATGATTTGGTGAATCTTACTGATATATCCTGATAGATGGAGGAATAATTACATACTTAAGGAGGTCCTGATGAATCTATAACACCCCCTAGGGTTTAAAAATTATAGAGTACTACAATCTAGTCTTATGTAGGGACACTACAACTCTATATGAGACTCATCATCTAAAGGGGTTGATAATCTGAAGATATGGATGTAATGTTACAATGTACCCTTGATGGAGTAGACAAATGAAACACACCCAAATGACACAATTCTATACTAGTGAAATAAATGGCTACAAACACCCTGAATGGTGGGAAAAGATGTCTATGGGTGGTACACTGCTTGTGTAGCCATCCCATTGTATTCTCATGAGGTGATTGCCTACAAAGAATGTAAATATCTAAATACACATTGTGTAAGAATGGTGAATGAAAAATAGATACCTTCTAGAAACATTTACTCATCATATTCCATTTCTCATATACCATTTTCCATGAAAATGTACCAACCTATGTACACCTAGGCATTCCCATGTACACATTGTCGTTCTTGTCCCCATTTACACCTGACTATGTACATTGGCATTATCTGTGTACCTAGAATTCCCATTCCTGTGTATCCGCCAAGATACACACAAAAAATTTTAGAACGTGTCACAATATGTCTAATAGGGTCCCATGTCATTTGATATTTCACTCTGTTACAAGACCCTAGTGCCACATAGGGGGTCTCACAAGGCATGTAATGCTGAATTATACACATGGTAATGCATGATTTTCTAAATTCACTAGTTCTTCTTCTAAATCATCCACCACATACCCAAAAGCACTATTCTCATTATAGAATCACATCTTGAGATTCATTCAACCCTTTTTATCATTGATCACAGGGATATGGGTTCGGATTTACATAGAAAACACCATCATCAAGTCATCCATCACTTTAGCATGTCAGAACAGAGAAGATTTGGAACTATAAATGCATTCGATCTAGCCCTTGTCATACTCTATCATAATCATAACAAAATTTTACCTTTTATTATATAAAAATTCCATGGTATTGGTCCTTCATGATAATGAATTGTCACATAATGGTTGAATACCACATATTTGTTAAAACGTGGTCTAAAGAAATTTCCTATGATGAACGTGCAAAGAAGTGGGAGGAGAAATGCATAAGATGTCAAATATAAGGATTTAACCTTAGAAATGGTATTTTTGGACTCATTCCATTGTTGATGAAATAGATAGATGGAGAAGAAAAATAATCACAATGAACAATTTAAATCCATAAAATTAATTTATCACTGATGAAAGAATCAATTTTATTTGTGGAATTGATCTGTGTTCAACCAGGACAAAATAATTGGATGAAAATTCTGAAATAAAATCACCAACCAAGTGTTTCGATTGATCAGTGATGGAGTATATTCGTACATTTTTGTCATTGCTGGGATCTATGAACTCCAATGGAACATCAATATTCGATCATGATCTTATCTGGTTTTATCAACCAAGAATGTTATCCAATGGTCATATAGGTCTCCAGGGTATGAAGGGATTCTTTTAGACCTCTCTATAACAATATAAATATATAATATCTTTGTTTTAGTTTCAAAAAATTTTAATTTTTTAATTATTTATTTTATTCATTTTTAACTGTGAAAACTTTTCCAAAAACACCCAAATGCGAAAATGGTTGTGTCTCACCTTGGGTAAAACCCATGTTCTGAATGCAATGGTTTCCTTATATTTCTTCAATGGGTCCATATTAATTTTTTATTCAATATTTTTGGAAATTTTATTAATGTGATATTAATATATTTAATATATTTCAGAAATAAATTTTGCGCACACCACACCTTTGAATATCACATTATCTATTCACCTAACTCCTAAAATAATCCATATAATATCCACAGGTAATTTATAGAAAATATGAGCCATTAAAAATAAGGAAAATGGTTTTTAGTGGTTAATAATACTAGATAAATAGAAGTTATTGACACTAAATAATGTGATATATTTAAGAAATCTTTCCCAGAGATGTATTTACGTAATGTTACTCGACTATGGGAGAAAAATGAATTCCAATAAATAAAGAATAATGAGGATGATTCAATGACCATGTAGGAAGCTTAAGTCACCAGATTTTTAAGGTACACAAAAAAGTTGTATTTAGGATCTTGATAGTAAAATTATTTAGTTTTTATTAGGATTAAATATAAGATACAAAAAAGAATTGGCCTCTGGTGGATTGAAATGTTATGATAAAAATTTTCACTATGAACAGAAGGTGAAAATGGTGTTTTCTATTAACTATTTATTTTTCTAAAACATATAGAATAATTTATCCACCTAGTAAAAAAATAGGAAGAATATTTTAATGATATTCAGTATTAATAAAATAATTTTTCTATTAGTGACAGTTGTGGAAAAAAGAACCCTAGGGGATGTCTTATAAAATGTAGGAAGTTATTTTTGTGTGGTATGTTTGGGTATATAGATCATTACTATGATGAAAAGTATCATGGAATTGGAAAGAAATATTTTGATATATAGGATGTATTGGGTTGTAAATGTAATGATATGGTTCATTACATAGAAGTGTGTTTAAAAATAACATTAATGAAGGGAAGTAGTAAGATTATAATTAAAATATTTTGGTGAAATCATTTACAACTAATTCATCAGATGTTGGTGTAATAAATGAAGTTGAAATTTTTTAATTACTTATTAATAAATATTATCATAATGCCTTTCTTGATTTAGGGCATACACATTAATTTATTATTTTGAAATTTTATGTTAAAATGAATATTTCACTATATGAAATATATTCAATACTTATGGTAAAAACACATTGGGGTAGTATTAAGGAAACAATAATTAAAATTTATCTTACTGTTGTCATATTTTTATGAGTTTTCCCTATAAATCTTATTTTCTTTCCCATTAAATAATTTTATGTTATTCTGGGTATGGATTGGATTCTAATTTATCATGTTAAGATAAATTTCATATCAAAAAAATTTATTTTTAGAAATGATTTTCCAATTTTATATAAGAATAATTTCATACCGTTGATAACATATCAAGAAGATGAAAAAACTGTTAATATATATAAATTAAAAATATTTTTCTATGTTGTTGAAAATAAAAAAATTATACAAATTAATAATGATTCTATAGAAAAATAATATCAATATGCTTGTCCTTATGAGCTTCCTAGTATTATTCCTAAACAAGAAGATCAATTTACTATTTAATTAGTTAATGATGATATTGCAATATCAAAATACCATTATAGAATTTTCATGTTGATATTTTGGAATTGAAAAAGCTATTAAAATATTTTATTAATAATGTTTTCATTCATGAAAGAACATCACCATGTGGTGACCATGTTTAATTATTTTTTAAAATATGGTTCCATTATTATTTAAATTGATTATAGATAATTTAATAACATCAATTTTAATAATATGTATCCATTACCTCATATCAATTAATTATTTGATTAACTCTAGGGAGATCAGTATTTTTTTAAAGGATGACCTCAAGTAAGGTTTCCGTCAGGTGAAGAGGAAGGTCGATAACACCCATGAGATAGTGTTTCATACAAGCCAAGAGCATTATGAGTTAGTGGTTATTACATTTGAGAAGAAAATATGATATAGTAGTATTAATGAATTATATTATTAGAGATTTCTAATACTATTTGGTACAAAATATTGTTTTTTATTGATAATAATTTTTTATTAAAAAATTTACAATGATATAGGAAAGCATCAAATAATTGTTTTAAAAAACATAAAATAAAATAATTTATATAGAAATTTTAGTAAATTTTATTTTTTGTTACATCATATTTTATTTATTAGAATTATCATTAATAATTATGAAATAGATTTCGAGCATGTTAAAAATAATGTGGTCAATGAATAGAGATAACCTACAAATTTTACTAACATTCATAGTTTTCCTTGATTAGTAGGCTATTATAAGTTGTTTTTTGAACAATTTTCATGGTTATATATCCTAGTAACCAAGTTGACAAGAAATGTGTTTAGGTTTATTTGGATAATGGAATGAAATAAATGTTTCTATTAATTAAAAAAAAGATTAGTGAATGCTCATGTTTCATCCCTTTCATCTAGAACTGGTGATTTTTTTTCTAAATTGATGCTTCATTGAACGGATTGGGTTCGATTTTAATGAAAAATGATTAGGTAATTTAGGATGTGTCATGTTAATTAAAACCTAATGATAAAATTATACTATTCATACCCGTTAATAGATGATTTTAGTGTCTGATTTATAAATTTGGGGATTTCATTTATATGTAGTAAAATTTTGAAATATATTTTTATCATAAAATTTTAAAGGATATATTCACTCATAAAGAGTAAAATATTAGATAGAAAATATTTATGGAATTGAAAAATGATTACGATGAAAAAATTTATTACCTTCTTGTTAATGAAAATATATTAAATGTTTCTTTGAGTTGAAAAGATAATGCTATATTAAATACGATATGTTTGGAATACGATCCTATGGATAATGATTTGATTAATGTTGGAATAGAAATTGTTTATGCAAAAAATCCCCCTATTTTGTATCAAATGATAGTATGAAAATATTTTTTAAATAGGATTAGTAAATCTTAAATGGGGGATATTGTTTTAATGGAAAATTTAGTACTAGTCAAAAATAATTATTTTCTAGATTTTAATATTTACAAATAAAGTGTTATAAGATTTAGAAAAAGGTTATATGTTCATGTGACCACCTAGTTGAAGAAGGAAAATTTGGGTGAGACTTATAGATATCTATTTTCAGTTCATCCTAGCTGTATGAAGATCTATAGAGACCATCAAGATCCTTATTTATGGGAATGCAAAAATAATGATATTAATGAATTTTCTATGAATTGTTTGACTTGAGAATAAGTTAAAAATTAATGAAAATTACAATAGGGGATACTTCAAACTTTTAGAGTGCTAGAATGGAAATGGGAGAATATATTCATGGATTTAAAGGTGGGATTACCAAATAAATCCCAAGGAAATGACATGAATTTAGTTATTGTTAATTATTTAACTAAATCTGCATATTTTCTTCATAT
This sequence comes from Viscum album, assembly GCA_963277665.1. Classification (NCBI taxonomy): domain Eukaryota; kingdom Viridiplantae; phylum Streptophyta; class Magnoliopsida; order Santalales; family Viscaceae; genus Viscum; species Viscum album. The sequence goes on from OY728141.1 coordinate 233,835,627, forward strand.
TCAAGATACTATTTATTAATCAAATTTATCAAAATTATGTTAAAGAGATAATTATGTTACATAGATTCCTTATTTTCATTGTATGTGATCACAATCCTATATTTACAATGAACTTCTATAAAGGACTTCAAAGAGTCATTGGGTACTGAATTAAATTTTAGTATACTCTTGCATCCTTAGTTTGATGGATAGTTAAAGAGTAAAATTATTATGTTGGAGTATATTATTTATTACTTTTCAATGGATTATCAAGGAAGTTAGGATCAACATCTGCCATTTTTATTTTTCTTATAATAATATTTTTCATTCCAATATAATGATAGAACCTTTTCAAGAATTACATGTAAAAGTGGTGTATAAAACCAAATTATTGGTTTTAAGTCAGGGAAAGAATGTCATTGGGAGCATAATTGGATTTATAAATAGATGAGATGCCAAAGATTATTCCGTTGCATATGATGACATCTCATAGTAGGTATAGATGTAATATAGATATGTGAAAGAGAAATCATTATTTTCATGTAAGTGATTATGTTTTTCTTAATGTATTTTCATGGAAGGGAATTGTAAATTTTGGTAAAAGGGAAAGTTAAGAACATTGTTCATTGGAATATATGAAATGTAGGATAATTTTTGACTAGTTAATTATTTAGTGGCTTTACCTATGTGTTTATCTCATGTACATGACTTATTTAATATTTCTTTATTAAGAAAATATTTACCTGATATATCTCATGTTTTCTTCCTTGAGTTGTATCAATGGAAGAAAACCATTCATATGTGGAATAACTAATAATGATTATTGATCAATGAGAGAATTTTTTGTGGAATAAATTAATTTAATTGGATAACTATTTTTTAGAAAAGCCATATGGTTAAAGAAGAAACATAGGAATCTGAAGATGATACAACGGAAAAATGTCCCCTCTTTTCTAAGTAATCAATACAGTTGTGTGGATAAAATTTAAAAATGGGGGAATAATATAATAACCTATTTAAGTTTAAGATTAATCGTTTTCTTTCCTTATTTATATTTAGTAATTATATTTTATAGTTATATTTTTTATAATAATATTTATTCATTTTTCTATCAAAAGGAATAACGCTTCATTTATAACCAAATTGGGTTTTCATTCATTATAAAATTTTATATAAAATATTTATTCCCAATAATATAATTTTAATTTAAAGAAATAACTTAATTTTTTAATTAAACATGGAAAAATGTTCTTAGGATTAACTTGTTATAGTTTTCTAAAATATTTTATTTTTTGAGTAATGTTAAAAAGTACTAATTTTTAGTGAAAAACATCCTTTCATTTAATGAATTTAAAAATTTATATTTTTAGATGGTTTAATAATAAAATTATTTCCATTATATTATTAATAACAAATATCCTTTTAAATAATTTTTTACAATATTTTTGTATAAAGAGATTTATACTTAAAAGGCATTTTTTCCGAATAATCATTTTTGGCATGTTTTACGTGTTTAATTTTAAATAAAATTCTACAAAAATTTAGTTCTGAGTTTAATAAAATATATTCTCTATTTTTAATCATAATAATTATTATTTTTTAAGAAGTTTAATATAATTTTTTTCATTAATAGATAGTGTAAATATTATAAATTTGTTACCTTGCCTAAGGTTAAAATGGGTTTATTGTAGGTAAAACTAAAGTGATAATGGTTAAAAGTACCAATATTATTTCATAAATTCTTTATTATAGTTATATATGAACCATATATCATCTTATATTTTTAAATTTTACCATTATTGATAATTTTTATGTGGATAAGAGACTAATATATTTTAATCATTTTAAAAATTTCAATTATTTCCTCAACCCAATTATAAAAGGACATCATCGAAATCTTTAGATCTACACATAAAAGCATTTTGGTTCATCCAATAATATAAAAAATATATTAACAAAATCCATGAACACATATTATAGGACATTTTTTATCATAAAATAATTTTAGTATAGTTTTATTCAAAAATCTAAAAAGGTTGTCTGAAGAAGAGGTAAATTTCCTAACCAAGAATTTTTATATTATTTCTTTTTCTACCTCCATGAAATGTAATTAAATCGCTATGAAATTATTGAACTATTATATGAAAAATAATTCTACATTTTTGTGTTATTTTCATAACCTCTGTCAATATATTTCTTCTATTAAAAGGGAAATGAAGCGATCATTTATGTGTACAAAGGACTACCAACTCATGAACCACTGTAACACGTTTTATTTCACAACTAATCAAGATTCCTTATAAGTATGGAATTAATATATATATATATATATTTAATTAATAACATATTTATTATTATATAATTATAAAATATCATCTAATATCTTTCCCTTCTATCTGTTGAAAAATTATAACATCAATCATTCATATATGTGGACTACCACCTCTACAAGGTGATTTATTGAATTTTCATAACAATATCATATATATGATTCATACAATTTTATTAAAAGATAAAATATAATATTTATTATATAATTATCACTATATAAATCTAAAATAATAATTACCTATTTTCTGTCATGTTAATTGAAAAATAAAATTTTTACTCATGCGTACGTACGACCTACAATCTCTATGATAGTGAAATAAATTATTTTTCACAACCATAATTCATGGTTTGTTTTAAAATTATTATTAGAACATAAAAATGAAAATTATTTCATTATTATTACTCTATATATGATATATTAATGAATTATTTCACCATAGTTTGCATGTTTATGTCATTTTGGATATTTAAGCTGAATATCATTAAATTTTTTTTCCATGAACATTATTTGATTAATTAATTGAATATAACATGGTAATTAAAAATAAAAGGAATAAAAAAAAAATTTGTTCTTAAAAAATTAATTAATTTATATATGTTTATTGTTGAAGAATATAAAAATTTACGTGGTCAATCAAACATAATGTAATGGACACTTTACCTTAAAAACCTCATTATAAATGATTTAATTATTTTTTTCTAATTTTTTTTCTTCTATATACATATTATTTAAATTATTTTATTAATGAATTTATATGGTAATAAATGAATTATAAAAGAAATTTTATATCACTTTTTTATTTTATTTCAGGGTTATTCAAATAGAATATTTCTACATATTTATTATGAAATGTTTTGAAATTATTTAAAAAGATAAATTGAATGTTCTATTTTAATGTATATGACATCAATGTTTTTTCTACCACTGTAATAGTTATTTGATATTTGGATTAATTAAAAACATTTCATGTCTTCTTTAAATAAAACCACTCATTCCATTTAATCTAGTTATTTTCATAAAGAGTTTTATATGGAATAGATATTTCAAAATTCATAATTTTTTTATAGGGGAAAAGAATATTTTATTAGTGAAATAATGAAAATGAAATATTTAATGTGTTATGATTAATATTTCACTCTTGGGAATTATCTATAAATACTAATGAAACTAGCATAGAATGTGACTAAGCGCCAGTCTGATAGATTTCATAATAGTGGGTGAACTCAATATTTATCTCCAATTCATTGGGTAATGAGACAATGTTACCTGATTTTAGATTCTTTTGAAAAGATTAATGAATTTTTTTGTGTATGTTATTCACTTTGTAAAAGTAATTTTATGATTTATATGTAAATAATGTACCTTATTACCTATATTATTTACTTATTATTTATATGGGGTTTTAAAGATATATTTTGATTTTATAGGGTTAGTTAATTAGATTTTGTTTAAATTGGTGTTTATGATATTTATTTTGGGTGAAATGAATAAATTTTTGATATTTTTTTCAAATTTTTTCATGGAATCAAAGAAAACCTTTTGATTTTTATTTTTTCCATTAAATTTTATTTATAAATTGTTTTTGAAAAGATTTACGTAATGTATTTTATTTCTTATGTAAAAAAATGATTATTTTGAGTTCAATGTTTATTTTAAAAATTGTGATTTTTAGAGAATTCATAGACTAAAAGGTTTATTTATTTCTTTTAATATGGTCCTTATTGATTTTTTTATGGTCATAACACATTTCTGAATGTTTTCAGGGGGTTTTATGGATGATTTGGGACATGGATGAGGTTGAGATAAAAATTGATAAGATATGACATGAAAAGAAAACTTGTTATATCATAAATGTTTTTTTGTAGGAAAATGGATACTGAGTAAATTTTTTCATATTGTGATATAATATTAATTTATATAATCTAAATGACATAATTATATAATTAATTAAACTATAATGTTATTTAAATTGTAATAGAGCAACTTCTTGACTTACAACACATGATTAGGTAATTCAAATGTCTAGTTACTTATCTGTGTCATCATATATGATTAGGATACAATTTGTGTACCTCTTTAGGAATGGGTTATAAATGGTGAACCAATATTTAATTTTCCAATAACAAATATACATATTTATGTTTTTCCTACATCCTATGTACCTATTTATGATTAGGATATAACACAAATACCTTGTTGAGAACGTGAGATATTAACAATTAACAAATGTATTGGAAGGTGGTATAGGAACCCACCCATTATCATACATTAACAATTGTTCCATAAGATATAATCATATATAATATCAAAAATAATTCTTGAAATGAAAATGGATTTTGTAACATTTACAAATAGTGTAACATAAAACAATTTACAGAGTTGGTTTGGTTGATACCAGAAACTCAATAACTAAATTAAATTTTCTAATAATGGATTTTATAGGGTTATTCATCAAATATAATCCCAGTTAAGTAGTATTGTTGAGTTTTATAGAAGAAAATGAAAAAAAATAAAAATAGAATATTCTAAAAAATATTTTAGCCTTTCAAAGGTAGATACTGTTTTATGTCATTCATAGAAGACATTTTTAAAAGGGGGAAGAAAGATATTTTATAAAACATTACATTAAAAAAATTCCTTAGAAATTAATAATTAGAAAATACATATAGGTTTTAAAATAAATTTCGTTTGGATGACAAAACATTTGTCAATGATAGGCCAAACATTTTTAAACATGGAAAGTAACTTCGTTTAAATCCAACCACATCAAAAAGTTTCATAAAATATTATTTTGAAAAATAGTAAAAATAAATATGAAATTAAGACATGTATTTATTTAATAGGGTTTCAAAATATAATAGAATAAATTTTTTTGGAATGTTAAAAATAGATATAAAAAAATCACATATTAAGGGAGAAAAGGCTAATTCAAAACATATTATTATTTTATGAAAATGTAATAAATTTATGGAAAGATATTTTTGTAAAAAAAAATTATCTACTGATATAAAATATTTAATATCATATGAATTATGAAATAATGTAACATAGAAAAATTAGAAGAACAATGTTCAATAAAAAACCTTATAACTCAATGAAAAATAGTTTTAGTTAAAACATATACCTTAAGGGGAACATAGTTCATAAAGTAATAATACTTTGAAGAAGGGATGATGTGATAATGTAATTTAATGAAAGATAAAAATACAAAATTCAATCCCCCAGAATAATATACCAAACTAATATGATAGAAATTAAATAAAAACAATCATAACTCAATAAATGAGAATTGAGTTAACATAAACCCTTATAATTTGAGGGGAATTTAAAAAAAATCCTAATTAAAGGTAGAGATTAATATTAAAAATAATGACCTTATATAAATTAAATTAATTATATAATGTATAACATAGGTATTATATACACCACATTAATTTAGTTATGTTCATATTAAATAACATGTCTCAAATAGTAAGATTTGAGATGATAATATTAGTGTGATCAATATTTTTTGTTCACGTGAACTAAACATTCTGAATAATTAAATTAAGTTAATTAACAAGATTACTAATAATCTTATTCATGAAAAAAATTTTATAATCCTAATTTATAATAATTTTATACACAAATATTTTTTGTTTTTACATACTTTCAACACCAAGTGTAAGTAAGCTTTACTGTTTCAAACTACCATTGTCAGAGTATTGTTTTTAATCATTTCATTTACCAAATAACAACATTAAAATACTACTGAATATAGTATAAGTGAATTATTTTAAGGATTTATGATGTTTTAATTTCCGATCATTAGTTTTTTATTCATTATTCATGAAGATAAGATCGACATCAAAAACATTTCAATGATTTCTTAACCAATTAAGGTAAATTTATTAATTAATGAATTAAATATTAATATAAACATTTAATAAAAAAATAAAAAATTATTTTCATATTTATTTAATCTTATTATTTAACTTAATTTCCTATAGTCATCCATGATATAAATTCATATAATTGTTCAAGTAGGTGTTTAAACGGTCAAAATCATGAAAATTTCATTGTCAATGGATGATTATGAGGTGGTTTAGTTATCATAACATTATACCGTAATTATAATGATATTATTTAGAGTAATTTAATGTTATATATTATGATTATAAATATTTATAAGAGGAATATAATTCAAATGAATATTTAACTTATAATGAATATATCTTTTTTGTATTTGTATGCTGGTTTTGCACCGTTGAATATATGACCATGTAGTCCTAATAAAAACAATATGCTATTAAAGATTTTATAAAAAAACGTAATTATTTCATAAATATTATATTTATCCATTTAAACCATTCTTATAACCATCCCAGAAAAATGATATTGTATAGAAAAATGGAAGTCAATCGTTCCATGGAAGCAGTTGTCCACACATACACTTAGATAATGGTACTAATTTTCCAAAAATGGGGGAAAAGAAGTAATATTATTTTTCAGAATATAAAATATGTCTTAAATATCATAATTAAATATTAAATTACCAATTTTTACAATATCTATATGGTGATGATGGAAAATGAAGCATGCTTCATCATCGTGGTGATAGTCTGTACAATATATGAATAATGATTTATTTTTTTAAGAAAAAAGAGAAAGGTGGCTAATTGTTATAAAATTATTATAATAAAATAAAACTATAATATATATAATTTTGTTATAATATTACGATGGTGTCATGGTATATTATGAAGAAAAATAGTTGATAAAGAAAATCAAATGTGAAAGAAGTTGTTAGAAATTTATACCTCAGTTCATAGATTATCATGTTTGCAAAGGGTGTTCCGAATTTAAGGGATTATTTTTTTTAGAAAAACTAAAACTCATGAAGATAGAAAGGAATGTTTTATATAGGTTTGGGAATATTTTTGACCAAAATATGTGGTATTTTTTATGAAGTTAAGTGAGGAGAGGAGTTCCCCTTTTATAAGTGAAAAAGAATGATATTTTTATAAATACCTAAAATATTTAATTACAGGAAGTAAATAAAAAGTATGTTTCTCCAAAATTGTATGATAATAGAGTTGGGGAATATATATGTTCTACAAAGGCCTAAAATACCCATTTCACCCATTATGTAATCATAGTTTCAACTCATTGAAATAATTTTTTTTACTTTTATCAGGTTATCTTTTATCTTGGTAATTAGTTTTTAAATAAGGTACCTCATCTTTTATGAATAATAATAAAGTGTTACTAATTATATAATTTTACCCAACTATTCCAAATTTTACATACTTATAATAATAATATATTTATAATATTATTGAAATCCATTTCTAATATAATAAATTTATGATATACTGAAACCAATTTTAGAGAGAATATTTATGATGTTCTAAAATATAAAATAGTGGTTTATAAACTAAAATAGTAATTTGTAAATATATAATTTAATTGTTAAAAAAATATTTAGCGAATAAAATGGTTTCTAAAATTTATAATTCATAACCATATAATTTCATAAAGTCCACAATATTCATACAAACAATATTTTAAACTATTCAACTAAAAATCATTATTTTTATAAAAAAATAATCTGACTATTTTATTATTATCCTCAATTCGAAAATGATATTATATTTTTCATATTTAATTTAGATAATTTTATTATTTAATATTTAATTAAAATATTAAGAAGTGTCAAAAATCATTCATATAGGAAAATAGATTTTTAAAATATTAAATATTATTTATACTTGATTGAAAATTCATTTTTCAATTGATTTTCAAATATAGAATTATGGATGAGCATTAACCAATATACGAGGTGGGAAATAAAAATAAATGTACTCCATACCAAATTTCAAAATTCAAAAAGTTTCCAAACACCTGAGGAGGTCCACAAGAATCACTTACTTCACCCAAAGTCAGTCACTAGTCAGTGTTGTCATGAGTTTCATTATCCTAAGTTATCACTGATGACATTTTCCTCCATCATTGGGTTGTCATCACCATCTAACCACCTCACTAGATCCCAAATGCTGTGAGAGAACTCTAGAGATTCTATAATCCTCACAACAAGTTGTCATCATTCACCATCAATATACTAACAACCAAATCATCAACACTGGACAAAAAATAAAAGAATCCATCTAACCTGCCATAGAAAATTGCATCACAATGAGTCATTGTCAACCCTCAGTGAACCAGAATGAAACCAAGCATCCATACAGAGAAAACACGGCTCAATTAAATTTATACAAAATGGTACTATCAGGAGAAACCCAAAGTCCACCATGAAGACAACCTCAAAAATAAAAGCAAACCATAACCACAAATCAAACACCACTGAGAAGTAATATATAGATCGACCAATGATAAGTAGAAAAAAACATCAACTAAATAATGAGGAAGAAATTTGAAAAAATTGAGCCATCAATGAAGAGTGAACATCTGGAGAAATGAAAGGATTACAGTAATGAAACACCAAGAAGGGAGAAAACCCTAAATGAAGAAGAATGGGGCCAATGAGAAGACCCAGAACTACCAAACCACTTATCCCAAAACCTCAATGTGTCTATCGCTCCAAATCTGAAATAGAGAGAGTGAAATACTTAGTAGAGAAAGATAAAGTGATGAAATAACTAGAGGAGAGTGGATTAGAGGATCCAATTCCACTGGAGAGAGTGATAACCCTTTGGATGGGGAAGACGAGATGAGAGTTGAGAGTCCGAGAGCCCCACAATGATTGAGGTTCCATCGCCTTATTCTCATCTATTATTTATATTTAATTCCTATAAATTACTAATTAATTTGTGGGTGATATATTATTTATATTTTCAATACATTTTATTATTATTTAAAAATAATATAATTAGTTCATTGAAATAAAATTAGGATTTTTTGAAAATTATTTTTTTAATTTTTTTTTGATAAGTAATTTTCATTACACTAATTGAATTTAATTTGTGTAAAAAGTATCAGTTATTTCATATATATTCATATTTCATATTTTAGTAACTCATATTTAGAAATTCCATTTCAATGAATAAGTTTTTAAGGTCATATTTAGTAGTTATATTGGTATATAAATGTATCGTGACTATCTTTTACATTTATCATTTTTTTTCGAGAAATCTATGTACAATATTATTTATTTCTGGAACATATACAATGAAACCATGGGTCATTCCATGAGCCATGAAATTCGTAGAAAATAAAGGGTTTGATTGTGATAGCTAGTATTTGCCTTAAAAATTTAACTGATAAAAAATAATATGAGATAACTCATTAACTATATCAATGTATTGTCCAAATGTTTTCAGGCTATAATAATTTATACAAATTGAAATATAAATTTCCCATGAATCGTATCAACTAGAATTTTCTAATATACACTTAAACAAAAATGTAAAAAAAATTCATGTACAAATTGTAGGATACACCAGCCTTGGAACTCTGTTAAAAATTCTACTATTAAGTAATTGATAAAAATAAATTTATCCATCTTTAAGTTCAAATATGATTTTACAAATCAAAGACAAGGGATAATGAATACATACATATTTTGTCAAATTTTTAGAAAGAAACTTCCAAAATAATCAATTTTTCATGAGATAATGATTAGGGTAACTTATTCAATATTGTTCAGTTTTCTCCCCCTCTAGAAAAAATTCCACATTATCATAAAAATGATAAATCAAGTCAGTAAATATTCTTTGGGATTTAATTAAGGAGAAAATATTAAAATAAATATCTTTGTGTGTCTATCCAAATTTGAATACATTCACATATTCAACAAGGTTGACCACATTAATTACTATTTTTTTTGGAATAACAACATATAGTATAAATTCAAGAAGGTGACATTATCTTATTGACTTCTAGTGTGGAAAAATAATTCTCTATCTTAATAAAAAATGACCCTCTATCATATATTAATTTGAAAACAAATTGTGAAATAATTCATATATAGTGAATTATTCATCTTCTTTATAAAGATTCTACAAAACTTGATCCTTCTCATGTTTCTCCTCCAAGATCATTATTCACAATCAGTTATATTAATTGAAAATATAAATATGATAATCATATACTATGGGAATAGTGTTGACCATCCTAATCATCATTTTAAATAACAAGGTTGTAAATTTTTTCTTAAACTAGATTCTCCATTCTGCATGCTTCCAACGTTTCCACACTAATTTGATTTTCCTTGGGGTTCCATGATATTCATCAAATCCATATTTTGTGGGTTCCTAAAATCTTCTATAGAAAATTTTCCAAGTTAATTTCAAAACGAAGCATTTATTTGGTCTAGAAGAGTTGTCACGTAATCTTTGTCATTGGGCCCACCCACAATGCACCACTCACACATAACATATTCATCATTAATGTGCCATTTATTGGAAAAAAATAATTAAATTCATCAGTATCATGTAGAATATTTTTCATTATATTTGTATATTTCCTATGATTCATCCATATTACTTTCAGTCTATATATCTTCTGGACCAATAATGAAAATATCATTGGACACATTTGAAACCTTCTTTAATTTTCGTTAAGGATCCTCATGAGTTCCTTTATACATATCAATACCTTTAAATATAACACTCTTATTAATCTTGTTGGGAGAATTTTTAAATCTATCTTCCAACTTTTTATCATCCAATGTGGACTCATCATTCTTCCAAATGTTCTTGAAATAATTATAACATGAAAGAGTATTCCATTTTCTTTATAGGGATACTTCTTCTCTAATAACAGAAATATATGTTATTTTATTATAATTTAAATTATAAACATGTTAGGGTAAAAATAATCCTCTTTTTTTTCCACTACTATTGCACACATCAATTATATCACAAAGCTTCTCAATCTTATTTGAGATACACATTTTCATATGAATCTACGATTGTTTAATATTCTCATACTTTCTCCCCAGAAATTTTTACATCCTTTTGGATATATAAATGATTAGTTTATATTGAAAATATAATGTATAATTATCAAACTGTTTTTATCAGTAATAAAACCCTGAAAAACACTCTCTTTTCCTAAAACACACATAATATCAAGTATTTTAATATTTTTAACCAATCTATTTTTGAGCATTCTAAATTTCTGGTTGGTCCATTATTGGGGATCCAACACCAATTATTATTCTTCTATAAACCATATAAATATTGATAGACTCCTATATTTTTCTTTTCAACAATATTTGTAAACAAATTTTATTTAAAACTATATTTTTTTATTGAAAGTGATTTAGAAAAATAATTTCATTGATATATTGATGGAAAATATTTATTCAGAGTTTGTTAGGTAATGTCATAAATTAATTTTAAGATATTTTTAGAAAATAAGAGAGTTATTTGGAAATAATAATATACCTTATAATTCACTAAAATATAAGATCATTCCTCCTTAAATTATAAAGATTCAATATGTATCATTTCATGATATGCCAATTTGATCTCCAATTAATGAAACTTTATATTGAGTGAGTTATTTTTATCTTAAATCAATGAAACATTCTATAAAAAAAATCCTCTTCTATATTTTCAAAATTTTATTCATGTAACACCCTGATATTTTGTGAAATATTTTTTCTGAATTAATTGATTTTTTTATATTGTGCATTTCTCATAAAAAGGAAAATATTTTTTTATATTAAATAATTATGTTTCCATTAATTATATAAAACACCAACATACACATTAAATACACAAAAAAATTATGTTTCTATTACTTTATTGAGAACATTAAGGTTTGAATATGTTACATGTAAGACTGAATTTCCTTGATGGCTTGCGTAACACGTAAGAACAAGTTTTACCGAAGAATAAAATATTATTAAAAATAATATTATTTAATATAATAAGATATAATTAAACCTTTAAGTTAGTAGTTATAATTATTATGAAATAAAATATAAAAATATATCTTTTAATATATTGGTTACGAATTATTTATAAGTGAATGTAAGAACCAATTGAATATAAAAGGAATGTTTTTATGAGAAACTACTTTTATGCACACAAAAGAATATCAACCTAATAAATTAAATAAATTACTACTAGTGGATGATATTAATGAAATATATAATTTTTATATTAAATAAAATAGTTTTTATATTAAATGAGAATATTTGATAGGGATAACATAAAAACAAAATCATTACTACACATAAAAAAAATTATTTTATATAAAAGTAGTTTTTCTTTCTTTTAACGTATAACATATTTTAAATATTAATTTTGGAACATTTATAAATTTTATAATTAAAATAAAAATAATTTCTTAAATAGAAACATAAAATTTTTTTTGGGGGTTTTTGGTATTTTTTTGTGAAATTTAATTTGTTGATAAATAGTGAAAATATTGAATTTTAATTCAAAACTGGGATTTTATCTAATATATTTGTAAGAAAAAATTATATTTAAAATTGATTTTAAATTATATTTATACTAATTATAGATAAATTAAACCAATTTAGTTCTTGTGAATAATTTTCACTCTGAAATTAGATATAAAAACATAGGAAACTTTTGAACATATATTATTTACCAACCTGAATTGTCTTGTCATATGTGAGATTAATTTTAAATTAATTTCTAACAATTATGTTATTTGAATTTTGAAAAATGTATTAAATATTTGGAATAATTAAAAATTTTAATGTATAAAAAGGAAAAAATTGTTTTAGGCCAAAAATATAGTTAATGTAATTATAATTATTTATAACAATTAAGAGGAAAATTAGCTTAAAAAGGGACCCAACCTTAAACTTAAGGTCCAAAATGACCTAGAACCTTTCCCATTATCCATGTTTTAATCATATTTAGACTATGTACATTAATGTATCTAATTCTATGAGTTATTTGGATAATATTGAATCAAAGTGACCTATTTCATATGTTCTGTATGGAAAAAGGGAAAAAACGAAAATTCATTTCCTTTAACATTTAAAAACATTGAGATTTGAAAAAAACATATTTTATTTTTTACATATAATTTTTAAAAATATATGAGATATATTTATCATAATTATTAATAATTATTTTTTAGATATGAATTAGTTACATTAAACACTAAATAAATGCTAAAACATGATTTATTTTGTAAATAATTAAAATGAATTAATGATGCTAAAAAAATTAAAAGTAAAGTAAATGTAATAAAGTATTCTATTACATGATTTTAGTTGGTCAATATATCATTTTTCATAGATGTTAAATTTATATATTTTAATTCAAAATATTGATATTTTATTAAATTAAAATTAACTAAATAATTTCAATATTTTAATAAATTTTTTCTAAAAAAAAAATATTATATCAAATTTTTTAAAATCAATTAAAATAATAAATTATTATAAGTAATTTAAAGTGTTAATAAATATTAAATATGGTCTATTAATGAACCAAATTATATTTTATAATGAGCATATAAACCCCTAAATAGTAAAAACATTGTTAGCACGACTCGAGTTAAAAAAATGTTTTTTGTGCTTTACATTTTCTTATTTTAAAATTAATTTCCAACACACACGAGTTTCTTTATTTCATAAATTAGATATCATATTTATAATTATATGGGAATATATTTTATAATATATCAAAAATTAATTTAATCTAAATTTGTAACTACCATAGTTTTGAAAACTATTTAACTAAATTTAAAACCAAAATTAAAAGTATAAGAAAACATAATGTCTAAGGAAAAAAATAATAAAAATATACATATTTTTGTGTGTTAGATATTTTTCTAACATAAATTAACATTAAACCATTATTTGGTCATATTTTATGAAAATGAGGTAAGGGATACATCTCATAAATGCTTACCTTTTTTGTATTTAAAATAATGCCACTCATCATCCACTATAAAAGGCATTCATTATTCCCCTTCATCACACATCTCTAGCCACTTTTTATTATCATAAATCTACTCAAATTGCCTAAAAACTTCCCTACCTTGATCCTAGAATCTTTAATTTAATCATAAATCCATCCAAGGAATCCCTTTGGTGAAATCCAAAAAGGGGTAACCCAATGAAGTTGTAACGTCCTTCATCAATTACTTTTGTTTTTTTTCATTCTCCACTCCATAAACAGTTCTTATTCCATGATTTTATAAAAAACTAAATTTCCTCAATATAATGATATTTTTTATTCTATGTCGTATATTTACAAATACACAAAAGTCCATCTAATATGTAACAAACTTACTTTCTTGTGTACGGTGAACTACCGCCTCACAAAATGATTTTGTTCGTTTGTCCTTTATCATCTCTCTGAGTTGATAATTCTGATTTAAACAGTATTTCTATATAAAATATATTATAATTCGGACTTTTTTATACTAATATTATTATATAACATATAACTTCATGATTTACATTTTTTGAAAACACAAAAATTTCATTTTGGGTAGTGTGGACTACCGACTTCTTAAAACATTGTGATTCGTTCAGACTTTCAATAAATATTTTTAAGGATGGGTTTAATAAATGTATATGATATATTTGAAATAATAGTTATAATATAATTATATTATATATATTCACATGTTAGTTACACTGTTTCATTAAACATGATAATAAAATAGAAACAATGGTCATGTATATGTATGGCCTACCGTCACCATGAATGGTGCATTTTGTTTAATATTTTTATCTTTTGTGGATTTCTATAAATAATTATATAATAAGTAAGTATTATATTTAAATCATGGGTTACATTCTAGAGATTATTATATATCTATGAGGAAAAAAAGATAACAAATCAATAAACAAGTGAAAAACCAAGTTATTATTACCCAAAAAGTAATGATAACATTCTGTTGTTATTAAATCGGTAATATAAAGTCATAATAAAATAATAAATGGTACTAAATATAAAAATTTGGTACGGTGGTATATTTATAACAATATTATATTTAATATATAGGAGTTTTCTTAGTATAATGATATTCAAGACTTAACGTAAGGGTCTTTTCACATCTGACTTTTAATTTCGTGAGATTTATGATTTATTCTCCACTCGTTTCATTTGTGTGATGTATATAGTACCCATGGATGTATTATATGATAATTTTAATTAAATTTATGAGTATTTATGTATCTATTTGATGATATCTCTTTGATTTGGTTTATGTTTCAAAAGTAACCAAATCGGTAAATTAGTTTTTCTCAATTTTTTTCTTTGATGCTCATGCCGTGTTATGTACATATATTTTTCTATAAGGTGTATTTACTTTTGTTTACATTTTAAATGATGATTTTTATTATATTAATGGTATTATAGGCTTCATGTAATGTTATTATCCTATGAGGATCATGATTTAATGTTACCAATGTAGTAATATTATATTACCACAATCTCATCACTGATCGAGATTATTTACAATTATGTTTCCATAGATACAAAAATTTGATACATACCTCAAGAACACTAATTAATTTTCTTCATATCAATTTTTAATGATATCTTCATCTATTGGGACAATATTTATACACTTTGGCACCTAGGATAATAATGAATGTTATATTAGTGAAATATGACTTTATCCCTCTCCTTGGTTGGACATCTACATTCTTTTAAAAACTTTTTTTTTATAAAAAGTGGTTTTAAAAAACATTTTATGTTTTAATAGTGTTTCAAATGATTTCAAGTTTTATTTAATAGTTATCAATTTACTTTTAAATGAAAAGAATTTCATAATTATTTATCTAGATTATTTTAGATGTTTTCAAAGAAAAAATGTTTTTAAAATAATTTTAAATATTCCATTATAAATTTACAAGGAAAATAGTTTTCAAAATAATTATGTTTTAAATATAATTTTTCAATTCTAGAAATAAATTTTCCTCAATAAATATTTTAAATCATTTTTCATTATATTTTTTTATAGTGGTTTCGAATAAAACTGTTTTGAAAATGTTATATGTTTGTTAAAGTGATCTTCAAAGATATATTTCTAAATCCTTCTCCATATAAGACAACATACTTGGTTATATTTATGTTTTACTAAAGATATTGTACATGGAAACCACTAGTATTATTTATTTGAGTGGTTTATCGTATGTTAGATTGATTTTTCTAAAACCCATTTCTCATCAACAGGTTACACCATGATAAATGCTTCTGATAAACATTTATCTTACATGGGTTATATGATTTTGAATTCCACCTATTTTCATTGGTTAAGATTTTATAAAATTATGATGAGACCAATCAAATTTCTATAAGTTATGATACGATGAAATGTTAATGAGACCCATTTCATTTCATAGATTATAATGTGATTTTTTATGATCAAGTGGAACACATATGTATGATTTAAATATGAGATTAGTGGGACCTATATCTCCCTCGAATGCATTGGGTAATGATAAATGACATATGAGCTCAGACGATATAAATATTATTTCCTGTGACCTATAACTAGATGGTATATGGTGTGTAACCCAATCCTAAAAATAATCAGGATATTGGTTGTGACCCAAGACTAAAATTAAGAAGGTGACTAGGTGGTAGATCAATACAAAAAAAATAAGAGGGTAAATGGGTTTTAATTTCACACTTGATGTAGGTTTATGGGTGATTTTTCTTCTCCAAACATGTTATTAAATTCTCATTAGGTATCATTGACCTAATATTTTCTATGCTTATACGTATTCCATAAATTTCATGGTTTATTTCTACATTATGTCTTCATGGATTATTATCTTGTTTCCCTTATGATTAATGTCTTATGAACTTCTAATATTTAATAAATAATTAATTTTTATAATCATTGATATGTTTTTATCATGCTCTTGTACCCCTATTATCACATTTATTGTTACATATCTCCCTTTTTTACCCTTACTGAGCATATGAGATCCCGCTTTTATTATTTCATTTCCTATTTTATGAAGATATATTTCATGTATGATACGTATAAGAGAGGTTCTAGTATTAAAGAATATTATCAAAGTTAAGGTAGCTCACTCGGGCACCATCATTTTTGTTTCCATGTTTCCAATGGAACTAATGTAATATAGTATTTTGGCATCTATTGTGTAGTCTATTAAGTATTCTATAAAATGATGAAATTTCAATATATGTTGTGATTGGGACATAATAGTTGTAATCAGAGTGAATGTTTAGTCATCCTTTGGAAACTATGGTGAGAAACCTTTAGTGAGATCCCCATGAATATTTATAAGGATGTGTTTAGAGAAGTCTCTAAGGATAAGTTTAATTACGTGGAAAAGTATAGGAAAATTTCATGGAATTTTAGTAAATAATAGAGTGGGTTTTCCCTAGAATTACATATATGTTTTCATAGTACATATGGATTTGTCTCCAGAGCGTATGTACCTAGGTTTAACAACTCTGAAAAGGTGTTTCAGGTTGGACTCGAGCGTAACTAAGTACACCACAATGGGCCTCATTGGACACCCAATTTGTTACTTCATGGGGATATGCTTTGGTAATTCATAAACACTTTATGAATCATCATAATGAATTTAAATAAAATATGAATATGAATAAACCTAGAAAAACCTATGGTTTCATATATTTATAATGTTTGTGTGGGGATTTAGATAACCTATAAGTGATTTTTTATGATTATTAGGTTTTCTACTATGATAAATGTTTCTCTAACATTGTTTTATAGTTTAATTCAATATGGTAAGATTAGAATTGAGGAGTATATATAGTCTAAGGAATAACTATCCTATGTGTTTTGAAAATCTGGTGATGGGGACACTGAGCATCCAGGTAAAATCTATCTCATGGTAATTATTTAAGGAAAAGGATTTTGGTAATATCAAATTAATCTTCAGCTACTCTAGCTAATGTGGTGGAAGTTTTTTCTTAGTATAGGTGGTTTTCTAGTTCGGTGGAAATCTACTTTTGGATTAGTTTTTTCGTGTGTGTTTTATGTATGTTTGGGGTGATAAATCTATTATTTATTGGATATTATTTGAATGGGGTTTAGAGAACAAATCATTAAACTATGCAGGCCATTTGGGTTTAGAAGTTGAGAGGGTATGGCTACATCATCGGTTCATGGCCTGTTTTGTGAGGGAAAACTACCCAAGTGGTCATGCATTAGGGAGGGTTTGATGACATGATATAGTTTCTGGGGTAAGGTAGATCTAGTTTTCTTTATATCTATTCTGTTTTGGTGTTTTAGGTTATAATGCTAAACTTTGTAGATTCTCACATTCCCTTTAATTTTTTTTCGACAATAGAAATGTTAATTTTTAGTTAGTTTAATTCAATAGAGGAACTAGAAAAAATTTGGTTAAGATTGAAGGTTTTAAATGCGAACAATAAAGGAATTATAAAATTTTGTCCTAAGTGGAGATCCCAGGAATAGAATCAAGAAGGTGGTATTAATATTTCCTATACATACAAAGATAATGTTATTGAAAATTACATGTTAAAGGTATGTAATGTTCTTTAAGTATTTTTCGAATTAAACATAATAATCATGAGGGATTATGTTTTGGAAACCATTAGACTTTATTCGAATTTCATATTCTAGTAAAGGGTTATTAAGGCCTAAATTATGCATCCATAGTAACAGTTTAAGAATAAAGTTGGATAGTAGATGTGTATATGTTTTGGAATTCATATATTATTTTATATGAATCATGAAATATTTAAGTATTTTCTGTATAAGTGTTTCATTATGGATTGAAAAAGATATATTTAATGGTTATTAATTCATAGAATATTGATTTAATGGAAAGCTGATATTTTGAATTAGGTTAATGAAACCCTTAATGCATCCCTGAGGTTGGGAAAGTTTTTGTTTAGCTTAGTTAAAGTGGGTAAAGAAAATTTTATAGTACTAGTTTCCATATAACTGATTATTAATTTGTTAAAAAATTGGCTAATCTCATCATGGATTTAGATTACATCTTCATGGATTAATGGGATATATCCAATAATCATTGATATAATAAATCATGCATGTTTTCAAAAAGGATTTACGATAATTCAGGTTATTACTATGTTTCAAGAGAATATAAAATTAGGTTATTCATAGGTTTGAAACATGAAAACCAAGAGATATTTTTGATATATGAGGGATCAATTTTAAGTGTATTTATGGAGATTTTTTTGATGTTTTTTATTTTCATCTTTCTTAATGGTTAGAAGGTTATCAATTAATGGAATGTTTATGATAAAATTCAGATAACATTTTTGGAATTAAATTATTATCTCACCCCATGGGGATTTATTTATATTGTATAACATGTGATAAAATTTTATTAGTGATAAATATAGATGGTATAACCTGTCATTCTATTTACGGATCACATGATCTATTTGTTCTCCAGGAATGATAGATTCACCTTCATTCCCTACAGTAAGAGATGAAATGGGAAATTATCAAGGCCCAACCAAGGGGTGAGACTATGCAGATGGAATGGAATAATTAAATCATGTATATTATCTTGTGAAAGTTATTCATATTTAGGAAAAATTACCTTATAACAAAAATGTAATCCTAGTACCTTTATTTTCGATGAATCAAATAGCCCCTTAGATCATCACAGATTTATGGATTTGTGATTGTGAACTTTATCCTAACCATGTTCCATATCACTCTCCATGGGAACATAATGGTTAGATTTTCCTTACTTGTCCATGTTTTCATTTACCATCTATTTTATTTTATGTGGAAACCATGTTATATGTCACTTTGGGTAACTGTTATTGTTGGACTCACCTGTTTTGATAATCCCAAATCATATTTTGATAATCCAAAATCATGTTTTGATAATACCTAATCATATTTTGATAATCCCAAATCATATTTTGATAATCCCAAATCATATTTTGATAATACCAAATCATATTTGGATAATCCCAAATCATATTTTGATAATCCCAAATCATATTTTTGTAATCCTAAATGTTTTTTACATTTAATTGAGAACCATGTCTTGATTCTATACTAATTATGTTTCATCAACGTTACCTATTCATATAGAGTAACATTAATATACTTTCAATCACACTTCTTGAATGGTTAAGCATACAGTACAGAATTTATCTAAGTACAGAGGTCACCGTTACAAAGGTCACCGATATAAGGTTACCGCTGCAAGGTCACCGTTACAAGGTTCCAACTACATGGTCTCCGATAAAAGATTACTGTTACATTGTAACTGTAATATGGTCACCATTACAAGGTCACCGATTCAAAGATATAGTTATAAGGTCACCACCACAAGGTCACCTTTACAGTTTCACTACTACAAGGTCACCATTACATGGTCACCGTAGTAAGAATACTGTCAAAGGTTGCAGTTAGATTGCCGATGTGCACCAACTGTTGAATCCTACCGATATGAAGGCTACCATTTCTAGTCTATTGATGATTATGCTTCTGTACTTTTTCAATTTATCAATTTTTTGTAACAATCATATTTGATAAAATAAACGATTTAACATTAATTAATGCTGATTGTAAACTTCTCAAGAGACAATACATGGGACATTACAAGGTACGAGAATGATTGAACGTGATCTACTCATTCCAATTATCAGACATCAAATATAAAAGGAAAATACCTTGAAAGAGAGTAAGAGTAACATATATGAAGACACGAAGAAAGGGGTTGCATGAAAAGGGTGATAGAGAATACTCACCAGATCAAAAAGCCGAATCATCCAGCATTAACACGAAAAGACCCAAAAGCTTCATGAAGATCATTCTTGGGATAAACTCATTCCTGCCTTATGTGCTTCATCAACTCTTGATCAACATCATAAGAAGAACACTAAAATCTAGAACCTGGAGTTACGACACTCTGTTTTGGAAACAACTTCCAGAGATTGACTTGAACTTCAACATTTCTCATTCCAATGAGTCAAGAGCTGATCTGCAAACACATAGAGCCTCCTAAAATCTTTATTTTCATAACTTCTCTGTTGTTTTTCTTTGTTTTAAAACTTTGAGAAGTGTGTGTGTTTGTTTTTATCACACACTGTATCATGTGATTGAACTAGAGAATACTAACTATCCTCAAGTCAAACATCACTTTATCCATGTCTCCCACGTATAACTGTGGAAGAGACTATGTATGGTCTGTATTATTTTTCTTAACTATGAAGAATAGTGGTAGTGGGTGTGTTCCCTAAATAGTTTATGAAATCTATTTTAAAGCCCGATACAGGCTATGTATCATGTTTTAATATAAACATCTTGGTGGTAGGTGATCACCAAGTGGAGAGGATTAGGTCTCGACTTAATATTTAACCTCTTTTTTACAGTGTTGTGAAAATCCTCATATACTCTATTTTGTTTTTATCTACTGCTTACATTTTCTAAAACATAAAACTTTTTTTTCTTACACTTTGATAGTTAGTTTTGGTTAGTTTGTGTATTTGTTTAATTTAATAAACTTGTTTCAAAAGTTGAATTGGTGTTCTACACTGATTCATCTGAGTATTAATCAACCTTTGAGAAACCTATTGACCAATTGAAAATTTAAATTACTTCTTCCATAATTAACTTGGGCATTTTTAATTTGGGGGTTTTCTTAATAATATTATTTTTAACAAAATTTTTAATAGGAACTCAATTCACCCCCCCTTGAGTATCCACTCCGACCAACATTTGGTATCAGAGGAGTCTTTTTATCCAGTGTGAATTTTTTTTAACTGTGATTTTATTTGTATCTTAAAGATCTTAAAATTTATCTCATATCTAAATTTCATGTTCTTTAAATTCTAAGTAATTATAGAAAATAGAGTTGAGGGTACTGCTACTAACAGACCACCTTTATTTAATGGTAATAACTATGCTCAGTGGAAACCAAAAATGAAAATGTATCAAGAAAGCATGGGACATGAAATCTGGGACACAATTAAAGAACAACATACATTACCTTCTACTGTTAGGGACACAAGGTCTCAGTTGACTAAATCTACATATAAAAATAACTATAAAGAAATGAATGATTTTTACTATTCTCTAGGTGATAAAGAATTCCGTAGAATATCGACTTGTAAAACTGCATATGAAATTTGGGATACTTTAGCTATTTCTCATGAGGGAACAACTAATGTTAAAGAAATGAGACTAAATACATACACTATTAAATATGATAACTTTAAAATGAAGCCTGATGAACTCATTTATGACATGTATCTTACGTTCAATGGGATAGTGAATACTATGAGTCTACTTGGGAAACCAGTGGACATGAAGGACCAAATTATGAGACTGCTTCGATGCTTACCTGATAGATGGAGAGGGATTTCTATTTCTATACAAGAATCATGTGACATATGAAAAATACCAGTGAAGTTACTAATTGTAAAGCTTATGATGTATGAATAAGATCTTAAGATGAATCAAGAGGTAGATGAAGAACCATAGAAGAAATCTGTAGCATTTAAGACTACTACCTCAATGAACAAGGATAATAAAAAAGTTCAAAATCCTGTAGAAACTTTCACAAGTGAAGACTCAGAAAATGATGAGGATATGGCTCATCTTGCTAGACAATTCAAAAAATTCTACCGAAAGAAGAGATTCTTTAAGAAGTCAAACTACAAGGGAATGTATGATAGTAAAGGACAATGAAAGAAAGACAGAAAATGGAATGACAACTCAAATGAAATAATCTATTATGAGTGAAAACAAAAAGGTCATGTGAAGGCAGACTGCCCCAAGATGAAATTAAGGATGAAATATGATAATAAGGTCAATGGTTTTAAAAAGGATATGAATGCTACCTGGAGTGCTTTAGAAGATATCTCCAGTGGATCTGATGCTTCTGATAGTGAATAGAACAATCATGCCAAATTATGTTTCATGTCATAAACATATGAGGTAACACCTAATTCCCCTATGCCTAATGATTATTATTCTGGGAATGAAGGTGAATCAAACAATGATAAAAATATGACTAAGGATGAACTATTTGAATACTATGGAATGCTTGAGGTTACTTTTAATGAACTCAAGGATAAATAAAAATTATTGAAAAGGAAACATGCTCTAAATTCCAATTATTAATCTGATCTAGATATTGAGAAAGAAAAATGTGCTCAGTTGTTAAAAGAAAATACTGAAATCATATTATCC
The DNA here is from genome assembly GCA_963277665.1 of Viscum album. Lineage (NCBI taxonomy): Eukaryota > Viridiplantae > Streptophyta > Magnoliopsida > Santalales > Viscaceae > Viscum > Viscum album. The sequence goes on from OY728141.1 coordinate 233,859,049, forward strand.
AATGAAAAATTAAAGAGAGATCATGAAAAGTTTACTACCAGTAGAGATACCTTGACTCAGTTTCTAGGAGAACAGATTTCCCCAAAATATAAAACTCGTCTATGATATCATCCAGGATATAGAAGGTTTATTAAAACTAAATTTGTTCCAAAATTTGGATAGCTCATAGGTAGTTCAAGTTCTGGATAAACTTTTGAAAAAAAATTATCTAAAGGACCAAATAAAGTATTTATGTCTCAAAATATATCTGATGATTATAAGATATATGTGAGACTAGTATGGGTTCCAAAAGTATTTCTTGATAACCTTTATGGACTTAAAAAAATCTGGGTACCAAAGTTACCCCATGCTTAATCTGTTTTGTAGGGATGTTGCCTAAAGAGTTCCTGTAAAACTCTGTGGTACTTGGATAGTGGATGTTCAAGACATATGACAATAGAAAATTCATGTTTCAAAAGTTTTATTAAATTTAATGGTGGATATTTCACATTCATTGATAATGCAAATGGGAAAATCATCAGCTTAGGCATGATTGGTAACCCTAATACTATATTAATTTCAACAGTACTATTTGTTGATGGGTTAAAATACAATATGCTAATTATTTCCCAAATTTGTGGTTATAGTTTTAATGTTACGTTTGAAAATGATGCATGTAATGTTTTTATTCTAAAAATTATTTAACATTTAATGCCCTTAGAAATGATAATGTATATGCTGTTGATATAGATTTTTTAGCTAAGAAAAATATTTCCTATTTAAATGCGTTTCATAAAGAATCCAGGTTGTAGAACAGAATACTAGGACACTATAATGTGCACTCACTTATCAAACTGACTAGGAAAGGTTTAATTATAGACTTACTTAAATTGGAATTCCATCTTAAGAAAGTGTGTAATCCTTGTCAAAAGAGAATACAACATAAAGTTTATTTCAAACCAAAGAAATAAGTTTATACTTATCAACCGCTTGATTTCGTTCACATGGATTTGTTTGGTCCATCAAGATTTTCAAGACTAAATGGGAAGCAATATGTTTATGTTCTTATTGATGATTTTTCTAGGTACACATGGGTATACTTTCTTGCTCACAAAAGTGATACTTGTTATTATTTTATCAAATTCACCAAGTCTATAGAAAATCTTAGAGGACATAGAATCAAGACCGTGAGAAGTGATCATGACCATGAGATGGAAAATAAAGAGTTTGAATCTTATTGCTCACATAATGGCTATAGTCACAACTTCATTTCCACTAGAACACCTCAACAAAATGGATTTGTAGAAGGAAAAAATTGGACTCTTCAATGCTCAATGAATATGATTTTACAATTTATTTTTGGGCTGAAGCTATTAATAAATCTTGTTACATTATCAATAGAGTCTTTATTAGACCAATTCTTAACAAGACCCCTTATGAGATTTGGAGCAATAGGAAGCATAAAGTTAATAACTTTAGAGTTTTTTGTTGAAAATTCTTTATCCTTAACACTAAAGATAATCTTGAAAAATTTTCTTTCAAAAGTGATGAAGGAATTTTCCTAGGTTACTCAATCTCGAGTAAAGCCTATAGAGTATTCAATAAGGAAACCAAATGTGTGGAAGAGTCAGTTCATGTCAAATTTGATGAGACTGATCCACATGAACCCAAAACCTCTCTTGAATATCTTGAAGAAGATATGTCATTTCTGGACCTTAATGATAATGATAGTGAACCTCCTATAAAATTAACCAGTTCTAGGAATCATCCAAAACATGCACCCGTTGAGTTTGAAAAAATAGACAACCATATGGAGTCTAGTTCAACTCTTTCTAGAGGTATTCAAACTCTAATGAATCATCCCTTAGATGATGTAGTAGGTTATTTAAGTCAAGGGACACAAACTAGAGCTTCTCTAAGAAACAAGGTTGAAATTCAAGCTTTTCTTTCACAGCTTGAACCTAAAAATATCAATGATGCAATCTGTGATATATTTTGGGTGATGACTATGCATGGAGAATTAAATCAGTTTGAATGAAACCAAGTTTGGGAACTAGTAGACAGACCTAAGAACACTTTGACCACATGAACTAAATGGGTGTTTTGGAACAAAGTTAATGAGTCTAGAAATATAGTTAGAAAAATTATAGACTTTTGGCACAAGGTTATAGTCAAGAAGAAGGGATTGACTACGAGGAATCCCTTTCTCCTGTATCTAGACTAGAATCCATTAGGATACTACTTGCTTATGCAACTCATCTGAATTTCAAACTTCATCAAATGGATGTCAAAAGTGAATTTCTAAATGGATACATAATTTTAGATGTATTTTTTGAACAAACCCCTAGATTTACAAATATCCATTTTCCAAATCATGTTTTTAAACTCGCTAAAGCCTTATATGGTCTAAAGCATGCTCCAAGAGCTTGGTATGATAGACTCAGTTCTATTCTTATTTCAAATGGTTTTACAAAATGGATAGCAGATCCTACTCTTTTTATTAAAAGGATTTCCAAATATGTTTTAATAGTACCAATTTATATAGATGATATAATTTTGGTATCTTCTAAGAATTCTTTATGTACTAATTTTTCAACAATGATGCAAGATGAATTTGAAATGAGTATAATGGGGGAATAAAAATTGTTCCATGGATTTCAAAATTTTCAAAACAACGATGGTATTATTTTAAATAAAAAATATACTAATTATATTTTAAAATTTTTTGGTTTTGATATTAGTAAAGGTAGTGATACACCTATGAGTACCACTTGCAAATTGGATGCTGATGAAACTGGAGAACAAGTGGATTAAACCAATTACAGAGGTATGATTGGGAGTCTGATTTATCTTACTACTAGTAGACCTGATATTATGTTTAGTGTATGCATGTGTGCTTGATTTCAAGACAATACCAAAGAGTCTCATTTAAATTCTGTTAAAAATATTTCTAAATCTATCACGTATACTATAAATTTAGAACTATTTTATTAAAGAGGACATCTGTTTGACATAATAAGTTTTTCAGATACTGACTTTGCTGGTAGAAAGTTAGACAGAAATAGAACACTTGGAACATGTCACATTTTAGGCAAGTCACTAGTATCATGGTGTAGTAAGAAACAAATATTTGTTGCATTATCTACTGTAGTGGATAAATATATAGTTGATGGTAGTTGTTGTGCTAGAATTTTGTGGATGAAACACACATTACTAGACTATGGATGTCAATTCAAAGATGTCTCTATAAACTGGGACAACATAAGTTCTATTAACATCTCTAAAAATCTAGTATCTCATGCTAGGAAAAATCATATTGATATAAGACTTCACTTCTTGGGAGATAATTTTCAAAAAGGTGATATCAATCTTGAATTCGTTGGTACTGAACACTAGTTGGCTGATATATTCACAAAGCCTTTGAATTATGAGAGGTTAAATTACATCAGACATGAGTTAGGTATGATAAACCATTAACTATTAGAACCTCACCCCTCCACCTAACTATTATATCCTCATAGATAGACCTCATAGTTAGAACCTTACCAATAGGCCCTCACTATTAGACCTTACATATACCTCCTCACTGATAGACATACGAAGTATAGGATATTGTGTTTGGTGTGCTCTCAACTGGAATATGAAATGTTTTTCTACTATTATTTATTTATTTATTTTATTTGTTTTATTTTTTGATCCCTAAATGATAAAAATATAACACAGACCACATTTCAATCCACATCAAACCCTCTTCCGAACCTCTTGCTCTCAAATCTCAGAACCTAAACCTCTGCAGAAACCTAGAACTACTCTAGATTGATGGATATATTGAAGAGGCCACTGGTCAGTGATGAAGGAGATGCGCCTGATCCTAAGAGACCCAGAGCTGAGTCGAGTAATAAAATCTAGATAGTAGAAAAGGTGCTGAACCCACATTTATCTAAGAGGGAAATAATAGTTGAGGAGGAATTAAGTTCAGAGTGGTTGATTTTGAGTCGATCTTTAGTGCTTAAGGCACTGGATGCTCAAGGATGGGTTGAATGTTTTGCAAACAACAATGAACCCTTTTACCCAATGTTGGTGAAAGATTTCTATGAGTATCTAATGTTCGGACAATCTGAGAATGAGCATTGGATGACTTCAAATGTAAATGGAGTAATTGCAAGTTTTTCCTCTACTGAGTGGGCAGAATGATTAAGGATTCCTTGTGAAAGATTTTTTGAATATTACTCAAAAGTGGTGCCTCCCACTAGTTAGTTCTTTTGATATGAAGAATCTTTATCAGAATTGACATGAAATGGAATTCATAGTAAAGTCATTTCTGCTGAAATGGAAGGAGAGGATAAGATGATTTTAAAATTTGTTCATCATGTGATAAGTCATAGGAGATGGGACTTTAGTGTTTTGAAGTATCATGACATATTCATACTATGTTTTCTGAAGCATGGACAAAAGATTAACCTGTGTATGATATTGATGATTGAACTTGAAGACATGACTAAGCCTCGTTGCAAATACAATTCCCTATTCCATGTCAAGATGATATCTCTTATGTTGAAAGTGAAAGGAGTTGCTGGAGATAAGGAGGAAATTGTTGTTGTAAAAGAAAACCATTGCATCACCAAAGTGATTTTCAAGATGATGAAGATTAACTGGAATCCATGTCTGGGGAGATGGGTGAATGATGAGGCTAAGATGTATGAAGAGTTTAATCCTGTGACTCAACCTACTAGGCCTAAGAATAAGAGAGTCCCAAGTCTTAAGACCAATGAAGTGGAGCCTACTTATTCAGATGTAGAAGAAGAGGAAGTTGTTGCTGTGCAAGGAAGAGAGGACTCTCTTATAGATGACATGAGTGACCCTGACCTTCCCTCCAATACTTGTGTGAATACTTTATTCTTTGGTGAGCTTATCCCACCAAAGAGATTGCCTAGAAGGGAAGTTGTCCTCAGGGACATCGATAAGTAAACCAGTGAAGAAGAAGGGGCTGAAATAGTCTTAAGAGAAGTTAGAGATACCTCAGATGAGGATGAGAACTCTGAATCAAGTCATGATGACTTTGAGATAGCTGCTGCTGAAAATGAAGAGGAATGTCTATGTCTTAGTCCTTTAATAGGAAACACAGATATAGTATATTGTGTAGAAGAAGAAGCCATTGATTCAGTTGTTTCTAGACTTGTCTTGGAAGTAGTTTAAGATTTTGAGGAGGAAGGGGGAATGAACCTTCATGATGTTGAAGTTGATCAAGAAGGTATGGAGGAAATGAATGCAGGTGATCATGAGATTTCTCCCATTGAGGGGGAGGAACCTGTTGCTACAGGATCAGTTTCTATTTTTCATGAGATTAAAGGCTGGTCTGAGGACTCTGGATATATGGTGCTAGGTCTAGACTATGATGACCCAGAAGATGAGAGGCCTAACAGAAGACTCTTAGTGCCAAACCTCACTTTTGTCCCTCCAGAAACCTCTTTCCCTAAAGACTATGTTAGAAAGGAAGACCTTGAATCCTTGAAATCGAACCTACAAAAAAGTGTCTAGGGATAGGTCCTTAGAGGTGGAAAAGGCAGTTTCTATAGCTAAGGAGCATTTAGTATCTGACATAGCCAAAATGTACTCTAGTATTCAATCTACTATGCTACAAGAAGTATGTCAATTCCAGAATCAAATCAGGGAGTTGGCCAAGTCTATGGATTCAGTGAAACAATCTATTGCCAAATTAGATGCTTATATGGCTTCAATAACTCAAGTGGACATAGAACTTGCATATATCAAAAGTATAGTTAAGAAAATGGTCACAATGTTTGAGTATTTCAAGAAATATATGTAAACACATGTGAAAGGGAAATATGATGAGTTCAAAAGACTGACCAGTGGGATGAAAAAATATTTTAAGGAGACTGTGGATTTCTCTATATCACCTCTGGGTGCATCTGCATCCACTTCAGCCTCTCCTCCAATTGACATTGAATCCTTCAGGACCATTGTTAGAGATGAAGTTGAAAAATTATATAGTGCTAAAACCTCAGAATCTCAGGTCATTTCCATCTCCAAGGAAATTCATAACATTGTGGGCAACTATTTAAGGGAAGAATCTCAGGATCATAAGGCCATCAAGGATCAAGTTTACTTCTACTAAAAACGGGTGTACACCAAAAATCAGATGGATGGTCACTTCAAGTTGCTATTGGAAAACTTAAGGATCCCACTGTCACTCAGGCCTTTATGGATTAGGTTAGTAGACTCAGATAATTGACCCCTGCTTTAGAAAAATTCATGGAGAATAATGATGATTTTTTATGCTATGGAGAGAGGGGGTAGTATCATTATGGACTTCATGAATCTTCTTTTTTCCTTTGCTCCATATGGACTGCACTCCAATCATAGTTCCTCCTACCATTCCTACTTCTTCAGCAGCTTCAGGTTCCACCAGTGCTATTCCTTTGATGACTCCTGCCCAGGCCATCAGAAGCTTGACCCACTCGATTCCTTAGAGATATACTCACTACAGGTCTACTGATGCTTCTATTGCAGCTCCTCCTACACTACTAACTTCCATCACTCAAAATATCTGTCCACCTTCAGAACCTACATCATCAGTTTCCAAGGACAAATATCATATGGGTATATCTGATGTGGATTGAGTGTAGACTGTCTTTTCTGATTGGTATTGATGCAATTTTTGTATAATTTACTCCTGTTTTATTAATAAAGGTTCTCTTTTTTCACTAATTTTTTTCTGTATGCTTTTTTTTAATCACAAAGGGGGGGATATTAAAGGGGATAAAAAGGGGAGGAGTCACTCACAGGGGAAAAAATATTCCAAACTTAAATCCACAGATTCAATGACATTAGTAGATGTGTTTTACCTTGATTCAAAACTCTAAGCTATGCCATAATTTTTGATTATCAAAACGGGGGAGATTGTTGGACTCACCTGTTTTGATAATCCCAAATCATATTTTGATAATCCGAAATCATGTTTTGATAATCCCAAATCATATTTTGATAATCTCAAATCATATTTTGATAATCCCAAATCATATTTTGATAATCCCAAATCATATTTTGAAAATCCCAAATCATATTTTGATAATCCCAAATCATATTTTGGTATTCTGAAATCATGTTTTCATTTAAGTGAGAACCATGTATTCATTCTATGCTAATTAGGTTTTGTTAAAGTTCCCTGTTCCTATAGAGTAATATTAATATACATTCAATCTCACTGCATTATTGGTTAATCTTACAGTGCAGAGTTTATCTAAGTACAGAGGTCACCGTTACAAAGGTCACCGGTACAAGGTTATCGCTGCAAGGTCAGCATTACTAGGTTACAACTACACGGTCACCGATAAAAGATTATCATTACATTTTCATTGTTAAATGGCCACAATTACAAGGTCACTGATATAAGGTTACAGTTATAAGGTCACCAAGACTAGGTCTCTGTTACAGGTTCACCGCTACATGGTCACCGTTACATAGTCATCATTACATGGTCACCAGTGTAAGAATACTGTGAAAGGTTACATTTAGATTGCCGATGTGCACCTACTGTTGAAACCTACTGATATGAAGGCTACCGTTACTAGTCTACCGATGCTTATTATTCCATACCTTTTCAATTTCACAATATTTTTCTAACGGTCATATTTGATAAAATTAATTCTTTGACATTAATTATTGCTAATTATAAATGTCTCAAGAGACAATAAATGGGACAGTATGGGGTACAAGAAAGATTTCATGTGATCTACTCATTCCTATTATTAGACCTCAAATATAAAAGGACAAGACCTAGAAAGAGAGTAAGAGTAACATATATGCAGACATGATGAATGGGGTTGCAAGAGAAGGGTGATAGAGCTAACTCATGAGATCAAAAAGCCAAATCATCCATCATTAACAGAAAAAGAACCACAAGCTTTACAAAGATAATTATAGGATAAACTCATTCCTACCTTCTGTGCTTCATCAACTCTTGATCAACATCTTAATCAGAACACTAAAATCTAGAGCCTGGAGTTGTGATACTTAGTTTTGGAAACAACTTCTAGATATTGAATCGAACTTCAACATTTCTCATTCCAAGGAGTCAAGAGCTGATCTGCAATCACATAGATCTTCCTAAAATATTTCTCATCATAAATGCTCTATGGTGTTTCTTTATTTTACATTTTTGAGAAGTGTGTGTGTCTGTTCATATCACACACTGTCTCCTATGCTTGAACTAGAGGATACTAACTATCCTCACATCAAACTTCACCTTATCTATGTTTCCCACGTATAATTGTGGAAGAGAATGTGTGTGTTCAGTATTGTTTGTATTTCCCATGAAAAATAGTGGTAGAGGGTGTGTTTCATGGATAGTTTGTGAAAACTATTGTAAAGCTCGATATAGGCTGTGTATCAAGTTTTAATATAAACTGCTTGGTGTCAGGTGATCACTAAGTGGAGAGGATTAAGTCTCGGCTTGAGATTGAAACTCTTGTTTACATTGTTTTTCAAATCCTAATATACTCTGTTTTGTTTTTATCCAATGCTTATATTTTAAAAAACAAAAAACTGTTTTTTCTTACACTTTGATAGTTAGTTTTGGTTAGTCTGTATATTTTTTTAATTCAGTAAACTTGTTTTAAAAGTTGAATAAGAGTTCTACAATGATTCATATGGGGATTACTAACCCTTTGAGAAACCTGTAGACCAATTGAACATTTACTTATCTACTCCCTTAATTAAATGAACCATTTTAAAATTGGGGGTTTTCTTATCCATAATGTTTTTAACAGAAATTTTAATTGGAACTCAATTCACCCCCCTCTTGAGTATTCACTCCGACCAACAGTTATGTTTTTAACATTCCCTTTTAAAATGGTAGTTTTAGTATTTATTTTTATGATATGGGTATTGATGAAAAGAACATTCATTTGTAAAACCCATGATAACCCCACAAAATACCAAGGGAACATAATTTTAAGGTGGGTAGAATTTAATACCTTGAGATTTTTTGAACTATTTGTTCAAATTAATTTAATGTTTTTTATATTTTGAATTTCACTAAACACTGAAAATAGGATTTTATTTAAATCATTAGGTTTGGGTTTCATCATAGGAAACAAAAAGTTAATAATTCCATACTTGTAAAATAATGTTTATATTTCTCTAAATGGAACACTAAGGTTATCATATATTACAAACAAGACTAACTTTCCAGAATGGCTTACATAACACACAATATCACTTTTTACGAAACTATAAAATGTTTTAAAAAATTTTATTATTTAATATAATGATATATAAACTTACTATTATATTAGAGGTTATGATTATGATTAACTAACTTATAAAAATACATGTATTTATTCAATGGTTACAAATATATTATATATGATTATAAGAACCAACTTAATATAAAGGGACTGTTTTATAAAAAAACAACTTTTATACCCACAAAAGAATTGTATCCTAATAAATTTAATTAATTAATATTGGTAAATGATATTAATAAAATAAATATTTTATATATTAAATTAAATATTTTTATACATTCTTCAAATGTATTTGAGATGAATAATATAATAACAAATCCATATTACACATAAAAACCTATATTTTTATATAAAAGTTGTTTTACCACATTTAAATTGAAAACTTATTTTAAATATGAATTATGGAAATTTGAAAAAAATTATATTCCCAAATTATATTTATTTATAAAATAAATATTGAAAAATCAGTTTATTGTGATTTTTTGGTATTTTTCTGGGAAGTTTCATTTTCGGTAAATCGTGAAAAATAATGAATTTTAATTCAAAACGACTTTTTTCTCTAAATTTTTTAGTAGGTAAAAAATATATTTATAATTTTTTTAAGGAATAATTATATCAATTATATTTCAATTAATCCAATTTAGTTCTTTGGGATTAATTTACAATGAAATTAGATATAAAACACAACAAACATTTGAACATTTTTACTTTACAAACTGGCATTGTCATCCCCTAAGAGAGATTAATTTTAAATTAAGTTATGAATTTTTTGTGATTGTAATTTATAAAAATGGATTAAATATTTGGAATCATGATAATTTATAATTTATAATAAAGATAACATAGTTTTGGACAAAAAAATATTAGTGAATGTAGTGAAAATTAATTACAATGATTAAGAGTGAAACATCTTAACAAAGGACAAAAACTTATATATATGGTCCATCATAACCTGAAAACCATTCGGAAATCCATTTAATATCCATATTCCGACTATATCCATCAATGGTTCTAATTTTAAGAATTATTGGGACACTATTAAATTAAAGGTCCATATTTCATCGGTTATGTACGGAAAATTGACAAAAAAGTAACTTTCATTCACTTTAACATTTATAAAACATTGAGATATGGGGAGAATGGCATATATTTGGTTACACACATAATTTTGTATTATTAATGAATAATTTTTATAATAATTGTTTATAATTTATTTTTAGCAATGATGTAGTCACATTAAACACTTAAAAACACTAATGCATGGATTATTGTGTTATTAATTAAATAAAATAAATGATTATAAAAACATTAAAATTGTATTAAATTTTCTAAAATATTAAATTCCATTATATTTTTAGATGAATATATATTGTTAAATAAATATTTACTTAATATCTTATAAATTGAATTGTATGTTGATATTTCTTAAATTAAAATTAAACATATAATGTTAAAATTGAAATTAATGTTCATTCAATAAATTATATATTATTAAATGGTTTAAAATTAAAAAAAACATTACTTCAACCAAGTTATTTGTAATTTTTAATAAATATAAAATAGAATCTATTAATAAAATAAATTATCTTTTTTAATGAATATATAGACCCCCAAATAGTAAAAACATTGTTAGCATGGTTCGGGTTAAAGTAGTGTTTTTTCTCATTACACTATCCTGTTTTAAAAATAATTTCAAAAAAAATATGATTTTTTATTTTGTAAATTATATATCATTTTTATAATAAAGTGGTAATATATTTTCTAATATATAAAACCTTAATTTAGTCACAATGGTTATGTTACATAGGTTCAAAAACTAGTTACTTAATGAAAACCCAAAATAAAAAATATAAGGCAACATAAAGACTAAGGGAAAAAATAAGAAAAATGCACTTATATCTGTGTGGGGGAGATTTTTTTCGACAATAATTTCACATTAATACAATTTTTTTTCAATTTTTTAATAACATGATGTATGGTATACCACCCATTAGTGCTTACCTTTTGGTATTAATAAGAATGACATTTTACTTCCAAAATAAAAAGGCATTCAATGATTCCCTTCTTCACACCTTTGAAGCCAAATTTTATCATCCAAAATATTCTAAAATTTCTACTAAAATCCCATCCATAATCCTAGAAGACTCCCTTGTTAATAAATCTCACAAAGTATGCACTTTGATGCAATCCAAAAGGAATTACCCCAAGAAGTGGTAACATCCTTTCTCATGCTCTTTTACATTATTTTTTTCTTCACTCTAATAACTCTTCTTATTCCATGATTATATATTAACCTCAGCATCATAAATATTATAATATTTTTTATTTTAATTTTTAAAAATAAACCTTCACATAATTCCATCTAATGGGTAATGAACTTACCATTCCTGTGCACAGAAAACTACCACCTCACGAAATAATGTTTTAACTTCTTTATTTAACACCTATAATGATCAGGAATTATGATGGAAAATAAATTATTATTTAATTTATATAAAATTTATTATTTCTTTATTCTTAGGTAATTAACATATAACTCATACCATCATTATTACCATTTTTTTAAACCCGTTAATTTCTTTTAGGGAAGTGTGGAGTACCTTATCCTCAAAGCAATATGATTCATCCACACATTACATAGAATGTAATAAGGATGTGTTTAGAAATAATATATGATATTTGTGACATAATAATTTAACTTTAATGATATTATATATTTATACAAATATTTCTGTTACATTCTTTCGTTCAGTATGACAATAAACCCGAAACAACATTTATGCGTACATACGACCTACCGTCTCAATGATTATTGTATTTCATTTAATTTTTGTATCCATTATGGATTATAATAAATACATATATTATAAATATATATGATATTTAGATAACTTTTTAAATTTTTTATATCATGATATACCAGATTAAGAGACAATTAATAAACTGGTAACAAAAAGTCATAATTAAATCTTAATTGGTATAAGATATAAGAATATGGTTATATGGTGTACTTATAAAAAAATTTATTTATTATAAATGATTTTTTAATGAGTATGAATAGATTTATGACTTAAGGTAGCGATTTTTCTCATCATCTTTTAATTCTGTGATTTTTATGCCTTATTCCCGACTTTTTACTTTTTTAGGGTATATAATGCTAAAGAGTGTATTATATGATAAGTTTTTTTTTAATTTTATGGGTATTTAAATATCAATTTTATGATATATATTTCATTGGGTTTGTGATTCAAAATATATCAAATTAGTAAAGTAGTTTGGTCTCAAATTACCAATTTTAAGACACATGTCATGTTATGAACCTATAATTTTATATATGTAATAATTAATACATTTGAAATATTATATCACCAATTTTATTATTTTAATGATATTATAATATTTATTTATTTTTCATATTCTATTTGGATCATGATTTAATGTTACCAAACTGGTAATAATTTATAACTTAAATCTCATCGTTTATTGGGATTGATTTTTATTACGCTTCCATTGAGAAACAATTATGATCCCTATCTCAAGAAAACTCATGAACTGTCTTCTTCAATGTTTATTCATAATATCTCAATTAATTTCTTCTATTTTTTTACTCTTTGGTTCATAATATATTTCAAAAAGTGTTTATAGGTAAATTCTACTTTATCTCTCTCTTTGGTCTGAAATCTATGTTATTTCAAAAACATTATTTCTAAAAAAGGTTTAAAAAATAGTTTAATAATTGATTTAAATGGTTTCAAGAATTATTTATATGTTTTCAAATTATTTTCAATGAAAAAGTTTTTCAAAATTATTTTCATGATTCTTTTATTGGTTTGTAAGAAAAAGGTTTCCAAAATGATTTTAAATCATCTTTTTTATGTTTTCAAGGAAGTTTTTTTAAAAATGTTTTCCTTTTTAAAGAGTGTTTATCAAAGTAGAAATTATATTTACCAAAATAAATGTTTAAGATGATTTTTACTATTATGTTTCCAATATAGTTTCAATTAAATTAATTTTGAAAATTTTATTAATTTTAGAAAGTGATGTTCTAAGTGATATTTCAAAATCCATCTCTATATAAGATATAAACCTTGGTTATTGTTATTATTTTCGTGGGATATAATACTAGAAAACCATTCATATTAATCTCCTAAATGGTTTATGTTTTGAGAAATTTATGTTTATTGAACTTGTTTCTCTTCAATGTGTTATACCATGATAAATTATTATTATACTAATTTCAATTCCATGGGGTATATAATTTTTAAGAAGGTTTCTTTTCATGGGTTTTTCTAGGATGAAATGATAATGAGACCAATATATTTTCCATAATTAATTATGGGATGAATGGTTTAAGATAAACATTTAATTTCATGGGTTATGATGGGTTTTTTTCTTGTAGAACACGTATGTATGATTTCAATATGAGATGGGTGAGACCTATATCTCCCTCTAATGTGTAGGGTAATGATAAATAGTATAAGAACTGATAGGGTACAAGGGTTGTTGAAAAAACACAAAAACAATATGGTACATCAGTTGTATCCATTGCCTAAAAATAAGCAGTTACCTGGGTTGAAGCCCAATCATGAAAGTAATAAGGTAAACTATTGGTTGACCAAGCTAGAAAATAATAGGGTACACATGTTTTTAGTCCAAGACCAATGATGTTACATGGTTGATTATCCAAATCCTAACATGTTATGATGTTCTTGGTAGGTATAATTAACATATGATTTTTATGATTATGTGTATTCAAAAAAATCCATGTCTTGATCCTATGTTATATTATCATGGATTATATTGTTGTTTCCCTTATGATTAATATCTTATGAAATACTAATATTTATTCAATTATTTTTTATGATATTTAATACATAGGGTATGATCTTCTAATGTTAGGATCACATTATCATACACTTATTCTCACTTTTATTCTTTCATACCTCCATGTTTACCCTTACTAAGCATCTAATCTCACCAATTTTATTATTTCCATCCTTAGGTTACGAAGATATATTCAATTTATAATATGTATAAGATGGGTACTTTTCATAGTGAACTTAGTGTGAGATAATGTATCTCACTTATATACTAGTGTTTATGTGTCCTTGTTTCCAAATTTACTAAACAAATATAGTCTTTGTGAGTATATTATATAATTATTAGGTATTAAAAAAAATGACAAAATTTATTTTTAAATTAATATTTTGTCATTATAATTCATACATTATAACCTTGTATTATATCAATGAGTCATGTTCCTTGATCTTCATGGATTTCACTTCCAATTTCAAATCCTTTACATCGACATTTTTCTTCAATTGTCTTCTAATACATGTTTCTTATTATCAAAAAAAATTAGTGGGATGATTCTTTTAATATATTGAACTGATAAAATATTCAAAAATAATGAGAACATTTATTCATGAAACACATATTTGACTTCTTTTTCCCCACATTGTTTAGATATCCATACAAAAAATATACCATTTTCTTATAATATATTTTCTAAGTCTTATGAATCCTCTTTAAGATATATTATATCTTCATATTATATTTAAAAGATCCCACATATTAACTATATAATATTTTCATGGAATGAATTAATCATATAATTTAATTCTTTAATAGATAAATATATTGACATATGATCTTAACCACTTGGATCATCTTCTCATGGAAAAGTTAAGAAATAATATTTACAAAACAGAAGATCAGTTGCATCACTTGACCCCTTGTTGTTAGAAAGGATATATATATCATTTATAGTATATCAATCCACAATTTATTATCATTATACAACAAATCTATCATTTTTCATGGAGAACGTAAAACTTCTTCATATTTTGACAGAAAGTAAATCTTCCACAATCTTATTCATCGATTTTTTCTTTTTTATTAGATAAATTATTATAATTTCATGAAATAAAATTAATATATTTAAAGAGATAATTTTAATATTGTGAACCCAATAGAGGTAAAAATCTACAAGATATAAATTTTAAAGGTTAATTAGGATATGAGCCACATAGAGAGGCAGTGAGTTAGAGTTGTTATGTTTTAATCAAATTTAATCAAATTCATTTTTAACCCTTTTTTATTTACCTCTATCACTTGTTAAGGGGAATAGATAAATATTTTTCTTTTTTATAACTTATTTCATGTTCCACATCCAAATAAACGAGCATAAAGAACAAAATAATTTACAAGGTTCACTACACAATGTGATATGGATTGTAATTGGTGTTAACTAGAGTCCTAGATTATCATTCAAACCTCATGTGTACTATTAGTAGATAAAATGAGTATGGTATAACATTGAGACTCATTTTTTCTTATACTATGACAATGTTTTAGTACATCAACTACCCAAGTGCATACAACACATTATAATAAGGACCAATTGTTGTTACATAACAAGATCATCACTCCTTTACTTCTCTTTAATTTTTTGACATGCCACCTTCCCATAATGTTGTTTTTGTTATTTCTATTACACTATATCATTAAAGGATTCTATATTTTTTTATGAAAAGTAGAAAAGAACACAATATCATTCTCTCTCTTCAGAAAAAATAGGTTCCTTTATTTCACAACTTACAAGAATTCTTTTTCACTTTCAAAACACTTTTCTCAATAACCATTCTTTTTTATTCCTCTTTCAACAATAGTGAATAAAAAAATTACAGTCATTCTTCCTTATTCAATATTATTCTTTATAAAAAAAACTATGATACACTAATTATTATTCTTCTCCTTCGACAAAAAAAATCCATCATATGTTTTTTAGTATCCAAAAAATTCCAATTTATATTCCTCATATTCTCTATAATACTATATATTAATTTATTATTAACAATAAACCTCTAATTAATCTTATTTAAATTATAATTTTAAATTAAAATTCAAACCATGAACTGACTTCAACATATTATTCAAAATTGTCCGTTGGATCTTTGTCCAACTAGCTCCTCATCATCCAATTTTAACTAGAAGTTATAATTTGTAGAAATAATAATTGATTATTTTGGATGGATTATAGTCTTTATGTATGTATAATCATATCAGAATTCAAAAATCAGAACATGGGAAGCTCTATTAAGACATATAACAATGATTAAAATTAGTTAGTATATAATTAATTGAATTGATTGTGACATGATATCGTCTTTTTAGGGTGGATGTCCTAAAAATTCTAGATATGTGAAATAATATCAAAATACATTGTATCATTGCTATCCCATTTCAGTGTGAGGTCTCAAAATATCAAGAATAAAAAATTTCACACATCTTAGAATTTTAGAATTGTTTGGTTTTTATAGAATAGACCATCACTTTCTCTTCTACTTATGTTTTAAAAATTTCACTATCACGTTGAGACCTATAAAAACAGGCTTTCCAAAATTCCACAGATTTTTTATGCGATGTGGTATCTCTTCCAAAATGAAGTACTTCCTCATTCTATATTCATTGTTACATTTTCATCATCCATATGATTTATCTAATTATTTTTATTTTTCTCCATGTTGTGAAATAATTGCACCATGAAATGGAGATCAATAAATTTACATGTACACCAAAATTCATATTAATGGAGAGTTATAGTGTGAAAAATTATTCTGTAGAAATAAAAAACATCACGTCAAAAGGTTTTTATAACCACCTAGAATTTTATAACATTAATATTAAATCATTTTAAATATAAAAAACATTATAGTACTACACATATAGGATCCAATGGTTTAGTGTCTTGGAAAGACTAGGACCATACAAAACAATTACTACATCAAGAATAAACGTTTTTTTATTTCTTCTTATCAAGATTCTTATTGGCACTTGAACCCTTCTCAGTACATGTAGTCACCTGAGGATATACATCAAAAGGGGTGAGATAAAATACTAGTAATAGGATATATAAGAACAATATAATAATATGTGAGCATAATCATAACATAGGCAAACAATCTTGAACAAGAGAGGAATCATTAATAAAAGACTTGAAATGTGGAAATGCATAAAAATGAAACATCATGTCTTAGTTGTTAACTACCACATATAATTTCAAAAAAATATGGTATCTTGTTCATGAATAATTTCACATTTACTCATGAGTTACATCACTTTACCCAATGCATTTGAGTGTTGTATAATTCCGGCCACACTCATCACATTGAAACATTAATATTGGGAAATATAATCTGGGTGCACCCGTCACATCATAAAATAATCATTTATCATGCATGACACAATGAACATATAAAAAAATGAACATAAATAACCATGATAATTAATGGGTTTATTATTATAATAACACATTCATAAACATTGGGTTTCCAAAAGAAAGTGGGAATAACATACATGTTATAAGAACCGTCAATCTAGAATGAGAAGTAAAAGGTGTTCTTAAAAGAAGAGTTATTTTTGAAAAAAATTATATTGACATAAATAATAGTGACAAACATTTATATCCATAAAAAGGAAATAAAATGGTGAACAAAAGATTTTTATAGAGTAACCATATCAAAATGGACTGAAAGAGGGAGAACCCTAAGGATTAAAGTTGGGTTCAAGAATTTCCCTTAACTTTGTATCTGAATGCTTCCTTATATTTAATGTCATTTATAACCACATAATAATCATTAATTAACAATTCAAGAACCTGTTTTACATGAATATGGTTCATTATGGTATTTTATGTGACTTTAGATGAGATATAGAGTTTAAAATCATTGTTTGAGAATGTTTGTTTTTATGGTTTTCTTGAGAGATTCACATTAATTCAAGAATTCATCTTCGTGTAGAACAAGAATACACATCCAAGACATATATTCCATATTATTAATGATATTAAAGATGTTAAAATGATCTTATAATTAATTAAATCATATACCATTTGGATGAATCATTAGATAAGAGTTAAATGATGATTGTTTGAGTTAATTTGGGCGGTTTTTTGACCACAACAAACTTGTTTTCATTAATCATTTACGAATATGTACATGAGATAGTTTCAAAACATTAAATAGTACTTAATACATATATCATATTATGGTTCAACCAAAAAAATTGTTTCATGACTAGATCTGATGGTATAATTGAAAAAAACATGTCATTCTTGAAGGTGATAGATTAACACATCACGAAGAACGTTTTCTTTTATAAAATAAATTGAAAATGAGAAATGGATTTGATGGTATAATATCTCATTAGTATCATAACATTAATGTATATGTATAATAAAATATTTACCAAAATATTTTGACAAATATACGTTGGGAGGGAATAATAAAAGAACTGGAAATTGAAAGGAATTTTAAGGATAAAGAGATAAATTACCTCTTGAATCATCTCCTTGAGATCCAACTTAAGGGGCCTAGTCTTGGTATTTTGATGAGACTAGAACTCTCGGACGTGGGGGAGGGGCTAGGGAAGATTCTAGCTCAGAGTCTAGATAGGGATTGAATCATGAGAGGTGTGAGGAAATGAGGGTGTGAAGTGTGGTTTTTATAGTGGAGGGGAGAGGGGTTTTCTTAATATAAAATTCATTAATTTATTATTTCCCCACAAGACAAAAAATAGTGAGTCTTCCTTTACGAATAATAGTAATTTTATAATGTGATCCTGAAACATGCGGGATTTCATCACTAGTACATCATACATGACTCTATAATTAGCTTATTTTTCTTATTTTGGTAAATTATGGTATTTCACTATTCATAAAAAATTCAAGTATTTCAGAAAAATACCAAAATTTCACCCAAACCATTTTTCAACATGTAGAATCCAAAAATGAAGTCCATTTTTCAATAATAATTTTCTAAATATGATTAATTTAATATTTAATTAAAAGCAGAGTTTATTATTAAAAAACCAGTTTTAAAACATTCATTTACATATTCTAAAATATAGTACATCATACATTCACTAGAATATAATTTTTATACTATCATAGGTAATGTTATTATTCATTAGGGTATATAACTATTCATAAGATTAGGTTACTATTCACTAAAAAATATTCTTGTTCTATTAGACTCCAAAAATCATCTTGAACCCAACCATGTATGTCGAATTTCAAAATTCCAAACACAGAAGTGAAAAAATTATGTTTAAAGGTAACTCGACACATAGTAGTTCATTATGTTGTGTTTTCATGTTATTTTATGATATAATTTTAAGAATTTAATTTTCTTTTAAAAACATTGGCTCACTATATTTTTACCCCTTATGAAATTTCGCCCTCGAAATTCCACTTTACACAAACAGGTGAGGGTACTTATCCTTCATTACATCCTATGGTTCCCAAGTAGTTTCTTCAAACTTATGGTTCCTCCACAAAAATTTGAAAAGGTGGGTTGTCTTGTTATGTAGAACCTTATCTTTTTGATCCAGAATCATTATTGATTTCTCCTCATAAGAGAGATCATCATCCAACTGTACCACCTTTGAGTTTAGTACATGTGAGGGATCAAGTATGTACGTAATTAGGAGTGATACGTGAAAAAAATCATAAAAATGAACCATATTAAGTGGAATTGTAGGACAATAGTCCAAAACACTTATACGATCAAAGATTTCAAAGGAGCTAATGTACATTGGTCTTAGCTTCCGGTTCTTCCTGAATCACATGTCTCTCTTTCATGGTGATATTCGAAGGAATAATTTATCTCCCAATTCGAAATCCAAGTCCCTTAGATGGTTGTCAGCACAAATCTTTTACCAACTCTGAGATGATTTTATGTGTTTCTGGATGACTTGAACCTTCTCTGTCATCTCTATCACAAGATCAGGTCCAAGTAGCTTTATTTCTCCATCTTCATCCTAAATGGTTGGAGTTCTACATTGCTTTCCATATAGAAAATTATATGGATCCATTGGAATAATCTAGTAGAATCTATTATTGTATGGGAACTCAACCAATGAGAGATGTTGATCCCATCCTCCTTTCTATTCTAGCGAGAATGCTCTTAGCATATCTTCAAGTGTCTCAATAGTCTTTTCAGATTGACCCTCGGTTTGGGGGTGATAGGTCATGCTGAAATTTAATTCCGCACTCAAAGAATGTTGAAGGCTCTTCCAGAAATTAGATGTGAACCTTAGATCATGGTCAGAGGCAATTGAGAGTGGAACACCATGCATTCTCACCACTTCATTCACATATATCTTTTCAAGTTTTTCAAGCGAGATATCTTCCCGAATAGCGATAAAATTGGCAGTCTTCGTGGGTTGATCAACCATAACACATATAACATTATTTCAATTTGATGTCTTCAGGAGACCCGTGACAAAGTCCATAGTATCATTTTCCCATTTCCACATGGGTATAGAAAATCACTATATCATCCCTTTGGTCTTTTTTCACACTACTTTAAATTTTTGACATACCAAGCACCTTGAGATATATTCTACAATCTCATTTTTTATGTTATACCCCCTGAAGTGTTCTCGGATATCATGGCACATCATGGTGCTACCATGATAGATAAAAAATGTGGAGCTATGTGCATTTTACAATAGATCCTTATTTATCCGGGTGATGAAGGCACACAAAATTGTGTTCCAAACCTAATTAAACCATCGTTGTCGATATTGAACTCATGCAACTTCCCTTCCTTTACTACATTCATCCTCTTTTGTATCTCCACATCATCCCTTTTTTGCTTCCTTAATCTTCTCTTGGATGGATGGTTGCGCAATAATTTCGGTAATGTAGGATGTATGCCCTGCCCTTATGATTTCTAAATCCATGCATTGCATATCCAAGAAGATATGGTCTTTCTCAATCCATAACATGGATTGAGTAGCAGGTTCTTTTCTGGTTAGAGCATCAGCTACCTTGTTCCCCTTTCTAGGATGGTAGTCAAAAGATCAATCATAATCCATGACTATCTCTAACGATCTCCTTTGATTCATATTGAGCTCTTATTGTGTGAATATATACTTTGGGATTTTGTGGTCGGTGTATATCTCATAGTTCTCACCATAAAGGTAGTGCCACCAGATTTTCAAAGAAAAAAATCACGGATTCCAGCTCTAAATCATGTGTGGGGTAGTTTTTCTCATTGATATTCAACTATAATGAGGCGTAGTCTGTCACATTTTCATTTTTCTTGAGTACGAAACCCAAGCCTTTCTTTGAAGCATCACTGTATATCAGAATACTTTCTCCACTTTTTGGAAGTGTGAGTCCATCTGCAGTGATCAACATTCTATTTATCTCCTTGAAGATTCCCTCACATTCTTCTGTGTAGAAATACTTTACCCCATTCCTTGATAACTTAGTTAGCATTCTTGACAATCATGAGATGTTTCTCACAAAATAGGTAGTAATCGGCTAATATAAGAAAACTACAGATTTTTGTGACACTAGAGGGCCTGGTACATTCCCTAATTGCATTAGTTTTTGGAGGATCTATAGAAATTCCCTCACTTGTGGTCACATGTACGAAGAAAGCGGATTGATTTATCCAAAAGTCACACTTGCTGAACTTCACATACAACTTCTCCTTTCTCAATGTTGACAACACAAGTCTTATATGTTCTTAATGTTACTCCTTTCTCTTGGATTATATGAGAATATCATCAAGAAAAACTACAAAAAATTTGTCAAGGTAATGTCTAAATACTATATTACTCAAATCCATGAAGATTTCCGGGCATTAGTAAGTCTGAAGGGCATCACAAGAAACACATAGTGCCCATACCTTGTATGGAAGGTAGTCTATTGAATATCATCCTTCTTCACCTTTAGCTGATGATATCAATAACAAAAATCCACCGTTGAGAAGTATTGATCTCCTAATAACTGATCGAACAAGTCTGCAATACATGGATGAGGATACCTGTTCTTTATGGTGATCTTGTTGAGTTTCCGATAATCGATAAAAAATCGCATTGTTCCATCCTTCTTCTTCACAATGAGCACTGGAACGCCCCAAGGTGATGAACTAGGGCGTATGAACTCGTTGTCTAGAAGCTCTTGCAGCTTTTTCTTTAACCACTCCAATTCGATGCGAGCCATCATATAGGGAAAATTTGAGATTGGAGTAGCTCCGGGTATGAGTTCTATTGAGAAATCTACCTCATGATATAGAATAATTTCTGGTAACTCTTCAGGAAATACATCACTGTATTCCCTCGTGATAGGAATTTCTAGAAGGTTGGAACCTTCCTTTGACTCAACCATTTGGGCGAGGTATGCTTCTGCATATGGAATCAACAACCACAAAGATGAAGTATTTTTAAAAATAGGTTCATGATCTTCCTTGCATTTGTAGAGGAGCATGGGATGGTTTTGAATATGAAAATATATTTTCTTTTCCTGACAGTTGACATGTGCTCTATATAACGAGAGCCAATCCATTCCAATTATAGCGTCGAATTCCTCCAAGGGTAGTATTACAAGATTTTCTAGAAGAATCTTCCCACATACGCAAACAAGAGAATAGTCAAACACTTGGGTTTCAATGATTTCACCACTTGGTGTTTTTACAGATATCCCTTCTTCAAGGTTTTGGGGCTTCGATTCTATAATTCTAGCTAAATTGCAAGATATAAAGGAATGCGTAGATCCATAATCAAATAAGACTTTTTACATTCATGAGTGAATATTAAGTGTACCTTTTATGAATTCATTATATTAATCCACTTATGTAGTAGTGATGGCATATGTCTTCTCTTGTTCCATTGGCTTTGGTGGCTGCTGACGCTGATTACCCCCGATATCTCAAGGGTAGGTGCATTGGCTTGCATAGTGCCCTAGCTCCCTACAGATGTAGCATTTAACCATGAGTGTTTCTCTACTTTCTTCTGCCACATTCTCCTTCCTTTTTAGGTCTTTTTGACCCTCTTGATCATGGTGTCCTTCTTTCCCACACTTTAAGCATTTCCCCATCCCTTTAAGGTGACTCCCATGGCGTAACTTCCCACATTTTTGGCATGTGGGTCATTGAGTTTTATTCCTAGAATTGTGATTAGATCCACCAGTTGGAAACTCCATCATTTTTTTTCTTATCACCATATCCATGAGACCATTCAAAAAACACCATCTCCACTTTTATAGGGCACCGAACAACTTCTTTATAACTCCCAAAAATCACAAATTTGAAGAAACTTTAGAAGGCGAGGTTTTAATCCACTAAAGAATCTATCCATTTTTCTATAATTGTTGATAATAAAACTCGAAGCATACCTTGAAAGCCTTTTGATATTTTCTTCGTAAGTTGTGACAGATTCTAATTCTTTTTTCTAGAGCTCTATGAATTCTCTCTCCATCTTTGTGCGAAGAGTTCTTGGGAAAAAACTTGTTAAGAAACATTATCTTAAAGTCTTCCCATTCCATCTCTTCAATTTTCTCACTATGCTTGGTGTTCTTAATAAAATCCCACCATTGATCAGCCTTTCCATCTAGACAATAAACAACTAGTGTCACCTTCTCCGTATTAGAACAATGAAGAAAAGAAAAGATCATCTCCATGGAGTTGACCCACTATTCCGTAACTAGTGGATATGAAGATCCACTAAACGTCAATGGTCGTTGTCGCATAAAACCTTCAATAGCCAGTTGTTCCCTCTTTGGTGAAGGAGGATGTTCCCTATTATTATGGTTATTTTTCACAACTTGAGATGAATGGGTAAGCATCTCCATGATGTTTTGAACTACACCTCCAAAATCATTGGGGATGTCTTTCGGGCAATCATTGCATTAGCCCTCACATGAGTTGTTGGCCTGATTTCTCCTGGTTCCCTCAATTTTCTAAAATAGAAAAGGATTGAACAAAACATAAGTCAACATGTCATGAATAACTTATTTAAAAAATTTATACAAAAAACAAAGCATATGGGATTCCTATGTAAAAACTTTTGTGTGCATATTTGTACTTAATCTCATGTTAGAGGTTTTCTCTAGGGTTCACTAATACTAATTCCCAAATTAACTAAACCTTGACTATGATACAAAATATAATGATCCAACCATTTCATACATTACAATTGCATAATTTTAAAGATAATCAACATAATATTATTACACATAGAGGATCCAACGGTTTTGTTTCTTGGGTAAACTAGGACCATACATAATAACTACAACATCGAGCATAAACATTTTTTATGTCTTATTCTCTAGATTCTTATTGGAAATTGACCCCTCTTTAGTACAAGTAGTCACCTGAGGATATACATCAAATTGGGTGAGCTAAAATCCCAATAAGAGGATATATAAGAATAATATAATAATGTGTGAGCATTATCATAACATAGGCAAAAGATCATGAACATTAGTGAAATCATTAATAAAGGATTTGAAATTTGGAAATGCATAAAAATGAAACATAATGTCTTAGTGGTTAACAACCAAACATAATTGTGAAAAATGATAGAATATTGTTCACGCATCATTTCACATTTACTCATGAGATTCATCACTTTACCCAATGCATTGGAGCGCTGTATAATTCTAAGCATACCTGTCACATTATAACATTATCATTTATCATTCATTCCATAATGAACAAATAAAAAAATGAACATAACTAACACATGAAAAGCAATGCATTTCATCTCATAAGAACACATTCATAAACATTGGGTTCCCAAAATAAAGAGATAACAACATACATGTTACAAGAACATTCAATCATGAATGAGAAGTAAATGCTGTGTTCTTTAAAGAAGAGTTATTTTGGAAAACATTTGGTTTGACATTAATACAAGTGACACAAAATTATATCCCAGAAAAGTAAATTTAATGATTAAAAAAACATTTTTAAGGAGTAATCATATCAAAAAGAAGTGAAAGAGGGAGAACCTTAAGGATGAAAGTTGGGTTCGAGAATTTCCCCTTACCTTACATCCGAATGCTTCCTTCTCTTCAATGTCCTATATAACAACATTAGATTCATTAATTAACAATTCCATAACATTGTGTACATGAATATGGTTCATTATGATTTTATTAGGTTATTTTATGTGCCTTTGGATGAGTTATAAAGTTTAAATACATTGTTTGTGAATGTTTGTTTCTAGGGTTTTCTTGAGCGTTTCACATGTATTCATGAATTGAAGTTCGTGTAGAACATGTATAAAAATCCAGAACATATATTACATGTTACTAATGATATTATAGAAGTTAATATGATCTTATAATTAATTTCATTGTATACAATGTGTATGAATCATTAGATAAGAATTAAATGATGATTGTTTGAGTTAATTTGGGCAGTTTTTCAACCACAATGAACTTGTTTTGATTACTAATTTAGTAATATGTACATAAGTGTGATACTGAACTTCAAATTGGGATAAATAAATATAAAATATTATGTTTCAACCATAAAAATGGTTTCATGAACATATCTGAACGTAGAAATGAAAAAAACATGACGTTCTTGAAGGTGATAGATTAACACCTCATGAACAACGTTTTCTTTTATAAAATAAAAAGAAAAGGAGATGGGGGTTGGATGGTATAATATCCCACTAGTATCAAAACATTATTTTATATGTATAATAAAAGAGATAACAAACCATTTGGAAAATTATAGGTTGGGAGAGAATAATAAAAGAACATAAAATTGGAAGGAATTTAAAGGAAAAGTAGGAGAGAAATTACCTCCTGAATCCTCCTATTGAGATCATTCTTAAGGGGACTAGGCTATGTCATTTGATGAAATCAGAAGCTCTTGGATGTGGGGGAGGTGCGAGGGAAGATTCTTGGTCAGAGTTTAGACAAGGATTGAATCTTGAGAGGTGTAAGGAAATGAGGGTGTGAAGGGTGGTTTTTATAGTGGAGGGGAGAGTGGTTTTCTTAATATAAAATTCACGAATTTATTAATTTTTTCAACAAGATACGGAATAGTGAGTATTACTTGACCAATAATAGTAATTTTATCATATGATCCATAAATTAGTTATATTAAATCAGAAAAACATCATACATGACTCTATAATTAGCTTATTTAGCTTATTTTTTTTTTTGTAAATTATGGTATTTCACTATTCATAAAAAATTCATGTATTTCAGAAAAATCCCAAAATTCCACCCCAACAATTTTTTGACGTGTAGAATCCAAAAATAACTTCTATTTTTCAAAATTAATTTTATCTATACGATTAATTTAATATTTAAATAAAATTATTGTTTATTATTAAAAACCAGTTTTAAAACATTCGTTACTTATTCTACAATATAAGTACATCATTCTTTCAAATGAATATTATTTTTATACCATCATAGGTAAGTTTACTATTCATTAGGGTATATCACTGTTCATAAGGGTGGGTTTCTAATCTATAAATATTATTTCTATTTTATTAGACTCCAAAAATCATCTTGAAAACAACTCTGTTTGTCGGATTTTGATAATTCCAAACACAGAAGTGAAAAACATTTTCTTAAAGGTCACATGAAACTTAGTAGTTCTTTATGTTGTGTTTTCATGTGATTTTATGAAATATATTTAAGAATGTAATTTCCATTGAAAAACTTTGGCTTGTTGCAGTTGTGACATAAACACTAATTACATCATACCCACCATCAAATTTTTAAGGCTACCGAAAATCAACCCAATTTTATTTATGGTGTAGTAGTGTCTTATAAAAAAATATTCTTTATCAAACAAATATTATGAATCTAACCCTATTTGACAGTGAGGAACTCCATCTATGGATCACTTTTATCTACTTGTATCATGAAATCTTATCATAGAATAAATTATATTTGAAATGGATTAATAAATGTTCCAATTCATCTCTAAATGTCTATAAAACTTCATCCATATTCCATAGAATACCTTATTAAAATCACATTTTCCATCAATATATAAAATAATTATAAGGTAATAACTTCAATCAACATCTAAACCAATCCTTATTTTGTTCATTCAATAATTCAAGATATTTCATCTAATATAAAAACTCATTGAAATATGATGAATTCTTATAGGTATCCTCTTATATTCTCTGAAATATTAGGATATATCAACTTAACTCACAAGATATTTTTTAATTTCTACATCACAAATGTATTGAAATCAATGAAATTATAATTCCTCATAAACCATTTAAAATAAATAAAACTTCTAAAAATTGGGATCAACATAAACTCACTCTTCATTGACCATGTCCCTTTCCTAGATTTTCACTGATCCAAAACATTACCACACATCAATACCATAAAGAAAAATACACATTATGTTTTTTAAGTGTGTATTTTATTCATATTATGAAATTACTAAAAGTATTTCATGTCATGTATTTATTTCAAATAAGTGATTAATAGTTTTAGAAGGCTTCAATGTCAATATGGGATATATGAGACAAACTTTAAAATTGTGATGATAATTAAATATGCTTCTTTCCATTTTATATTTTATTGAATTTCCATTCATGTTGGAAATAAATATTGAAAAAAGGAACGTAAACTTTCATGGGTTCTTTGGATAAGTAGGTCCATGGAATAAGATACTTATAAACATCTAATTATTTAAATTATGGGATTATTTTAAATTAATGAAAATTTTTATGGCTGGTAGAAATCACTATCAAATACATGTTAATGAATGTCAGATTGTAGTTTTTGTTCAAGAAATATAATGTTAATGGTTTTTATTTAATACAGAAAATAACTTATTATAATTGAGGGTAACCATCCTTGGATTTTCATGCATGAAGTCTACTTCATATATTCATTAACACACCTGGATGTTAGTAATAAAAAGATGATATTGTAATTTTGGAATATAAAGATCTATAAAAATACTCAAATTGGAGTGATTATAGATTTCTAAAGAATTTTTAAAGATATTCTGAGATTACATGTAGAAGTTCTAGTTTTTACAGTTGGATGTTAAAATTTCACCAAGAAATATGTTGGTCTTTGTCTGAAGATGAATATTAAAAATTTCATGATGCTCATTGTGATATGTATAATTATTTAGAATAATAAATAATAAAAATGAGGATTTACATGACATAAGTAACATCTTATTAATGGTTTGTATGGTCTTATTGAGGATACATAAAATAAATTAATGCATACAGATGATATATGCCGAAGTGAAATCTGAAATGCATAAAATTAATGAATTTTCATGTTATATATAAGATATTTGGAGAATAAATAATATTTTAATTTCAATATAAAATATTTCATGGGTGTTATGTAATATTTTTGAGATAATAAAAAGTTTTTTTAAATAATAAAATATATTTGAAAAATGGGACCTCCCTGATCTAGTTCACTACATAGTGACAAGACTAGTATTTCCTATAACCTTAGGCATTTCATCTGGTATGATATAGGCTATTGACTAGAATTGAGGGTCAAATGTAATAAAATATAGAGACTATACCATCATACTAGAGTTATATAATTAATAGAGAAAACAAAAATATTCAGAACAAGCAATCAAAGTATTTAGAATCAATAAATAAATATGTCATATATCTCATGAAATGATCTCATACAACCATACATAACACCAATCACAAAAAAGTATGGTTACTTTTATAAAATAATAAACAAATTTACACAAGGATTCTCTTCTACCATCCATGAGCCACATATCCTGACGTTGTACAAGCTATCAAAATCAAATGCATCATCTAGCCTCTTCCCTACTGGAACCTATGATAATGAGGTCTACTCGGGTAATGAAGTGACAGGGACACATGAGTAGAGTGTGAGAAAAAGTAATTAGTTTGTTATGGGAGATAACCATACAATTACTCTTTATTGTTTCATTAGGGGGGATGACTCCCCACACTGGAATCACTAGTCACAGTACGCATATATATTCATTAGATGTGGGGATAATCACAATATCTAGAATTATATCACATTATAGAGGGATAATGTCCCAATAAATAATCATATATATAGTTAATAGGGTGACAAGAGTGTCCCCTATAATCATACCATATTATGTGGAATAATTACCCAATTGGAATCATCTATATATATATATATATATTCATAACACGGGTAAGTGAATGGCCCTGAATCATATCACACCAAGGGGTAATAAGGATCCTCCCTTGAGTAATATATATAATCACAAAGGATATAATATCACCCTTGAATCACATATCATATAATTTAGGTGAATAAATTACCTTCTTAAAAACAAATCTCATATTATCTAGGGTTAATAATACCCCTCTCTAGAACCATATCTCATATTATTCGGGGTAATAAAACCTCTCCTTGGAAAAAAATATCTTATCTTCAAAAAGAATAACACCGCTCCCTATAATCATACCTCATATCATTTGGTTGCAATATCTCCCCACCATAGGATCATGTATCATTTAATAAAGTGTGAATAATTCCAATCCCTAGAAACATATATAATATCATCAATGAATAATAACAACCCTTTCGAGAAATATATATCATATCATTTGGGGGTATAATTACCCTCCTTGAAAATATATATCATATCATCAGGAGATAATTATTCCCCTCCTTGTGATAATATGTCATATTATTAGGGGTAAAAAATATCTCATATCATTAGTGGTGAAGATAACCCCTCCTTAAGAAAAATACCTTGTATCATCAGGTGGAATAACAACCCCATAGAAACATATATCATATTATAAAAGAGAATAATTATCATCCCTAGAAACATATCTCACATAATTAGGGGAATGAAATCAATCTCTTGAAATATATATCATATATCAAATCAGGGGAAGTGTTTCCACCTCGTAATACTAGAATATATCATACAACATTATCAAATGGGTTGTCCACTCACTCAAACCTGTCACAAAATTCCTTGGATGTCCTCTAAAGTAAAAAACCTATTATTGGGAACATTTTCACAAAGGGTTACACAAAACTCACCTCCCTTTACTAACCCTCTTTATGTTCGTTATGAGATTTAGAATCAACAAATGTCCATTAAGACACACCAACATATGGACACCACACACGGGCTCCTGTTTCTCACCCAAGACTCTAAGGCATAATATTTCACTCATAGGGAATATGATTCCTTAGAATTTCCCTTATTTCATCATGTATCCATGATCCTCATATGAAATACAACTCATACATCACACTAGAGATATGGAATAAATCCCATCTTATATCCATGATAATTCTAGGTTGGTCATCTCATGTCCAATCATCCGATAGGTAATCAAATACTAGTGGGGTATGAACAATAACCCATGTATTTAATCAAATACAGTGAAGCCTATAAAGCAGATCATGGTTTCCAATGGAATGTCTGTAGGCCAATCATTATAATACATCAATATACCCTATTAGAGAGGACCAAGGGAACCTATCCAACTGTCAAACATGTTCCATAATTCATGTACACATCCCCTAGGGTCCATGTATCTCATCACAATCATTTATCATAATGTCCACGACCATAAAATGTTGAGTAGTAAAGCTAGATTAATGGTCCATTATATCCCTTGACATGTAGGTTCTATTTATAGACAGTTATTTTGTGGAAAAATTATTTTCAATTTATGGTTGATTGCATGAAAGTGGTGACGTCGTATATCATATTCTATGTAAACACGACACATATATTTAGGTAGATGATTTGGGACCACATACCCCTTTTATATTTATTACATTTATATAATATTATACAACATTTCTTAAGTACTTCCATGTAATGACCTAGTTTTTTGTATAATTAAATATCCTTCTAATTATCATGTTTCATTTTTAGTAATACAATATAATATACAAAAATATATATATAAAGTTATAAAACTAAATAATTAGGATTAAAATATATAAATATAAATCATAATAAAATTTAATGTAAGTGTTTCATAGTATAATATAAATGTTTGAAACCAAGAAAACATACATGTATTTTTTTCGTAAAATATATATTTTTTAATTTGATTAAAATATATTCTTATGAAAAATTTAGGAATTTTAAATAGTTTTTATTTCAATATTATAGTTTTATGAAACATTATTTCTATATATATAAATTATTAAATATTTTAGTGAAATAATAATTAAAAATTTTAATGACCATAAATTTGATCGTGTCCTAAATATTAATAGTTTTAAATAATAATTATTTTATATAAAAATTAAATTTATCATATTTATAATATTATTTAGATGAATATAATATCATTTTTTAAATAAACATGACAAATTTATTGTTGGGTGAGGTATTTTTTTTATAATAATAGATGGTTTTTGTGAATAGTAAAAATATTGTTTTATTGTGTTCCACAAAACTATTTTAAATTTAACTTTATCACCATTATAAATTGAATTAAATAAAATGGATTTAATATTAGTAATTTGAATAATAAAAAATTTAAGATTTTGGTTTTTATTTTTCATCAGAAAACTAATTTATTAATGTATGAATTAGTCACCATGATAAAGGTTAAAATGATGTAAAAATGATAAATAAGATGTAAAGCCAAAAAATATCACAAAAACCTTACATATAAAAAAATAGTAGAGGGATTTTATGACTTAAATTAACTTATAATAAAGAATTTTCCACTCTTATACAATTTTTATGAATAATACAATCCTTTTTATATTATGAAATCAATATTTTTAAAAAAAATGTCACCCCCTCTCACTTATAAACAAACAACTTCACCACCCCACATAGGACCACACAACAATCCTCTTATATCCCCCAAAATCAGATAAGAACCCATAAAACCCTCTTCCCACATCCCATATGTTATAGTGTTACAAAAATACCAATCTTATAATGTTTAAGGTGTGTTCTAATAGAGGGTTCCAAAGAAGAAGTAATTATTTTAATCGAGTTCAATCGTATTTATTTCTTCTTACACCTCCTCCAAATATATTATTACCTTATAAATATAATTACATCATTATAATTATAATACATAATTGTTATTATGTTTATGTAATAACCATTATCTACTATCCTCTAATCAATTAAAAAAATAAAAATGTCACCAAATTATGGTCGGTTCACTACCTCGATGAACAACTCTTCGATTTTTCATCACCAACAAACATGGATAGTTTTAAATGTTTATATAATGAATTAATATGATATTTATGATATTTTAAATATTCTAGGAATATTAGTTTGTTATTTTATTAACAATATGAATAATAAATGTCAATTTAAAACTTTTTCTCCAAAAAAGCATGTTGAGACATATTTATTAAATTGGAACTATTTTTATAATTAATGTTACAATATATGTATTTTATAAATATAATTTTAAATACATAATAAATCTACATTTTTTGGAGATTATGATAATATTTTATATCTCATTTCACCATGGTCAATAAAATGGATCTATTTTGGAGAAATTGATTGAACAAACTGAAATGATCATTGTGAGTAAAAAAATAAAATAAATGAATGACTTATGATAATAAATGGATAATTGAAATGAAATATAAATGAAAATGGTTATTAGTAAAGTATTTAATGAACTTAATTTGATTATTCATGAGATTCTATACAAGTACAATGTGTTTTGAGACTTAAGGATGGGGATACGTTGAGCCACCCTCTCGGTTTTTGGGTTATGCTTTCTACTTCTTCACCTCACCTTCCAACTCCATTATTTTCATTTAATTTGTATATATTATTTATATATTTCCAAAACATCACAAAGTGGTGAACACTCACCAAAATCATGGTCAACGACATGCCAAAATCCCATGGTATTCACCGTTTACCTTTTTGTAAAAAATTCCATAGTAAATAACATACAATCACTGACAAATTTCATAAAATTTAATAACAAATAATATAAAAATTACCAAGTTGTCATAACTACAACCAACAAGTTATAAATGGTGTTTTATTATCCACCAGAGACATCCTCTACCCATGATACATGAAATAACCATTTTAAAATGTTTATTTCATCTTGCTCCGGTGGATTCCAAATTAAACCCTAGCCAAAATAGTCTCAAAATTATAAGGTGACCAAAGGAAAAAATGGGATATGGGGAGAGTATTACCATAAATGATTATATAAAAAAAATCAAGAACACCTCACATTAAGGGGGTAACGTAATGAATGATAGATTAAGATCGAGTTGGAATGGATCTTCTCATCACCCCATTTTCTTTAAAACTCAAGAGAGGAAAACATTTAAATGATGAGTCTTTTCCTCATAAGAATCATTTTTGAAGGACATTTATAGCGTGTAACACATGGAATAAATACAAATACATTCACCAATGATTGAATTAAAGTGTAACCCTAAGTACTTTCATTATAATGTGACACCCTGAGAACCTATTGTATTGTCAGTAAAGGCATACAGAGAAAACATTATCTGAGGGGTAGCCCAATGGGCCTACCTCCCGAGTAACCACTACAGAACAATAATGAGGATTAATCATAGTTAGATACACACAAAAAACACAAATAAAACTACCCTAGCCCTATAAAATAGTCCTCCCCTTTTGTAGTAGAGCATCTATACTTCATACCACTATATCTACAACCAGGACACCCTTAAGGTGCAACCCCTCAGCTTATGAAAAGGTATCCTTCCTCACATACAATACTTAATTAGTAATATATAAGGATACCTAGACCCCATAATTTACAGTTACCACTATGATTAAATAGTTGGGTCACAACATGGTTTCTATACATATTACCATATTGTGAAAATTTGACAAGTGACACACACCACACCACAAAACCCTTAGGTTGTGGTGTAGAATGTTTCCTCTCAGGGAATTATATAGAATTTTCATCCCAAAAATAATAAAATATTTATATAAAATTAAAAAATAACTCCAATTTCTCAAATAATTTCCAAAAACATATCATAGATATGCTCCAACACATTGAATTATGATCAAAGTCCTAATTCTCATAAATTTCTCCATCTTCGGGGCTACAAGTTGAAATTTCCCTCAATTTTCATAAGCTATAAAAATGTGGTTCCTTTATGAAACCATAACATAATACTTCTCTCCCCCAAGATGTTTTGGTGTAAAAACCTAACTCACCACATTCATTTATTCACCACTAACTATTTGTGTTCTATTACTTAATGTTGAACTAGCATCCATTGTAAAACTCTAAATGCCATGGAGCATAATTCATCAAAATCCATGCTATCCACTCATAGATATCAGTAATATCGAGATGGATAACAACCTAAACAATATATATTGCTACACAGAAGCATCATAAAAGTGTATATCAATATTTTTATGGTTCTCCTCACCATAATTTCCCACTAATAAGGTCTAATTTTATGTCTTGGTGCTCCTCCCATAATAATGTCTTCCTAAAAATTCAATTCAAGTGGTTCATCGAAACCCTTAAAAAATATCCCCCTCACTACACCCAATTACATTTAAAATACATGTTTATCATATTTAGACCATCCAATCTATAAAAGTATAGGACTCAACCACTAAAACATTATCAAATACCTTGATTATGATTCCTTAACTACCATACATATCACATAATCATCTAAACATGCCCACCAAATTCATATTTAGAAACTCAATATAATTAAACATTTGGTTCCCCAACCACCCACTCCATCCATCATAATATATGATAGTTCAGGGGTTCAATAGAAACATTTACCCCAATACACATAGTCACCATCCAAATATTTCTCCTCAGAACACGAAAAATATAAACCATTAAATCCACAATGTAGGATATATCAAATATAAAATATAATTAAATTATATAAATAATAAATATATTTTTTATAATTAATTATTTACTTTTGAATTAGCTGACTATTCTTGTTGTACCATCATTACATAGAAGGTTTCATTTGTGTAATCTTTCTATAGATATAATACACAATTTTCATGAACCTCCGGACATAAAAAAATGTATCTTTTCATTCTGGTATTGACGGTTAATCGCCATGTATTTTTTATTGATCTTAAATAGAATTACATATATATTGAAAGAAATTAGTCTTGATTTCTCAGGTCATGAGAGGGAGGTGGAGGATCAAATATCCCAATCATTTATAGAATTCTATTTAATATTATATATAGTATTGAGATAATTATTAAGAGTGGTTTATTTATCACAACCACTTCTGTAACATCTAAAACTGGAAATGATATATTCGAGTTTGTATAGATATGCTAATTAAATGGTTATTGTACATGCTACCTTATCCAATCTATTAATAGTCAATGAACACCTAATTGAATAATAATAATAATAATAATAATAATAATAATAATGAAATAAAATTATTATTATTTCCATTTTTTGTTAATAATCTTTAAATATTTAAACATAAGTAATATAAAATAGTGATATTAAACACATCATCTCCCCAAACTTATAAATCAGACCAATAATCTTCCTAAATTATTATGAAACATTTAATGATGACTATATATTTAAATAAATAAATATATGCACATTATTATATATATATATATATTTTATATTCATTAAAATAGAAAATAAATATTTAAAAAATATTCAACTCCCATATATATTATATTATTCAATTAGTGACTGAATTTATATATTCAATATAACAAATTTTTTTATTATTTATCATAACGTGGGAGTATTGTTTTTTGTATTATGAAATTAAAATACAATTTAACCAAGTTCTTACTAAAATTAGTGTGTGGCCCTATAGGAATATTTTTTAGTGGAATAAAGAAAGATATCATAAATCCCAGGTTTAAAATCTATCAACATGTCCAAGAATCCATAAAATATAAGTTAATTGAACAAAAAAAAACAACCTCCTTTCTATGATCACTATTTAATATAATCCTTTTATCTTTCTATATAACAAATTATGTTGCATACTCATGTCATAAACCAATATGCTAAAATATAATTCATTGAATATAATAAAATGAACATATTGATCAAATGATTATCTCTATTTACATAGTTAAATAGTTCCATTCATATCAAAGGTCCTGAGATATATACTACCATTAACCTATAAGGGACTAATCCTTTAATTAATTATTCATTAGTTTTATATCATTCATTAAACACCGAATGTATCCTACATCTACATAAGTATATTTTATCATGTTATTCATCAATATATCTCAGTAAATATCTCATAATATAAATTTTTATTAATTTAAATCTATGGACCAATAAACACATTTAAATATAGTAATATCCAATGGTACAAATAACATGTGGAATGCCTAAATGTGTGTAAATTCTCATAACCTCTTCTGTTATAGACTACTAAATGGGAACATCTTGAGATAAAGTCTTTATATCTTATGATACCCCAAAATTTTATATCATATACCATTTATGTATAATCAAATGAAATTATAGAACCCTAGAAAATGAATTTACTAATATTATCACAACACTTCAAAGTTCTCATCATAGCAGGGAACTATTATAACAATTAAAGTTAATAGATACTCTATGTACATTGGCATATTAATTTTACAAATAATATAACTAATATTAGGACAAGATATCCATAATTTTCAGTACTCTTAATATATTTTTGATTAAATGTAAAAATTAGTTGGTTCTCAGTCACCAACTCTAATAGTCTCCCACATTGAATAAATCTAACTACTTACGAAATTCAGTGAGTTATCTCTTTAATTATATTCATATTTTTATAGAGATATTTATTTAGTTAATGGTTTAGCCTATTTGATTCCATGGAAACTATTCTCAATGTAACCACACCCCCTTGATTAATATTCTTCAAGAAGTGGTACTTGTGATTTGTATGATTTATCTATTTATATGATATTGGCTCCTTCGTGATTCCCACTACAGTAGTATTATCACAATATAATATGATAGAATATTTACACCAAATCATAAAATCAATCTACTGAATGAGGTTTTGTATCCAAAATACTTCTTTATATGTATTAGATGATTCAATATACTTTGACTCAAAATTATAATCAATGATCACTGGATTCTTTGAACTATTCAAACTCACAGGTCCTCCATCAAGGGTGAAGACATATTTTGTGTGAAAATTGAGATCATCCAGATCTATATGGATACTGACATCTATATATACCCTGATTTTTATCTCTTAATCACTTCTATAAACAAGTAACACATCCTTAACACACATTAGATAATTTATGATAACCTTGAATGCTATCTAATGGTGGTCTCATCATTCGACCTACCATTCTAAAGTTGTAGGAAACATTATGTATGGAATACATCAGGAAATATTTGAATGATCTTTTCATTAACGTGTATGGTATATTAGAAAAACATTTTCTCTCATATTGTGTCTACTAACACATTTTATTAAATTTATTTATGCCCAGTGATACTAGAAACAATCCCCTTATTGAATTTTAAATATTTAATCTCTTCCATACTTTTTCTACATTAGTATATTAAATTTAGTAGAATTATAGATCTATAATGAATGATCTTGATCCCAATAAAATAGGTTGATTAACTAATTTCCTCCACATATAACCACATATTAGACCACATCTTAATAGATTACAATATTGGTTTCTCATTTGATATTTTTAATATGACATCGATATATTCTAATAGGAAAATGACTACACTCCCACAAAACAACTTATAGAAGCTAGGGTCAC
Source organism: Viscum album (assembly GCA_963277665.1). Taxonomy (NCBI): domain Eukaryota; kingdom Viridiplantae; phylum Streptophyta; class Magnoliopsida; order Santalales; family Viscaceae; genus Viscum; species Viscum album. The sequence goes on from OY728141.1 coordinate 233,896,862, forward strand.
ATTCATTATTTTGGAAACCAAATTCCATATGGATCTATAAAATTGAATGTTCATTTATATGGATTATTTCTAGAATCTATAAATATATATTTTTATCTTTTAAACATTATTGTCATTAGGTGGATGTAAAGACCATTATGGTTATTTCATGTATATATCTTCCAGAAGGTTTACTTTAAGAAAAACTATTTTTAAAACAAACCACTAAATATAATATTCCTGATTATATGTAATTTAAAGAATATTTTTTATATATTTTTTCTTAGAAAATAATGGATCAGTTTCCTCATAGTCCAGGATTTGATGTTTATTAAACACTTTATCTACTTTTCAAGGTTTGATAGTACTAAATTTACATTTCATGCCCACTTTCTTCTTGAATTCGAGTTTCTAACCAAAAACATTTTAATCTATTTGAGGATTTACTATAACCCTAAATTAGTTTATGTATATGGAATATATTTCATAATTCATGGATTCTTACCTTCTAGAATCATTCGGGCTACTTACTACCTCTATGTTGGGAAGAAGTTCATAATAACTAATTCATAATAAATCACTATCCAAAGTGAATAGAAATAATATATTTCTCACATTCACTATCCTCTCTACTTCTCATAAATAATACTTTTTTAATTTAGATAATCTTCTTCCATTGGGTTTGGTGGATTATTTTCCTGTGCCAACTTATGTGTATCTTGAGAATAAACATCCTTAAAGTCAATATTTATCCCACTATCTATTATTGATATGAACTTCCTCTCAAGGAACATTGAAATATATTAAACTATTAACTTTTTTAGGATTCATATATATAATATCTCATTTTTTTCATAAGATATCCTATAAATATCCACTTCATGTCTTTAGGATTTTGTTTGTTGCTAGTGGTATCCTTAACAAACACTCTTGAACCCTATACATGAGAATGTGACAAAACATGTTTTATTACACTACCAAAATAAAATGAAATCCCATTTTCTACCTCAAATGAAATATGATTTAATGCGTAATTGTCAATCCATAATGAATAACCCAAAATGATAGTGAATGTTCTACATGACTCACAATTGACCTTACTGTGTCCAAAAAGGTGTGATTTATACTTTTTCTAACATAGATCTACTATGGAGTATAAGGATATGTGAGTTATTATAGAAATCAAAACATATTTAGATAAATGATGAACACATTGTTAAGATCTTATCTATTTCAATCTAATAGAATTATATTTATTTTATTGCCAATATGATTCTCTACTTCAGACTTGAACTCCATAAATTTCTTAAAGTATTATGATTTATTCCTCATTATGTATACATATCCATATAAAACCATTTCATGATTAAAATTTATGAATTACAATTATCCCTCTCTAGTTTTAACTAGAAATTCTTGTACACATCTATGTATTTTAATTATTGAAGCTTGGTGAACCTTTTACCCTTACCTCTAAAAGAGGGGTGTGATCAACATAACTTATAAATAGGTTTGAAATCTATAAAGTGGTTTTATATATCAAAATAATATAAATAAATATCTCGATAAATGTTTCCCATTTCTTTATGTTACATGACCAAATTATGTATTCCACATACGGGTGGGAAAGGTTTCATGTGAAATTTATTTGATATTGATTTCTAACATTTTCTTTTCTTATTATTGTCTTTAAAGACCAATATTAAGGTATTACATACCATAATCATGATATATTTATAAAATTAGTGGACTTTATTCTCAAACATGAATAAAAATACTTGCAGGTAGAGTCTAGATACATTTATAATGATATGGTAACACTAGGCATCTAATAACAATTCCTCATGTCAAAAATTAATCCCACCAGAAAAGTAATGTGAAAGTTTCTAATTGTCAAGGAATATAGTCTTGATATATTTGTATATCATTGATCCACCTCACCTCTAAAAACATTCATTAATCTAATTGGTTTATATATTATTATAATAATTAAATAAACAAAAACCTTATCTAATTACAAAATAATAGATGTATAAAGGTTATATTTTGATAATAAATGTAGAATTTTTTTTATATATAATTACATATGTACACTTCCAATTTTAATTTCCCTTATTTCCACATGAAAAAACTTATTCATATTTTTCCTTATCACAGATATTGATCATTATCCACTTATTCGGGTGTTGTGTATATGCATTATACATGGAGCGAGTCTTTGTCCCCTTTAACTCTATCTTCCAATTGTTAACCATAGACTCTAGGTTTTTCAGGATTCATGTCCCTATCTTCATAGTGAATCTATGTAAGGATTAATAAGAGAATCATATCAATATTTTTTACATTAAAATTATTCCAAATATTGAAATTATTAAAGGGATTGAATCTAGTATGATATCCATTCACAATCTATCAGGAAGCATAAAACCTATAATCTATTGTCACTAAATGTATCCAATAATCTTAAATATATGAGGACCAACTAGTGAAACTACTATAATATTTTTTATAAATATTTAATGTATTATATAATACCACTCTTTCATATAATTCTATTGATAAAGATCGCATAGGTAAAGAAGAATAGTGTATTTATCTATGATATTTGGAAGATTCTAGAATTCAATAGACATGGATGATATTATAATGAATTTGATATATAGTGCATCAGGATTGTTTCTCAGGAAGAAAGAAATCAATTCCTCAATAATATCTTTATAAGGAACTTCAATATAAAAGCACCCTAATAGATAATACTTCCAGTTTTGGAATAGTAAACTGTGTTTGAGCGAGAAACACTCTTGGAAATCACAATAGATGAGGTGATTATCTTCCATTAGAGTGGATCATAGAGATATGTCAAGGTCTCCAAACATTCAATTTACTGTAACAAGATAAGTTATGTTTTAGTCTTATTCCAAGACTAATAAAATATGTGATACATTATAGTTTAAATATATTATATATCTACATGTATTTTATCATGTCCCAATAATTTCCACAATTATACTCAGAATATCACATCTCATGGATATCAGAGTATAAAAAATCAATATTTACCCCATAATAATATAGACATAGATTTGAAAAATTATCCAATAGAATTTAGGTAGGATTTATTTCTAATTTCATTAACTTGAACCACCTTGATCAATTGAGTGAAATCCAACATATTTATATATTGGACCTGGATTTTCTCAGCCCTTTCATCCATGTTTCATTATGTCCTTTGAAGTTAAACCTTTGTATGATCATTTATTTCCAGAGAGGTATGTATACTTTTAAATAATTTCTAAATCATTTTTTAAAACCTCATTAAAATTTGTAAGGAACTATGTAAGGGTTCATGAGTGTCTAGGGAAAGTTCAAAGCCCGAGTATGTAGTTCTAAAAGAAAATTTTTGAGGCGGATGGTTGGAACATGGTTAGTAGTAACTATGTGGATCAACCATTCAAATCCATAATAATGTTAAAAATTATTTTAAATATATGAGGGAGCCAACATGGCTATGAAATACCTAAAATAAATTATAGGATTATTGAGATTGGTTGGCACATGGTTTGTTTAACTGTGAACCCAACCATGAGAAGGGGTGGTGGGTTTCTATAGTAAGTGAACATGGGCTGGACACTATTTTTCAAACCATGTGCCTAGATCTGATAGGTGGAATTCCACTTATTGAGTAGTTGCACCAAATTTGGATAAATATTCAATCAAACTGTACACCCTTTAAATGTGATAAAATTAACTTTCCCTCATGGGTATTCATCCTTACTAGAACATTTTCTCTCTCTCATTGATGCATAATAGATTTTCCAGTCATGGGAGAACCCCCTTTACCCAAAATCTTTTCATTTAAGCTCCTACCTCATAAAATATTTGATTAATGAACCATTTATTACATTGGATAGATAAATGTAAAACTACGAGTACTCTTACTTCTTTTCTTAGTTTTCCTCAAAATTTGGAATGTAAATTCCATGAAAGCTAATATACACTATATTTAAGGTGTTTGTCTATTTCATCCATTTTTCCCATTCCATCCCAAATTAAAGGTTGATACTAGAAGAAGAGTCTTGTACCCATATATTTTAGGTGTCTTTAACATTTTTTTCTAAAATATTAGTTGTTTATATATTGTCATCATTGTTCCACACACATGAACTTAAGAGAATATCTCTTAAATTATGAAACAATAGAAATTGAATGACTGGATGTGAAATTTGACATGTTATAAGACATTGATAACCTGTTGGAGGATGAAAACCTCAACCCAAACCCTCCACTTGGGTAGGTTCGACTATATGACTTAATAACTTATGTTTCCCTTATAATCAAAACACCAATAAGGTAAGTTTTTCATGAAATTATCCAATGAAATGTTATAAATTATGTTAATAAAATGAGATATGGTATTGATGTACCAAATACCACTTGAGTACACATAAAGGAGTTAAATATGAGGTTTATGGTATAACCATGTAACATAACCCTTTATAAACAATTTAGTGTCATACAGATTACCCATTCAACCATTTATTACACCTCCATATTATAACATAAATGATTAATCGAATTGATAATGGACATGGACATGAACATGGAAGAAGAGTACATTTAGTTTTTTTAATCTTAATGGACACATAATTCCTTGTGTCTTATTTATAATAAATATATATAATCTTATATATTACCTTATCCTATTTAATAAAAATGATGTTTTATATTACTTACTCATAGTTATAGGACATGATGTTTCCATAGAGAATTTATATAATTAAAGGATATTGTGTTCGTCAACTCTTGTTCAAAAATTATGGAAATGAAACTAATTATTGATTATTTGAATTAGTGGTCATGATTCTTCTTATTAATTACTTGTAAAATAACTGCTGAGGGATAATCTAGAATAGTCTGAAGCTGGTTGCATTGTAAAGGGTTACCATGGGTAAATTGAGCCAACTTGGGGTTTTTTTAGATCATTTATTACCTTTTTATTATTACATTCACAATTTTTAATTACATAATTATAGACTTCATTTTTTATAATCTATATTGGTGGTGGCCATATTATTTCTATTCAAACCATGATCGGGCTACCGATTTTTACCCTGATTGATTTCATTGGTATAGGTTGGCAAAAAAGGAAAGAGACCTATTATGGACGCTAAAAATTCTATACTAGGATGGATTGTGGGAGTAGAGGACCATGCTTCCACTAACAATTTTGTTGGATTTTGATTTTATTATTTTTGTATATTTTTATATAATATACTATTATTGTATGCTTCCATGTTACCTTAACTGCAATTTCATATAGAATCATGGAATTATTTTCCATATAGTATATGGTCTTATTTATCTTAGTTACTTTTTTATGGATGAATGCATCCATTTTTTCTATTATTACATTGATTCTATTTATTTATATCTATATTTTACCACTGAAATACACTTTGATGAAGTGGGAATAGTCCCCCCCACTAAACCATCATAATCTCTTGATGCTAATCTCTAGTCTCTATTATATAGGGTGGTGAACTTGTGGCATTGTGAAAAAATAGGATATGTTAATTATGTGAAATCTAGGTTTTGGATGTTACAATTGGTATCAAATATTATTTATATTTTTTAATATTGTTTTTTGGTTGGTATATATGAAATTATGAATGTTTTGGAATTTGGTAATAAGAATGTACCCAAGAGTTTCTAACCCACAAACATGAAAAAATCCATGCCGCCTATGTTGGTAATTATTATTTTAGTTATTTCTTATGATATTTTTTTATTGATTTTAACAATGGGTGATCACTATGGATTGTGGTGATTGTTGTAAATATGTATTTTACCCTTGTCCTAATAGGAATGAGATTTATTTCTTCGTGCATCGTTATATGCACTTGAGGATTTATATGCCATTCATATGGCATACCACATGATTACATAATGCATGCATTACTTACAATAAGTTATAGTGCCTTGACTATTATACCTATTATATGAATAAGTTTTATTCCAAATGAATGAGATATAAAAATTGGTTAATTAAAGTGTATTTATAATCCTAAATTGTATTTTACCACATATCTTAATGGTAGAACCATAACTAACTAGTTATGGTATGTTTCAGCCATGGACCCTTGGTTGCATGAGATTAAACATTAGTGGATGAACTTTAACGGATGCCAATTGAAATTTTTAATGTGTACATACCATTATAAATTATGAAAGGTGATCCATATAATAAAACAATTATAATAAGTTAGTCATAGTTATATGAAATTCTAACTGCAACTTAAAAATCTTATAAATTTAGAACATGATAATGAAAAAGACCTATAACCAAACCAATATATATATATACACACACACACACACACTAAATTGTAATTATTAAATGATATGGTTTCCATTAAATTGGATTTCCAATTGAAACTTAAAGACTATTTTCCTCTATAAAATTTAATTTACACTTCAAATATTGGATCCTTAGTTATAATATATGACAATTTAACCTAGAGGAGACCACTATAGTTGGGGGGTGGGAGTGTCACTTGTGATCCTTAAGGATTTTCAATGTATCTAGACCTATCATTTGGAGTAGTAAAGGTGTTGAATTTTATATGGGAATTATTGTACCTAAAATATTCCTTTTCATGATATGTTCATGTTATCAAAACTTTTCTTGATGCATGTGTTTGGAATTGTATATATATAATACATCATGATAGACTTAGGTCGAACACTATGAAGGTATAGAGGACCATGATATAGAGGTTGTGGGACCTACACTACTAATATTACCTCCTATAATGTCACATATATAACCTACTGTTATACCTAATCTAGGCATTGGTTGTTTATTTAAAGAGGGGTTAATATGTCTTGTGTAGACCATATAAGGAGCCATGCGACATCCCCTACAATGAAAAAGTTGATTCGAGATTTTTTTAATAGAATCTACTTATGCTCCCCTGGGATAGTGTCCCCTATTTTGTTGAGTTATTGTTAGAGTTCACCTTATATATCTTCAAGCATATGGAGGTTCCTCTTATGAGGATAGTCAATATGGAAGTTTATTTTCATTATGGATCCACAATGTGCTGGTAGGATGTCCTGAATTAGGATGTTCAACATTTACAGATGACCTAGAGGGATTTTTTGTCTAGTTTTATGATTATATATTTATAGAGACATTTGGTTGGGAAATATCTTGGGAATATATGCATTTTTATTAGGGTTATCTATCTATTATAGACCATTTATCTTGATATATGTAGTTGTATTGTTTCTCTCAAAACCTTCCTAGAATTGAGATGACTAGATAAAGGCTATTCAAGTAGAGGAATAGGTTGGTCATATATTCTTATGTGGTTTAATTTACATTAATCTCTGAAATAGTGAACCATATTCTCATCTTCGAGCATTTCCTGAGAGAAGTTGTGGATGTGGGATATTATAGTTTAGTGCTGAGATAGAAAAGGAGTTCATCTAGTCATAGAAAGCCTCATTTTGAGAATTATCCTAGGAAAAAAAGTAGTAATAGTGTAGTTTCTTATAGCTAGGTCATATGTCAATATTATGGGATTCCAGGACACAAAAATCCAAATTATAGAAAGGATATAGTGGAATATCATGATTTTGGTAGAATGGGTTATCATTAGTGGGTTTTTAAGACCAGTCCACAAGTGGATATTGAGAAATAATCTACACTAGATCTAGGTTCAAAATATGGATCATTAGATCCCTGACTCTAAGGGTTATAGAGTAAAATAGTCCATTCATGATAAATAGTTATTCTAGGTTTTCGTGGAAGACTTCAAATATGAATCGCTAGCTGAGTCGACATTCTTTGGGTAGTTAGGTAGTAGCTTCGGGCTGGAAATCTAGCCATATATATGAAAATGTATCATATTCATGAGGTTTACATTGTGGGACCTTGTATATTATAATGTTAAATTTTAATGGTACGTAAATTTTAATCTACCATATTTTACATAGGTTCATCAATTGCTATTATATCCAATTCTATCATGGAATGTATTGGTATTGAAACATAGTATTTTTATCGAGTGATGAGTCACGAAACTCTATTGGGAGTTTGGAAAGATTATGTAAGCTAGTTTTTGGAATTCCCCATTAATATTGGATGTGATCATTTTCTATGGACCCTTTTTATCCATGAGATATCAACTTCGATATCATGATCTAAATGGATTTGGTGGTTCCTAATAATGCTCATTTAAAATTTTATCATAGGAGGGTATCTTTTATATACCATGAGGGTGATAGGTATATTTATAGTGGAGAAATATATTCCAAATCTGTTTGACATGCACCTTAGAATCATTGGATGGGTAGTGTGTCAGCCTATATCTCAAACCTTTTTATGATTCATCTGATATTAAGTCGGAAAAAATTGTCTCCTATAGTGGGTTTTTTTGGTATGTTTTCCCTAATGAATTTTCTAGGATACCTCTTGAAAGATAGGTAGATTTTAAAATTGATATAACACCATGAGTCAAACCAAATTATATTCATCCTTATTGGGTAGATCCTACTAAGCTTCAAAGACTCAAAAGATAGAAATTTAATTTGTAATCAAATGGGTTTATCCAACCTAGTAAATATTTTTAGGTTTTACCATTATATGACTCTAAGATAGAGGATGGAATACCTATTCATTTGAAAGATTATCAATGGTTTAATGTACTTATGGTTATGAATCCGAATGCACTTCCTTATATAATTGATATTTTTAATCATCAACATGGAGACCGGGTCTTCTCAAAGATTTTCTTGATATCAAGCTATCATTTTTTGTGAGTAAGGAATTTAGATATAATGTTTAATTCTTTATGAAGAAGTTAATGGATATTTTTTTATGATACATCTTGAGATTTAGGAGTTTCATGAGAAGCTTGTTCTTATAGTCTTGGATGTGACCTCATTAGTTCTTTATTGTGTGAAAAAAAGACAACAAATATATTTCAAAGGTTTAGTCTTAATGAATAGTGTTTTATGTGAGGAATAACCACCCCATTGGGACATTGATGGGGATGAGATCTTATGCATTCATGGGAATGTGTATTTTTTAGAATACACATAAGAGGATTTCATATAAGGATATCATGATTATAAATGGGTCGTATATCCTAGTATGATGAATATGTACCATAATTTATGCCACCCATATTGGAGGGTGAGTTTGAAATGAGAGATTATAGGATTTATTACTTGTTATTCCACCTATCATCACGTGAAGTAGGATCACCAGGGACCTATAATGAGTTTATCATCATTACCCATTCATGAGTGTAAATGGGATGAATTCACCATGGATTTTAAGATGGTATTAGTAAGATCCCATCAAGGAAATGAGAAATTATGGCTGATCATTGATATATTTAATATTTTATCCCACAAATTTCTTTTAAGGGTGATCTTTATAGTGGATGAGCTACGAAGGCTATATTTCATAGAGATCATACTACTTTATAGAGTTTGATGTCAAATATTCTTGGACAATAATTCTAATTTTAGATCACATTATTTTAGGAGTTTGGGAAGGGTCATGGTTCATAGGGGATTATGAGAACAACATACCAACCTCACATCGATGAATAGTCCAAGAATACTATACCGTTGTTAGAGGACATGCTTATGGCATGTGTCTTGATTTTGTACATTATTGGGAGAAAAATATATATCTTTTCTGTTATTCTATAATAATATCTTCTATAGAACTATAAAGATGGATCCTTTTGAGTCTTTATATGGTATAAGTCATAATTCAATTATCATCGATCACCTCAAAAGTTCAAGGTTGTAGATTGAACCTTCTATAATATTTCAACTATACTAGGGTGTCGACGATTTAAGAGACAAGGTGAGATTTAACCTTGGGTTTTCAGTCCTTTTTAGGTTTTATAGAGGCTCATAATAGTGGATTAATTGATAGAAACACCTCAATTATACAGGTATATATATGACACTTTTCACATTTCTTAGTTATTCTGTTATCAATCTAACCAATCTCATGTCCTTCAGCCTGATAAGGTACTATTAGAAGTTGATACTTCTTTTGAGGAGTACCTAGAACATATATTTTATTATAGTATGAAGGTTAAATATAAAAAGATGGTTCCTTTAGTTCATGTGATATGGTGTCACAACCATGTACAGAACTAGAAAAAATAGTAAGAGGTTGATTTACACGATCCTTGTCTGGAGTTATTCTCATACGATGTTAAGACACCCTTAAAAGGGAAAGTAAAGGACAAGTAGTTTTAAATATGGGATATTTAATGATACATGACTTCTATATAGGTATGGATCCTTTTAAATTATATCTAAATATTTTTTTCTATCTTCATGATAATTACTACGGAACTATGAAATGGTTTGACACGATTCAACGATTTGTTTGAGCTTAAGGCTATAATTTTGGGAAAAAAATTTTGAGCAGCATGAAGAGCACACAGTTAGTAGTAACTCCATGGTTGAATCATGAGGCATAAAAATATAGTTACATGGTTAGTTTAACTATATGTGTAATGCCTCATTGATATGAAAACCCCAAAAAAATAATTTTAGTTATGTTTTGCATGGTTGGGGCACAGTTTGATTAATTGTGAACCTAACCATGAAAAGGGGTAGAGACTTCGGACAATAAGAATATACATGTGGGGAATGGTCTTTCAAATCATGTTCCTAACTATGCGAGGGGGGTGTTCCCATTAGATAGAAGTGGTACAAGGTTGGAACACTATTTTCCCAACTCTAGGGCCAAATACATATCCCTAAATAATGTCATGAAAATACCTTTTTCCCTTGTGTCTTCAACCTTGCTTTCTTCTTTATACTCTCCCATTAATCTAAAACACCTCCTCGAGTAATGGGAGCACCACCTTCTCCCTCAATATAAGATTCATGCCTCCTCCCATAGAATACATACAATTCTAGATATTATTGTTATGTTGGATAAATAATGAGAAGACTATAAGACCTCTTGCTTATTTTCTTATCTTTCCTCATGGATAGTAATGGAATTTAAAAATTAGGTATCGTTCTATATTTTTTTTTAAATCCTCGAACCATAACTATCGAGTTCAGAACATTTTTTTTTATTTTTTTAATAAAATACAAAATAAATAAATAGTTCATTTTACATACTTGGACCTTTTCTGATCTAGGTTTTGGTGAGTTATACATGTACATTACAAATTAATAAACATGTAAAATTTTTTTTTAAAAAAATTCTATGTCTGCATTACCTCCTCATATGAAATACAAACCATAAATAAATTATACTAAACATATGAAAAATAAATTTTCAACATAGAGTTGGCTTTTAATAATCTTAGTAAGGGGTTTTGAAACATATTAAAATACATTTACTTGAAAAATATAATTTTCATTGGAAACAATTAATCAAACAAATGGTTTTATTAAAAACAATATTTCGAAAATGGTTTTAATTTTTTTTCTAAATATCCTTAAATAGTTTATACTTTTAGAAAAACCAAATAATTTCAAAATAGTAACTCTTTTGAAATACATATTTGGATATATCCATTTTGAAAATAATAAAATTGATGGATTAATCAGGAAACTCACATGGGATTATGAAAATATATTATGGAACTCAGCCATATCAAATGTGGTATAGTGCCCCCTTGAGTTCAGGATTTTACTCCTCATACCATATCATATCATTTTATACTCTAGATCCAAATTAAATAAATCATTTTAACGGTCATATCTTTCTCAATCATAACAAAAAAACATTTTAAAACCATACATAAATTATTTCTTTGGACAAAAATATTTTTCCCATTTTATTTACATTGAATAATAATATTTTAAAAAATTTATAAAAATAAAATGGAAAAATCTATACATCTAAATAATGTCTCTTTTATAAAATACATAAATATAACATCTTAATAAATAAAATTAATACTTGAATTAAATTACATGGAATGTAAATAAAATCTTAGATGATAGACCTATGTAATGTTATAAATGAAATTCATAATAATATAAGAAAATTTCACATATAAAATGACAAATTATATAATTCAAATTAATGGTCTTTATAAAATGATATAATATATATAATATAATAACATTTTCTCATTTTATTTTTAATAGAAACAATTTAATGATAAAAATCAAAAAATAATGTTTTGTAATTGTATTGAGACAAAAATTTAAAATCATAAATAACTATTTATATCATTATACACCACAAAATTATACATATATATAATTAAATAAATATATATATATATAGAAATTTAAAACTAATTGGATTTAATAGAAGGGTTATAATTCAACTTAAAATTTGAAAAAAATACAGACTTGAAAAAAATTATTAAATACTTTCATCCATTTTATTATGTTTTTTAAAAGTATATAATTATATATATATATAAATACACATGAATTTTAAAAACAAATAAAAACCTATAAAATAAATCCGAACAAAAAAATAAAATGTAAATAAATAATTAATATATTACTAGAAGTGGATAAATCCAAATATTTTAAGAATATGGACACCAAGATAAAGAAATGGAATGAATTTGGGGTCGATGAGTTTAGTTCTTTTGGGTGTGTAGAATGAGAGTCACAAATATATATATATATATAATAAGATTTTTTGTTAAATTATATCAATCATTCCCAGATAAAAGAAGTAGGAAGATAATGTATTTGGAAAACAAGTGTATGAGTGTTTGTTTATTATATGTCCATGTGATCATTCCACTTGGATTGATGTTGAATATATATATATATATATATATATATATATTACATTTTTAGCTTGTAGTGGAATTCGAGACAAGAATAGTTGTTTTATTCTAGGTTAGGTTCATACATAATTTTATATAATTCATTGACGAAAATATTATAGGTATATTATATATTTATATTATTATTTTTACTTTATAGGTGTTAGTAAACATCAATAACCGGGCCTCCCAGTTTTGACCTCACAACACACAATGTGAGTCACCAATCCCTTTCTATATATATATATATATATCAAGTTTCCTACATTTTATTAGCTTTAGTGTTTAACATTCATACGCTATTTTATATTTATTTTAACATTTTTAAACACTTCTTGTTCGGTTTTATTCATTTTGTAAACATTTTTAGAATTTTTAAACATTTTTGTGATTTTTATCAATTGAAATCCCATTTTTAAAACATATATATGAAATCCATTTTTTATAGTCATATAAGTATGTATATTTATATATTCAAAATTTTATATTAGAAAAACATAATATAATTTCATATATTTATAAAATATATTATCAAAAAATAATAATAATATTTACATTTAAGAAATATTTTTTACCGTTTATTATCATTATTATCAATAAAAAATTAACAAAATTCTAATATTCATATTTATAAGAAAATATTTCAGATTATATTTATTTGAATATATCTTTAAAACTTTAATTATAATTAGTATTAGATATATTAAATTATATATATATATATATTTCATATTGTTATAATCTGAATTTCCAAAGAAATTTAGTTACTCAAAACTTATATTTTTATAAAAATAGTAAAATAAATATTAAATTAACAACATTTTTCTATATCTTAGAATATCATGTTTAAAAAATAAAATCATATTCCATGAAATTAATAATTTATGATTTTAAATTAAAGTATAATTGATATATAGTATCTTCATATTAAATAATTTAATTTTATTTTTAAAACACATTGTTTATTATAAAACAATTAATCTATTACACACTAATTAAATTTTTTTAGATGTTACATTATTCCCCACATAAATCTATTGTGCTCTCGTATTTCATTATTCAGACTTAAGAAAAAATTCTAAATTTTATTCTTCACAATTAAGTAAAAATTAGAACTATTAAACTCTTATAGTATTCCATTTAGATTTTAACATATAATTGCCAATGTTATCTAGACAGTTTCTCTGATACCCATTGTAAAACCCCAAACCCGCGCTTTATATTTCATCATAAAAAAATTATGTGTATTTTTATAAAAAATACAATGAAAAATACATAGATCATTATACATCCAAGGACACATTCAGGTCTAGGTATTTTATAATTAAACATATAGATTAAAAATAAATAAATCTGTATAAAAAAATTTCATCATGTGTGCTGCTCCCTAAATAAAATATACACCACAAAGAAATAATACTAAACTTGTGAAAAATAAAATTTAAACATAGGGTGAGCATTTAATTTTAGCAATAAGGGATTTTAAAACATATTAAAATTCTTTTCCTTGAAAACTTGAATTTTTTTTCGAAGCATTTAATTAAATAAATCATTTCATTGAAAACAATATTGTGAAAATGGTTTTCAATCAATTTATATATCCATAAATAGTGTATATTATTTTGAAAACCATATATTTTCAAAATAATATGTTTTTCCAAATACTCGTTTGGATTTATCTATTTTAAAAATAATAAATTTTATGGATTAATAATGATTCTCTACCTGCCATATGAAAAACATAAGTCCACTTTGTCATATAACAAGTGGGATTGTATCCCCTTGAGGTCATGACTTTACTACTCATACCATAAAATGTCATTCAATACATTAGTTCCAAATTCAATAAATGATTTTAATTTTCATTTCTTTCTCACTCATAACCCAAAAATATTTCAAAATTGTACATAAATGATTTACTTGGAAGAAAATATTCTTTAAATAGATCAATTATATTTTTACTAAATTATAAAAAAAATAAGAGAAATCCACATGTGTAGAGAATTTCTCTTGTATAAAAGACATAAATATAACAAATTAACAAATTAAATTGAATCTTGAATTAATGTACATGGAATATCAACAATATCTTAAATGATGGCCATATCTAATGTTATGAATAAAATTCATGGAAATATAAAAAGAAGTCAAACATAAAATGGTGAATTTTATTATTCAAATGAATGGTGAACATAAAATGATATCGTATACATAAAATAATAACATTCATCATTTTTTAAAAGAAACAATTTAATGATCACAATAAAAAAACAAAACAAAATTACATTATTGTTTTGATAGAACTTAAATAAAATCATAAAATAACTCTTTATATCATTAATGATCTATAATATATGTATACATATATATATAAGATAATATGTATAAATACACACACACACACAGACACACACACACACACTCACACACACATATAGATATATTTGAAAAATATTGGATTTCATGGAAGAGTTATAATTAAAATTAAAATTTGAAAACAAAATATAGAGCTGATAAATATTATTAAACACTAACATCCATTTTATTATTGAATTTGAAAGTATATACATATAGATATATACATTTATATAAAATTTAAAATTAAATACAACCATTAAAAATAAATTCAAACATAAAAATAAAATTTAAATATATAATTAATCCTCACCTAAAATGGAAAAATAAAAAGACTGGTGGCATCTGGATACCATGAATGTGAAATGGAATGTATTTGAGAAGGATGAGTTTTGTTATTTTGGGTGTGCAGAATGAGGGTCAAAAATATATATACATATATAAAAAGATTTTATGTCAAAATACATTAATCATTTTCAGATAAAAACAATGTGAATACATTGTATTTATAAAGAAAGAATATAGGGCTTTGTTTATTTTATGTCTAGGTGTTCAATTAATTTGGTTTGATGTTGAATATATATATTACATATGTAGATTGCAGTGGACTCAGAGAGAAAAATGAATGGTGTTTCATGGGTTAGGTTCACACATATTTTTATATAATTAATTGAATCACTTAATATATGTATATTATATATTTATAATATTATTCTTACATTATAGGTGTTAGAAAACTTCAACAATGGGGGCTCCCACTTTTTAATTCATAACACACAATGTGAGTCAGCTATTCCTTTATATATATATATATTTAAATATATACCACTTTGTCTCCCTTTTATTGGTTTTATCATTTGACAATATTTTCCGTCTTTTTATATTTATTTTAACATTTTAAAAGCAACATGTCCCTTTTTTTAAAACATTTAGTCATTTTTAAATGTTTTATCATTTATCATCAAATTTTTTTTAAACATATATATGAAATATATTTTTATTTAATATAATTATAGTAATTTACAATTTAAAAATATTATAAAACAAAAACATAATATAATTTCATTTATTTATAAAATATATTATATTCAAAAATTAATAATAATTTCCATTAAAATGTATTATTTACCATTAATTAGTATTATTAGTATTAATATAAATAAAATATTAAAAAAAGTTATAATTGTCCGGATTATAAAAAAGGTAGATTTTATTTATTTTAGAATAATGGTAAAATTTTGATTATAGTTAGCATCATACATTTGAAATTCAATATATTTAAATATATATCATTGTGTGTGTGTGTAAATTTTATAATTTATTCATTGTCATTTTGAGACAAATATAGTTATTAAAATATTATATTTATATGAAAAATTAAATAAATATAAAACTTACATAAATTGGTTATATGTTAGAATATTAATTTGAGTAAAAAACTGATCCTATTTAATGAAATTAATATTATAATCTTTAGAATGAAATTATAATTTATAAATAGAAATATTATTTAAAATAGTGTTCATAAATTAACAAATCTAGTATATTATTATATAACTCATATATTACAATTTTTTAATATTTTAAAATGTTTAGGATGTTAAATATTTCAATTTATTTGTTTATTTATTTGATTACTCTCATTCAATCTTGAATTGAGGGTTGGAACTAGATGAGGAGTATTTTATCCATCTAAGGTATGTGGTATATACTTTTTACAAAAATGTTCATGTGTTTACATATTGTCACAGTTCTTCCACAAACTAGAACTTTTGAGCATTGATCTTAAATTATGAAATAAAATAAATTTAAAACCTTGACCTTAAATTAGACATGTTATGAAACATTGATAACCAATTGGTGGTTGAAAACCTCTACCCAAACTATCTCATTGTGTAGGATTGACTATATTCATTAATGAATCATGTTTCACTTATGACCAAAACACCTCTATGGTCAGTTTGCCTTGGCATTAGATAATGAAATGTTATAAATTATATTAATTAAATGTGATTTGGTATGAAACTATCGATAAAGCACTTGATAATATGTTAATGAATTTAATATATTATGGATGGTAATATAATGGAACATAATACTTGATAAACAATTCAGTAGAAAGTAAATTACACTTTTCCCCTTTTATTACATTTAAATCATATGTATTTAATGAGGTACTGAATTGACAGTGTGAATGGAAATTAATATTTACATTGATTAATTTTAATTCATGAAAGTGTTCTATAATGAACATGAAATTATATGTTTCTTATTTACAATAAATGTGCATGACATTCTATATTACTTTATCCTTGCAATTGGACATGACATTCCATATTAATTACTCATAATTAAAGCTCATGACACCATTTATTGCTCTTTTTAAAATTAGTGGACATGATTTTTACATATGGATTATGTATAATTAAGTGAATCTAAATTGATTAATTTTTATTCCTAAATTATAGACATTATAGTCCTTATATATTATTAAAGGACACAATTCTTAATATAGATTGATAAAAAATAAATGTTAAGAGATAATCTAGAATAGTCCAAAGAAGATAGTATCAGAAGAGTGTCATGTGGGGAACCTGAGCAGACATGGGGTTATTTTAGTTATTATATTAACCTTTTTATTATTATATAAAACATTTTCAATTATATATTTAGAGACTTGATAATTTATCAACACTATAGAGGATTGGCCTTGCACTCATGAAGCTATTGGAGATAACTTTTGTTCTTTTTATAAATTGGAACATCATGTGATGTTTACGTATGCTACCACTTTCCCAATTATTTTATATTTTGTAGAAACACTGAATTATTTGTTATATGGAATTGGGTATTATTTATTTGAGCTTCTTTTCTATAAATAAAAATTCATTATTCAAACTTTTACATTACTTTTTATGATTTATATCTATATTTCACCAATGAAATCCACTATAAAAAATAGTATAAAGTCTCTTCATCATAACACCATAACACCGCCCTACTAGTCATCACACTCTAGAATATGGGGTGGTTATATTGAGGTCATGTGGGTAACTAGGCTTGGTTACATATGAGTGAACCTAGTTTGAGACATTACAACTCTTAATTCTATTTTTTTTACATAAAACAAAAATAGTAGTTATTAATACCCAATAATTATAGGTATCCTGAAATTTTCCATATAAGCACTTCAAACTATGTTTATATTAATAGATCATTGAATATAATTATTTACTGACTTACTGTTTTCATAGATTTATTTTAATTATTATGAATAAATATTTCATTTTTATCTTTCACATTATTTTTAATTTAAATCGTGTATTAGAAAATTGACTAACTAGGTACTCACAAAATAATTTATGAAAATTATATTATTTTTATTCTATCTTTCATTATTATTAATATATTTATTTTAAGTGATCAAAACTAAAAATATGAAAAACCTAAATAAATAACCAGCCATTATAATGAAATTAAATAAATATATATGGCATGATGATTAGATTTTATAAAGGTCACTTTATCAAGAGGATGAAAAACTAACCACTAATGCTTGGATAAAAACACTTGGAATCAGTCTTGGTATAGTTTGCAACATACCCTCTTGTACCCAATATATCTCCTTGGTTTCTTTAACCTCTTAATAGGTTAAAATCATCCTTCTTTCTTTAGAGACCTATCCTTTAAATGCATTTTCTCAAACACAGGTGAGGGGAAATTTGGAATGGGGTTACATAAAAAAGTACATTAATGTAAAAGTGCTACATCATAATGTTGGGAAGGATGAATCACATTAAAAAATATTTCATTTCATTAAGCTTTTACCATATTATAAAATATATGAAGTAAATATTTAATTCAACAGAAACCCAACTCATACATTAGTTGGTCTAGAACATGATCATCCATGAATTCAATTAATATGCATGTAATAAACTAGCTTGCGTTTATTTCTATCCATTATTTTTAATGGTAAATGACATGAATTAATTAATTACCTCTGTAATCAGTTAATTAATAATGTTTTCTTAATTTTCAATCCAAAATGTCCTAGAGACACCCATATTCTACAATTTTTAATAAATTAAATAAATTAATATTAATAAAAATTAATAATGTGCAATGCATGTACTAGAGGAAACACAGTGCATACCTCTATGAACTATGCATTATCACATAAAATCCTTATGATATTCCATTTACTTAATTAACATGTAGAATAATGACAATTCATGGTATCACACGGTGTGTAGTCTCATTAGTCCAAACCTTATATTCTATGAAATTAAATTACTACATGACATGCCTTGAATATACATGGTGTGTAACACTGGAATTGTTTGTTTTGAACACTACTTGTACAATGATATCCCATATTTTTTCATTCATGAATAATTTGGAGACTAATCACATTATGAAATTAATTTTATAAATAATTTCAAAATTTATCATTATTTCATGTAATTAATTCATGAAGTGCACACCGGGATTGTCATGTACATCACTTATTGGGGAATGAGTTATATGTATTGTACATCTCAGCAAAAAATTTGTAATCTATTTTCTAGCCATACACATCACACACATTGGCACCTAATGTGTATTCCATGAGAAACGTTTTCAGTTGCAGGGTGTGTATGACAATTACATAGTGTAATATCATCTATTATGTGATGATTGGGCATTGGTAAATACATGATGTGTAATTCATGCATTCCATGCTTTTTTATCACAAGACTACCATGTTTCTGATGGGGTGGAATGAGTTTTGTTACACTATTTTAATGTCACTTACATGTCATGTAACCCATCAAACCGCATTCCATCATATCAATATAATATGTGGTATATAATGATATCATGAATTTTTATTTCACACTATGAGATATAATTTAAATTACTCATTCTAGTTTAGTGAACATGAATACATGAAATGTTCAATTTTCTTACACATGGTTTATTAGTGTTATCCAGCAAAAAGTTCTTACACCTCCATATGGTATTTTTTGTTTTTATTCATCATTTATTATTATATTATTTGTGATAAGAAGGTTAAAAATATAAATTATATATACATATAAATTCATTAACAAATTAAGATGGGAATGAAAAATTAGCATAAATTTTTTAAATCAACAACAATAATAAATAATTAAAAATTAATATGTAAACACACCAAAAACATTTGAGGGTTTCATGGTATAGAATAATAGGTTGGGACTATGTTCACAATGGGTTTTCAATGGGTTCCTTGGATATCAACTCACAATTTGATAAATATAAATACTAGAATTCTTGATACATGACCTTTTATATATAATTTATAATTAACTAAAATAAATAAGAATTTTATTTTCTAGAAACTATTTCATTAATGTTGGATAAATTGTTCTTTTCTGGTCAAATCATCATTGTGTCAAGGGATGGAAGTGTATAATCCCTCCAGTGGTATGCACAAGTGTTTAGAAAACATTAAAATATTGTAGATGGATCTTTATGTTTTAGATCCTAAGAATAATCACCATGATTTTAACATGTTGATTACAACTAATATTCCTTATATAGTGTAATGATTCAATATAGCTTCTCGAGGATTGAGAGGGACTATAAGGATTGAAGATCTCTTTTCTTGAGAGTGCTCTAGATAATGTTCTCTCTAGGGTTGAGAGAATTATTTATAGGTGTTTTTTGTGCCACCACTTCTTTGAAATTTAATGTTAGAAATGATATAATTAGGTTTATATAGCTTGGATAGATAATTATTTTCTATAAATAATCCCTTATTCAATTTATCAATACATAGTGGATATAAATTAGAATAATAATAAAATAATAATAATAACTATTATAATTCATTGTCATTATAGAAGCCCACAAAAATTTAAATATCATGTATCAAAATTAATTATATAAAATATATTTTTCTAAATAGACCAATTAATCGACCTGAAAATTATTTCCAGTTATTATCAAACCATGAGTGATTACTATTTATTTAAATTAATAAATATCAATGAATTATTTTTTCAAAAAATAAATAATATTATATTCACAAAAAAGAGAAATAAATATTTATTAAATAGTAATAACATGTATATATTGACTAGTGGATTAATATATGAAATAAAGATAACCAAGATAATTTTTATTTCTTACACATTTAGAATGATATTTATGAAAATCTAAAATTCAATTTGAATTCAACTGATGTTCAGAAATATTTTTTGACGCTCTAGGAAACTTTATTTTCAGAATTATGCTTATTAGCCTAATGTCCAGGGACTATATCTAGTTTCACATTAAGATACCCTTAGAGACATATTGAAATGTCTAGATATTAAAAACCTTATATGAATTCTCTTGGTGTAATGAAATACCATTTTCTTCAAATAACATTTATCAAGTTGTATAATGAAGTCATCAATCAATATTTTTGATTATCATTATTTTACTTTTGAATGATGAAATTATAGAAAAAACATTCATGGCCATAGATATAATTTTACTATTACATTCCTATTAATGGGACTAAGATATCCACTTTAATGAACTCATTAGGGAAATATCCTTTGTTAAATTATCAATTAGTGCCTTATCATCTTTAAACAAAAAACATGTCTTACTTCACCTTGAGAATATGTCATTATGGTTTTCATCAATACATTATTGTATGACACACAAAATATATATTAATATTTATCTCAATTATAATTTAAAATATACACATATATAGAAAGTAATATCTAATGAATCATATAAATTGTATAGTTACTACAAACATGTATAATCTCATTAACTCTTTTGTTGTACATTACCATGTTCTATCCTTATGAGAAGTCTCAATGACTTATGATCCTCCTACACCAGATAGACTATATCATATATTTTTAGTCAAATAATGTAATAAATCCAAAGAAAAATTATTTAAGAATATATTTAATGCACTTTTTAGTTCTCTTCTTAGCGGGGAACTAATAAGGATTTTTACAAGATAGATACTCTAAAGACATTATCAAATTAAATACTATTTAAAAAAGAATTCATTATGTGATAAGAAATTAAATAATAATCATGACTAGAAATATAAAATTAATTGAATGTACAATGTAGTTGGATATAGGTAACCAACTCCACCACTGTCACCATGAGAACCCATATAACTTTGATTCAACTCACTCTCAGGTCCCCCCACATTCCATCTCAAGTTCAATGTTAACACCCAGACTCTATCAAACCTCAAATATGAATCCTAGATATAGTATTTACTATGATAATAGATCAAATGTGATCATCTTACACACTGAACACATATAATTACCTAAAAAATTCATATATTTTTTCTTCCTAAATCCACGAACATTCAAAAAATAAGGCCCATTAATCCCTGACAAATTCTAATCACACCCACTAAGAGTATCTTTATCGTCACCCCACTAAACCTATTCACCTAATGTACACATAATAATATCCATACACAATCTAATATAATGATTATGTGTAATTTTTATTCTCATACTTAAGTACCATCATGAAACACAAATTACTACCAGCTCCTATCCCACTCAAAAAATCATCCCATGCATCCACTAACAATCACCTACAGTGAGGGTGACACCCTCCAAAAGCTAATGGTGAAATCTCTACTATATAGATTAACTTACACTGATCCTTAATTGTAGCATTGATTGGATTCCAATATCTATTGTACCCCATGATCCCTTAATAATGGAGGGGTGAATTAGAATTATTACCCATAATTTTTATACATTGATATTACATTATAACAGAATATTATTGATTATTTTTTAGAAATACATGCCCAAGGACCATAATAGTGTAGTGTATTTGGATACTAGAAAAACAATCTTATCATTTCCTAAAATGATAATAAAAATATCCAATATGGATCTTCAAACATTGTAAATTTTTTAGAGAAACCCTACTTATATCAATTCTTCATAACCAGAGGAAATAAAACACAAGAATGTGTGAAATTAGATTCTATATAAGGGTAAACATGGGAAATATCACTGATCACTTAACTATGAAATGAACTTAAGGGTATAATAATATGATATTAACATTTAAAAACAACACCTAACATATCATAGATCATAATACGAGTCATGGAATAAATCATGGATGTTCATATTATAGGAATAATAAATTAATAAAATAAAATCATCCTTGGGATCTTAACATTGGAATAACACTTTAGTTTGTGGCATGCACAAAAAAAATAATTTCCATAATTGAAAAGGATTACAAGAAATTCTATCACATTGGAATGTTTTTACTCCATAATAAATCATAACATTATTCTTGGTTGACTTCCAATACTATCGTCCTATATAGATTCCCTTAGTAAACTACTTCCACTCCTCATTGCATCCCTTATTATCTCATGATATTTCCATATTTACACTATACATTAAAGGGATATATAATTCTGATCACACCAATGACATAATTCTAATACATTAATATATATTATAAAATATCATAAAACATTCATAATATCCATCTAAATCTTTTTTTCTTTATTTTTTGAATAAAATATAATTTTATGGATGAGTGGGAACCTCACAACCTCCACCATTCCAGAGATTCATACACCAAAATAAAAATAAAATAGGCAGATAACAACACATTAAACAAACATATTCAAATTAAAAAACTATTTATAAGAAAACTCATGTAAAAATCACCAAATTATACTGGACTTCTTGAGCTACACACCCTAAAAAATAGCCTCCCTCATCATCAATCCAATCCCATTGTCAGAAATAACCCAACCAAGTCTCAATTTCATCACTATTATCAACCAAAAACATATTGAAACACAAGCTGTCATCATAATTGTGAAAAAATGTACCACCAAAGGATAACTCCTTCTATCAAGAATCACTAATAGTAGGTATCGATCACGAATATGGGAAGTGGAAGTGATATTTAGATACACTATACCTGGATTTTTACAACCACCATCTTCAAGATCACAACTCTTGAATCACCAACCACAAATCAAACAACACAATCCCAAAACCTCACCATGATCCACCACACTAGGCCATATTGGTTTGGTGAGAAGGAATTAGAGGCTAGAGAAAATTATGAAGAGGGAAGGCCAAATCCGGGTGAGGTGACCTTCAAACAATCCATGAAACACAAGAATTATAATAACCATCAATGTCATGGAATAAAAACTGAGTGAATCCAACCATCCATAAGATTTTAGATGAGAACTAGAATAACAAAAAACCATTGGAAATTTATAAAGTGAAAATGACGAAAACATGATATGGGGATGGAGAAAAAAATCCAAGAAGAACAAAAAAATACAACAAATAATAAGAGGTGAATATGAACATTGAAGGAATACCAAGAGAAGAAACCAGAACATGAAGAATCCTATACAGTACTAATCCTTTAAACACAATCCCAAACAAATCCTAGGAGGCCAACACATATAACCAAGATGGGTTCAGGTGTTTCGGCCCAGGCCGGCCAGCTATGGTTGAAAAAGAGAAAAATTGGACAACTCTAAACAGTATGAAAAAAACCAAAAGGGATAAATCAAGGAAAGAGGGGGCCAAGGGTACTCGAATATGAGATAATAATAAATCCATAATAGAAATCATCAATGTGATATAAAATCCAAGAGAATCCAATGGAAGGAATGTTAGAGAGGTAGGAGAATATGGGGAGACCCATCGGGTGGGGGGTGGTGGAAACCCTAGGAGGGAAGAAGTGATGTTGGAAGAATACTAAGTATGCGGGGTTCCATCTATTTAATTATAAAACATTAATCATAAAAAACAAACAAAACCCAAAGAAAATATATTTTTTCATATACATTTCAATATTTCATCATTGCCTAACCCATTAAAAATATGTTGGCTTATTAAAACTCTTATCATCATGAACACAACCCATACAAATAATGAATAATGATGGTATCATTGGATCATATCACTCATAAAAAATAATTAATATCCAATAATGTTATCTTATATGGAAAATTTCATTAATATATATCTATAATATTTCTTTATGAAATTTCATTTTTCTCTTTAAAATCAATTATTTATAATCTAAAATTTTCCAAAATATTTAGGAAAAGATTTTATTTGAAAGGAACCTTAGAACGATTTATTTCAATATTAAAACCATTGATTTCTCTTTATGGTGTGAAATTCTGTTTATGATGTTTATTTTAAAAGAATCACTCATTTATCATTTTTGATAAAAAAATTACATCATTCGGAAAAATATAAGAAGATTCATTTTAACCCATTTTTTTAAAATAGGATAATGTGTGAACAAGGATTTAAACATTAATAAAAACTATTAAAAAATTATTCAATATTTTTTTGAATCCATGGATGGGGAAGGAAAAGAAGTTTTTATTGAAGAGGGAAATACTTTCGTTTTTCAATAAAAATATACATTCTATATCTTGAGTTATTAAAGTACAGAAAAATAAAGGAAAACATTGAATATATAGAAATAACCAATTGAGAATAAATTTAATGAGTTCATAGAGTTATATGACATAAAAATTCATTATTATAATCATAAGCGTAAATGATCTAGGTAAACATTGATAGTGTAGCATAAAACCCTCTCCTCACATTCAACTTTCTTCAAAAGTGATTGAATCTGTATTATAATAAACACAATTAAATTATAATTATATATAAGAGTCATTTACATACTTATAATATCATATATGATCTATTTATATCAATTTTTAATAATTTTTTAATGATTACTTATTAATATTATCATTTATAGCTGTTAACAATTTAGTTTTTTTAAGAATTTCAGTTTTCTCTTTATGATCCTTGTACTTTGATCATATTTCCTCTATCTCAATAATGTTACTCATGGTATAAATATCATACATATATATTCATTATATATATAAACACACCGTGTTATCCAAAAATGGTATAGATATAAAAATTAAATATACCATTTTGGGAGACAGTATACTATATGTACGCATGATCATTGTTTTAACATTTCGACAGATATAATGAAAGAAAGGTAAATATCCATTCTAATTTATAGAATAATATATATATCGTATATATCATATATATTTATCTAATATTCCTTATTTATATCCATGTATTGGGGAAATGAAAAATTAATCAGATTACTTCTTGGATGTGGTAGTCCACACATATGCATCAATTACATTATCATTTTCAAATAGAATGGAATATAAGATAGTATATATGATATTATAATTATAGAAGCATAATGGTGGAGGTATTAGTCCACATGTACACAAACACGATACTTTGACTTCTTATTTGATAGAAACAATATTTAATAATTATGGTTTAATAATCATAAAATACATTATTAATATTTAGGATACTAAAGTCATTATTTTATGAAAAAACCAAATATTTTGGTGAAGTGGAAGAGTAAATAAATGGAAAGGGTTTGGGTAAGATTATTTCATCTTCTTTGATTAGAATCCATTAGGCCCCTTCTTAAAGATCCTTGAAATTGTATTTTATGTATACCAATACCTCTATTTATTTTATAGGTATTTTAAGAAGTGAAAATGGATGGGTATAGTGGATATAGATGGTACATAGTGGTGTAAAGAAGAGAAATGACATGTTCCTATTTATAGGGGGACTTTGAATTTCAATTTTTTTTAAAATAAAATAAAATCATTCTGTAGGGAACTGATTTCAAATGGAATTATTTTTGAATTTGTTATAGGATGAACTTGAAATATGTCCATAAAATAGGATTTATACATGTTTAATTTTCAAATATACCCATTTATCTTAGTTTATCCCATGGTGGACCCATTTTAATAATTAATATAAAGATTTGTTTTTGATTTTTTTACTGTTCAATATAATATTAAAATGAAATTTTCCTCATTAAAAATTTTAACAAGATGATTTAAAACATGTAATCTAGTATTTAAAATTAAACTCACAAATGAGGAAATAATAATTTAATATTAAACCTAGAAATCCCGATGAAAACTATTTTTCATAAAAATGGTTTTCTTAAGAATAAATGGTTTTCATTACAAAAAACAATATAAAATTTATTCTAATGAACATAGTTGGATTCTTAAAAAAATAAATTAACTAATGTTACTTTGAAAAATAATTTCAAAAAGTAGATTTTTTTAATTCTTTAAATGAAAGGTAAATTATAAATAATTTTTTTATTTTTCACTACTCATAAAAAAATAAATATTTTCAATAAATGTATATAAATTACCTCAGAGATAATTTTGACATGATAATTTTCAATATTGAGTACATTTTATGAACTTAAATTTTCCAAAGTGGAGAAAATTAGTTAAATTAGTTTCTCACAAAAATAAAAAAAAATCAATTTGGGGAAAAATATTTTTTTTGAAGAATATAAATAATTCACCAAAAATTGAGCACTTATTTATAAATATAGTTTAATTATATAACACCATTATAAATAATTTTCAATTTTTTTTATTACTATTCAATCAAAAAAATTAACTATTTGGTTATAATGGTATTCAATATTCACTAATAAAAACATTGCCTTTACTGATGGTTTGAAACATCTGGTAAAGTCCTGACAACCATTTTTATAAACTATACCAATGGTTTTCCAAACAGTTGGCTATAAGGCCATGGGGATACACATTTCCCAACAGTTTTATGGGAACCTTTGGTATATGAAAAATGGATTATATACCAACGATTTCTTGTAATCGTTGGTGTAAATGTTTACCAACGATTTTAATATATTGGAAATATCAAAATTCATGTTTATACCCATGGTTGGGAAGCCATTGGTTTAGACTTTTACCAACAGTTTCTCACAAACTGTTGGAAAATGTTAAGTAAAAGGATCTATACCAACAGTTTGTAAACTGTTGGTATTTACTATTACCAACGGTTTCATAGAAACTGTTGGTATATGTTTTATTTTCACACATATGGAAATAGTTTACAACCATTGGCATAGGATTTATGTGGAAATAGTAAGCATGCCTCCCCCCTATGCAGCTACAACACTTCCACCAACAGCCCTGCCTAACCCCTGATCATAATTCATGAAGAATTTTGAAAAACTTCCAAATACATACATAATTATGTATGAATTAATAAAAAATTCATACAACACATAATTCATATAGAATTATTAATACCTCTAATTCTTTATTTAATTACCCAATATAAACATTTATAATTAATACATAATTCATAAGGTAATTACAACAGGTATACACATACAAAAATTATACCCATATAGCATTAAAATATAATTCATAATTTAATTAAATACATAAGAAATTCCATTTATAATTCAGAAGGAAATTACCCTATGCAATATAGAATTCTGAATTGGATACGTTCAATATTGAATTACCTATAAATCATTCAGAATTGAATTCATAATTTAGAATGTAATAACCCCTATATAATAAAATCATGTTTCTGGTTTTGAATATAGAAATGTTTTTCATAGGCATCAGTGAATTCCGATGAGATTTGAATTTTTGGATAAAGTGGTATGTCATGATGTAGTAAGGGGTAATGTGACATGTGGGTGGGGGCTGTCCAAGGGGGTACGGGGTGTCCAGGGGGTGGGGGTGTCCAGGGGGTGGGGGGCTGTCCTGGGGGTAAGGGTTGTCCGTAGGGGTGGGGGTGTCCAGGGGTTGGGGGATGTCCAGGTGTTGGGGGTGTCCAGGCGTGGGGGTGTCCGAGGGGATGGGGGTGGGGGGGGGGGGTGTCCTCGGGGGTGGGGGTGGGGGTCTAGGTGGTGGGCTGGTGTCAAGGGGGGGGGGGGGGGGGGTCCAGGGGTTGGGGGTGCTCAGGGTGTGGGGGCTGTCCATAGGGGTTGGGGTGTCCAGTGGTGGGAATGTCTAGGTGGTGTGGTGGTGTTTAGGGGGGTGTCTAGAAGGTTAAGGGGACTGACCAAGGGGTAGGTGGTGTCTAGGGGGTGGATAGATGTATAAGGGGTTGGGGGTGTTGTCCAAGGGGGTAGGGGTGTCGTTGGGGTGGGGTGTCCAAGGGGTTAGGAGGTCGTCCAAGGGGGTAGGGGGTGTCTGGGGGGGGGGGGGGTGGTGGTGGTGTCCGAGGGGGTTGGGTGTTGTCCACTTGGATAGGGGGTGTCATATGGGGGTGGGGGTGTCCAAATGGGTGGGGGTGTCCAGGAGACCGAGGTCTCTATGGGGTGGGGTGTCAGAAGGGATGGGGGTGTCTAATGGGGTGGGTGTGTGGGGGGGGGGGGTTTCTTGGATGTGGGCTGGTGTCCAGGGGGTGGGGGCTGTCCAAGGGGTTGGGGGTGTCCTTGAGGGTAGGGGGTGTCCAGGGGGTGGGGGTGTCGAAGGGTGGGGGGGGGTCTGTCCATTTGGTGGGGGTGTCTAGGGGTGGGGGTGTCCAGGTGGTGTGGTGGTGTCTAGAGGGGTGGGGGTCTTTCCAAGGTGTTGGGGCTGTCTAAGGGGGTAGGGGGTGTCCAGGGGGTGGGGTGGTTTCTAGGGGGTGGTGTCCAGGGGGGGGGGGTTCCATGGGGGTGGGGGTTTCCACGGCTGTGGGGGGTGTCCAAGTGGTGGGGTTGTGTCTAGGGGGTGGGGGATGTCTAAGGGGGTAGGGGTATCCAAGGGGGTCGGGGGGATGTCCAGGGGGTCGGGGGGCTGTCCAATGGGGTAGGGGGTTTCCAGGGGTAGGGGGATGTCCTGGGGTTTGGGGGCTGTCATGGGGGTGGGGCTATCCAAGGGGGGTATGGGGTTTCCAGGGGGTTAGTGTGATGTCTAGGGGTTAAGGGGTGTCTAGGGTGTGGGGGTTTCCATGGGGGTGGGGTGTCCAGGGGGTGGTAGGCTGTCGAAGGTTGGGGGTGTCCAGGGGGTGGGGGGCTAACCAGGGGGTGGGAGTTGTCCCGGGGGTGGGGGTGTCCATGGGGGTTTCCAGGGGTGGGGGGCTGTCCAAGGTGGTTTGGGGATATCTAGGGGGTGGGGGATATCAAATGGGGTTGGGGTGTCCAGGGTGTTTGTGGGGAGGGGGCAGTCCAAGGGGTGTGGGTGACCAGGGGGTGGGGGATTTCCTGGTTGGGGGGGGTGTCCAGGGGGTGGGGGTGTCTAGTGGGGTGGGGTATATCCAGGGGTGTGGGGGTTGTCCAATCGGGTGGGGGTGTCCAGGCTATGGGTGGGGGGGGGGGGGGGGTCCGCAGGTGTGGGGGTGTTCAGAAGATGTGTGAATCAGTCACAAAAAATCAGAAAATCACGTTTTATTATTTATTTATAAAGAAATAAAGTGTGACTTACCTAATAACACGTATGTTCATGCACAACTAATCATCAAATAGAAAATGACAGTAATATCATTCAAACATGTAACTGATCAATCTATCCCTCATCACCATCACTATCATCACCGTCATCATCAGCCTCACCCTGATCCACTTCATCATCCCTACCCTCTTCAACACCCAACTCCTCACCCTCATACTCCACCTCGGTATACTCCTCACCCTCTTCTTCTGCCTCAGCCTCCTCCTCCCCCTCTACCTATGCCTCGACCTCCTCCTCACCCTCCTCCTCCTCCGCCTCGACCTCCTCATCACCATATTCTCGACCAACACTAGAACTACCACCTGGTGCACCATATATAGAATGCATCATGAAAATATATTCGTCACAAGTTGTGTTGTCCTCTGGTTGATGTGTTAGATGTCAAACTTCCATCAGTTCCATAAATGCAGTGTTTTCCCCAGAAGATTGTTATACTATATATGTGGACCTTTATTATGCATGTTCTGCCTGTGCCTTAACTTACTGGAACTTGGTGGCACTACAACTTGTACATCAGTTGGACCAGTACCTCGTCATGACTATACTCTTCCAAGGTTTTCATCTTCATCTACGAAGGAGCTCATCTCCAAACACCTGATGTAAGTGACCATTTGGATAAAAATTGTTAGTTTCCTGGGCATCAAGGGCCTCTAAAGTAGCATGTTACAAATAAAAATATATTATTGGGTTTTCAAATAGATATTAAAATTTGAAATCAAGAATTTAAAACTTATAATTTTCTGCTAATTCGTTTCATTAACCCCACTTTTATCTTTCTTCCACCGACTTGAGAAAAATTGTTTTTCTTGAGGCACTCATCATTGAATTATCAATTTTTCCCTCTACAATGACATTGAATGTAGGAAAACATAATTAAAAATAGGTAACTGATAATTAATTTCATAACTAAAAATTATATAACAACTTTAGCGATCAAGTAAATTTGGAGGAAAAAATATAATGTGAAATTCATAAAGAACAAATATAAAAAAATTGTCATACCTGCTTCCTCTCATGATATGAAATCATAGTACATCTCAATGTGTGGAGGTATTTTTTAGCATCAATGTTTTTTATTTATCTGGATGATTCATCAATAAAATTCAATAATAAAAAAGTGAGTATTAATGAAAAACATGACATTTTTCATTTAAATACCTCAAATGTGATTAATACCTTAAAATAGGTAGTAATCAAATGATAAATCATCTGCTGATAATTTTCTATTAGAAAATAATTGATAACAAGGACCAACTATAACTCTATGCCAACTCTAGCATGCCAACCAATTTAAAACCCATGCTTATAGGCTCTCCAATGCTTACCTAAATATTTTAGACGGGTTGGTCATGCACCCTCACCATCGGGGAAATTAAACTGAAGATAACACAAAAATATTAATTCATATAAATATAGAAACTAATATATTTCATTAAATACAACAAATATTTTTACCGATATATCTTCTCAAGCATTATCCTTGACTTTATTTGGCAACTGTTTCCATGAGAGCAGGCTAACATGAATGATTTCAGAGTTGGAAAGCATCGCCAAAAAACTCCAACATTACTACCCTGTTTTCTCAATCATTTGAATATTTTCATTATAGTCCACCATCAACTACGTGCAGTGGTTCCACACTACACCCATGCGTGTATAATATTTCCCCTACCTCTTATAAGTATATGTATCTATTATGAAAGAAAAACTAATATTTTATAATAAATTTTATAATGAAAAAAAATAATGGTAATTTTTTTTCAAGGGTTCAATAAATATACATACAGCAGTCGGATCAATGGGCATCGCCGGATCCACATAAACTGAAGGAACACCCAATGCAGGTGGAGTGGGTCCCAATGTATGCTTCGTAGGGATAGACTCTGGAAGAGCCTGATTCAATGAAGATGGAATATATAATCTCAAGGGAAGAAAGTATAAGCAAAAGAAGATGGCACAGATGACTGGATGAATGTTGGATAGGGAGTGGGAATCATTATCGGATATGGTAAAGATGGGTGAGGAGACTTAGATGTAAAGGTGGTGAAATCATGGGAGGCCTAAATATCCAGTGTGTCCCTAACGACACACAGGGATCAGAATGTAAGATAGTTGGTATGTTAGTGGGAGGGGCAAGGTCTAATCGGGTACGCCGACTAGATCGACAAGCTCTCGTACCACCCCCTTCAATGAACACCTTGAGTAATGAGACCACTACTAGGATACCCATCAAATATTTGTCACCTAAGAGGTGGATCCTGCAAAAATAATCAAAAAAAATTAATCACATGACATAATATATTATTTTGATATATATATTTGAAATAAAATACTCACTATACAAACTTGTGGTGGAATGCCCATCTCAGCCTTGCAAAGAATGTTGTCCATCATCTTTTTCTATTGCCTATCTTCAACTGGTTTCATTTGTTACATTTGAAAACAAATATTGAAGTAATTATATATGGATAACTAATTTTTAAACCAAAAAAAAATACATGAGAGGGAATAGGGGGATTCTGAGATAATTTAACTATCCATTGTTTTAGGTTAGCTTGAATTGATATATAATGATTTCAATAAATCATAGAAGAGGTAATAAAGAAATTTAATTTTTAGTAGGATTGTTATTCACTAAGAATACAAACCATCATGTTCATAAGGGGTAAATTACTTGTCAAAATTAAGGAAAAATTTAGTTTATTTAGCCCAGGTAGATGTTACAGGTTTCTATGCATGTTTTGCAGAAGAAGAAAAACCATCATGTTCAGTATCAAGTGAAATGATAAAGGGAGGTCTTAGAGTTATAATAATTTTATACATGGTAAATAATGCATTAAAATTTTCACCATGAAGAAATTTGGGTTTTGTAATTTTGAATAAAATTATATTAAAAATTAGAAAATGCAGTTCAAAAAAATTGCAACCAATAAACCTTGGAAATTCACATAATGGTCTACTAGGACACAAAGTATTTGTAATCAATATAAAATAAATTAGAATAGAACCAACCTTAACAACCCAAGTTGAGCTAAACCAAAATAATTGAGAACATTGATGAATGATTTTTATATATTTCCTACCATAACTTCAGGTTCATAGTCAAATCTAACAGTTGAGATATTTGAGTCATCAAAAGTAATAAATGGATTGTTCAAATGGCAGTAGGGAAAATGTCAATTTCATCATCACCATCATAAAAAATATGTCATATAATTACCTTAATAATGACACAAAATTCAGGTCGAAGATGGTCTTTGACATAAAATACTTATTCCTCCATTGATGCAAATACATATAGTTCATCATTAGCGAGAGTGAGAGTCATATCAATTACTCTAAATCCACATTCACCAATAAATGTGACATTCCCCGTCATCAAATAAAAACAATATAATTTCATCATCGTGACTCATCCATGAGAATAATATTCGAATATTTTTACTTTTTCAATGAGTCCATAAGGACCTACATTTTCAATTGTGCATTACGTCTATGAAATGAAGTAACAAACTGGTTAACCCATAAGGCAAATCAAAGAAGATACTTATCTTCTTCCAATTGTAATAGGTTTCTTTGGAAAAATTATTTCTCTTTCCAGATTTCCTTTGACCCTTCCCTAATGAAAAACTGAAATCTTTGAAATCATTAAGCACTTCAGTTCCTGATATACGCTGTGTTTGATCATCGATGTCCATGGTATTGCCAAATTTTCGACGATTATTTCTATATGGATGGTCCATTGAAGAAATTTTTGATGTCCCATAAAATTGAAACTACAAAAATGTTTCAGTCATATGGATCGTGCATTCTTCATAAAAACAGGACATGACAGTTTTCCCTTTGTGCTCAATCTATACATCATTACATAAGTAGGAAAATCATTAATCATCTACAAAAGTGAGGCACACAAATGAAATATGTCTTTTGAACATGAACCATATGTTCCCACACCCACTTCCCAATAGAGTTTCAACTCTTTTATTAAAGGTTTCATGTATACATCTACACCATTTCCCGGATCACAAGGGATAAATATGAGTATACTCATGAAAGTGAAAGGTTTTTTCAGACACAACTATGGGGGAAGGTTATAAATGTGTATAATTATCATCCATGTGTTATGTGATGTAAGAATATGACCAAATAGATTAAAACTGTCACCTGAAAGTCCCAACCTAACATTTTGTACGTTAGCTGGAAAATCAGGATATCAAGAATCAAATCTCTACCTTGAAAATCTATCTGCAGGGTGAACCAACTCATCATTGGACTTCTTTATCTCAGTATCATGCCATCAAAATTTTATTTATATTTTACCAGACTTAAAAATAATTTAGATTCCAAGGAATAATGGAAAGTTCCACATTACGTTATGTGGAACATGGGATGGTGTTCCATCAACATTTGGCTTCTAGTAGGATGTGCCACATTTTTTACAATCATTTCATTATATAGTTTCCTACCAGAATAAACTACAATCTTTCGTGAAAGCATGAATTTTGTTTCTTGAAAATAAAATTTTCTCAACTAAATCCTATTCCATATAGTGGTTTGAGGGAATATTTTCCTCATCTGGAAGTAAGTCTTAAAGAAGGTAAGAATGTAATTGATGGAAGTATTAATTATTCTATACATAGTTTTCCCATTAAAAAATTGGATTAAAAATTCCAGATTTTTCATTTTACTGCATTGTCGATATACTAGAGTCGTGGTAGAATCATTCAATTTTTTCACCCTGAAAACAACATCATTTCAATAGAAACATCATGTGTTATCATATCTACGTCTTCTTGGGGTGGAATCCTTTATTTTTCCTGATATCTAATAAATAGAAATCATTCATATAACTAATTATCTAATCCAGTTCTCTCTTTTAGATCATCAGAAATTTTAGATTTCATTTTCTTCCCATTTTGATGCCACACATAGTAGTTTTATTGAAGACTATATTTAGTTATGTAGTAACTGAATTCGCCAGGACTCAACGAAAGACTTACAACAAAATTGTATCATGGGATGTGTATGTGACCACTATATGAAGCATTTTGATACTCAAAAATATAAAAATATCTCCAATTTGTTTTGAAAATCACTAGAGATATGATCGGTTTCAAACATCCAAGTTCTATACATTATGTTAAAAAATTGTTATAACTAATTTCATCAAAATAAATTCAATAAGATTAAAGTTTCATAAAAAATATATTTATATAAATGAGAATTGTTCACTTTATATGAAACCATAACTAACAGACTACTCTATATGATAAAATTAATATAAAATCCAAAAATTACAATATTTATAATAAAATAACTTTTAAGAACTATACATGAGTGTAATAAATCATGTAGACTTGTGGAGGAGAAATATTATGGAGTTCTATAAATTTTATATTGGATAAATTTTATATTTTATTAGATTATTAGAGTGATAACATACACTGCCCAAGGGGGTGGGGGTGTCCAGAGGGGTGGGCGTGTCCAGGGGTTGGGGGCTGTCCCGGGTGGGTGAGGATATCTAGGGGTGGGTGTGTCCAGGGGATGGGGGTGTGCAGGGGTGGGGTGGTGTAGGGGGGGCTGTCTAGGGGTGGGGGTATCCAGGGGTGTGGTGGTGTGCATGGGGGTTGTCCAATGGGGGAGGGGGTGTCCAGGGGGGGTGGGGTGTCTAGGGGGTGGGGGTGGTGTCCGGGGCTGTTTTCTAAGGGGGTGGGGGTGTACAGTGGTGGGGGGTTGTCCAGGGGGTGGGGGTTGTCCTTGGGAGTGGGGGTAGGATGGTGTGGGTGGGTGGGGGGTGGAAAAGGGGTTGGGGTGTCCACCCCCAGACTAGGGTCATAAAATCCAATCTCTATCAAATTTCAAACATTACATCAAGCCTATTACAGATGACCTAGAAGACTATGGGTGTAATCCATGAATATCATACATATAAATCAGATCACACCTAATTGTAAACACATCTCTAAATATAATAAGTGGATCAGATTTTATCTTCCACTCTAAATATCATACAATAATTCTAAAAGACACACCTAATTGTAAACACACCTCCAATTTTTTGAGTTAGGTATATTTCTTATTGATTCCTTGAGAGGATAGTTGAGAGATAAATCTATGTTGTTTTACAAGGTGTAAATATAGTATTTGATAAGTTTAATTTTTTTGTGTTTGTGTGAAATATGATCCTATGTATATTGTTTAGACATATAGGCCATGTTTTTATGGTACAAAACTCATGGGAGTATGAGCCTTGTTATATCATTAAGTGATATGGAGTTGTACGAAAGTTAAATTTTTATGAGATCAACATCAATAGTGGATAAGAAAGTGAGTGAGATTTCATTGTAGAGATCACTTCTTCGTTGAAAGGTAAGAGTGAGTGTTGGTATAGAACTTCAAGAAAAGTATTAATGTGAGAAAGAAACTATACATTGGTTATATGTGATTAAGATTTTTTTTGTAGAGTATTGGAGTGGACAGCCCACCCCCTGCACATGCCACAACCCCTGACACACCCATGTAGCCCATAACCCCCCTATAGCCCCCCAGACAGCCCCCCCACTGGATATCCCCCATCCCACCCAGACATCCCACCCGCAGCCCACCCCACCTAGATAGACACCCTCCTCTATAGACAACCCCACACCCCTCCCCCACCTAGATAGCCCACCCCTACCCCCTTGGATAGCACACACCCCTCCTACACCTGGACAACCCACCCCCACCCCCTAATAGCCAACCCCCTCCCTGGACAACCCACACCCCCTCCCACACACCCCTGTTAGCCCTTATACCCCCCATGCGGCCCCCTGGACTGCCCACCCCTACCTGGACAACCCCCCCCCCCCCCACACCTGGACAACCCACCCCCACCCCCACCTCGACACCCCCAACCCCAATTGGACACCCCACCCTTACCTGGAAACCCCCCATATAGCCCCCCCACTATCACCTGAACCACCCACCCCCTCCCTTGACAATCCCCACCCCTCCCCCACCTAGACAAACCACCCCACCCCTGGATATCCCAAAACCTTTCCCCCACCTGAACACCTAAACCCCACCGCCTGGTTCGACCACACCCCTCCTTCACCCGGACATCCCCCCATAACAGTCCACACCTTGCCTTTGATATCCCACACCCCCTGTCCCCCACACCCCTACAACCCCTACCCCCTTGCAGCCCCACCTAGCCCAAAAGGCATCCCCCCCTAACCTGGACAACTGCCTCCCTCCACATGGGCTGCTCCTACCCCATGCATCCCCTGTTAAGGTAATTTTATTTAAAACCATTTTATTAATTAAGAAAGGGAACCCATCATGAATTATCCATTTCATTCAAAAAAAAACCCATTCAATTTATCAAAACATGACAAATTCAATTATAAGGCTCTATGGGTCACATAGGAAATGTCATTGGGGACATGGGAAGTCACCTATATGGTTAATTACAATTTAAAAACTATTACAAGAGCTCAATAGGTGGGGTCGTGTCTAGAAGGTGTGGTGGTGTTCAGGGGGGGTGGGCTGTCTAAGGGGGTGGGGTGCCCACGGGGGTGGGGGTGTCCAGGGGGTAGGTTTTTTCCAATGGGGGGGGGGGGTGTCCAGGGGGTGGGGATGTCCAGGGGGTGGGGTGGGGGTGTTTAGGGGTGGAAATCCCATATAAAAGCTTAAAATTTTCTTATCCCCAGTCCATCCAAAATAACAATTCCAATCCACCACCAAAACAACTACCAATTAATCCTCAATATCTCTACCCTTCCCATTTTTCCTTTAACAAAAACTATAAATACAATATCCAAATCCAATTTTCCACTAAAATAATTTCCATAAAAACTAATATATCACCCTCACTAAAAAATGGAAAACTACCTACCCCACTACCCCAACCATCCCCAACCCCTTTACACGGACCATCCTTATATCCATTACCCAACTGGAGACCATATGACTAAACAAACCCTTTAACATCTTTGGAGTGTAGAATAAAAAATAGAAAACAAATCAAATTGTTCGGTATACAAAGCCACATACCGCACATATATATGATTTATGCCAAATCAAAATAGGAAACAGAAAAAAATTGATATAGAACATTAAAACTAATGAAGAACATAGTAAATTTATGTGTAGAAATAAAACATATCTTGATTAAAGATGGATCTATTAGGTGGAAAGAGATTCACAGCCTAGGGTAAAGAAATACCTTCAAGAGATTCATATTAGGGCACTTGTAATTGGGAGAATTGGGAGCTGGGCTGGTGTGTATTTTGGGGAAATCTTTTTCAAAGGTTTTTAAAAACCATTGGGAAATCTACTCTTTACCAAAGGTTTTAAAAAACCATTGGTATACATAAATATTTCCCAACTGTTTACTCAAACTGTTGGGAAGGATTGAGTATAAAAACCCAATGCCAATGCTTTGAATAAACCTTTGGGAAATGTTACTATTTTTATAGTATACCAATGGTTTCTTTAAATCCTTTTAATAAAACCTTGGGGAAAACCACTATATATAGTAGTGATTATGGTTTAATTGAACATAGGTTTGTGTATATCACAATATATCAAATAATTTAAATTTATTTTTAGAGAAATATATAATAAAATCATAGGGTGATACATTATATCCCAATTAAAATAAATTTATCCCATGAAATTTTATCACTATGATACAAAAAAATGAGGATATCTATGTTTAATCATATATTTGGGTTCCGAATTAGCTTCATTTAATTATATATTTGTCCAGGTAACCTCAACTAGTTGAGTAGTATTATTTCATGGATATTTTTCTTGATGATCTAAGATTTCAACCAGTTTTTCTTCCAATGAATGATCATACTCTTGTTGTATAGCCTCTGAGTTCAGTACATGTGAAGGATATCGTATGTACTTTCTCAAAATAGATACTAGGAACATGTCATTAACGTGATAGAGGTTTGGGGGAAGAGTCAAGAGATAAAATACTACCAAAAAGTGATTATGAATGTAAAATGGGACAACATACATAGGGATTAAATTTATCTTTTTTCAAATCGTATAATCTTCTTCCATAGAGAAATTTATTATAATACATTCTCAGCAACTAAATTTCCGATTTTGTTGATGATTTTCAGCATAACATTTCTACCCTTGATACAATGATGAATAGAAATAGTATTATTTCCTATCTCTTTATCTATCTTAGATAACAATATATTAATTTCTCCAACGTCATCATATTAAGTTACTATTCTACACTTCTTTCTATAGAGGGATTCATAAGGATCCATATGAGTTCACTAGTGAAAAATATTATTGTACGAAAACTTAACTAGAGGAAGGTGTTGATCCCAAACACTATTTAAATCATTAAAAAAAGTTTTAAAAATAACATTTAGTATTTGAATGGTTTTATCAAAATGAACATCTATTCATGAAATGTTAAATAATAATGAAACAAAACTTTAAATCCACAGTTTATTGAAGACTTCTCTAAAACATTGAGGTAAAAATTAGATCCCGATGAGATATAATAGTATTTTTTTACTCCATGAATTTTTACCAATTAATTACTATATATTATATAATGATAATTATGGGAGATATCTTCTCTAATAACCATGGAGTGTTTAGACTTCATATGTCAGTTGACTACACCCCAAATAGCACTATGTCCCTTATATGGTTTGGGGAGTCTGGTACCAAAATCCAAGGTGAGGTTTTCTAAACACTATTCTTGTATGTGTAGTCATTGTAACATCCCCTTTAACATAAATCACACATCCCAAAATTTACAAAATACCTAGAAATGATTTATAAAATTTTAAATATCTCTTTTTCTTTTCTCACAATAAACACTCTTTTAGATCTCTATACATATTATTATTTCTAGGATATATGGATAATTATAGACTATGATATTTATCTAATAGATCCTTCTTCAAATATAGTATATATGGGACAAAAACATGGTTATGAACCATTTCATTCCAAAATAATCAATATGGAACTCAGGAACATTATATTACTTCTTATGTGACTCTACAACTTTCTCCTTCACCTCATTATTCTTCATTTGTATATATGACTAAAAAGTCATTTGAGAAGGATAATTTTTCTACCCATTATTATTTTCCTATATATCCATTACAAATAGGTAAATTTGGGATCTTTTGTAAACCTTTTCATAGATAATCTTGTGTGATACTTTTGACTCGGACCATTAACCAACACGATTTATTTCCCAATGTGGTAATGTATTGAGAAATCATAATCATTAATCACATACAACAATCTTCTCAAACACGTATTACACTATTTATAAGTTAAAATATACTTTATATTTTTAGTATTGGTATATATATCACACATTTCTACCTTAATATAATTCCTCAAAATATTTAATAAAAAAATTTCAAAGAAGACTTTAACTCAAAAGTGGGGTAATTTTACTAATGAACCATCAATTGCTATGAGGAATAAGCTTTTACCATATCATTTTGTAGGATGATTCATAGTAGATCCTTCTTCAATGAATGATCAGACATCAAAAACCATTCTTCACTATAGGTTAGTGTAAGAATTGGTGCACTGATTATCCTTCCCATCAATTATATGAAATTTCCTCACATCCATTCATCCAAAGGAAAATAGATCCCTTTGAGTTTACAAGGTGAGTGGATTATAAATTAATGATAAATTATCCATAAAGAATAATTAATATATAGAAAAACTAATTGAAAATACATATCAGTCACCGTGTTTATTCTAGGCCAATGATCAAAAACATCAAAATTTGATAGATCTATCGATATACCCTCACCTGAGATAATATAACACATGAATGATCTGTTCATAGACAAAATTAATAGATGAAAATTTTACCATAAATCTTTTTCTTAATTAGTGTCTTTAGAACAATTGTAAAATGATATATATTTTTTTCCATTCCATTTGAATATATAATAATATTATTTATATATACTACCAAAAATTAATCGAGATATTCATTAAAATATATAATCTGTGAACCTATGATGATAGAAGTGTATTTATAAAGGCCAAAGAGAATAACGATAAATTAATAGTGTTCATACCACATAAATATGGCTATCTTAGGTATGTATTATATTTTAAAAAACAATTAATAATATCATGATCAATGATTAATATTGGAAAAATATTTATATCCACATAATTAATCAAATAAATAAATAATATAGAGTATAAGATACTTATTCCTGATTATGATCTTTTTTAGTTCGTGATAATAATTAAGAGTCAAATTGATATATCATTCTTTAAAAAAATTAATATCATTGACCCATGGTGATGATAATGGTTTAATGAGTCCCATATCAAGATTCTCATGAAGTTTCATCTTCAATTTCTTCAACTCAATCGAGTCCATTAAATATGGTGTAATTGAAATAAATGATTCTATAATAATGCGTACAATTGAAAAAATCACATAAAAATTGAATGGAAGTATATATAACACTTTTTTAAAAACCTAAACATACACTCATACAATAGGTATATCTTCAATTTTGAGTTTCTACCCTACCATCTATGATTAATACCTCTATTCAATAAAATACAAGAACTATATAATGGATGCAATTTCTATTAAATGTTTGTATTTATCATTTCCCTAATAGATTATCATAGTTTGGTTTAGAATATATTACATGACTTAACTTCCTTGGTAATTTATGTGTAATTTATGTGAAAGAGTCCAATACTTTCCACAGATAACATCATATTCAGATAGATAAATGATAATAATATTTTTCATAAAGAATATTCCCAAAAACATCAATCAAAGAATAATAATATAATTGAGATTTGATCATCATATCATTAGGTTCATTCAATGATAAGTCACCATCTAATATTTTATAATATGAATGGGCATCCCTAAATACTTTTTATGATATAAATGAACTAATATGACTAATCTTAAATAAGATACATAAACATTTGAATTTTTTATCACCACCTCAAATTCATCATTCTCTATTTATTCCCTTAATATTTTCAAAATGGTTAGACTGTGAATCAATCAACAATGTGAGAAATCATATAATCATGAAAAATCATTTATTATATGTATAAATATAAATACTTTATTTTAAATTTATGACCATATAGGTTTATTATACGTAATTAATGGACATAATATATTAATATCCATTATAATTTCAAAAAAGTAGAATGTTAATAAACCTAGGCATATACTCTAGATGTTTCAAATTAGGTGGGAAATAATAGGATACTCACCACACATCAGAATAATGGGCGAAGTATATTTGAACAACTCTTTCCAGTGTTATTTCCCCAAAATTCATTTTTTACAAAACCATTCTCCAATATAGTGTCTAGATAGATATGTATTTCTAGGAAGACCACAAAATCTCTTCCTTGGAAATTTTTAGGATATTATCCTATTCTTAGAAATATACATCACGATTTCACCAAATTTCTCTAATCCTAATAACCAATTATTAACTAATCCTATCAAATAATACAAACTATATAGACTCATTCTTTTAATATATAGATATTACATCATAGTATATAAATATTCATTACATTATATATGTACATGCCTGAGGACCATAATGGTTTAAATTGTTTTCATACTAGATAAAAAACTATTTATTTAATGATCTTGAAAATATCCAATAAGTATCTTATAAGATATTAAACTTCAAAAATACCCTACTTAAAACCTTCATTCATAACCTTGGGAATGAAGACATAATATATGGTGAACTCAAATTATCATTAAGGTTTAAAAAAGGGAGATATCTATGATCACTTAAATGAAAAATGAGACAAAAGGTATGAGAATATGATATCATAATTTGAATACCATAAATAAAATATCATAGAACATAATATTATGAAATGATATTAATCTTGGTATTTCATAAGACAAGATTCATAAATGAATCAAAGAACCAAACCCATAATTGCATAACATTGGAATATGAAATAAGATTGCGGTATAAACATAACCATATAAAATGATTTCATTATTAGTCTAGTATAACATCTA
Source organism: Viscum album (assembly GCA_963277665.1). Taxonomy (NCBI): domain Eukaryota; kingdom Viridiplantae; phylum Streptophyta; class Magnoliopsida; order Santalales; family Viscaceae; genus Viscum; species Viscum album. The sequence goes on from OY728141.1 coordinate 233,940,372, forward strand.
TATTATCATAATTTATTGTGTTCACTACTTAATCCATCATATCCCTAGTCAAGGTTCGCTCCCAAGTCTATCATATTGGATAGAGTATATTATTGAACTAGGTTCTCTCCTCATAATATTTCTTGTTATCTCATTTCACATCCATATTTTCCCAATGCATGGGAGAGATATATAATTATCGTCCCAACCATCACATAATCAAAATCCACAAATATGTGTTCCAAGATAACATAAACCATCCATCATATAAACATATCATAACCCGTTAAAATGAAACATGTTTAATAAAAATTTATATAATTAAAAATAGCATAACTCATTGAAGATAAAATGGTTTATTAAAAATAACATTATTATGATAATGATGAATCACCAAAAATGTATAGGAATTATATCATTGGATAATAATCCCACTAATGCATAATTAATATCAAAGGATGTTATCATAGACGAAAAGTATTATTAAAATATATTATGAAAATTTCTTTAGGAAAGTAACCCTTTAAATTTGAAATCTCATATTTAAAATCTAATTTTTTCCTTTACTAAGGGAAAACATTTATTGGAAAATAACCTTGGAAACTTGTAAAGGAATGTTGAAATCATCAAGTAGTGATGGAAACATAAAATTTTATTCATACCATGTATGTTAAAATAATGATTCCTTTCAAATTTTTTGACATGTATCTATATTTAATGAACATTATTAATGATATGAATGTAATTTATATTCAGTATATATATAGAGTAATCCATAAAATCTAGAGATAAAAAATTATCAACATCGTTCATAGAGACCGTAGTTCATACGTATGCATGAATTCAATTTTCACATTTTTGGAAATAAAATAACTTATAGGTCAATAATAAGTAACCTTTATAAAATCATTATATTATCTAATATATAATATATTTATTAAATATTTAAAAATTATAATCCATGTAAAGTAGAAATTAAAGATGAATCACATCGCTTAATGGAGGTGGTAGTCCACACATACGCCCAAGCAATGTTATCTATTTCTAATTATTGAGATTTTAAGAAGGTTGATATGATATTATAGTTAAAGAAGAAGAATTATATCATAAATATAATATATAAATAATAATCCCATGATAATAACTATCCATTTAATAGTGTTATAGAAAATTAATTGTATCGCTACATGGAGGTGGAAGTCCACACGTATGCCTGAGCAAAGCGTTCACATTCCATTTGACGAAAAAGGAGGTTCAATAATCATCCTTAAATAATAATAACATAATTTTAGTATATTAAGTATAATTCATTAATTTTTTATGGTTAATTTAACAAAATTAAATCTTTTATAAGAATAAATAAATTGAAATATGTTGGGAGGTTGATTACCTCTACTTGATCAAGCCACTTTAAGATCACTTTTCAAATTTCCTTCGAATGGTCTCTTAAGAAGACAAAAACCTATAATTTATGTATAGTGATGTTTAAAAATATATATTTTTGGGTTTGGTCAATCTTTATGGCACAAAGTGGTGTAATTAATTTAAATGAGGTTTTCCCTTATATAATATGGGGAAAGTACATATTAAAAATTTCTTAAATGAGTAAGATATAATTAATTTATTAATAAAAAAACTATTCTAAAAAACATAGGTTAAATGGTCTGATACAATTATATATAAATATGAAGTTACAATAGGGTTTATAAAAGTTTAATTTAAAAATGGATGATTAATACTTGGTTTAACCCACAATAAAATATTTTTAACCTAAACTCTGATGAAAAATATATACTATATTTAGTATTAATTAAGATCAAAAATGAATTTTTAGTCATTAAAAAATTAAAATTATTGCCTAAAATACATAATAAATATTATAAAATTCTATTAATTTAATTGGAAGACTTTACTTTTTATTTAAACCCACAAAATCCAATGAAATGTAGTCTCCCAAACAATTTTTTTTCTTATGTATAAAACTTTTATATACTGAAATACAACATTAATTTGATTCTAATGAATATAATTAAATTATTCATAATATAAATGAATTATTTTTACTATTAAATCCATTTAAAAAAATTATAATTGTAAATTATTTCAATGAAAAATATTTTTAAAAAATAAATATAATTTTTCAATATTCATTAAAATATCAATAATTCTATAAAATTATCAAAAATTTATTCCATGATAATATTTTATTGATTATTTAAAAAATGAATTTATCTTTTTAAATAAATTATCTGTATGTTTGAAAAATAATTATAATATTTTCTCATAAAAATTATGAAAACCAATATTTGGTGGAAATGTTTTTTAAACATATAAGGGAATTACTGAAAATTGTACCTATTCAAAAAAAATTATTTATTGAATAAAATTTCATTATTTAAAATATTTGGTTATTATTATTAAAAATTTAAATTTAATGGAAATTTCATAATGATGTACTATATTATAGATAATTTAGACTTAGTTTCGAATATATTACAAATTATTGATGAAATTAAATTTTTTAAAGGGAAATATATCATAAAATCAATAGTTTCTATAATCATGGTGAAATTATTTTGTATTTACTAAATAGATATTATAAAATAATTATTTATAAATAATTGTTCTTATACAATTAAAATTTTAAATTACTAAACACAGAAATTCAGAAATAAAAAAAATAGAAATCTAACTTGATTCATAGGTGATGGATAGTCCAAAGAGGAAGGGTGATGATGTGTTGGTAGTGTCAAAATAAATTAATCTCAAGGACATATTTTGGAATAAAATTTTTACTTTATGGTTAATTTGTGTCAGTATCACTACCTTTAATTTGGTTTCATGTATAAGTGCATTTCCTCCCTCACATTACCTATACCATCTTCCACATTGAACACTAATCCAAATGAAGTATTCCTCTATTTATCAACATGAATTTCACACACATATCATACTAAATGAATAAATTAATATTAATATTTATATACAGAGAATGATTTTATAATTAACTCATTAGTCTCTATAATACTAACAAAAAAATTGTTACTGATAGAAATTACTATATAAAACTGGCTTATGCATACAAATTGTGTGAACCACCGTTCACCACAAACTAACCATGATAAATACCCATGTTCATATTTCTCCATGTAATTTCTTCATATTTTCCTCTCCTCTATTGAATTTTTTGTTCATGTAATTCCCCTCCATAAATCACCTTTATGGCTTTACATCTTCACACAACTCCCCAGCAGCCTATTTACCACATACTCCTAATCTGATATCTTTTCTATGAACTCATCCATTGAACCTTAGTCACGAAATGATTTTAGATTCAATGGAAAACTCGTTAGAGTCTATTATTTGTACCTAATTATTTTTAATCCGACTAATTATGTTAAAATGTGGTATTTGTAAAAAAAATTCCTTTGATAATTTTACTGGTCACTAGATAGATACGTGCAAGCCCTACATGGACCCTCCACCATTAATACACTTTATGAATACAATGTCATGAACCAAAATCCCCAAAATCCCTTAAAAATTGCCCAAAAAACGCCTTCATCTAACTTAATATGACACCATAAATATTTTTGATCAGTTTAAAATTCATGACAAGATATATGATCCCTCAATAGTTAACAATCAACCATGTATTACCAGGTGAATAACCAACCTTGAGTAAAATTCAATAAAATTAATTTATGGTCTAGATATCACATACTTCATATGTGGGAAAAATATTTACCATTTCATCACCATGAATTACACTATACATCATGTACTAACTTTCACAAGCCACTCCCCATGCACCCACTAATTAGTTCATAGAGGTGCTATGCTATCACCATCCTCCAAAAAGGCCCACAAAATTTAAAACTCTTCCACATACATTCTATGAATCACACATACCTACAATGTGATTTAAATTCCTAATATAATGGAAACCATAATAAATCAAAAAATATTAAAAAACTATCAAATAATTTTAATTTGTTATATTAAAAAGACTTCTATACTTCCTCTTTTAGGATTCAATGTTTTTGTAAACAATTTACCTTAGTCATCAAACACATTGATCATCCTAGAAAACAATTAATAAAAAAAATCCTCAAACACCATCTTGGATCACATTTATTGATACATTATACCCTATGGGTTTCTAGGAAATAAAGGGTTAAATTTAACTCATTTCAAACCTCTTACTTCTTCAAGATAGTATTAAAATAAGAAATCCATCATTATATGTCTACAAGACAATTTTTGGATATAGAAAACAAAAGTTCATGTGATAATTATCTAACTAAATTCATTCCACTTTATAGAAATACATTATACTCATTCTCATTAAATTCATACTCTAACCAAAGATTTAATATTCTCGTGTATTGTATTTCCCCATGATTTTCACACTACCAACACTCCCTATAAGAGAGAGTGATGTTAGAACTAAAACTAAATTATGATCTCTTTAATTTCAAAATATTTTCACTACCATTAATAATAATCACAAATTTATATGGAACAATACAATCACGAATAAAAATATATAGAAATATATATAATGGGGAGAGGGGAAAGTTACGTTTGTCCCCATGATTGGAGAAGTGGTTGAACACCTTGTTTCAACCATTGATTCTAAAATGTAAGAGTGTATAGGAGCACATTGATGATTTCACCCACTTTATATTTAGTTTAAAAATATTCTAGTTTGATCAATAAATATTTTCATTATTAATGTGATATTGAATATCAATATGATTAATTTGAGACTATTTTATAGGATACTTGGGTAGTTTGATCACACTATGGTAGTCATAGTAGATCACCATTGGTTTCTTCAATTATTTTACGTTATCTCCCAATTTTTTTTAAATCCACAACAGTTGAGTGAAATAATTTTTCACTAAGATATATTTTACCTTTTCTATACAAATTGAATAGATTTTACAATTCATACTCAACCAACCAACACATTTTGTACCAATAAATATTGAAGTGACTTTTTTGGTTTTTTGGTAAACCAAATCTCTAACAAATAATAAATCATAAAATATATAAAACTCATAATAATTTATAATATCAAAGATAAATACATAATTCAGAGTACCACATATTTTCCTCATAATATATTCAACCACATTGAGTTGGTCCACCTTGGTGTTACTTTGGAAATGTACCACTAGGAATGTTGCAAATGTAAAATCTATTTGAGTTTCTGTAATAAATAAAATGATTTTAATTATCCCACTATATAAGGTAGGATCCCTATATTTTCTATCCTCATTATTCACAATGATAGATCTAACCATAATTATAGTCCACATTAGTTTGGAATCATTCTTGTAAAACTTTTTCACAATTTATCTTATATACATAGTCTAAGAGACAAATGTATATCCCATTTTATGAACCAATTGTAGCATTAGAAAATAAGCGACTTAACCTATCATATAATTTTTAATTTATAAGATCACTATCTTGGAAAATTATTCCCTATACATCTATGTTATTCATCCAAATATTATATCATCCACAACTACTTGAACAAAAAATTATTATTCTTTAGATGTTTTCACATACAAATTATAGTCAAGAGCAATAGTTTTGAATCCTATATTATTTAATAATGAGTTGGGGAGATCATAACATGATTTGGATTCATATTTTAGTCAAATTAGGGTCTTATTTAATATATTCACTTTTATTTCATCATCACTAGTCTAAAAACCCACTGGTTGTTCATTATAAAACTCTTCTTGAAGAAAAAAATTACAAAAAAACATTTTTTATGTCTATTTGATAGGCCATAAATCATCTTAAAAGATATTTTTTTGAGTCCGGTCAAGACACTAATGAAAATGATTCATTAATATCAGTGCCTTTAGTTTTTTATAACCTTTATTTACTATAAATTCCTTATTTCTAGTCATGTATTTATGGTAATATTTTTTTCAAAAATATATATTATATTATGACCACATTTTCTTTTTATGTCCTTTAATATATATACCATGTTTCATTATTTTCAATTTAATCCAATTATTCCTAAAATGATTTAATTCTGGGCTAATATTTTTCTTCTTCTTCAAATGAGGGTGCATCAACCATGGAAAATTAATAATCACACTCTATACTACTTATTATACTTATTTTAGGTAGGGAAGAGAAATTCTCTATAATGATTGATATAAACATTTTTTAAATAGTGCTTTTTTATGGTTCAATATGACTTTCTACGAGAGAAATAAACACTTTTAATTCAATATCTAATTCATCATTGTTTTCACAACTTTGTGAAACTTTTGGATTTACACAATTTCATTTTTTATTCTTCTTATTCATAGAAAACTTCAACATCTAGGTTTATAAAGTTATTAATATATTTTTTTCACAGTAACATTGACATTATTTACCTCTATAATTTTTTCCTTCAGTTATTGAGGAATTTATAGGCCATAATATTATCTTAGTATCACAAAAATACTCCCTAATATGTCATATCACTATATGTTCTTTAATATTATTCCTTAGTTTAATATTTAATTTTCATCAGAAGATCCAGAAATGTGTTTGTGTGGGTTTATTTACATTCAATGATTCATAATATTTTCCTTTTTTAATTTTGGATATACATAACTTTTTATTGAGTGTACACCTTGAAATACTTCTTTATAGAATAGTGAGAGACAACACTCTCAATAAGAATTTTTTATCCATGTATTTCAACTATTAATTTAATTATTTGATAACTCCCTTCTATAGTCAGGTTGATACTAATGAAAAATCATGATGTGCTAGTTTTCCAAGTAATTTAAAAAAAAATGTATTTAGGTACATTATCATATTGTAGTATAATTATAATATGGTCCATTTCATTATATACTATTTTCCTATGTCTCTTCATGAATTATATCACATGCTTGTTGATCAACATGAACATAATCAAATCCATTAATATGTAATAATCATTAAAAGTAAAAAAATACCTTTCCACACATGTGGCTATTATATTCATCAAGACATGGATATCAGGGTGCACCTGAGCTATGTGATATGATTCCTTTTTTTTTGTTTTACTAATAATGATTTAAATCATCTTTCCTTATATAAAAGAATCACAAGTCTTCTCATGCTCTCATTTCATATTTGGAATATTTAATATGAACTGTAGATTTGATAATTTAATAATGAATTGTCAGTGGATGTGGATAATTATTCTATTCCAAAATCTATTTTACTCTTCAATTTTTATGTGACAATAGTTTTCTTTTCTTTCCACCTGGTATATATTTCTATTTTTCCTCCATCCTTTCATGATTGAGTTCCAAGTATTTCCATTGATTAGGAATATTTTCTTACAAAAGCTGACCTTATGTACATAGTAACAATGTTGAAATTCAATTGACATGTTGTGTTAAATTCTATATATATACGGAACATTTTACTTCTAAAACACATCAACATATATATAGATATTTCTACTAACTTTGATTCTTAAATTTAGATCACTTTTAAAACATTGTGTCCCATAAACTCTCAACTTCACATTATTTGGATAGTTAATATTTCTTATGAAGTGGGATGATAAGACACTATCAAGGATCCATGTACATATATTCATTATATCCTTGATAGTGATTTCATTGATATTATCCTTTTGTCTTTTATCCTTTCCTTCAATTTGATTTATGGTTTAGCTGAGATATAAGATGACATCTTATATTTCTCCTCAGTATATGTTGTATATCCACACATGTCGTATTCTTCTAAAAAAGATTATATTTCACTAAACAAATAATGGCTGGTTATCTATAATTATATTTCCTCCATATCCCATGGTAATATACACCACTTATTCCCATCATATAATCATTATCAATATACCCAAAATTTTAAAAGTGAAAACATTACCTAAAAAAGAATTTATCTTCTGTGATGAAGGGTCTAGAATAATTCTTAATTTCCATTTTACAAGTGTTTCCCATTCATATTGGATTATACCTCTTTGTTTATGGAAATGGTTTGCCTAAGAAATCCATATAATTGAAATTTGATGAAATAAAATATTTTCTCACCATCATTCCCCCAAATTTCCCCATCATTCATAAAAAATCATTACTATAATTAGATAAACCTCATGGATTAATTACTAATTTATTCTTTATGATTTCCTTTTATAGGTGCTATGATTTTTAAAAATATAGTTTTTTATATTCGACATATATAACGCCAACATTATTCTTCAAATGGTTCTAATATCTTAAGGATTTTAATATTTTAGAATAGAAAGTGATTCCTATTTTACATGGAAATATAATATTTTTTATTCAAAATTTTATTATCATCATCACATCATCACAGAACTATTTAAATTAATTCAACACATGTAAACCTCTAAAATTTATTTTCTATAAGAATAACATAATATTAATTATGTTTTCTGTTTCTTTCTCAATAAAACAATATTATACATGGGACTCCACCTTTTTATTTGTATCCTCTATCCTAGAATTAAGAGATTGATTTTCAATATTTGAGTTGAAATTCAAAACCTGTTTAGATTAACTTGAGAAATAAATCAATCATTTTGTTAGTTTTTAATCAGTCAATATCTACTTTGAGATATTCCACATATTTAGAATATTATTTATGAAGTCCATTAAATTTAAAACTTTAATTAATTTGAATATAAAAATCTTCAATATCTCCATATTTTTCCATATTGATATAGATGAAATATTTTAGTTCCTTGGTATCAAATCTAGCTGATTCTTTATTTTTAATAAAACATTTTATAGAATATTTGAAATAGAAATAAAAACCTATATTTAAATTATCTAGATTATCTTTATTTCATTAATTTTATTTACTTACAAATCCCTTCTATTGAAGCCACTTTTTGAATGAATTTCACTTATTATAGTTTCTTTAAGGAGGGGACCTCTTTCTTAGCCCTTGAAAAAAATTATTTATCTCAATCATGATCAAATTTCGTTGGATACTATACTAAAATTTATCAATCCTTACCACACCATTAATATGGAAACAATAGTTTACCATTAAATCTACCCTTTACTCTATTCATTTTTCAAGACAGAAAGGTGAGAAATTAATCATCAACATCATCATTTACATCAATTTTTGGAAAGATAAAAAGATTAAATATATATTTAAGACCAATATCCTATGTTAAATTACTTGATGCTATTTTTGATATAACTATAATTTAATAGTAAACTATACTACTTAGTAGATCATGAAGAGACAACATGCCCATATCCCTCTCTTTAAGTGTTGATAAATTAAAAAATATTCATAGTTTGGGGCCATAATAGTATTTTCACAAAAATATATCTATTTATTTTTTATTCCCAAAATACCCAAATAGATATATCCACCCAATGATTTAATTGAAAAGGCCATCTATTTGTTTACTACAGATCATTTCCAAATCATTAAATTTATTATGTGGCACATAAAAACTAACCTCCATCACACTACTATCACCTTAAAAAATGTTTGATAATTTTTGAAAAATGGACTTGGTACTAGTGAATCTCCTCAAATGCATATTTAATTAATTTTACATAGCTTATAATAGTGTTTTTGTTTTGTTAACATCATAATTTAGAAGAAATCTATTTTTTTTATTCATTCAATGTTGTAATTTATCAAAATCATGTATCAAATGAATTGATGATTAGAAAGATTATTAGTGAAGATAATATAGTTTAGATCAAATCCTAATATTTAATATAAAATAAATATTTATTTTAAGAACATAAACCCATTTATAAATCACTATGTTCCACATAATAATCTTTAAATGATAGATTCAGTTCTTGTTACCTCTATTATTATACCACATATTGAACCCAATGAATCCCTAAGAGTGGAGGGGAGAATGAGGTTATCAACATTTTCATTTTATTACATGGATATTGTCCCTATGTTGGCATAAACGTGTTAAACAAGTTCAACTAAATTATGAAAACACCAATCACACAAATAAGTAAATATAAACATGAAATAGTAATTTTACTTGGTTCAAATCTAAGATAAAATCCAAGGAGAGTATGATGAAGATGTGTCAGTCATACTAGAATGCACTATGTTTTAATATATTTTAGGGATTAAAATAATTTAAATATAGTCACTCTATTATAGTCTCACTTCCAATGAAATTAATTTAGGTTTAAGTGCATTTCTCCCCTCAGATAAGCTTCAATAACTTCCCCTTTGAATGATACTATTGATAAATTCATCCTTAGTTTATAAATTTGAATATAACTTACATATCATCAGGAATGTATTATTTAATATTAATTATTATAACCTATGTATTATAATCAAATATGATATTTTTTAACTGAAATATCCACAAAAAAAGTCCATTAGAGAAATATTTACATAAATTAATATTACAAAAACTAACTATGTGCACCACAATTCACCAAATACAATTTGTGTGAAATAAATATGCATAAATATTCTATCCATAGTTTTTTCATATATCATTGACCTCTTTCATGTTATATATTCATGTATTCTCCCTCCATGAAACACTTTTGTAGTTTGAAATATTTATGTAACACCCCAATGACATGTATACCGAGTTCTAGATATATGGTATCTCCTAGAATCACATAATATCATAATATTTCATTATAAATTGTTATACCATTGAATATATTTTTTTTCTCCATTATTTCCATTTATTTTTTTCTCATCATCCAAATGATGTAATCAATATGGTATTTAAAGAAAAATACTTCAGAAAAGTTGTCTGATCATCCACTGATTGTGAACATCCCATATATAGTTCCTCCATAATGAAATATATCCCTAAATAATATAACATTTATAACCATCCATGTAAACCATTTAATATATATAAAAAAAAATACTATCATCTAACTACATATGACACCATCTATCCATGTGATCATATTTTTATTTCAATCATCGTACATGGACCCTTGTTCATTATTAATTAGTCGTGTATATCTTGTGTGAACCATCGAATATAGAAGGACTTCCATGAAATTCCTTCACATCACAGCTACCACATACTTTCTTTCTACAAGAAATTAAAACTTATTCACCATGAATGACTTTTCCCTGATCGTACTCTTCTTTATAGAACACTCTTCTTGAATGCATGAAGTGGTTCACACAAGGGCTACAATATTTCTTTCCTAATAAATGGTCTACCATCAGTTTAATAATGTCACATACTTACTACTGATTATTTATACCTATAACATGATATATATAGCTACTACTCATGAAAACTTCTGAAACCATAAAGTTTTTTGACCTATATAATTAAAAAACAATAGGAACCGACACTATTGTAAAAACTTCTTCACCACCACTTTCAAGATTCAAGATTTTTATAAAAAAGATTTATCAGTCATCAGATGCCATCATAAACTTCTAAATCAATTAAATATCAGAATCAAATCCTCACTCATCAGTTTGGAGAACCTTTATTCCAATAATATCACATGTGTATCACTCCTCCAGGGCTACACTCATGACATCATGAAAAATCATATCTAGGACCAGTATTTGATCAACCACACCATGGTAGTCCTATCAATCCATAGTGTTAGTAAATAAAAAATAAGAAAACCACATGTCTATATAAAATACTTGATCCACCATTCTTGTATGTTTCTCACCAATCATATCATTTCTCAACACCTGAAAAATATAAAGAATACTCCTCATCCCTAATAGTACCCCATGTGTCATCATGTACTTAACCCCACCAATAACCCTAGACATACCTCTAAGAAGTTTGGAAAAAGGGTAATTCATCACCACACTATCAACAATAAACCACTCTGGTTCCCAATAGACCCATACAAGGTCTTATCACTAATTCATGGACCAAATGGGCACCACACACAACCTCACACACAACTTCCCTAATGTATCAAGGATTATTAGAATCCACACTGACTCCCACTCTCCAATTACTATGATGATATGTTTTCAATATTATCTATCTATATATCATCTAAATTCAGTTGGTGTACACTCCAAAATCACTATATCATACATTGAGAATCATATTCTAAGGAGTTTCATTCCTCCAAATCTATGCTCACATTCCTTAAATATTGATCTCCCTCCAATACAGGTCAATATCATCTTTATAAAATAAATACCCAATGATTTTTTTAATAAAAAATTAGGTTTCTCACTCATTCCATAGTTTATCTCATGGAATCCCACCACCCGTTCATTTTCCCAAAATCAAAAGCATCTAACCAAGCTCTATCAAACCAAAATATTACAATCTAGGATCCTGAGTCACTATGTCATGAGGAACCACACTCGAAATCAATTTTTTTTGCATCCATATGATCATACCATCAGAATCAAATGAAAACCACAATATTGAAATATTACTTCCCTTAAAACCTAATAGAACTCATGGTATCAAATTTGTGGTATCCACATAGTCATGGAATGTCATGTGACATCACAAAGAACCTAGGGGTTTCATACAAAAATATCAGGTATCACATTCAAATTCAACAACCCTCTTTAGGGATCCAATCCTGACCCAGAATCTATTTTCCAAACTACCCCATTGAGGACCATGTCACATCCATGTGCATGTAAAAATAATTTATTGTAAATTTCATTGTCATATTATGGAAAATATATATGGTTTGGTTATGTATAATTCCACCAAAAATTTGTATGAGAAAAAACAATATAGGTTTATGTTGACACTTTTTGTAACAGAACTAGAAGCATAATCACCAATAAGGGGCCCATCACCAAGGAATCCAATGCCTATACCAACCCACTAAATGTCACTATACATTCTTTTCAAAAAAGGGACTGTATATCCATCACTATAGGACAACCATGGTAGAATCCACATGAACCTACATTATAAGGAAATACCATATTCTAACGTAGTGTAATTACACCAAAATGTTTTGTATAGAAATTATATATAAGTTCTTATGGACACATTAAAAAACAAGACCTTCTATCATTAGGGAAATAAATCACACATAAGAGAAATAATATCATGTAATTTCCCCACCATAGTTAACTCTACAATATCATTAATGGAGTTTTATGTAACCTTAGGCATGATAATCACACTACATATGTTATTGATGAACAACATGGGTCCAATGTAATAATATTTCAAGGTGATACCTACATTTTAGAATGATAAAAACTATGATAATAAAAAATAACCATAATAAGAAATCTAATTAAAAATAAATACAGAAATAATATCCAGGATATATAAAAATAATATGTTTTCATAAAACAACACATCACATTGATCCACCAGCGGACTGATCACACAAAAAAATAAATTAAAAAAAGTGATAAAAGTATATTTTACCATATCTTAGCCTCTTAAAAATATAATATACATGTAATCATGATCAACCATGAAATAATGGTCCTTTTCCCTAACTAAACCTATGACCTTGAATATATCTCAAGTACCAAAATGGTCGGGAAACCTTTATAGCATGTGAGTAAAACTCAGTAGGCCATAACCAGTTATGTTCTTAACATAACAAGTAAATGTTGTGTATTTACATTTGATATGACTAAAATAAAAATGTCATGTAAATAAAACAAAATTACCACCTTATACCATCATGTTCCAACGTGTCATCTGAGGTTGACCATACCAACTTCGGCTATGGATGAATGTCATGGAGAATAATGAATACCAATTAGGGGGAATAACGCCCTACCATATAATAGGTAGTCATAGTCTGATCATCAAATATAGTTCTACAATTTTAAATCATTTATCATAATGAATAAATATATATTCTTATCATGGTGAGAGGGATGCGAACCCACCCCATAATTGTTCCATATTTAGAAGAATAATAAGTTCCTTGGAATTATATATATAGTCATTAGGGGGATTAAAACCCACCTTGGAAACTAATAACATTATTGGTGAAGAATTCCCCACCCTTGATTCAAAAATATATTTATTGAGGGGGGTAAATTATTAATCTAGAATAACATATCATATCATCAAGGGGAATAATTCCTCTTCCTATAATTATATATATAGTCATCGGGGGAATAATTCCTATGTCAGAATCAAATTTCATATCTTCTGGGTAAATAAATATACTCCATAGAAATATATATAATATCATTGAGAGGAATGATACCATACCTTGACACATATATCATATCATCAAGGGGAATACCACCCTTTATATTAAACATATATCATATTATTATGTGGTATAATGCCCCATCATCTAAATATACCTCATATCCTCAGGGTGAATATCATATTTACATGATAAAATATATCATAGAAACTAAGAAAATAGTACCCTTTACTTGAACAATATCTCACATCATAAAGGGAAATTACATCAATCCCACGAAACATATCTAATATCACTAGAAGTATGAGTCCCCTTCAAAGAAACATGTATCATATCATTAGGGGAAATAAATCTCGTCACTGGAAATGTATCACATATCATTCAAGTGAATAAAAATATTATTGGAATCGTATATAATATAATATGTAGGGGATGGGAGTGAACTCACTTCATAATACCTTTATATGTCATACATCATATTCACATGGGTTGTCCACTCACCCATATTCATGACACAATTCTTAAGTTCATCTCTCATGTTAATTACCTATAATTAACCATACACAAATAGAGGGGAATAAATGTATTAGCCACCATGATCTAACCCTTACTAGGATAAAGATGATATTAGGAAACTACCAAGGTCCCCAAGGTCATACAAATATCTGGGAACCCTAAATGGGAGACTCTATGACAAACCCAAATCTGGGTCCCATTGCCATCACTCGAATAGAAATATGTACCTCACAATTTAAATGATCTTGTCATGGATCCATTAACCTAATCTAAAATAAAACACAACCATTACACTAAATAAATGACATAAACTCCATATCATGTGAATGGAAAATATAGTTTAGTTCTCTCGCACCCAACCATCCCATAATCCTACCCAAGGTATACCCACCTAGGTGATCACATACTAGTGTATGGGGGTGGGGCTGGGGGGAGACTCTCCATTGTCTCTGATGAACTTGTTTGAAGACTATAATGAATCCCAAAGTTACATATGTCCTACCCTAGTATAACCATTCCAAACAATCACTCTCTTATATAAGAGCGGATAGAAAATACCCATTCCATGGTCTAAAACAATCCATCAGTATCTTTGGTACCCCCTAGGGTATATATATCTCACCAAATTCTTTTATAATACAATACTCAACTATCATAGGATGATGAATGAATCTATTTTTCAATATTACATCATGGACCTTAACACATCCATTTTATTCATAGGAATTTATTTAAAAAAATTTTAATTTAAATATGACATCGGTTACATGAATGTGGCCATACAACGTGTCATAAGAAACATTAACAAAATTCATACATTTATTGATATGTTCAAGGTTGACCTAACTAATTCGGATTTATTCCCTTTATCCAATATTAAACATCATCTATCAGGATCATCCAGGATTATATAAAATTATATCATCCCCATATATCCTATCCCCAATTAAAATATCTAAATAATTAATTATAACTGTCATGACCCGCCCCTGGGGCCTGCATTCGGACAACCCCAAGCCTGCCTTCGATAGGCCAAGGGTTAGAAACTAGCATAAAAAGGCATATCCCTATTACGGGAAGCCATTTCCTTTAAAACATTAAAAACACACAATCCAAGAACACAACAATAAGAATCTACGAAGTAAACAACTGTAGTAAAAAGTGCACTGAACGTTTAGGGGGCCGGAATACAATCCCAACAAAAAAGTTTAAGTACAACTGAAAAGTAAAAACAACTTCTAGATCATCCAAAAAGGATCCCACATTAAGGGTAGGTAAAGATTGTCTCCACAACACTCCACGTCAGCCCATATCCTCCGTGTACCGCCTGGTCCTGGCTCCATCAAGTCTCAGCCAAGCTGCTCATCATCTGTAGAATACATTTCAAGGTGCGGGTGAAGCCCAAGCGTGGTTGGGTATAACAATTCTTAATGGGAACCTAGAGACCCCTGATGGACTCCTATAGTTCCATAAAGGAAATACCACAAAGAGTACCTCCATAACAAAGCATGAATAAGCCGTTAACACTACTTATGTATATGCCCATACATATACCTAAGTTGTCAAAATATGATCATCTCTTACATGAGGAAACCAAAGGCCCAAACCTTTAAACCATTTTCCCAATTGATCCCTCAGACATGTATTCCATAATGTTAACACCACGAAGGTAACACCATGAAGGTAAAAGTACCACAAATGAAACACCATGAAGGTAAAAGTACCATAAGGGTAACACCACAAAGGTAACACCGTAAAGGTAAAGTACCACAATGGTAATGCCATGAAGGTAACACCACGAAGGTAAAATTACCACAAAGGTAACACCACGAAGGAAAAAATTACCACAATGGTAAGGAATCAGCTCACACCAGGTATATAAATTAAGTACTGATGTACAGATGATTAGTCGTAAGTCTAGATCATCATATTCTGTCAAGAGGCTCTACTGCTGAACCACACATGATTGGTATGCACGGAACCACACAGGACCGCTGAGCACTGACCCACATAGGATCTAACACACACAAGATCAGTATGCACATATCCTCACATAGTCACTGAGCACTGGCCCACACATGATCAATAGGTAATGACCCACATAGGATCACTATTCATTTTTTTACATCACAACCAAATATGAGAATACCACACTAAGAATGCTTGATTCTAAAAGAATCCGTTCCTAAAGTGATCAGTCATACCTCAACCTCCAAAAACATCCATGAAGAAGTATCCCAAAAGATCGCCATGTTTTAAGGGATCCAATGTAATAGACGGCGCGTCGATCGAAGGACCAATCTATGAGATATAAGCACTTTTTTAAAAAGTCCTCAGTTGGATTCCAGTTTGATCTAACCCGGGTCACATATATAACTCTGAAAAAACTCCCTTAGAGTATCTCAAAGGACTGTCTTGTCCCTAGGGTCCTTACGCCACTAACAGCGCGTCAATCGGATGCTTGGTCTGTTAGTTGCATATTTTTCCGAAAAATTGGGGGGATCGCATCGCGATTCGGCCCAGATCGGTCGGGCCTTTAGGAATATTACAAAGGGACCTAATCCAAAAAGGGTCCCAATGCCACTGATGACATTTCAACCAGACACCCAGTTCGTCAGTTACATGTGTTTCTTTATTCGGTTACCAGATGGGTTCGGGCCCTGTCCGACTCGGTCTGACCGATATAGAGCTACGGGTCCCGGGGTCTACCTGACCCCACTCGGTTCTGGCCCACTAAGGGTTGCCCCAGTTCCCTGGGTCCGACCCATCGGGGTCAGCCCAGTTCGGTTCGCGGGCTGGGGCTGTAGTTGGCCTGGCCCACCAAGTGGGGCGTGGGCCACCCGCGCTGGTCCGTAGGGCCACGAGTCCGGCCTGCTGGCGGGTCCATCCTGCTGGGTGGGTCTGGCCTACTGGGCCGGCCTGCGCCGTCTCGGTCCACTAGATGGTGTACCTCTCCCTTCGCTGGCCTCGTGGTTACGGGGTCGTTTCGCTCAACCAGTGGGGCACTGCCACACCACATTAACCGGTCGGCCATTTGGCCGACCTAGTTTCCCAAACGCGTCATGATGTGGGCCGCCCCGCACCATCCTACCATGGATTGCTGGCTGCTGGCACCACACTTTTCCCACGCGACCATCTTTGGCCGGCCGCCTGGGCACACCGTTTCACACCGCCTTCCACCGCCCATGGACAGTTGTCACGTGTCTCCCTAAGCCATAGCCAGCCACTGATGACAATGTGTGCCGATGGTTTCTTCTACGGGTCACTGAACGTGCTCCGGTGTCCGTTCTTGGTGTCTTCTATGCCTAAAGCTCTTTCACACTACCACCTATATAGCATAACCCACTATATCATGTTTTCATCGATTTTAATTTTTTCCCCAAAGTTCATATGAAGAAAGAAGTGTTCGAGGGTCCATGCCTTGTTTGTTTGGACCGCGCCCTCTGTGTTAAGGTGATTGAAATCAGGATATGATTTAATTCATCATATATAACTTCATAATAAACCCCCTACCTCAATATCGTTAGATAACATCAGTGTTTGAGGAAGAGTCGGTGTTCGTCGTTAGGTGGCGCTCGTCATAGCCTGATGGAACCTGTTCCATCTTCCAATTGGTTGGAGTTGTGTTAATCTATCAGATCATCATTGCTTGGTGAAGCCATGCCAATAGTCCTCCCCAATATCCATATAAATAGGAGAAGATAAGGGTGAATAACACACTTGAAATTAATAGGGTTCAATTAATAAATGAACCTTACTACTTCCAATGATGCTTTCACAAATAATTGAAGAGTCAAGCCATTTAATGGATTAACACGTCATTGGTCCCTCCACCACCACTTGTCTGTTGGAGGAAATTAAAGAAAAGAAATAAAATATTTTATTTTATTTTATTGTTCATTTACATGTCCAAAATCTATCTTTTTTCCCTGACCTTCTGCGGTCGAAGTTAATGCCCCCTTAAGAGAATATCGGTGCTACGGATTCTATGGTGCCCTCAGATTTTTAATCTGAGCACCGGTTCACATGTTAGAAAATTTCACTCATGCGTTTACTAAACGTACTTTAAAAAAGATCAATAAATTATTAACATTCACCCTCAACCAGCACCAGTCAAGGTTAGGCTCCCCCTAAGGTGAAAAATCCCCAAAGAACTCAACAATACTCTCAGATTTTCAATCCAAGTTACCTTTTAAGAGTTATTGATTTTAGAATTAAAATAATTGTTACTTAATTATTTTATTTATGACCTAAAACTAACTTCCATAGTCGGCCCGCGCCGTCCAATTTTAGTATATTCCTAAAGAAAGCATATCCTCATGAGTTCAGTGGTGGTCGCATGTTTTTCAGTCTGAGTCACCATTCATTAGTTATAAACCTTTGAAAACTAAAATAACATTATTTTATTATTTTATTTACGATTATGCCATTTTCAGGTTTTCTCACTGGAGGCATGCATTGTCTAAACATAAGTCACGCCTAGTGTAAACCCGCTATCCTAGATGAAACGGTTCCCTAAGATTTTTGATTCGATCACACACTTAGGAGTTATTCTAATTTTTCAGGAAAATACCTCACGCGTGCTAATTAAAGCATAACATAATTTTGACAGATCATTCTGGGTACTCTAGACCTCAGAATTTCATGCTGTCATATTTAACAATCTCAAAATAATCCCAAATAATTTTAAAAAAATTTATATGTAATTTTTGGGACTTTACATTATCCCCACCTTAGGGCCTTTCATCCTCAAAATCCAAACCAAATGAAAATCAAACAAATGCGGGTACTAAGCATGAATCTGAGCCTTTCACAACCATGTTCTCTCCTAGAGGTTCCCATGGTGAGCAGAATTTGCACTAGAGTGATTGTCCATCCACAAAGGACTTACTCTTTTCAATCCTCTATCACCCCCAAAACTCCATAAAAGTCTCCCCCATCATCGATGACCAGATCGTCCAGTCGATAACGTGAGATGGGTTATGCACGTACCTCCTTAGCTATGACTCATGAAAAACATTATGCACCTGGTGCATCTATGGGGGAAGAGGAAGATGGTACACCACCTCGCCTGGTCTACTGAGGATATTGAATGTTCTGATGAACCACATAGATAGGTTTCCACCCCGGCTGAATCTCCACAATTCTCATTGGGGTGATACATGTAGGAAGAGATGGACTCCCTCCTTGAACTCCAAGGGTCTCTGTCTCCTATCAGCATAAGACTTATGCCTACTCTGCATAGTCTTCACTTTTTAACAAATGATTTATCATGATACAAAATCATCCACTGCCTTCTTCATCCCTGGCCACCAGTAATGACGCCAGAGGTCCTGGTACATCTTCGCCACTCAAGGATGTACCACTAAAGGGGATGTATAGATCTCCTTCAACACCTCCTCCTGTATCGTCACTGATACCATGGTGGATCCTCCGATTTGAAAAATGTGCTACCCACCTTCATAAAATCCTTCAATAGACCGTCTTGAGGATATCTGAGCACGTAGGGCCTCACAGTCAATGTACCCAAGCTTTTCCTCTCAAACTCGCTGAATAATTGAGGGAGTAAAAGTCATTTAATGGAGGTATAATGATCCATATTTATCTTCAAAGGTTATTTGTAGTGTGACTTGCTAATATGACACATCACTCAACAGTTGCAGACCAGACCTCCTGCTGAGTGCATCTGCTACCACATTCATCTTCCCAGGAGTATAGACTATCTTAATGTTATAGTCATAGAGGAACTCTAGCAATCACTGATGTCTCATGTTCATGTCCTTTTGGGGGAATATATACCTCAGACTCTAGTGATTAGAGTAAATAGTTAATTGTTCACCCATCAAGTAGTTCCGCTACATCTACAGTGCAAAGAACACTATTGCTAACTCTAGTTCATGGGTAGCGTAGTTCTACTCATGATGTCTCAACTGCCGTGAGCCATAAACGATCACTAACCTCTCCTACATGAAGAAAAAACCTAGTATGGTCCCTGATACATCGAAGTAGACTACATAACCAATACCCTATTCTGGTAGCATCAAGATGGGGCACTTTTCATTCTCTGTCTGAGTTCCTAAAAGCACTGTGAGCACTTCCCCGCCCATAGGAAATGATCCCACTTCTTCATAAAATATGACAAGGGTGCCACTACCCTAGAGAGTCAGCTACAATTCTCTGGTAGTACTCAACCAAAGAATATGTTTTTCTCCCATTGGGGAGGTAGTACTAGAAATATATTTTGTAAAGATCTCCCCAAACTCTGCCACTACTATTGGTAAATGAAGACTAAAAACTCCTGGTGCCATGTTGGTAAGGCTTCCCAACTCAAAAGTGATTGGATGTACCCTCATATGCACGAGTTTATCATGATATCATTGGGTTTCTTTTTTTGCCGACCAAGGAAAACTCCATTCCATCACTGTAGATATACTACATCCTTTTTTCCTGAAACTGTCAATCTGACTATGAAATGTAGATTTTCATTCCATCCCCAAACTAACATCGGTAGGCATTGATGCTGCCACTAAGAGGTTCCAACCAAAACTCTTGCCTCAAGGGTCAGATCACACCATAGACATAAGAATGATTATCCAGTCTCCTTCTAACGGTACCTCCATATCTAAGGGTCAAGTCATTAGTTTAACCAGAAACTCTAGGTCTTGAACAAGATTCGTGGCAAGAAGGAATGACCAGAACATATGTCTATTAATTCAGAATCTAGTAGTAGACACAGATCATACCTCGAATCATTCCTACAGCCCTTGGGTCACACTCCTTGACAGAATGTAGCTACTACCTTCTCCTATCCTCCAGCTCCCAGATACTTGTGGGGACCACATTAGGTTGGGGGTGGTAACATGTTGAAATGTATATCACCTCATGCTACTCTCTAAGCTCCAATTCCATGTATACTTCCCCGTAGATTCATGTGTCCCTATCACTTCCTATTCCTGAGACATATTACATGCCCAATTCTATGAGACTGGCATCCGTTTCCCATTTCCCACTACTAACAATCACTGGTTATATCCTCTGTACCAAAGAAAATTCAACCACAAAGGTTCTATCTAGCTCCCTAACATAATTTGGAATGAATTTTGGAATAGTGATGGATCTGATTCCCTTAAACGCAGCTCGCTCAGAGGTTCGAGCCCTGAAGCACTGACTGTACTGTATTCATCGAGAACCGGGGATGGTCAGTACGCCTCATTGAATAATTACCTAGCAACATGTCGTCCTTCCGAAGCTATAGAAAATCTTGGGAACACTCACACCTTAGATTTTGATGGGAAGAAACCCCATTATCTAAAAGGATATCAAGCTTTTCCACCAAAATGTCACCTATTCTCAAGACCAGGGTAATCTAAACCCTATCATCATCCTTCGAAGCCACGTAAAAGGATCTCTACATGGTTTTCCATCTGATCGAATGATGCCCTGACAAAGTGGAAACATAGCCACCTCCTCATGCTAGTCCTTCACTTCCAGTGAGTCAGGCTCTCCTTTGAACCTAAAGGGAATCTGATGTTGAAACATGTGTAAGGTACCAAGACTACATCTATACTCTGCGAGTACCACCAGCTATAACTGCTAACCAATAGGAAGTGATGTAGCACGTACAGTACCCAAAGGTAGCATCTCAGGCAATAGTCCATGTACCAAAGACGCATAACCTTGAGGATTATCCTCACAGTCACACACTGATAAAGACTAGCAGCTAGGATCACCATCTAATCAGCTAGTGTCCCAACTAGGCGGAAAACTCTAGTCACAACCTCCAGCTAGTTCTTAGCTTCCTAGGGATCTATCTCACCACAAAAACTCAGAGGCCTCTACCACTGGAACATGTGAAATGCACTCACTCAGTGTGCATGGTCCACTTGTAGAATTTGTTTCTGATCCACAGAGGATCGCTAGAATACTGATCCCCAAAAGATTGCTCGATGGGCTGTCATCATGTACTCTTTCGGGAATCCTAGATAGCTATCTACATGGCATCATACTGATAAGGAATAGGTGTTCCGTGTTCATTATGTTATACCTAGTGATAATACTCTAAAGAAAGCATGGAAAACATTTCCAAAACACATGCAATTAGTGTTTTCATGCACCGAGTTGGAAATCAGAATTCAGGGTCCTGGTGTATGGATATGTCTGCCATCACACCAACACTGGATTTCCCAAACTGAAAACCAAATTCATAAAACTTAACACTATTTCCACATTTAAATGATCATAGTCCTAGTTCTTCGGTATAACTGACTCCTCTGATACCAATTCTTCACGACTCGTCCCTTAGGACTCGCGCTGTGACTACACCAAGCCCACCTTCCATAGGCTACGGGTTGGTGACTAGATTCAAAAAGGAATATCCCTATAAAGATAATCCATTGCCTTTAAACCTGAACAAAAACAAAATCCAAGAAAACAACAAAAAGCATCCATGAAGTAAACTGATATAGTAAAAAGTGTACTGAATGTAAAGGGGGCCAGAACACAAGCCCAACTGAAATGTACAAGTACAACTGAAAAGAGAAAACATCTCAGGGGTTGTCCATCGAGGATCCTACCTAATGGTAGGTACAAATCATCTCCACAACACTCCACGTCAGCCCATCTTTTTCATGTACCGCTTGGACCTGGCTCCCTCATGTCTCAGCCCAACTGCTCATTGTTTTTCCAAGACACAACAAGGTTCGGGTGAAGCCCATGTAGGGGTGAGTATAACAATACTCAGTAGGGACCCCGAGACCACTGAAGGTCTCCCAAAGTTCCCCAAAGAAAATGCAACAAAGAAAGACCTCAGTAACATTGTACAATGCAATCATAAACTATACATAGGCATGTGCCCATACATCTACCTAAGTTATCAAAATATACTCATCTCTAACATGAAGAAACACAAGGCCCCAACCTTTAATCCATTTTCACAATTTATCTATGATTGAATTATAACACAAAGGTAAATCCACGAGGGTAACACCAAGAAGGTAAAAGTACATCAAAGGTAACACCATTAAGGTAACACTACAAAGGAAAAAGTACCATAAGTGTAACATCACAAAGGTAACACCAATAAGGTAAAGTACCCCAAAGGTAACAACACGATGATAATTCCACAAAGGTAACACCACGAAGGTAAAGTTCCACAAAGGTAATACCACGAAGGTAACACCACGAAGGTTAAATCACCACAAATGAAAGGACTTGACTCACACCAGGTATATAACATAAGTACAGAAGTACAGATGATTAGTCATAAATATATATAATCTTATTCTGTCGAGTGGATCTACTATAGAACCACACAAGATTGGTATGCGGTGACCCACACAAGATCAAAGAGAAATGAACCACACAGGATCGATAGGTACTGACCCCCATATGATCGCTATTCATTTTTCACGTCACAACCAGCCACGAGATTCCCGAACTTAGCACACATGATTCCGGAAGGATCTGCTTCTCAAGATAATTGTCATACCTCAACATCCATGATCTTACACTAATAAGTATCACAAATATCTGCTATGTTCTAAGGGTTCCAATGTGACTGATGGAGCATCAATCGGACACCCAGTCTGTGATATATGGATACTTTTGTAAAAAGGGCCCAGTTGGATTCAGGTCTGATCCATCCTGGGTCGCATGTAAAAAACTGAATAAAACTCACTTAGAGTATCTCAAAAGAACATACTTGTCACTAGGGTCCCTATTCCACAAACAACGCATCAATTAGATGCCATGTATGATAGTTATATCCCGTTTTGTGCAGGGCGGGGGGGTGATCACATCTCAGTCCGGCCCGAATCGGTTGAGCCCGCAGGAATATTCCATAGGGTCCACTTCCCAAAAGTGCTCCCAACTCCACTAATGTCATGTCAACCAGATACCCAGTTCATCAGTTTCATGCATTTCATTATTTGGGTACCAGTTGGGTCTGGGCCCGGTCCGACTCGATCAGACTAGCACGATGCATTGGGTCTCATGGTCTTCCTGATCCCGCTCGGGTCCAACCCACTAAGATTCGACCTAGTTCACGAGGTTCAGCCTGTTAGGGTCGGCCCGGTTTAGTTCGCAGGCCTGAGATGTGGTTGGAATGGCCCACCGGGTGGGGCTCGACCCACCCATGTTGGCCTTCTAGGTCGCAGGTCCAGCCCGTACCAGCTCGATCTGCTAGAAGTCGGACTGATTCTTTTGATGGTCCTGCTATTACGGGGATATTTCTTCTAACCGAGGGAGGCGCTACCCCACCGCATTAACCAGTCAGCCTTTCTGCCAACCAGGTTCTGCCAACACGTTGCGGTGCGGGCCGTGCCACACCCTCCTTCCGTGACCTGCTGGCCGAGGCCGCTTTCACCTATGGGAACTGAAATTGTCCCGCACGACTGGCTCAGGTTGACCACCCTTGGCTACCGCGGCACACCTTTACTCGTTGCCTTCCACCGACTGTGGTCGGTTTCTGAGGGTCTCTTTTATACACCACTTGCCACCACCGACATGGCGCGTAGATGTTTTCCTCCTAGGGACACTGGATGTGCTCCGGTGTTCATTCGTGGTGCTGTCAGCATCAACGACTCTTTCACGCTTCCGCCAACAAAGTGGCACCCGCTATTTCATGTCGACATTGATTTGGAATCTGTTTCCCCAAAGTCCACATCAAGAACGAAGCCGAGGAGTGTTTGGGCCTTTTTCGTTTGGCTTACACTCTCCGAGTTAAGGTGATAGAAAGCGAGATATGATTTTATTAATCAAATATAACATCAAAATAAACCCCCTACCTCAAGATCATTGGAGAACATCTGTGTTTGAGGAAGAGTAGGTATTCGTCGTTCGGTGGTGCTCGTCACCTCCTGCTGGAACTAGTTCCATCCTCCAAGTGGTTGGTTTCTCTATACTTTTCGAGAGCTTATTCAAATGGTGTTTTTGTACCAATAATCCTCTCCAAACTCCATATAAATAGGAGAAGGGAAGGGTGAGTAACGCAAATGGAATTTATGGTGGTCAAATAATTAAGAAACCTCCCTAATTCCAACAGATCTATTATAAAGAATTGTGGAGTCAGGCCATTTAATGTCTTGACACGTCATTGGTTATGCCACCATCACTTCTCCATTGGAGGAAAATAAATATAGGAAATAAAATAACATTGTCATTTAATTATAATTTTAAATCCCCAAAATCTATCTTTTTCACAAAACCTTCTACAATTGAATTGAAGCATCCTTAAGAGAATCTTGGTTCTAAGGATTCAAAAGTTCCCATTAATTTTTAATCTGAGCACCAGTTCAAATGTTAGAAAATTCCTCTCACGCATTTACTGAACGTACCTCAAAAAAAGTTCAATAAATTATTAACATTGAACATCAACCTCTACCAGTCGAGGTTAGGCTCCGCCTAAGGGGAACACGCCCCCATAAAACTCAATGGTACTCTCATATTTTCAATCCTAGTTACCATTTTGATGTTATATATTTTAATAATAAAATAATTGTTACTTAATTATTTTATTTACAGAAAAAAAATGACATCCATAGTTGGCCCACGCCTGCCAATGTTAGTATCTACCTCAAGAAAGAATACCCTCTCATGCTTTGTGGTGGTCTCTGTTTTTTAATTTGAGTCACCGTTCATGAGGTATAAGAGTTTGGAAAATAGAATAACTTTATTTAATTATTTTATTTTTAGTTATTCCATTTTCAGGTTTTGTCACTGGAGGCATATGCCGACTAAACATAAGTCGCACCTAGGGTAAACCCGCTATCCTGAATTCCACGGTGCCATCCGATTTTTGATCTGGGAAACCATTTAATATTTATTCCACTTTTCATAAAAACTACTCAATCACCTTAAATAAATCTTAAGATAATTTTGACTAATGATTCCAGGCACTCCAGCCCTTGGAATCGCGCGTCGTCTTATTTCTTAACCTCAAAATAATCCAAAATAATTTTAAAAAAATTATATAGAATTTTCTGGATTTTAAAATAACTAATTATATTTAATATTTAAATTTAATTAAATAGAAAATTATTTCAAAAGAACAAAACAATTGACTCCAACATTCTAAAATCTTTAGAAAAGGGAGTTCAAATATCCAATTTATACACTCAATTACTTTCCTGTACAAATCCCTATGACATGAGACATGGAAACTGACCAATTTCAATAATTTTAATAAAATACTATATATTAATTCATACAGTTTCACATTTCAAACCAATTGGAAAGAAATTATAGGTGATAAACCTCCCATGAAATCCTTTATCTAATCTAGGATAAATCCCCATAATCTTGGATCAATTACATAATTATTTAATGGATCTAATGTTAAACCATAATATAAATAACATTTAAACTAAAAATTTGAAGGTAAATAATCATAGGGTAATATGGGATATCCTCCCCTTAAATCAATATATAATTATTTCAAGAACACCCATCTTTAATGGAGTCAAGAAAGGAACAATATGGGGAGGATTTATATGAAATGGATTGTCCCACAATCCAATTTTCCTTAAAACTGAAGGTCAGATTAATTATAAATTATGTGGCTTACCCTATTAAAATAAAATAAGTAGAAGGTCCTTTTTGTAATGGCACAAAGTGTTAGGGGTGAAATAACCTAACCTAGGAATTCCTTTTAGTGAAACCACAAAGATTACAATTAACAGGCCCACCCTCAAGAACCTGTTGTAGCATAACCCAAGATCGACATTGTGTCTAAGCTTTGAGGGCAGCCTAATGGCCCTAAATTCTAGGGAACATGCATAGAACATCTCTATGTATATGTCACATCACGTAACCCCCAAGAAACACACATGATGTATCCCAATCACTATAGTTCATGAATCCACCTTTACAATGTGGACTTCACACTCTACACATGTAACATCCTGATTTTTTATGAAATATATTATTTTGAATTAATTAAAATTATTTAATATATTGTTTTAATATAAATATATGGGTTATCTTGTATCATAAGAAACTAAATGTGTATCTTACATTATGTGAAACATAATTTTCCTTTCATTACATATGTAACCTATAAGCCCAAATTATATCAGAAAAAATATACTAATAATAATATTTATTTAACATGATAGGTATCATCTGGAAATTTGAAAAATGGGAATAAATATGACTAACTATATTATGAAATAATAGTTTAAATATGTTTATAAAATAAAATCATTGGTTTGCAATTAATTTTAAATGAAAATAAAGATCTATTTAAAATAAAGGAGGTGTTTTTTATGAAAACTATTTTTATGATCAGAATGGGGGTTTATATTAATAAATTAACATCATAACTATTAGTGGTTGATATTAATGAAATTTATATTCCATATATTGAATAATTTTTTTTAATTTCGTCCATTAAGTTTAATATGATTAATATGAGAATAAATCATATTTATGCATAAAAACCTGTATATTTGTAAAAGGTAGTTGTACTGCCTTTTAAGGGCGTACATATTTAAAAAAATATATAAATTTGTAAAATTTTATAATTTTTTTGAGAAAATAAATTTCAATTTTTAAATAATTATATCAAAATTTATTTGGATTGAATTTCTGGTAGTTTTCTAAGAGCTTTCATATTTTGATTAATAGTGAATGACCCCAAATTTTATTTGAAAACCAATTTTTCATCTAAATAATTTATTGTGATAAATTATTATTTTTAATTGGTTTTAAAGTACAATTATATCAAATTTTTATAGTTTTAAGCAATTTTTTCCATTCTAATCAATTTCACATTGAAACTAGACATAAAAAAAATTCAATCTTTTTAACTATTCTCTTTAAAAACATGATTTGTCGTCCCATCCATGGGATTAATTTTAAATTAATTTATGTCACTAAATGAATTAAATATGTAAATAAGGAATAAATATTTATAATCAGTATAGATTATATTTTATAATAAGGTAAATTTTGTTTTTTTCCAAATGTATTTGTCAAATGAATTAAAATTAATTACATTGATTAAGGTATAAATGAGTTTTCTAGGTTGTTACTCATTAATCATAGGGGGAAAATGGCCTATAAAAATTTTAGAAACCAATTTTATAGAAATTATTCAAAAATATATCAAACTTTATAGAATTTATAGTAATAGTGGAGGCACAATATTTAAGGGAGACCTCCAAAAAGTGTTTACCTTTTTATATTTACAATAATGCCACTCCCCCTCAACTATAAGAAGGCGCATACCCTACCTAATTATTCAAAGCTATAATTATTATTGTCTCATAGAAAACCTTCCAAAATAATATCCCTTAATACCTTATACATTACAAGATTCAGAAATTTTTGTAGAAATCAATATATGGAATTCTATTGCGGAAATCCAAAAATATATACATGAAAAAGAGGTAATCTTCTTCAACGAAAAATTTAAATGTAATTATTTCATAAATCACTTAATTATTATTATTAAACGCATATATATAATAAAATATGTATAATCAATATATTTAGGTTTTTAAGGGTTTTACCAACACCTTCACTCACTTCCATAAAATTGGATACACAATCATCGTTCATGTTTATGGTGGACTACCGCCACATGAATCTATGTCATTCATTCTACGATTACCACCATTCATGGTTTGTAATAATGATAGAATAAATAATATTATTTGATATATATGATATATATTATTTATTTACAATTATTTAATTATAATGTAATACGTACCTTCATGCTTAGAATTTTGTGGGAATGCGATTATATCATTTTTATACATGTGGACTACCAACTTCTCAAAGCGATATGACACGTTAACAGTTTACATGGTATGTTTTAAGAATGGATTTAATTAAATGAACTTTACATTAACTAAATAAATATGATATTAATGAGATTATTACCTTTATATAAGTATAATATTTCATTTTATTTAACAAAGTTTCACACTCTAAAAAAGTTTTAATGTCATTAAGGGACATGTGGATTAACAGCTCCTTGAAGAGATGTGACTCATTTTACATCATAAAAACTATATTTATAATTATTTATAATTAAATATTATTGTATTTATGATATATTGATAATTATATAATGATAAATGTTACTTTCTTTTATTCTATATTGATCATTGGGAAATAGGAACGTTACTCATGTGTACGTATGACCTACCATGTCCATGATGGTAACACTTGTTCAATTTTGAAAACCATAATTCAGGATTGGTTTTAAAAGTATAATGTACTTATAAATATTATCATTATTCCATTATTATTATTCTAGGGATGTTTTAATAATGACCCCTTTGAACATAGATTATCTACCAATGTTATTCCCATACACAAACTGAATATGGTAAAAAAATCCAACATAAAAATTATTGATTAATTGATTATATATAAAATGTTTATATGTGAAATAAAAGTAATAATAAACATGTAAATTTTTTTAATCATATATATAATTAATATTAGATCATTATTCATGATGATATAAGACAAGCATGAAAAATCCCACTCAATGTAAGGGATTTCATAACTCAATTTCAGTTCATTTTGTTAAGCTTCTACATAATTCGTTATGTTATGAAATAAATGTTTGTGAAATTAATGTTTATTGTTTTATAATATATGTGAACTTTTTTATTTATTTAAAATTTTAACACATAAATATTTCATTGATTTATTCTCCCTTCAATGATACGATCTTTGTAAGGGTTTCACTACTCAAAAAGGAACATATACGCACAATTTTGAACCATGGAAATGTCCCTCCATGCCATGGTTATATTATATTCCCATGTTTTTGGGAACATTATGGAGTTTAGATATCAGTATAACTCTAAGATATACCAACAGATTCAAAACTGTGGGTATAGGTTTTAAAAAATTATCATTGGTAGGTTTTGATCCCTAAACTACTTATATACAATTCTCACTCCTTACCACTACACCATGTTGACTTATATGTAAATAAATATATATTTATATATATAATTATCAAAACCATTACTATATGTGGAAAAAATGGCAATAGGTGTTCCCGTGATTTTTTTATCCTACAAAAATATTTTTTTCTTTCCACCTTAATGCAAGAAAGATATACCAATGATTTTATAATAACCATGGGTATATGAATTCACAAAAATCTCATACCCATGGTTTCTCAAAACCAGTGGGTATAGGTTTGACCTATATAGGCGTTTTTTACAAAAAACCTTGGTATAGGTTTTAAAAAGAAACCCTATATTCACAATTTTTAAAAAACAATGAGTATAGGAGAGAATTTACAACCTATACCCCTAGATTTCCAAAACCATGGGATTAGTTTCCCAGTAAATTCATATAGCCATGGATTTTTTCTAAAACCATAGGTATAATGACATTTTCTAGTAGTGTTTTTCCCACCTCACTTTTATTTCATTGAGATATATTCCATATTCAAAAAATTTTAATTTGTGGTGTATATAATGTACATGAATTTGTTTAATGATTATTATAATTAAATATATTGGTTTTTACTAATACTTTTCATTATATCTCTTATATAGGGTTTACATTTTTAAAGGTACCAAAGCGGTTAATGGCTTTATTAATATTTTCTATCTCTGAGATGTTTCTTATGTTATACACATATATTCTTTTATGAGGTGTTTATAATTATTATTTGAAATAATATATCATAAATCTAATTATTATCATGATATTATTTATTTTATTTAATGTTATTACTTAATGGGGTTAATGATTGAAATGTTTTAATGTTCTTTGTGATGCTTTATAACACTTAATTATTATTCCCCTCAAGAATGTTTTAATGACATTTTATTTTCACTAACACTCATCATCGTCAAAAAACCTCCTTATTAATTATCCTATACTGGGTATGTTTTATATTAATATAATCATAATTTTTTCATTATATATATTATTTTTGTTTCAATGATATTTTAATGAAACAAATTTCTTTTACATGGGTTGACAATGTCCTAAATAGATTGCACCGAAACCTATTTATTTTCAACAAGTTGACTATGTAATAAAGATATTTTTATGATAACCATTTATTTTAAAAGGGTTTATTATTTCCCAAAGATATTATTATGGAACCCATTTCTTTTTCATAATCCCTTCTTGTTTCAAAGAGATTGTTTTGAAAGCCTTTTATTTTCCATAGGTTAATCATGTTTTCAAGGATATTTTTTTAAAACCAATTTTTTTTTCAATTGTTTAATATTGTTTCAAATGGATTATCTTAAAAACCATTTCATTTCAATGGGATAAACTTTTTTAAGGATATTATAGTAGAAACATTTTTATTTTCATTATTTAATCATGTTCCTGAAAGAATAAAGGTTGTTTTACTGAGTTTTGATGAATTTTCTATGTATTCAGTTCCTAGAAATTATAAATAATGGGAGTTCCTATATAGTGATAGTTGTTTCTGTTAAAGATTATTTAATTAGTGTGCTTGGATTGATTTCTGATTCCTTGGGAACTTTAATCATGGAAGTCAACCATACTATTTATTCTATTTGTAATGGTTTGGTAAGGGTTCTAGAAGGGTTCCATGAGATGATGTTCCAATAGAATAAATTTTTTTATATATTATTTATATGGGTTTATGATGTTTCTTTTGATATTTATTGATATCTAATGGATCATTATTATCAATTCGTATGACTATTTACTTTGTTAATGATTTAGGGAATGTTTTCCTATTTTATGATCCATGTTTTGATGGGTATGAATATTCTTTTGTTATACTAAGGTATTTCGATAATTTATTCATACTCTTATTATATTCTTATTTTCATAGATGAAATTCATTTTCCAATTCTAACATTTTCCCTTAATGAGAGTTTGATATCATTAATATTATGTTTTATTTTACTAATATTTTAAATAATTATTTTGAATGATTGATTCCTATAAGGGATTTATAAAGGATTATGTTGGTGGTCTATTTTTATTTAAGAAATATTGGGGTAAATTGGAAAAAAGTTCTTTAGATGACTTTGTGAATTATTTATATGATAGTTTTTCCTAATTCATTAACAATATAAACCTAATAGATCTCCAAGAATGTAAGTGATTCTTGTTTTCATTTTGATGTTGTATGGTTATAACAAAAAAATTTGGTATGCAATTATCGACATCATAGATGAAAATGAAAATTCATGGATTTCAAAACATGATCCAGAAGTATGGCCACTAGGTTATTAAAACTCTACAATTCCTTATCCCACTTCAAACATATTAAATATCACCACATGATATGAATTTTTCTCCTTCATTATGAAAAATACAATAAATGAAAATTTTGGGGGTCTTCATATCAAATTTGTAAAGGACAATACAACGATAAAAATATTAGGAAATTGCATGGTTACCATATATAAAAATCCATTCAATTTAAAAATTCCACAGGAGACACATGCCATGCCACAATGACCATGGGTTACGGAATGTCCTTTCACCCAAAGGATAATTCTATTAGGGTATTCTTGACCCCACATATATGTTCACATGAGAATAATAAATTCCTTCTAATCCACTAATAATCCAAATAAATATATCATTTAGAGTTTCCTACTTCGGAAATTCCAACCATAGTCATAATTCTTAATATGTTTTTTATTCCATGACAGAAATTTATTTTACCCCTAGTTTTCACTACCCATAATTATGTAGTTCATTACCAAAAGTCATGTTTTAAATATCTGTGAGAATGCATAATATTATTATGTGAATAAAAAAAATGTATTATTAAGGATGAAAAAGATAATTGATATCATAGAAGTGATTTCTAGGATATTACATTTCATACGTAAGGTTTATTAGTATGAAAAATAAAATTATTATAGAGAATAAAATCAAAAATTTATGTCTTGATGATTAATTCATAATTATTAATATTATATTAGAGTTTTAGATATAATTTAATCCAATTCATAAGGGTAAATATATTACACTAAATTGATAGGATATTGTATCTATAATTATGGTATTTTTAATGAAATGACTTGAAATAAACTATCAATATCAACACTGAGGGTTTTAATAAAAAAATTATTTTTCTAGGTTTAATATAGTGTCAAGGGAGAGTATTATTTTAATGATGTTATACACATGGAATGTGATTATTGTAGTTGTTATTTTGAAATAACAATTATATAATCTAAATATAATTTAGAGGGGTCGTGATCATGGGAACAATAACAAATGAAAATGTATTGATTTAAGATCATTACGGAAAAAATACCACACAATTTGTTGGGAAGATAAATATAAGAATAGATGGAGAAGAAGATGAAACACATGGGAGAGTTTTGTGCACATAATTTACTATAATTCTCGACAGTTTTGGGGGCATAATGGAATTAGTTGATCAATGGGATGACCATGTTTTACATCAATTTCAACATATAAAATCTAATGAAATTGAAGAATAAACCATATAATATTTCTAGATATGATCTTTTAAAATACAATTTATAATTAATTAAATGAAATATTTACCCTGAAATGATAATTATTCTTGTTAATCAATTCATTATCCAATATTATAATCTTGTCTTTGTAGTGAGGAATCCAAACTATAATTCCCCTAGAAATATATTTTCAGGCTCCATGAATCATGGAATGTTTTTTTTTGGTATTCTGAGTGATATCGTGGATGAAGAAAGTGACATTGATTTGATCAACATTGATTGAAACAATTAATATTCCGATTTTAAATGAATTCTTATATTGTTCTTTCATTATTGGGTGGGTAGTGCATTATTATTCTCTCTATCTTGAGAGAGTTTTGAGAAGTTTTTTATATGAATTAAAGATAATTCATATGAGAGAATATATTGTGGGAAAAAATTCCAACACACATATAAAATTATACAAATATTTTTATATACATAAGATCAAAAAATTATTAATTTCAAATATAACCATAAATAATTTTATATTATATTTTAACCTTATGTTAAATAATAAAAATAATAATAATAATATATTCCATGACATTCCCTTTCTTATAAATGATTGAAAATCATTTATAAAATATGTAAGTAAATATTTATTTCAATGTTATTAAATAGAATATATCATTTTCATCATTCTCTTAACTCATTCAATCATTCATACATGGAAATTTTCAAAAAATTGAATAATAAATATTTTTTAAAATAAATATCATTATATTATTCATACAATAAATTCAAAAATATTGTATTAACCAAACATGACATTAAATATTTAAATTAATATTTACATAACTAAATAAATAATTATTTTAACTAATTTTTACCACATTGTAATAAATTAAATGTATCTAAATTAATATAATATTTAATGACTCTTGAATGAATATTAATTTAAAATATTACTCACAATTATTCAAAAATTGAATAAGTGGTGATCATTTTTTTATTAACTTAACATGAATAAATATTATTCTAAAACTAAATAATATTAATTTTTTAATATTAAAATAAAATATTATTTAACTGAGATTATGGATACACTTATTGTATTACCATGTATGTATTTACATAGTGGAATTATGGGAACCTTCCAAAATTCCAAGATCATTGTCTAAAAGCACATCAAAGAACCCATACAGAAAGGTGTTGATGATATAAAAATGAATAATTCATATGAATTATTAATATATAATATAAAAAATTTGTATTTATATCTCATTTATAAGGTCACATGCTCGTGTCACCAGACTATATTAATGATTTTTATTTCTTATAAAACATTAAATAAACATGGTGATGAACTACCATGTCAATTGATTTAATAGAACAACTCCATTTAAATCAAGGGAAAAGTGATATATTTTCCATTAACTCATAAGTGAAAAATAAATTCATGAATGATTAAATTAATATCATACCACATATGAGACACAAAATTATTCTACCTTATTATGATAATATTTCATAATTTTTATCATTAATACATAAAATTATGTGATTCATGGTATATATTAATAATAATCTCATGTTTAAGAACAAACTAAAACATTACAAAAAAACATACGCTATGAAACATAATATTTAAAATTTCAATTGGATGGTCAGATCTAATAACCTCCTCTCTTGGAAATTACCCTTTAAAAACATCATGAGCTTGAGTATCATTTTCATTGAATCATCTAACACCATATAGTCAAAAAAATGTGGTTTCACATCAAACATATTTCATCTAGACCACTTGAAAAACATTTTAGAATATGATCATATTATTTCAAGGTTTATATTATATTCGGTAACTCTTAAAAACTTTTGATGCAATAACTAATCTAAAAAAATTAAAACAATATTGTTATGGAAAACAAAACACATTATTTGAAAATATATTAATTAATTTTCATTACGTTGAATAATATATTAATCAAAAGTAAGAATTTAGTTTGATTTTGGTTCCAAACCCTAGTAAAATCCTACATTTTCTATGGAAAATTAAAATGAATCATATTATATATCACATGATAATCATTCCACATCTAAGGTATGGTTATATATTCTAGGCCTCCAACATTCTCATGGGTCTATTTTACATACTATAACTTCACCCGATTGATAAAATCATCCATGAAATTTTATCAATGATTATTAACCTTACTCTCTTTATCATAATCTTTAGATGTTGGAAAAACCCATATTTATAATATTATCATATAAAAATACTTTAATATCATTGTAGAAATAAAAAAACTATGTAAAATCATCACTAATGCACTTATTAAGGTTCATCATAAGCTGTATCCAAATCGATCTATACAGATATTTAAAAAAATAAATATAATAAATTTTTCTCACTAATTACCTAATTATTACCATGATATAAGATCAAATTAATCCATTATAAAACTATTTTTATATCACAATGATAAATAATATTCCATCTTCTTTAACTACGAAGAATTTATCCTTAGCACATTATTTTGTACTGTTGCATTTTTTTAATTTTGATCTAACGATGATATCCTAATTTTGTATGATATTTTCCACCATTCATTAAACATAATAAATATCAACACTCAATACATATCATGGTCTATGTGATAAATTAAAATCACTTAAGTGTGTGGAATTTTATTAATTATATTTACCCCTACTATTACTTAAAAAATTATCATAGATACATTTCACACTATGTGACATAAGAATTTTTTTTTTGAATTTTTCCATATTGAATTTTTAAATTTCATTACTGTAAATACTATGATCAAATATGATAACCTCCATAGAATTATTTTAGAAGGAATTATTTCCTAGAATTAGGTAGTTACATTATGAAATTTTGGATTAATATTATTTATTTTGTCTTAACAAACCATAATACATAACATATTATTTTTATATGTTATAATCATACATGAAATAAAAATACATAATGCTCCCACTAATTTCCTATAGATACATGAAGATTTTTCGTTCTAAATTAATCCAAAATCTATACTGGCTTCATTAAATTAATATTATATGATCATGATGCATGCTTCATTATATTAACATATTATTTAAAAATGGAGACCTTTTTGGATTAATTTTTTGTCACCAACACTTTAAGTATCATTATATAAGAAATTTCAACATGGTTTCCATAAATAAAAGAGGTACTGGAATCCCATTTCTCAATATAATTATTATAGAAGGTTTTTATGATAAGTATAATTATAATGTATATTATAATGATAAAAGTTTACAATATTCATCATAGATTGTGTCTATACATCACTTGATACCAAAAACAACTAATCATGAGTTCTTTTTTCCATATTATACCATCAATATATAGTTTCTTCTTGAATACCCACAGTAAAAAATTCATCAATTCGAGAAAATACTAAAATATATAATTGAATTTTCTTATATAGAATCCATCAATGAATTCATATGAACTTTCCATCATATATAGTTTATGCTAACTATTTCTCTATTGGATCCATTATCATTATCAAATAATATATCATACATATTTTTTAATATAATCCCACCTATTTAGTTTTAACATTCCAATGCATTGCATGTATTTGGGACACCTTCTAATATTTAATCATGTTGTGTTCATGGTTTATATTCCAATTCAAGAACATCTATATCCTTAAGCTCATTAAATTAAGGTAATATTTAACTTTATCATTAGATATACATTTCACTCTTATAGAAATATAATAACACATGACCAATACATTTTTATCTCAGTTATTTTAATATCTTTGTCAACTATTGGATAATTAACATTGATACACATAATGTTTTCCCAGATATAATATTATTTTATAAAAAATCATAATAAAATCAATTAAATTTATGAAATACTAGATTTATATAATATTGAGAATCATATGATATACAATATTCAATATAGTTGGAATATGGTTAAGTTTTACTCATCCATTTTGAAAAAATTCCCTTAAATTAATAATGGATGAATTTTAATAAATATAAGAATACTCATTGATCCTTCTTGTACTACCACCACACCTTTGACGTGTATAAGGTAGTGTGAGTTCAGGAGTATCTCCACTTTACATTTAGTGATTGTTGAAAAACTGGTAAAATATTCTCTAATTATCCCAACCATATGATATTATATATTTTACCATGTTCATTCATTACTACCACTCTACATTACTCAATATTTGTTAATTGAATCTTATGAAGTGTGTGACATCCTGTACTTGACTTCCACAAAACCCTTTCCCTGAGCCCTTTTAAACACTTGACCCTTGGAACATCTCCCCTTATGTCAGGGGCTACTTACTAGAAGTATGGGTGTGAAGGTAAATCAACAGGGAGTCTATACCCCCTTTATAGCGTACACATCAGATGAAAAGAATTATACAATTGAGGAAACATAAATATTTAGATAGATAATGTAAATAGAGGAAGAATGAAAGATACATTAGAAGAATGAATCATATAAAAATAGAATTATAGGTAGTGTCTGGTTCATATATGCATGCATGGAATTCCAATGCAAAATGGGAATATGAAATAAGAAGTATACATACAAATAAAAGGTATAAAAGTAAAAAAAACCAAAAATATTATCAATAACATCTCGAGCCTAAATACGGTCCTCTACTCCAAAGCTCCAACTAATAGTAAGAATCACTAACCAGAAGATTAGGGTTTACCCCTATCCATACATATAGGAATACAATATTCTCAGGTGATAAAGGTTTCTAGAGTAGGGTGTGAGATAAATCTTATTAGGCCACCACCAATAGTGTCTATGTGCGATCTGAGTGGCACTCATAAGTAAACTTTGTAAAACTAACAACAAGGAAGTAAAGAAATAAAAAATAAACCATCATCCTGTTGATCATGTTTCTAAAGTACACCTAGCGGGACTACCTAATTTATCTAAATTCTGGTATGTATGATCAAATCAATAGGTATATATATATATATATAGATATATGTATACATATATAGGTTATCACTAGAATGATGTATGAATTCATTTCATAAAAACATGTATACAATAGATGGTATGGGGTAAGAATTCTTCCCACCCATAGAAGATACCATAATGGGTAACAATTCCTCCCATCCTTACAGGGGATATAACTTTCATGGGGTAAGAATTCCTCCAGTTTGCATATACAAGATGTTATCAGTGGATTGGGGTAAGCATGACTCCAACAAATACATATCATAAGTTTCATGGGGTATGAATGCCTCTCAACCACACATTCACATTATCTTAGAAGCATATAAATGAAATAATCATTTACAATATATAATGTAATTAAACCCATCATACATAAATTCAAATATAAATAGAAAACCAATTAATAAATTCATTTATAGTATTATACAAAAAAGTTAATTCAATGAAATTCCATGAAACCATTACCTTCATGGAATTAAATTTTAGTACGTCTTGGTCATCTAATCCTAGCCAACCTATAAGGTCTACCCTTCAATTTTCCTAACAAGGTAACCCATTTCAAAGGGGCACAAGCCATGGAAAAAGGCCATGTCAAATAGTCATAGATTCAAATTTGATATTCCAATCCTAGAAGGACCAAAGACCAATAATGTGTCTTGGGTTAATCAATATACACCTGGATCAATGGCCAATTCAG
This sequence comes from Viscum album, assembly GCA_963277665.1. NCBI lineage: Eukaryota > Viridiplantae > Streptophyta > Magnoliopsida > Santalales > Viscaceae > Viscum > Viscum album. The sequence goes on from OY728141.1 coordinate 233,980,101, forward strand.
TTTAAAACAAAGTTTGGATGGATAAACCCTAATTTGAAATTTTGGTAATGTTGGCCTGAAATGGTCACTTGGGTGGAACACCCCTTGGGAGTCCATACAAATCAATGTTGATAAAACATATCAAAACATGAGTCAATTGAACTTTTTCAACTCCCTAGGTCAAGTTATACATGAAAGAGTCAACACAATAGGGGATCTTAGTAACGATCATCTCACAAAATAGTGAGATTAAATATGAAATAGCCAAAAATAAAATGGATAACTACATGAATACTTATCATAGGGCCATAGAAAAAACTATAATGAGTATCAAAATCATATTAAGAGTGGGATGGAGAAGATCTGAGTTTCCTCCCCACACCATGAAAATAGTTCGAATGAGCCTGCATCTAAATAGTGCAACATACAACAAAATATAGAAAGAAAGGAGGATCCTATGAGGTTACCCTTACCTTGGCATATCCAATGCTTCTCTCAGATCTAGAATCAGTCACAAAACATGGGATTTTAATGATACCAAGAGGAGGAGGGATTGAGAGTTCAAGGAATAGGAATGATGGTTATTTCTATATGAAGGAGATGAAAAAGAAAAAAAACATATTAAGAGGGGAGAGGAAGAAAATGGTCAATTTTCCCTAAAATAGAGCATGATTGGCCAAACCATGAACAAATTCTTCATAGATAAATGCCTCACTAGGCACACAACATGACCACTGTGCACAGTTTTTCTAACCATGCATAGATCATACAGATTGGCTCTGGACCCCCATTGTAGTAGCTGCACGACCTTGCACCTAGGTCGCACGGTTGAAGAAAAGCCATGCGACATAACTTGCTTTCTCCTTTTCGGAGCCCCGATCTTTGGAAGTTCCCCGGATGCTCCCATGACCTCATTACCATGATTATAATACTTCATTAAGACCATTTAATTTATCAAAATAAAACTAATGATCCATACCTCTGTCAAAGAGTCAGGTCCTTACATCCCCCTCCTTATAGAAACACATCCCCGAGATTCCATTTTTAGGGTAAAGTGGTACTCTCAGCAAAGTGTTCTGAACACTGGGATTGTATAACAACTTCCCAATCCTAGGTTTTTTCATTTACTTGGTCATGTTTCCATATCACCCATACAAGATGAGTGGACCTTCCTCAGAGGGTCTTCCAGCTCTGATCAATAATACAAACTGGATACTCCTCGATGGGAGCATCCATATCTAGTAAACCTCATCAGGCTAGAAGACCTGAGATGGGACTGGAAAATATTGGTGAATATGAGATACATGAAATAAATCATGAAAATATTGGTATATTTGAAGAAGTAAGAATAAGAAATCCATAATTCTGATCTGCTTCACAACCATGAACGGTCCAACAAATCTCAATTATATCTTACCTTACATCTGAATACTTATATACCCCAAACTAGTAGAGAATTTCTTGAAAACCTTGTCTCCGACCTCGAACTCAAGAGGTCATTGAAATCTTTTGTCATAAAATTGATGTCTAGACTGAGCTATAATCATACACTTCTGAATCTATTAGAACTGCTTAGAAGTCCCCTACACAAGGTGAGGCCAAAGAATTGGTGCATCCCCTACCTCCAAAAACAGATAGGTGACCAGAAAGGCCTAAAATTTAAGGATTAATAGGGTACCATCTCAATGGAATGCTGAAATCTGTTGTTATAAGTATGATAAATTAGGGGAATGTGTTTCTACTAGGAAGCCCTAAATTCGAGAACACACTCACGTATCATATCCTATAGAACCTGAATTGTACACTCTTTCTTTCAATTTTTCTAAGGGTGATATGCCATTCTCAAAAATACATGTGTACCCAAGGCCTTATGAAAACCCTTCTGGAACCGTGATGTGAAATGAACATCTCTATCAAAAACGATAGAAAAAGGTTCTCTATAAAGATGTACCACCTCCTTGATGTATAGTCCTTCCAGATTAGTTATTAAAATAGTTTCTCCACTGGTAATAAATGTGATACCGTTATTATATGGTCAAAGAAAACCCACACTGCATCATTTCCACAAGGTAATCTGTGTAAACTAATCATGAAATCCATCAAAACAACATCCCATTTCCACAAAGGAATAAACAATGGATGGAAAATCCAAACCATACATTGATGTTCCACCCTCACCTACTGAATAGTGGATCATTGTGTATTAAACTGTCCATCTCATATTTCATAATAGCCCACCAATACTGATATCTTAAATCCCGATACACTTTGGTGACACCTAGTGAACCACCCATGACAAGGTTTGGAAATCCATCATCTGTAGCCCTCAGATGTCTCATAGACCTATATACTCCCATAGAACAAAAGAGTATCATCTCTATCGATAGTCCAACCAGATGATGTATCTTAATATTAGACCCGTAACTGTATGATAAGGCCATCAGGATCAGATAGTTGTCTAATCCCTTCTCAATACATAAGAGTATTTTTCCCCACTAAGGATGAGAGAATATGTTTACCACATTCCTCCTGAACCTCATTGTGCGTCTCCAAGAATAAGCCTATAGGCTACCATTCATTACTGGACTCTTGAACTTACTATTTTTGTGTATTTTCATTTAGAGCATCAATTATAGAATTTCATTTCCCTAATGAGTAGGCAAGATCTAAATCCAATGATTGAAGGTACTCGACCCACCTACACTACCTTAGATTTAGGTTATGATGGGTGAAGATGTATTTGAAAATTTTTAGGTAAATGAACACCAAAAAACGCACTCCCAATAAATATTATATCCAAAAGTGTATGGAATGAACAATAGTAGCGAGCTCGAGGTAATGAGTTAGGTAATTCGGCCCATGAGGCCTCAACAGATGATAGCCATATACACTGACTCACTCATCCTGCATCATAATAGAACTAATAACAATACATGATACATCACAATGGAAAATATAATCCCAACCTGGCTCAGGTAGAATCTATATTGGATCTGAAATATGTATTCCCTTAAACACATGATAGGATACATCACAAGATTCTAATAATTCAAAATACATGCCATTTTTTAGCAATCCTATTAGCGGTGCTAGAAGTAGTATGAAATCATGAATGAAGCATATTTAGTATCCAGAAATCCCCATGAAACACTAAATATCAATGATCCTCTTTGGATACTTCCATGAATCCAAAACCCTCAGATTCTCTAGGTCAACTAAAAATACTGATTTTGAGATGATATAACCCAATAAGTGGACATTATCGATCTATAAGTGGCATTTACTGAGCTTTGCCAAGAGAAGATGATCTCTCTATGTATTCAGTATGATCCTAATATAGGTTGCATGGATGTGTCAATATAAATAATACATTAAGATTTCATTAATGAAGACAACGAAATATGAATCCAGATACTAGTAGAAAAGCCTATTTTTAAGATCCATGAAGATAGATGGTGCATTCGTGAGTCCAAATTGCACAAACAGGTAGTCGTACCGACCATACCTTCTCCGAAATAAAATTTGAGGAAAGTATGAAATCTTGACATGCACCTGATGATATCCCAACCACATATTTTTCTTTGAAAACACCCTCACTCATCAATGTTTATTGAAGAGGTCATCTTTTCAAAGTAAAAGATACCGACTCTTGATATTCAACTGATCTAATCGATGTTAATCCATGAAATGACCAAGGTTACCGTCCATGTTCATAGAAAACATGATAGGTAGAACCCAAGGAGAAGTAATGGGGTGTAGAAAACCTTTCACTTTCAGATACTCTAACTAATTCTTGAGCTTCAAAAGATCATTAGGTTCCATCCTATTAGGAGGAAGGGTAATCGGTACTACTCCTCAAACAAGTTCAATTGTAAACTCTACCACTCACACCATTGGCAGACCAATGAATTCATCTGAAAAAGTGCCTCTGATATGCTCCACTATAGGAGAAAAAAACTGGTATCAACCCCTATTCATCACAATAATGATTGGAAACCTATTCTGTAACACTACCCAGCCTCTGCTGCTCGTATGCTGCTCATGTCGCACCAACATCCCACACTCCCTTTTACATGTATGTAACTCTATCTTATGACATAAACGTCACACTCCAATGATAGATGAAAAATGCGGTTACTGTAGGAAACTAACCATCCCACCAAGAGGATGATCACAATACCTGTAAGGATGATAAAATTAGCGTTCCATTCAAAAAGGTAACTTCTTATCTCATGGGGGAAATTTTGACGGTTGAAAATTCCCACTAAACAAATACCTAAGGGTGTGTCTAACATCATAAAACCATGATACTACTCAATTTTGAGGCCCAATCTCCCAGTTATTACTTTGTTTTTGAACGAGTGAGATTCTCTTGTGTCAACCAATACAGAAACAAGATTAGAAGCTACTAGAATATTACCTCATGAAATGGATGGTCCAACACTCTACTCCTATGATACAGGCTCAACTACATCTAACTAGCATGTACAGTATCCCTGAGTCACTTCCTAACTGCCTTGATTATCCCACTATAATGGCACTGATAATCATTAGCCTAGTTTCCTCTGCCTCGACCACCACCATGACAAAATCAATTGATGGTATTGTAGACTCCTATATGTCATGATCCTTTCATCCCTGATCCCAACTAAGGAGTTGGTGTATACCCCAAATCACTATACATTTTATGTAAATTTCTATAGAATTAGTGGAGATGGAACATCCCGCCACCGACTCTACACTCCAATAGATTTTGTATAGACTATATCTTGGAACTACCTATTGATTTGAACTGGTGATGGATAGAAGAACCACTAGAAAAAGGATCTTGAACACATCTATTCCCATGGGACTTTATAAAATGTCTCTCTTATACAGATGAAGATCCAATAGAATCCTTTGGTGTAGAGCCGCTGTGGATTGAAAAATTATATGAACATATCTCAAGATTCTCCTCCTAATAGTTCACACATGTCATGTTGAACTAACTCTAAAATATTTGGGCATACAAATTTATCTCTAAAGGTTTGTTTTATTAAAATGTATTTAATATGTACATTAAAAAAATAGTCCCTTGTTTTTTAACACACTTCTAGATATATCCTTGATAATAAATTTTTATTTTACCTGTTAATGAATTATCTTTCCACAACTAGGTTTGAGTCTTATATATTATATTAACTATTATTTTCTGATATTTGATATATATGTTTCAAGTATTGTTAAAAAATTAATTAATTATGGAAACATGACTTTTTTTATTTAAAAAATTAAATAATTCCATGTTTTCTCTAAAACTTGAAATTGAGATAAATTTTTTGGTAAAACAAAAACACAAGAAATGTTTTACAAGTATCAATAAATTGGGAAATATTAAGTCATGTTATTATCTTTTATAATTTATGGATATATCTCATTCTGCTACTTTAAAGAATTCACCTTACTTCTAATAATCATTATGAACATTCACAATTCAAAGAATAGAAAACAAATATGTAAATTTCATATTTTATTTAATAACCGATATATGAAATTTAAATATTATATTTGATGACGAATGTATCTAAAGTAGAATATTCTTCTTTATCATTCTTCAATTCAGTGTCATTTTTCTTCCAATGACCTTTATATTCACATGATAATAATATAACAACATATCTATAGATCTAATTGTGAATATTTTTTCTCATTATGTATTTTTAAAGGATCTATATTCATTGATCTCGTTATGTTCTTTATCACCTTTTCATTCACATCATTCTATATAAAGGGGTTAGGAAACAAGTTTCAACCAATCCTTATATACTATGAGAAGCATTGAAAAATTTATCTATGTTGGGTCACCATAGATTCCATACAATAATTAATAATAATGTATAGAATATAGGTTTTAAGGATTATAAAATGATATTAATTGATAATTTATTATCCAAATGAAAGTCCAACATTCTTATCTGGTCAATATTCTACAACATCTTGAATGAAAGATCACTAGTAAGGTACATATCTTCTAGTTTAAACTAGTATAGTTTAGTCATAGTCGTATTTATATTTATGAATTATTTTTTCCTTCTCAATCTCTAGGATACAATTTATCATGTTTTGTGTGTTCTTCCTATGGTTGAAGAAGAAGTGAGCATTTCGGTGGAGTGTATTTGATCGATATGTGTACTTTTTTTTTGTTTCCAATGTAAAATTTTACACGATTACTTGAATGTGATGGTTTAGCTGAAAAACCGTTATGGTTTTTCATTCCCATTTAATTATATTATATGGTTTTTTAGTTGGCGATGCTTTATAATACATGTAGTTTTTAGGGTGGGAGTATGGTCTCATGACCGATTTGTTTTTAGTATTCTTCTATACTCTTAGACTCTCTTATTGATTTAATAAACATTCATGAATCATTATCAAATCCCAATGTGCGACCATTTGCCCATGTACCATTTATTAGATCAAAACCATAAATTTATATTATAAACATTATATATTAGTTTTCCATATTTATCTTTTTGTTTTTGATGCACTGATTTACAGAAACAATTAGGTTCTCTTGAATTTATTACCATCCAAGAAGTTATGGGGTGTTGCAGAGTTATGATCAGCATCTCTATAGAGATTAATATATATCCATAATAAGGTAATCATAGATTACATAGATTTATTTCACAAAATGGGTAATGTCATACCACTAAATATCATGTGACAGGGACTAATCCATACAGTTTAACATCATATAGTAAGTAGTACTTTGAGAAATGTGCCTATTAATGGTTAGTATAGGGACAACGGATGAGAGAACATTTCTAGTTTATCCATCATTTTTTAAATAAAAATTACAAGGTTTTGATCATTTCTATCTCATCCCCATAGGGATGAAAATACCATCCTAATAGAAGGATAGTTTTCCTCACACTTGTCAGTATAATGAGGTTTTGTGCTCATCACCTAGGATGTTTGAGGCTCATCACCTAGGGGGGAACAATCATAGGCTGGGGATACACGTAGTGGGAGGACCATATATGGGAACCAAGAGTATTATAATTAATTGTGGTATATCAAGGTTCTAAGAAAACTATGATGATTAAAAATGTACAAGGAAACCAAGATGAGTATATTGACTAAGGTGTTGGAAGTTACCAGAAGGATTATAATAGCTCAAGGTATATAGAGAAACCAAGAGGTATATATCAAATAAAGTTATATTAAGAAACCAAGAGAAGTATATTGAATCATGGTATACCACGTATCCAATAATAGTTTTCTGACTTATGGTTTATGATGATAGCAATAAAATTATAAGTAGTTAATGTATAATGGGTTGTCCTATGTTCATTATATAAAACAAAAGGCATGTTTTTGGGTTTTGGTATAGAAAATCTGGGAGGCATCCTACATATGCTCATTAATATGAATCAAATCATGCATATTTATAGTGAATATTTTGAAAGTCATATGTTTGGACCATACCAAGATATTTAATATCATACAATAAGAATGTTGGACTCACCTGCTTTCATAATCTCAATTATGTTTAGATATGCTATGATAATCACAAATAATGTCTATCTATATATTAAATCTACTTTCTAATTATAAAATCATAGTAATGAGTTAATATGAATATCAAAATGATCATATCATAACATTAGAATATGTTTTTCAATGATTATTTTTTATTATAATTCTTTAACGATGAATAATATTGATAGTAACTCAATCTGGAATGAAATTCATAGAACAGATACTTAATAAGCATTCAAGTTTTACAGTCATTGATATAGATAGAGCTACCGATAAAAAAAGGTCACCAATAGACTAAGTGTACTTATAGACAAGGTCACTGATACAAGAAACCGATGGAATGGAGTTGCCGATAGAGGAAGCTACTGATAGAGAGAGCTACCACTACCGATGTTAACGACTACTGATAGCGAAGAAGAGCTTCCGACAGAAGTTCACTACTATTAAGAGCTACTGATAGATGGAGCTACTGATACAAGAAGCTACAGCTACACATGGAGCTACTGATACAAGATAGCTACCATTAGAGAGAGTAACAACTACAGATGCAAACCTACCATTACAAGACTACCACTACCAGTTTACTAATAAAAAGTGAAATCGATGCAAACCAGTCACTGTTTCTCTAAACTCTATCTCTACTTGTTTATTATAAATATTCATATTTTGTTCTTTTAATGCAACTGATATTAATTAATAGTTTTTTGGATGTCAAGGCACTGTACCTCACACCTGCAGAAGTAATCACGTCTTATTTCAGATATTAATTAATGATGTTTGTTGTATATCAGGAAACCCTTCCTTGTACCTGCAGAAGTAATCATGACTTATGTTGAAACAAAACATGAGCTATAAAAGGAAGATCAAAGCTGCATATCAAGGTGGTGAAATAGAGAATTCATATAGAGACACATACAATAAGTACACATGAATAACTCGAAGAACATTCATACACATTAAGAATAGAAGTTCAAAGAGGAGTTTCAGGTGCTGCAAGGAATACTTTCACATTCTAGCAAAACACCAGTACCAGAAGTAAAGGAACAGAACCACAACACTCTATTTTCTAGACAACATACATAAAATGAATCAAAGATTCATCTGCTTCAATCTAAAGGAGTCCATAGATGAATTGACATCACACAAGAGCATTCAAAACTCATCTCCATATTATTGCTCTGCTGTGATCATTTTTAATTACATTACGAGCAGTGTGTTTGCTTTTATCTACTTTGACACACACTGAATCCTAAGGTGAACTGAAGGATACTGAAAACCTCACACCAAAATCTTTACACCCATGTGTATACCTTGTAGAACTGTAATAGAGGTTTGAGGACCTGGACAGCCTGTGTGCTGTTTTTATTGATTTCCCACGTAGAACTATGGTAGATATCTGAGGACCTGGACAGTTTGAGTACTATTGTAAACCCTGATCCAGGGTGTGGATCAATGTTTTATATAAACTGTTTGAGAGGAATAAGTCTCCTATTGAGACTGAACCTCTTGGTTAAAATGATTTGCATCTTATTTCAGTTTAAACTATTTCCAATATTTCACTGCTAATTACTTTTAAATTCAAATCTATTTTAAAGTAACTCTGATAGTTTATGTACAAATTGTTTTTAATTATTTCTATCCAGTAAGTTAGTTTAAAAAGCTAACGTAATATTCAAATTAAGTTAACTGAGAAATAATAAATCTTTGAGAAACTAATTGAACACTTATAATATTTAAAAATTAACTACAATTTAACATATTTTATGAATTAAGGTATTTCAATATAAAAATTTTAAAAAGAAAGTTTTAACAGGAACTCATTTCGCCCCCCTCTTGAGTATCCACTTCGACAAAAATTTGGTATCAGAGGTAGTAGATAATAGATTTTATTAACACATTATTTGTAAATAGTTTTCAACTTATGATTTTCGTTGTATCATAAAGTTCTCAAAATTTCTGTTAATTATAAATTTTAATTTCTTTATATATCTTTTTAAAACATAGTTATTATATATAATATATTAGATGGTGTAGCTACCAACATGCCACCTTTCTTTAATGGTGTTAATTATTCCCAGTGGAAAATAAAAATGAGAATTCACTTAGAAAGTATGGGATTTGACATCTAGACTGCTATAGAGACTCAATATAAGATTCCAGAAACTGTTAGAACTACTTGGGATGAACCTATGAATGATCCATACAATAATAATTTTAAATAAATGAATGCCCTATATTGTGCTTTATGAGATGAAGAATTTAATCGAATATCTTCTTATAAGACCGCTTATGAAATTTGGGATACTTTGGTTATTTACCATGAGGGAACAACCAATGTTTATGAAATGAGACTAAATACATACACAATTAAATATGATAATTTTAAATTGAAATATGATGAATATATTTCTTATATGTTTCTCAGGTTTAATGAGATAGTTAATATGATGAGCTCACAAGGAAAAGTTGTTCTAGAAAAAGAGAAAATCATGAGGATACTGAGATGCCTACCAGACATATGGAGAGGAACCTCTGTCTCTATAAGAGAATCATGTGACATGGGCAAGCTACCTGTCAAGGAGATGATTGGTAAGTTGATGATGTATGAAGAAGAGCTAAAGGTAAACCAAGAGGGAGACGATGAACCTAAGAAGAAGTCAGTGGAATTTAAGTCTACTGCCTTAAAGACCAAGGACAAGGAGAAAGTTTACATACCTGTCGAAAGCTCAACAAGTGAAGGTTCAGATTCAGATAGTGATGAAGAGATGGCTCATATATCCAAGAGATTCAAGAAATTCTATAGGAAGAATAATTTTTTAAGAAAATCAAATTATAAGGGTAAGTATGACCAACGAGGTAATTGGAATAGATATTGGAAGAAAGCTGAAAAAGAGGATGAGATAGTCTGTTATGAAAGTAAAAGGAAAGGACATGTTAAAGATGACTATCCAAAACCGATATTTAAGAAAAATTATGATTATAATGATAATAAATTCAAGATATCCATGAAATCTACATGGAGTTCTTTTGAAGACATCTCAAGTGGATCTAAGCTTCGTATTCTGAATAAACGAATCATGCCAACATGTGTTTTATGAATGAAACATCTAAGGTAACACTTAATTCCACTATGTAAAATGATTATTATTCTAGGAATTATAGTTATATAAATAATGAAGATAATATATCTAAAGATGAATTATTTGAATAATGTAATATGTTAGAAGATACTTGTAATGAGATAAAAGATAAGTACAAATAATTGAAGAAATAGTATACTTTGACTAGTACTGTTAAATATGATCTTAGTATAGAAAAGGAAAATAATTCTCAACTATTAAAGGAAAATACTAAACTCAAATTGTCTAATGAGGAACTTAGAAAAGACATAGAGAAGTTCACAAATGGAAAGAATAAACTCACTCAAATGCACGGAAAAAAAGTTACACAAAAGTATACTACTGGTTTAGGATACCAACCTGGACAAAGACAGATTGTTAAGAATAAATTTATTCCAAAATCTGGACAGTATGCTGCTAGTTCATGTACTAGAAACTCTTATGCTCTATCTAGTTATTCAAATTCTTATTGAAAAAACAATGTTTATTTATCAAAATCGTTTGTATCTATCGATTAAAGGAAACCCATTAGACAAATATGGGTGCCTAAAGTTTTACCTTCTAACCTTTTTGGACCCACGAATATCTGGGTACCAAAATTATCTTCTATCTAATTCTGTTTTGTAGGAAACTTTTTTTGAAATGTTCCTAGAGGAAGATATGGTACTTGAACAGTGGATGTTCAAGGCATATAACAAGATACTACTCAATATTTATGAGCATAATCAAAGTTGATGGATGACATGTCACCTTTGGTGATAACTCAAAAGGAAAGACCATCGGCTTAGGCCAGATTGGTAACAATGATTCAATTTTAATTTCTAAAGTATTATTTGTTGATGGATTAAAATACAATATGTTATGTATTTCTTAGTTGTGTGATGATGGTTTCAATGTTAAATTTGAAAATTATGTTTGTAATGTATTTAATTATAAAAATATTTTTGTATTTACTGCATTAAGAAATGAAAATGTATATGCTGTAGATTTAAATTATTTAGCTAAACAAAATATTACTTGTTTAAAAGATTTTCATAAAAAATCTTGGCCGTGGAATAGAAGACTAGGACACTGTAATGTTCATTCACTTAAGAATCTAACTATGAAAAATTTAGTTAGAGACCAACCCAAACTAAAATTCCCTACAGAAAAAGTTTTGTAAACCCTGTCCAAAAAGAAAGCAACATAATGTTTCTTTAAAATCAAAGAAAGAAGTTTCAACTTCTCAACCTCTCGAGTTGGTTCATAATAATTTATTTGGACCATATAGATTTTCTAGTTTAAATGGGAAGCACTATATCTATGGTCTAGTAGTTTACTTTTCTAGATACACTTGGGTATACTTTCTTTCTCACAAAAGTGAAGCTTATTCCAATTTTATCAAATAATCCAAGTCTGTAGAGAACCTTAGTGGACTTAGGATTATGACCCTGAGAAGTGATCATGGCTGTAAGTTTGAAAATCATGACTTTGAAACCTATTACTCACATAACGGCTACAGTCACAATTTCTCTGACCCTATGACACCTCAACAGAATAGTGTGGTAGAAATAAGGAATAGAACCCTTCATGAAATTGAAATAACTATGCTCAATGAGTATGAATTACCTGTTTACTTCTGGGATGAAGTTATAAATATAGATTTTTATATTATAAATAGAGTCTTGATTAGACCTATTCTTAAAAAGACACTTTATAAACTATGGAAGAACATGAATCCTAAATTTAGTTACTTTAGAGTTTTTGGTTGCAAAGTCTTTATTCTCAATACTAAAGATAATCCTGATAAGTTTTCATCCAAACGTGATGAAGGAATATTTCTAGGTTATTCTATATCTAATAAAGCTTATAGAGTATTTAATGAGAGGACCAAATGTGTGAAATAATATTTACACATCATATTTGATGAATCTTATCTACATGAACCTAAGACCCCTCTTGAAAATATTGAAGAATACACGCCCAATCCAAACCTTAATGACATGAATAGTTAACCTATTGTTACGACAAGAAGTTCTGGAAATTTTACAGAACTAGTTTCTGTTGAACCTGAACCAGTAAATGAAACTGAAATTTCTAGCCTTACTTTTTCTAGACCAACTAGGACCCTTAAAAATTATCCTTTTGATGCTGTTTTAGGAGATTTAGATAGAATAACACAAACTTGAGATTCTCTTAGAAATAAAGGTAAACATCAATACGTTCTTTCACAGTCAGAACCTAAAAATATAAATGGTTCTATCAATGATGAATTCTGGGTAATGGATATGCAAGAAGAGTTAAATCAATTTGAATGAAACAATGTCTGAGAATTAATAGACATACCTATGGACACTTTGACCATAATCACTAAATGGGTTTTTATAAATAAAGTTGACACATTTGGAAATATAATTAGAAATAAATCTAGGTTAGTTGCACAAGGATATAGTCAAGAATAAGTAATAGACTATGAGGAAACCTTTTCACCTGTATCTAGGTTAGAAACTATAAGAATTATACTTTCTTATTCTGGTCATTTTAATTTATAGATATATCAAATGGATGTTAAAAGTAATTTTTTAAATGGATTTATAGTTGAAGATGTTTTTTTGAACAACCACCTGGATTTACTAATCCTCATTTTCCAAATAATGTATTTAAACATTCTCAAGATTTGTATGGTTTAAAACAAAATCCACGAGCATGGTATGATAGACTTAGTAATTTTATTATTTCAAAAGGTTTTATTAAAGGGATTGTCGATCCAACTCGTTTTATCAAAATGATTTCCAAAGATGTATTGATAGTACAAATCCATGTTGATGATATTATTTTCAGATCTTCTAAAAATGATTTATGTATTGTTTTTTCAAAGTGTATGCAAAGCGAATTTGAAATGAGTTTAATGGGAGAACATAAATATTTTCGTGGATTTCAAGTTTTTCAAAATGAAAATAGTATTCTTTTAAATCAAAGTAAATATACAAAGGATCTTTTAAAACATTTTGGTTTGGGTAGTATTAAGGAAAACGATACACCTATGAGTACCACTTGTAAATTAGATGTAGATGAATCTGGGAAACTAGTGGATCAAACCAATTATAGAGAAATTATTGGGAGATTAATTTATCTTACTGCTAGATGACAGGATATTATGTTTAGTGTGTTTTTGTGTGCAAGATTTCAAGCTAATCAAAAAGAGTCACACCTTCTTACTATTAAAAGGACTTTCAAATATCTTAGACATACTATCAAATTAGGTTTATTTTATCCAAAAAGAAAATCATTCGATTTAACAAGCTATTCAGATGCCGACTTTTCTGGTTTCAAGATAGATAGGAAGAGTACTTATGGAACACGTCATTTTCTAAGTAAGTCCTTACTATCATGGTGAAGTAAAAAAGCAAAATTTTGTTGCATTGTCTACTGGTAAAGTAGAATACATAGCTGCGGGTAGTTGTTGTGCACAAATTATGTGGATGGAACACACTTTCATAGACTATGGATACAATTTAGGCATGTATCTATAAACCGTGACAACATTACTGCGGTCAACATTTCTAAGAATCCTGTATCTCACTCTAGGAATAAGCACATTGATGCAAGACACCACTTTTTAAGGGATCATTATCAAAAGGGTGATATTTCTCTTGAATTAATAGGCACTGAACATTAATTAGCTGACATATTTACCAAGAATTAATCTTCAAATAGGTTAAGATACATTAGACATGAGTTAAGAATGATGCACATTCCTTAAACCTCACTAGTAGATAAACCTCATCGATAGAGAATCCTCAGCATTATACCTCACTAGTATGAACCTCACTGTTATACCTCATTTGTATGAACCTCACCATTATACCTCTCGGTATGAACCTCACCATTATAACCTCACAGGTATGGACCTCAACGTTATAACCACAATGTTAGTGGAACTCACCGTTAGGAATCCTCACCGGTATATGTTACCGCTATTTTGCGATATTTTAAATTTTGTGTTTTTTAGCCTCCAAAATCTGTATCATTTGTATTATATTTATTATGTTTTATTTATTTATTTTGTGATTCCCAAATGATAAAAAATTATTCTTGACCTCTTTTAAATCCACCTCGAATCCTTTACCTTCAAACCTTAGCTCCCAAACCATTGTTTCTCTCAAACCCTAAACCTCGCGACTCACAGAATGTCATGAGTGAAAAGACTACCTATCAGTAAAGAGGGTGATGAGATGAATGACAAGATACTCAAAGGAGAGTCAACTGGTGGAAGTGAAGTGAAGAAACCAGTGAACCCGCATTTACTGGATATAAATATTGTAATCAAGAAAGAAATCTGTGTAGAATGGCCCCTGCCTTGAAAATCCACGATTCTAATGATTTTGGATGAACAAGGGTGGATTGAATGTTTTGCGAATAACAATGGTCCTTATTATCTGAAATTGGAAAAGGAATTCTATATGTTTGTTCATTTTTAGAAATCTGAAAGTGATAACATAATGGTATTAGTAATAAAAGACAAGATAAAATCTTTTTATTCCATTTAATGGACTGAGTGCTTAAAAGTTCTACATGAGGGTGAATTTGGATATTTCTCAAAGTACCTCCTACTAGTGAAATTATTTAGTATTAATCTATTTTAGAAGAGCTCACTGGAGATGGCACACCAAGAAAAGTAGTTTCTATAGAAGTGGATGGGGAAAACCGGTTGCTGTTCAAATTTATCCAGCATGTATTAAGTCCAAGAAGAAGGGAAATTGAAAACCATAGATTCCAAGATATATTCTTGTTGTATCTACTAAGTCATGGTGTCAAAGTGAATTTGTGTAGGCTTTTGATGATTCAAATTGAAGATATGACTAGGCCAAAATCGAAGACAAATGCTCTATTCTTTGCAAAGATGATCTCTTTGATGATCAAGGTAAAAGGTGTGGCTGAGTCTCAGGATGCGACATTGGTTGTAAGAGATAACTTTTGTATTAAAAAAATAGTTTATAAGTACATGATGATTGTCTAGAACCCTTGGAAAAGAGAATGGGTAAATTATGATGAGAAAATTTATGATAAATTTTTCCCTGTTGTGAATACCAATCGGCCAAGAGATAAGAGAGATCCAGGTCTAGGACCTGATGAGGTGGAACCTCAATATAGTGATGATGATGCTAAGACGGATACCTCTATAGAAGAATGAGGGGATCATGATTTTCCTCCAATACGAGCTACAGAAAAGGTATCTTATGGAATGGAAAGTCCACCTATGACCCAACCTTGAAAGGAAGCAGTTCAAGGAGAAAGTGTTGAAGAAATCATTGTAAATAAGGAAGCCCCACCTAGATTAGATCATAGTGAGACTGCTCCAGATTCTAATAAGAGTGATGATGAATAGGATGATGTATCTAAGAATGGAAGTACCTGTTTGAGTCTCAGACCTCTGATTGAGAAATCTATTATGCCCGTTGAGAAGATTCTTGAAGTAGACAGACCAGTACCTATTGATAACATACCCCAGCCAGTGAAACAGGGTTTGGATATGAATATAGTTGTATATGAATCTTCTGAAGAGGAAGTACCCAATGAGGCTGCTACTGCTGCAGATATAGTGATGGAAGCTCAGGCTTATGGGGATCAAATTTTAAGGACATGATCAGTTTCTGTGACCTATCAAGTGGAATATTGATCTATGGATCTAGGATTTGTTGTATTGGGACTAGAATATACTGATTATGATGATGAGACACCCATTAGAATACATCTGGTATCTTATGATATTTTCTCAGAGAAAGTTACTCCTCAACCAATAACTCCTCTTGCTCTACCTGAAGATATTGGTTGGGAAAGAGATCTTGAGGCACTGAAATATGAATTGAAAACCTGTCTTTTTAAGAGCTAAGTAAGATGGAAAGTACTTTGGTATCTTCTCTGAGAAGTGTTTTTTCATGTGTTGTGACAGAAGTGATGGATGAAGTGAAAGTATGTCAAAATCAGATTGGGAGTTTGAGAGAGGTTGTTGGCTCTTTGAAGCAATCTATTGCTTCATTTTATATCTTCATGAGTTCTAAATCTCATGTTGATACTGACATCAACTAAATTCAAGGTGAAGTGAAACAGTTTGTGGATCTGTTTAAAGATTTTTAGAAGACCATAAAAATGCATTTGAGTACTCATGATTTTTTTGTGAAGAATTTGATAAGTAGTTTGACACAATCCTTCAAAGAAACAGTAGCATTCACTGTAAAACCTCTTAGTACCTCCAGAGTTTCAGTTGATGTTGAACAGTTTAAATCTGTGATGAAAGAAGAACATGGTCAAGTTAGTACCCGTAGCCCATCTGATTCCCATGTGATTACTACCACCAGGGATATCAGAAAAATCGTCCATGATTATATGAGAGATGAAACTACATCCCAGATGGAAATCAAAGACAAAATTGATTACGATTTTCAGAGAGTGTACACCAAGCATCAGTTAACCAGTCATTTCAACCTGTTGTTAGATAATCTGAAACTACCCCCATTTACTCAATCCTTCAATGAACAAGTCAAAAAGCTCAGGGAGTTGACTCCTACCTTGGACAAATTTATGGGGAACAAGGATGACTTTATATCTACTATGGAGATAGGGGGAGGTATCATTATGTATTTCAGGAATTTCTTACTGCCACTCTTGCATGTGGACAGTACCCCTATTATTGTACCTCTAGCCTTGCTTGGCTCTGGTCAGTCTACTTCCACACCTCAGTCGACTCCAACTCAAGCTATCAGAAGTCTTACTTGTATGATCACACAAAGGAGTACACACTTCATGCCCGATAGTGTTTCAGTAGCTCAACCACCTTTGATCACCACTGGTGTTCCCAAGCCTTCACCTATACCTACCAAGCTAGAATACACTTAGAATCCCAAAGCCAAATACAAATTACCCATTGATGAGGTTGATTGATTACTGGAAAGGACATTTGATTTGAATCTTTGTACTTCTTGTATTTATTTTTTACTATCACATGTACCTTTGTCATGTGAAATGAAAATATCTGTTATCTTTCTTATTCTTTTATGATTTGGACCATTTTTTTTCTCTTTTTCCTAATCACAAATGGGGAAAAATTTCTAATATGGGGAGAAAATTATTATATGGGGAGAAATTACAATAAGGGAGAGAAAAATTATAATATGGGGAGAAATGACACTAACAGGAAGAAAATTATAATATGTATCTTTGAGGAAAATATATATATTCTATTTCTTTTTACTATTATGTTTGTCCGTAGTTTAACTCTGATAGATTTGAGAACTATGATCTGAAAACACTGAGAAATTCAATTATATGTATTTTACTCTGATTCATTAAAGTTGTTCCTAGATTATAATGCCATAATTTGTGATTATAAAAAAGGGGGAGATTGTTGAACTCACCTGTTTTGATAATCTCAATTATGTTTAGATATGCTTTGATAATACTAAATAAAGTCTCTATATATATTAATTAAACTTTCTAAATATGACATCATAGTAATGTGTTAATATGAATATCAAAATGATCATATCATATCACTGGAATATGTTATTTCGTGTTTGTTTATGATTTTTAATGTCTAATGATGATTAATATTGATACTAACTCAACCTGGAAATGAAATGCATAGAACATATTCTTAATAAGAATTAAAGCTTTAAAGTCACGGATACATACAAAGCTACTAATAAACAAAGTTCATCGATAGACTATGCCTACTGAAAGACAAGGTCACTGATACAAGATACAGCTGGAATGGAGCTACCGATAGAGGAAGCTACTGGTAGAGAGAGCTACCACTACCGATGTTAACAGCTAATGATAGCGAGGAAGCGAAACCGACAGAAGTTCATTGCTATGAAGAGAATCTGACAGTTGGAGCTACCGATACAATGAGCTACCACTATACATGGAGCTACCGATACAATAAAGCTACCATTACAAAGAGTAATAGCTACCGTTGCAAGACCTACCGTTTCAAGTCCAGCGCTACAAGTTCAGTGATACAAAGAGCTACCAATGGAAACCAGTCACTATTTCTCTAAACTCTATCTCTGTTTTTTATTAGCAACAATCATATTTTTTCCTTTTAATGCAGCTGATATTAATTAATAATGTTTGTTGGATATCAGGGAACCATACCTCGTACTTTCAGAAGTAATCACGTCTTATGTCTCAAATTAATTAATGATGTTTGTTGTATATCAGGGTACCGTACCTCGTACCTACAGAAGTAATCATGACTTATGTCAAACCACCGAATGAGCTATAAAAGGAAGATCAAAGCTGTGTATCAAGGTACTTAAATAGAGAATGTACATAGAGACACATATAAAAAGAACACACGAAGAACACGAAGAACACTCATACACATTAAGAACAGAAGTTCAAAGAGGAGGTTCAAGTGCTGCAAGGAATACTCTCACATTCAAGCTGAACACCAGTACTGGAAGTAAAGGAACAAAACCACAACACACTATTTTCAAGACAATTTCTAGAGAAGGACACAAAGCTTCATCTCATTCAATCCAAAGGAGTCAAAAGATGCATTGACATCACACAAGAGAATTCTAAACTCATCTTCATATTATTTCTCTACTGTGATCATTTTTAATTACATTACGAGCAGTGTGTGTGCTTCAATATACTTCGACACACACTAACTCCTAAGCTGAAATGGAGGATACTGAAATCCTCACACCAAACTCTTCACACCCTTGTGTATCCCATGTAGAACAGTGGTAGATTTTTGAGGACCTGGACAGCCTGTGTGTTGTTGTTATTTCTTTCCCACGTAGAACTGTGGTAGAGGTATGAGGACCTGAAAGTCTGAGTACTATTGTAAACCCTGATACATGGTGTGTATCAAAGTTTTATGTAAACTGTTTGAGAGGACTAAGTCTCAGCATGAGACTGAACCTCTTGGTTAAAACTGTTACGCATCTTATTTCAGTTTAAACTATTTTCAATATTCCACTACTAATTACTTTGAAATTAAAATCTTGATTAAAGTAACTCTAACAGTAGAACTAACAAGTGTTTGTAATTATTTCTATCCAGTAAGTTAGTTTCAAAAGCTAACTTTATCTTCACATTATGTTAACTATGAAATAATCAATATTTGAGAAACTAATTGATCACTTACAATCTTTATAAATTCACTAAAGTTTAACTTGTTTTATGAATTGGGGGATTTCAATATAAATATTTTAAACAGAAATTTTTAATAGGAACTCAATTCACCCCCTTATTTAGTATCCACCTCAACAAACAAAGGACATGTATTAGGTAATTTAAAA
The DNA here is from genome assembly GCA_963277665.1 of Viscum album. Classification (NCBI taxonomy): domain Eukaryota; kingdom Viridiplantae; phylum Streptophyta; class Magnoliopsida; order Santalales; family Viscaceae; genus Viscum; species Viscum album. The sequence goes on from OY728141.1 coordinate 234,000,016, forward strand.
TCACACAACTCATACTAGAAGGGGATTCTCATGATCCAACTCACATATTCCAATATTATTATGAAATAAACATCCAATACCATGTCATTAATTATATGAATGTGAAAATTGAGATACAAGATCAATATTATTTCATTGGAATACAAAATAATGGTTTAATTGGGGCATCAACATTAAATCTGTCTGGATGCAGTGCCTATATTGTGAAAGTGAAGACAATAGGATACTGAGTGGGACTTATGCAATGGTGTTGACCTTCAACATTTTTCTAGGACATACACTAAGTATTAGGCCCCTATATTATCCATGTGACATAAAATGGATGGGAAAAAAATATTTTACTAGGATTATGCATGTGATTCCCTTTATGGTGGTGTTAGGGATTGCACCTAATGGGAGGTCAATATATGATGTATGGGTCCTAAAATGGGTGATACCAAGATATTTAGGGGAGATTATGCATAATATTTTTTTTAATATATTTTTATGATTATGCATAGTATAAGGAACCTATATGATTTATGTGTTATAAAAGAGGATACAATAAGAGATTAATAAGATCATGGACATGATCATCCATTATATGCTTAACCTAGTAAGTGACTCAAGTGAAGGAAATATGTGTTTGGTATTACACCTTATTGGAGTCCCATAATGACTTTTCAACCCTAATATCTATTGGTAATAGGATGAGGAAAGGATATCCTTGTGGTTGGTGATTTAAAATAGTAGTAGGCCAATATGGATACGTTCCTAGGTGATGGGTAGTGAAGGTGATTAACCATGCTGGATGATAGAAAATACTTGAAGACATAATGAGGGGTTATCTAAAATTCATATCCCTAATGATGGATAGAGAGAGGCTTCACCGTTGTAGTATGATTATATTTGGTAGAACCCTATTAAGGGAATAACCATGAGATATCTCCCCTAAATAGTAGATTTGGGTTGAAGGTCTCCTATGAAAAGTGACTTCATAAAAGGCACACCCATGTGAAGGGGACTTAGAAGACAGGTAATGAAATTAGATGTCCTTATGAAAATGGTATCCCCAGAGTAAGGGCCTTGAGAAAGGGGTTTAGAAAATGAAGGGTATTGGGAAGATGGTTTCCCAATTAGAGGACACCCCTATAGAGGGTGACACATATGGCTCACCCAAGTGGGTTTCCCATGAAGTGGGACTCCCAATTGAATGATTTCCCAAGAGGAGTATTTATTATGTGATTTAACTAAATGATGCCTTCTAGTGGTATGCTCAAGTGGTTCACCCATGTGGTGGCTCTCTCAAGTGGAGGATTACCCATTTGAAGTATTTTTATGGAGGATCACCAATGTGGTGTTTCAATATGATGTGAAAAAGTGATGGATCACTAATGTTATGCACTAAAATAGTGCACCCAAGTGGTGTGCATATGTGGTTGGGTGAAGGGAATTCCTGTAACTCTTAGTCATCCTTCGTTTAATTTTTACATACTCAAACATTTTAGGTGATGGGTTTTAAATATAGAATATATGAATGACTTTGGAGAATATTATAAATTCATGGGTTTTAGTTTATATTAATAATATGGCCATATAACTTGTTAAAATGGTATTGGTGAACAATCTGGGTGTGCAACCTAGATTTATTTATGAAAAAATCTCATCTTGTAATGACCATAACTATTTTTCAATCACTATTTTTTTTCTTTGGAACACGTAAACTTTAATAATACAATGAAATATATTCTCTTATATATGGTGTATACACAAAATAAATATGGTTTTAGGGAAAAAAATTTCTTAAATGTTTATTAAAAATGGGTATTGAATCTTTGACACACTTTATTATAGAAATTTTTGAAATTGATGGCCTACACAAGGAGAGAAGTTATTAGGACCATGACACCATTTTGGTTAATTTTCCTGATTAATCCTTATCCTATGGTTTATTTGAAATATTTTAGCACATGGAAATGACATTTTATTATTCCAAGATCATGAATATACAACTCGAATTGTATTTTATGAGTGAGGACCATATAAAGGGTTATGTGGAAAATGGAATGACACAATGTTTTTGGTGGTAACACAATTTTCCCTCAAATTGGATTCATTAGGATTTAAAATAATAAGATTCTAAGGTAACACAATGCACTTTGATGAATAACTTGAAATTCTGGTGGGATTTTAGGGATGTACAACATGTGAGTGGATATCTTCCGAAATGGGATATCAACTCTAGGATTTTAAATACCAAGAGTAGAATATCGACTCATGGTGATTATGTTTCCAAGAAGAATAATAAACTCAAGGAATTTAGATTTCTTGAATGATCATCTCATATCAATTTATTAATATATGGAATACGTAAATGTCCAAATCCAAGGATAATAATGAAAATAAAATAAATGTGAATTTTGTTCCCAGATATGAGAACTAAAATTTTGAATATCACTATGAATCACATGAGAATATGAATAAATTCACCAATAGTTATTATATATTTTCATTTTTTAGATCAAGATCTTACATAAGGGGGATAGTTTTTAACATCGGTTTTTGGATAAAGAACTCTATGATGATGAATCCTATGTAGTTCTAGTTCATATAGAGGAATGATGAATTATAATTTTGCATAAGAACATAGATAAGATTCTACATAGCACTAAATTTTGGAAATGACCTATAAATCATTAAAAAATGTTATTCCATAGTTTTTACCATTGTATTAATTTTTAAGGCCATTCAGGATGGATCATGTAAAATTAGACATATTTGCGAGGAATGGAATGGGTGCACTAAATTTTTCTATGTTTAGATACCATAGAGAACATAGAAAATTTATTAATAATGATTAATGGTGACTAATATAAACTATATATATCTTTATTGTAACCCTAACAATCAGATAATCCATTTTTAAAGAGGCATATGGGACTAAAACTGAGTTATTTCCTAGTATACCCTTTACTGGTTTTAAACAACACAAGACTTGTTCATTTTTACTTATAGATGCTCAGTATTTTTGAAAAAAATAAAAGGTTTACGGTTTTTTAGTAGAGTATTGAATTTTACCAGATTAACATAGCAGGTTTTCATATTGGAGAGTGTAATTTCTCATTCCATTGGTCATTTATTATCATGAAAGTCTAATAAATGTTATCTAACATTTCATTTTGGAAACCATGATCTATATTTTTCAATGGATTATTTCCATGTATCGTTGACTGAAATGAATTTGTTTTGATTAGGAAAAGAGTGGGTAAAAATAATAAATTCATTTTAGATCCTAGTATAAAGAATTTATAAGACATAAGATAGTGGTGATCGATTTTTATGGCCATAGTTCTCAAACCAATGGGTTGATACTATTTTAGGTTAGACATCACTGGCCAAATTAAAAATAGTTTATGTTCAAGTATCATTGAAAATATATTTATATAGGTTAAGGTCATATATCATTATGAAAAATTATTATAAAATATATCTACAATGGGTAATGAAAATCCTGACATGAATAGTGTGACAATTTCAAAAGTGAACAATTCCAAAAAGGGAGTATTTATTTGTTGTCCATGATGCTCTGACAATTATTTCTTGTAGATTTTTTTTCATATGACTAAGATCATTATGTTATATTTTTTATAGTAATATTTCAAATACCTTGAACCTAATAGTAAATTTTAAAATAGCGAATCTCATCTTATATTCTTGGTATTGAAAAGAGGAATATTCAACTCAAGGAATATGGTTCCTCAGTGGAGGCACACACCCAAATGTGAAATGTCACATGAATAGGAAGTCATAATAATTCTTTGAATGTGGTAATGATAAATGAATGTATGAAATAATGGTTATATTAGTCTAATTTAATAGTTGTGTGATGTATTTTATATATCATAACACAAGGATGTTTGAATCAATAATAAATTTTTACTGGTTGGAGTATTTAAAACATTAGTAGTGATAAGAATAGTGTTTCACTAACAAAAATTTCCCATGGTGATAGGTAAGAAATTTATTCCATGAGAAAAACATCCTTGAGGGGTTATGTAATATAATAGGGGAATGATTACTACTCACCATCAATTTGAAGAAGGGTCCATTTTGATTAACCAATCTCGGTTACTAATATTTATTTGAAAGGGAGAAGTAGTTGAATTTTCTCAAGGGTATGGGATTCCATGATAAGTATATATATTAGGAAAAGTTGGATGAAGATTTTGATATCAAATATATATATTTTATTCATAGTGAATAAATCTATTCAAAAAGGGTTTGACCACTCTAATGGTCATACCACTATACATGGAATATATTATTTGGGAAAAAGGATATTAAATCACAACACTTTAATTTTTCTCTTGAATAGTGGGAAAAGAAATAGTGATATGGATCTTACCATTGTCAATGAGGAGTTACCTATGTGATTAATAACTTTTCAATTTTTTACACTAAATTCTTCCCAAACCATGAAAGGTAATGTCCTTGAAAGAGGAAACCTGACTTTTTTGTCAGGACTCCCTTTATGGGTTTTCTACTGGAAAAGCCTTTAGGTCACTCTTGATTTGTAAAATATGGTCATGAAATATATACCATTGAGAAACAGATTTTTTTCATAAATATTTTACTAAATAAGACATAGTTTAAGGTTCTGATTCATGTTCCAAGGAATACACAGTTTATATTCATGATTCTTGGAGCGAGGTGCACATCTTTTAATATCACGATGCAGGGAACCAGCTTTCATATGGGTAGAGGATATGATAAAAAAATATCACTACATACTCAAAAATGAGATTAATAAAGTTATACATAGCTCTTATATAATATCATCAAAGATATAGCTCATATTCAGGAAAAATGGTAATTTTTATATGAATTAGTTGATTAATAAAGAACCCTATATTGGGGGATGTTGCATAGATATGGATCACACAGAGGAGAGGGGTATTTTAATATTTTATTAATGAACACACAAATGAATCAAGATGATATAGAGTATCCCAAATATCAAAATAGTTTTGATAGTGGTGATAGTGTGATCAGTGCCAAGGTAAAGAGTTTGTGGGTGACTATGTTTCCCATGAGAGTAGGAATCACACCACGCATAGTTGTTGAATAGTGATATTTCCCATAGAGATCGTAATAATATGTATGAATGTGGTATAATATATCACTGGTAAGTTGAACAATGTAATTATGGTTGGTTATTATATTAATAAACTTTCAATCCATGAAGGATGAAAATTTACTCTTATATAGACCAAGAACTTACAAATGAGAGGGGAATTTCATTTTTTATTTCAATCCAATAGGACTAACCCCTTTATGTAGATTAACATCACATGTGATCGACCACTCCAACATATTTAATGTTATGTGTGGGGAATTATTATTTTCCCATATTAATGTGATTCATAGAGTAATTCTGGGGGATGATGCTTAGTGCTATATAAATTTAGCCAAAGTGACACACAATTTATGTTCATTCGACTTCGAGCCTTTATAATAGAGTATGTCATGAATGAGAGTATAAAACAAAGAGATATTTATAATATATTTTAACATAAGGGATAAATTTAATATAAACCACATATTTAAATGTATGAATCTTAAATGTTTAAATAAATATTTTGTGGAGTATTTTGACCATTATTAATGGATGAAATTAGTTCCAAACTATTAGGAAAAAGATATGGGGTTTAATGTTGTATTGTTCACTAGGAACAAATAACACCTAGGAATTACCTATTCTCTTAGAGTCATATATTATTTTCACAAACAATTTAAAGTGGCATTCTATCAGATCCATAAATATGTGTTACAATTATTTATTTGAAAGGGGAAATTAAGAGAATGTTTTATCAAGGGTATAAGTTTTCATGAGGAAAATCTCCACATAAGACTTGTGTTGACTCATATATCAATGAAATAAATTAGGCTGATGAAATAATGGTTGTAGAAACTATTTTGAATACTATGTGGATACACTATCATATTATAGATATTCTATTTGGGTGGTTGGAGTAGGCCGATATTGAATAAGAGGGAAAACAAAAACTCAAATGCGATATCATGAGGAAGAACGATATAAAACGAGCATCAAGAGAATTAACTATGATAATAGAAGATTGAACCCTATAATCATTTTAAGATCACATGGGATAAACCATGAACCAAATATTTTATGTTCATGTTATATTGGAAGAAATTAATATAGTTTATGCCCTTATGACTATAATCTTATGTATTCAAATTTAAAGTCGTGTGACTAAGACATTGTGTTCTATATTTTACAGTCATTCATTATGGAATAAGTCTCAATACTTATGTGTCTAAATTATTCAGACAAAATGGATTGAACGAAATATCTAAGATCACTAGAAAACAAATTAATGTGAGAAACAAATGGAAATCGGAAGATTACTTGTACCACAAAATATTTTATAATTCGAATTAACATTAACCATGTATTTTGGCATCATATGAAGAGGATGAAATTTTTGAGGTTTAATGTTTTGAGGAATTTATATGGATCAAAATTTCATGGATATAAATGTTCCATAAAGTGGAATAAACTTTTCTTTTTGGTAAAGAATTAAAATACCCAATGTGAGTGAATGGACGGTTGAGCACCAAGATGATGTTGGAGTTTTTTTTTAATTTTATTTACTATCATATTATTAGAATTAAAGGTGTAACTAAAAATAAAATGGTATGATAATCAACCCACACATTTTTTTTGTAAGGTCCCCACATATATGTAGCTGATATTGATGGATTGGTAATCTTCTTTTATTGTTAAAGGGCCATAAAAATAAGAGTGAACCATGGAGCCATAATGGACCCTAGAACTAGTATGTAATTGAAATATTTGGTAAGTTATGGAATATATAATATAGGTTTCACACTATATACTGAAGGTATTGTAAAAAAGAAATACTTTGTTCATAAAACATAGTTTTTAAGAAGATTATATTCTTACATATGGGAGGGGTATTTAAATTTTATGCATTGATCTTGACCATGTGTAGTGAATTTCTAGTTAAATGGGAATGTTCAGTGGCCTGATAGGGAAGAAAAATAAATTTCGATGAGGTATCAGAGGTAAAAATAGGTGATGGATCTTTATTCGAGTGTAGAGTTATTGTAATGAGCCATGTTTTTATCCACGATAAATATCAAGGGAATTTTATTTTTTTTGCGTTTATTGGATGGGTTGTTCTTTGAACCGATATTTTGAATTTTATTTTGAGAGTTGGAACACTTGAATACATTATTTTTAGTTCTAGGTGATGGCTTGAGAGTTACCTCAGAAGTATCATTGAGTTTTGGGAAGGTCGTACCCCAAAAATCGTATTTTTGTAGGGTCAGTATACGGGGTATGGTTTGTTTGAAACCGTGCATCCCTAACAACAAACTGTGCATCATTTTTTAGTGGAACAAAATATAAAATGCTGTGATTTTTTTAATTATTACTTTTCAATTTAATTGAATATTTTTAAATTGTTCATTTCATACATCACATAAAATATATTTTATAATGAAATCACTATTTTATGAATTCCTTCCACATGTAACAAATTATTCTTGGGCAACATGCAACACTGACTTGGCATACATTACACCCAATACCGAGTTTCTATGAAGAAAAATTTTAATTTTATTATTATTTGAATTATATAATTCTTACCTAGCTATTAAAAATTGTAATATTAATATTAATAGCAACTTTTCAAATATTTTTTATAATTGTTTATATAATAAAATAGAGTGATAATGAAACATCTATTTTTTTGTAAAGTCATAATATGTTCAAAATGTTTACTTTAGTTTCCTTCGGTAAAAAAATAAAAATTATATTAGGAAAATTTATTAATTTAATTTGATCAAAAAATTTAATTTCTAAATTTATAATGTCAAAAATATCTTAGCAATAATTTTTTGGGATTTTTCAAGGATCTTTTTTTGGATGAATAGTGAAATATTCCGAATTTTAATTAAAAACATATTTTTCATCTAGTTTATTTATAAGGATAAATTATATTATAAATTTATTTCAAAGTATGATTATATATTAATTTTATAATGTAATTCAACATAGTTTATTGAGATAAATTTTTCTTTAAACATGGGTATAAAAGCATAGCACACTTTTAAAAGTGTTTTCTTTGAAAACCCACATTATGGACTTGACTATGGGTATAATTTTAAATTAATTTCTACCATTTATTGGATTATAATTTGGAAAATTTTATTCCATGTTTTTAACTATAATAATTTATTATTTCAAATATGTTTTATATACTTTTTGTCCAAAAATATTAGTGAAAGTGATTAAAATTAATTACAGTAAGAGAGAGATTAGATTAGTATTAAATTTAAGACCCAAAATGACCTATAAAATTTTCAAACTCCTTTTTCTAGAAACACACCATCCATTAACCATACATTTTTGAGTTTTTATTGTTTTTTGTTACTTTTTTTGGGTAAAAGTAAGGCTACACATAAATTAATTTCAGAAATTCCATGTGTTTATTTTCCCTTCCCTATAATAGGCCAGGGATTATCGCTCTTCTTAGCACCTCTTAAACAACATAGGTTTGTACACAGTCTTCCTGATATACTTAAAAACACACCTAACTTCCTTTTAGAAACCTCCATATGGGAAAAAATCATTCCAAGAAAACCTTTTGGAAAAATCCAAAAGAGTTACCCGATTAAGAGATATTTTCTTCACTCAAACTCCTTTATTTTATTTTATTTCTTAACCCCTCCACTCTTTTTAATACAATATTAAATAAAAAGACAATACCATGAATATACTATGATGTTTTTATACGTATTGTTTGACCTAAATATACACACACTTCCATCTAATGGTAAATAACATAATGTTTATGTCTATGGTGAACTACTGCCTCATTAAATGATAATTGTTCATTTTTTCCTTGACCACATATCATGGTTGAAATTATAATAGAAAATATGTTTATATATGTTTATGTATTATATTTATTTTGTAATTAAGATTATTTATTTATTTTAAAACACATATCCTTTAACTTTTCATTTTTTGTAAGTAGGATAATTTTGCTTGAGGAAGTGTGGAGTACCACCCCTCAATGTGATGTGATTTTTTCACACAATAATTTGAATGTATTAAGGCAGAGTTCAAGGAACTTATATGATAAATATAAAATTTTAATTATATTGTAACTATATTATAAACAAATATAAATATATTTAATTTTCTTTATTTATTTCAATATGATAATAAAAATGGGAACAACATTCATGCATACATACAACTTTCCGTCTCCATGAATGATCTATTCTATTTTTCATATATATTATATAGATTATTATAATACATATATAATTAATTTAAATTAAATTTATATCATAGTTCAAATTATTTAATTAATTTTATAAGTATAAGGAACAATGATATAACAAATTATGACACATGCAAAAAACAAAGCGAGTATTAGCCGAAGTGATTCCTTATCATATAATTATTAACAATAGGGTAATATAAGGTCATAATAAAACCATATATGGTTATATATATATCAATTTGTTTATTTGAAATATTAATAATAAATATATGTTTATTGTGACAGTTATTCGAATGAGTATGATGAGTGTTAAGACACAAGGTCGGGGAACATTATCTCACATTTTATTTCCATGAGATATATGATTTAATCCCCACACATTAATTTTTTTGGTGTGTATAATGAACATTTATGTATAGTATGATTATTATACAAAAATTTATAGTAATTTACAGATCCATTTTATTATATTTTTCTTATGGGGTTTATGTTGAAAAGGTTACTAAATTGTAAATGTAATTTGGTCACTATTTTCATTCCTTGAGTCAAACACCGTGTTATGCACCTATATATTTCACATGGTGTATATAATTACAAAGAAATTTTATATAATTAATATTATTATATTCTTGATATTTTTTTCATTATGTAATTTAATTTTCTTAAATAGGGATTATGGTATAATGTTACCATTTGTTAACAGTTTAGTGAGACAATCTCATTGCTTTTAAAGATTGATTATATATACGTGTTTGTGGGGGGGGGGATTGGGTTAAAATTACTTTTAAACACAAAAACACCCCATAAACACACACTATAAAAGAAAAACGTAGATCCCCCCAAGTGGATTTCCCACCCATCAAGCCTTATTTATATAATACATGGCTTGTAGGCCTTGTTGGCACGAGGCCCATAATATTGCTCGAAAGCCCTGTGTATCTCCATGCCTGCATCATCATGCCTGCATCAGTAAACCAAAATCATTTTCTACATCACCACCTACATATTACTATAATAGTAAATGCTCTAACCTATATTTGAACTTGGTTCTGATATAGAATTCTAGGGAGCCTTTACCACTATGGTATACCCGCATCTAAATTAATTTTATTCTCCTCTAGTTATTTATGATATATTCATGTATTAACAATAATTTTACCTCTACATGGTACATTATATAGTTAATAAAGTGTGTTTAGGAATTCATAAATTTACCCCCTCTTTGGTCAAAATTCTGTGTTAATTAAAAAAATGTTTTCAAATTTTTTTTCAAGAATATCCTACTATTATGATAAAATCCTAAAAATAAAATTTTCCCTTTTATTGTTTTACAAATTTTTTCAATAGAATCTTCCTATTTATTCATAAAAGGGAATTTTTCTAACATTTTTTAGATGAAAGATAAGTACAAATCACTGATGAAATAGTATGCTTTGACTAGTACTGTTAAATATGATCTTAGTATAGAAAAGGAAAATAATTCTCAACTATTAAAGGAAAATATTAAACTCAAATTTTCTAATGAGGAACTTAGAAAAGACACAGAGAAGTTCACAAATGGATAGAATAAACTCACTCAAATGCATGGAAAACAAGTTACACAAAAGTATACTACTGGTTTAGGATACCAACCTGGACAAAGACAGACTGTTAAGAATAAATTTATTCCAAAATCTGGACAGTATGCTGCTAGTTCATGCACTAGAAACTCTTATGCTCTATCTAGTTATTCAAATTCTTATTGACCAAACTAAAATTCCCTACAGAAAAAGTTTTGTAAACCCTATCCAAAAAGAAAGCAACATAAAGTTTCTTTAAAATCAAATAAAGAAGTTTCAACTTCTCGACCTCTCGAGTTGGTTCATATAGATTTATTTGGACCGTATAGATTTTCTAGTTTAAATGGGAATCACTATGTCTATGTTCTAGTATTTTACTTTTCTAGATACACTTGGGTATACTTTCTTTCTCACAAAAGTGAAGCTTGTTCCAATTTTATCAAATAATCCAAGTCTGTAGAGAACCTTAGTGGACTTAGGATTACGACCCTGAGAAGTCATCATGGCTGTAAGTTTGAAAATCATGACTTTGAAACCTATTGCTCACATAATGGCTACAATCACAATTTCTCTGACCCTATGACACCTCAACAGAATGGTGTGGTAGAAATAAGGAATAGAACCCTTCATGAAAATGAAATAACTATGCTCAATGAGTATGAATTACCTATTTACTTCTGGGATGAAGTTATAAATATATCTTTTTATATTATAAATAGAGTCTTGATTAGACATGTTCTTAAAAAGACACTTTATGAACTATGGAAGAACATGAATCCTAAATTTAGTTACTTTATAGTTTTTGGTTGCAAAGTCTTTATTCTCAATACTAAAGATAATCCTGATAAGTTTTCATCCAAACGTGATGAATGAATCTTTCTAGGTTTTTCTATATCTAATAAAGCTTATAGAGTATTTAATGAGAGTACCAAATGTGTGAATTAATATGTACAAATCAAATTTGATGAATCTTATCTACATGAACCTAAGACCCCTCTTTAAAATCTTAAAGAAGACACGCCCAATACAAACCTTAATGACATGAATAGTTAACCTATTGTTACGACAACCAGTTCTGGAAATTTTACAGAACTAGTTTCTGTTGAACCTGAAACAGTAAATGAAACTGAAATTTCTAGCCCTACTTTTTCTAGACCAACTAGGACCCTTAAAAATTATCCTTTTGATGCTGTTTTAGGAGATTTAGATAGAATAACACAAACTTTAGATTCTCTTAGAAATCAAGGTAAACATCAATACGTTCTTTCACAGTCAGAACCTAAAAATATAAATGGTGCTATCAATGATGAATTCTGGGTAATGGATATGAAAGAAGAGTTAAATCAATTTTAATGAAACAATGTCTGGGAATTAATAGACATACCTATGGACACTTTGACCATAGTAACTAAATGGGTTTTTAGAAATAAAGTTGACACATTTGGAAATATAATTAGAAATAAATCTAGGTTAGTTGCACAAGGATATAGTCAAGAATAAGTAATAGACTATGAGGAATCCTTTTCACCTGTATCTAGGTTAGAAACTATAAGAATTATACTTGCTTATGCTGGTCATTTGAATTTCTAGATATATCAAATGGATGTTAAAAGTAATTTTTTAAATGGATTTATAGTTGAAGATGTTTTTTTGAACAACCACCTGGATTTACTAATCCTCATTTTCCAAATAATAGATTTAAACATTCTCAAGATTTGTATTGTTTAAAACAAGATCCACGAGCATGGTATGTTAGAATTAGTAATTTTCTTATTTCAAAAGGGTTTATTAAAGTGATTGTCGATCCAACTCGTTTTATCAGAATGATTTCCAAAGATGTATTGACAGTACAAATCCATGTTGATGATATTATTTTCAGATCTTCTAAAAATGATTTATGTATTGTTTTTTCAAAGAGTATGAAAAGAGAATTTGAAATGAGTTTAATGGGAGAACGTAAATATTTTCGTGGATTTCAAGTTTTTCAGAATGAAAATAGTATTCTTTTAAATCAAAGTAAATATACAAAGGATCTTTTAAAACATTTTGGTTTGGGTAGTTTTAAGGAAAATGATACACCTATGAGTACCACTTGTAAATTAGATGCAGATGAAACTGGGAAACTAGTGGATCAAACCAATTATAGAGGAATTATTGGGAGATTAATTTATCTTACTGCTAGATGACAAGATATTATGTTTAGTGTGTTTTTGTGTGCAAGATTTCAAGCTAATCAAAAAGATTCACACCTTCTTACTATTAAAAGGACTTTCAAATATCTTAGACATACTATCAAATTAGGTTTATTTTATCCAAAAAGAAAATCATTCGATTTAACAAGCTATTCAGATGCTGACTTTGCTGGTTTCAAGATAGATAGGAAGAGTACTTATGGAACATGTCATTTTCTAAGTAAGTCATTACTATCATGGTGAAGTAAAAAGCAAAATTTTGTTGCATTGTCTACTGGTAAAGTAGAGTACATAACTGTGGGTAGTTGTTGTGCACAAATTATGTGGATGGAACACACTTTCATAGACTATGGATAAAATTTAGGCATGTATCTATAAACTGTGACAACACTACTGCGATCAACATTTCTAAGAATCCTGTATCTCACTCTAGGAATAAGCACATTGATGCAAGAAACCACTTTTTAAGGGATCATTATCAAAAGGGTGATATTTCTCTTGAATTAATAGGCAATGAACATTAATTAGCTGACATATTTACCAAGAATTAATCTTCAAATAGGTTAAGATACATTAGACATTAGTTAAGAATGATGCACATTCCTAAAACCTCACTGGTAGATAAACCTCATCGATAGAAAATCCTCAGCATTATACCTCACCGGTATAAACCTCACCGTTATACCTCACTAGTATGAATCTCACCATTATACCTCTCTGTATGAACCTCACCGTTATAACCTCACTGGTATGGACCTCAACTTTATAACCACAATGTTAGTGGAACTCACCGTTAGGAATTCTCACCGGTATATGTTACCGCTATTTTGCGATATTTTAAATTTTTGTGTTTTTTAGCCTCCAAAATCTGTATCATTTGTATTATATTTATTATGTTTTATTTATTTATTTTGTGATTCCCAAATGATAAAAAATTATTCTTGACCTCTTTTAAATCCACCTCGAATCCTTTACCTTCAAACCTTAGCTCCCAAACCATCGTTTCTCTCAAACCCTAAACCTCGCGACTCACAGAATGTCATGAGTGAAGAGACTACCTATCAGCAAAGAGGGTGATGAGCTGAATGACAAGATACTCAAAGGAGAGTCAACTAGTGGCAGTTAAGTGAAGAAACCAGTGAACCCGCATTTACTGGATATAAATATTGTAATCGAGAAAGAACTCTGTGTAGAATGGATCCTGCCTTGAAAATCCATGATTCTAATGATTTTGGATGAACAAGTGTGGATTGAATGTTTTGAAAATAAAAATGGTCCTTATTATCTGAAATTGTTAAAGGAATTCTATATGTTTGTTCGTTTTTAGAAATCTGAAAGTGATAACATAATGGTATTAGTAGTAAAAGACAAGATAATATCTTTTTATTCCATTGAATGGACTGAGTGCTTAAAAGTTATACGTGAGGGTGAATTTGGATATTTCTAAAAGTACCTCCTACTACTGAAATTTTTTAGTATTAATCTATTTTAGAAGAGCTCACTGGATATGGCACACCAAGAAAAGTAGTTGCTAGAGAAATGGATGGGGAAAACCGGTTGCTGTTCAAATTTATCCAGTATGTATTAAGTCCAAGAAGAGGGGAAATTGCAAACCATAGATTCCAAGATATATTCTTGTTGTATCTACTAAGTCATGGTGTCAAAGTGAATTTGTGTAGTCTTTTGATGATTCAAATTGAAGATATGACTAGGACAAAATCGAAGACAAATGCTCTATTCTTTGCAAAGATGATCACTTTGATGATCAAGGTAAAAGGTGTGGCTGAGTCTCAGGATGCAACATTGGTTGAAAGAGATAACTTTTGTATTACAAAAATAGTTTATAAGTACATGATGATTGTCTAGAACCCTTGGGAAAGAGAATGGGTAAATGATGATGAGAAAATTTATGATAAATTTTTCCCTGTTGTGAATACCAATCGGCCAAGAGATAAGAGAGATCCTGGTCTAGGACCTGATGAGGTGGAACCTCAATATAGTGATGATGATGCTAAGAAGGATACCTCTATAGAAGAATGAGGGGATCATGATTTTCCTCCAATACTAGCTACTGAAAAGGTATCTTATGGAATGGAAAGTCTACCTATGACCCAAACTTGAAAGGAAGCAGTTCAAGGAGAAAGTGTTGAAGAAATATTTGTAAATAAGGAATCCCCACATAGATTAGATCATAGTGAGACTGCTCCAGATTCTAATAAGAGTGATGATGAATAGGATGATGTATCTAAGAATGGAAGTACCTGTTTGAGTCTCAGACCTCTGATTGAGGAATCTATTATGCCTGTTGAGAAGATTCTTGAAGTAGACAGACCAGTACATATTGATAACATACCCCAGTTAGTGAAACATGGTTTGGATATGAATATAGTTGTATATGACTCTTCTGAAGAGGAAGTACCCAATGAGGCTGCTACTGCTGCAGATATAGTGATGGAATCTCAGGTTTATAGGGAGCAACTTTTATGGACATGATCAGTTTCTGTGACCTATCAAGTGGAATATTGATCTATGGATCTAGTATTTTTTGTATTGGGACTAGAATATACTGATCCTGATGATGAGACACCCATTAGAATACATCTGGTGTCTTATGATATTTTCTCAGAGGAAGTTACTCCTCAACCAGTAACTCCTCTTGCTCTGCCTGAAGATATTGGTTGGGAAAGAGATCTTGAGGCACTGAAATATGAATTGAAAACATGTCTTTTTAAGATCTAAGTAAGATGGAAAGTTCTTTGGTATCTTCTCTGAGAAGTGTTTTTTCCTGTGTTGTGACAGAAGTGATGAATGAAGTGAAAGTATGTCAAAATCAGATTGGGAGTTTGAGAGAGGTTGTTGACTCTTTGAAGCAATCTATTGCTTCATTTTATATCTTCATGAGTTCTAAATATCATGTTGATACTGACATCAACTAAATTAAAGGTCTAGTGAAACAGTTTGTGGATCTGTTTGAAGATTTTTAGAAGACCATAAAAATGCATTTGAGTACTCATGATTTTGTTGTGAAGAATTTGATAAGTAGTTTGACACAATCCTTCAAAGAAACAGTAACATTCACCGTAAAACCCTTTAGTACCTCCAGAGTTTTAGTTGATGTTGAACAGTTTAAATCTATGATGAAAGAAGAACATGGTCAAGTTAGTACCCGTAGCCCATCTGATTCCCATGTGATTACTACCAACAGGGATATCAGAAAAATATTCCATGATTATATGAGAGATGCTACTACATCCTAGAAGGAAATCAAAGAAAAAATTGATTACTATTTTCAGAGAGTGTACACCAAGCATCAGTTAACCAGTCATTTCAACCTGTTATTAGATAATATGAAACTACCCCCATTTACTCAATCCTTCAATGAACAAGTCAAAAAGATCAGGGAGTTGACTCCTACCTTGGACAAATTTATGGGGAAAAAGGATGACTTTATATCTACTATGGAGATAGGGGGAGGTATCATTATGTATTTCAGGAATTTCTTACTACCACTCTTGCATGTGGACAATACCCCTATTATTGTACCTCTAGCCTTGCTTCGCTCTAGTCAGTCTACTTCCACACCTCAGTCGACTCTAACTCAAGCTATCATAAGTCTTACTTGTATGATCACACAAAGGAGTACACACTTCATGCTCGATAGTGTTTCAGTAGCTCAACCAACTTTGATCACCACTGGTGTTCCCAATCCTTCACATACACCTACCAAGACAGAATACACTTAGAATCCCAAAGCCAAATCCAAATTATCCATTGATGAGGTTGATTGATTACTGGAAAGGACATTTGATAGGAATCTTTGTACTTCTTGTATTTATTTTTTACTATCACATGTACCTTTGTCATGTGAAATGAAAATATCTGTTATCTCTCTTATTCTTTTATGATTTGGCCTATTGTTTTTATCTTTTTCCTAATCAAAAATGGGGAAAATTTTCTAATATGGGGAGAAAAATTATTATATGGGGAGAAATTACAATAAGGGAGAGAAAAATTATAATATGGGGAGAAATGACACTAACAGGAAGAAAATTATAATATGTATCTTTGAGGAAAATATATATATTCTATTTCTTTTTACTATTATGTTTTTCCGTTGTTTAACTCTGATAGATTTGAGAATTATGATCTGAAAACACTGAGAAATTCAATTATATGTATTTTACTCTGATTCATTAAAGTAGTTCCTAGATTATAATGCCATAATTTTTGATTATCAAAAAGGGGGAGATTGTTGAACTCACATGTTTTGATAATCTCAATTATGTTTAGATATGCTTTGATAATACTAAATAAAGTCTCTATATATATTAATTAAAATTTCTAAACATGACATCATAGTAATGTGTTAATATGAATATCAAAATTATCATATCATATCACTGGAATATGTTATTCCGTGTTTATTTATGATTTTTAATGTCTAATGATGATTAATATTGATACTAACTCAACCTGGAAATGAAATGCATAGAACATATTCTTAATAAGCATTAAAGCTTTAAAGTCACTCATACAGACATAGCTACTAATAAATAAAGTTCATCGATAGACTAAGTCTACTGAAAGACAAGGTCACTGATACAAGATACAGCTGGAATGGAGCTACCGATAGAGGAAGCTACTGGTAGAGAGAGCTACCACTACCGATGTTAACAACTAATGATAGCGAGGAAGAGAAACCGACAGAAGTTCACTGCTATGAAGAGAAACTGACAGTTGGAGCCACTGATATAATGAGCTACGACTATACTTGGAGATACCGATACAATAAAGCTACCATTACAAAGAGTAATAGCTACCGATGCAAGACCTACCGTTACAAGTCCATCGCTACAAGTTCAGTGATACAAAGAGCTACCAATGGAAACCTGTCACTATTTCTCTAAACTCTATCTCGGTATTTTTATTAGCAACGATCATATTTTTTCCTTTTAATGCAGCTGATATTAATTAATAATGTTTGTTGGATATCAGGGAACCATACCTCGTACTTGTAGAAGTAATCACGTCTTATGTCTGAAATTAATTAATGATGTTTGTTGTATATCAGGGTACCGTACCTCGTACCTACAGAAGTAATCATGAATTATGTCAAACCACCGAATGAGCTATAAAACGAAGATCAAAGCTGTGTATCAAGGTGGTTAAATACGGAATGCACATAGAGACACATATAATAAGAACACACGAAGAACACGAAGAACACTCATACACATTAAGAACAGAAGTTCAAAGAGGAGGTTCAAGTGCTGCAAGGAATACTCTCACATTCAAGCTGAACACTAGTACTGGAAGTAAAGGAACAAAACCACAACACACTATTTTCAAGACAATTTCCAGAGAAGGACACAAAGCTTCATCTCATTCAATCCAAAGGAGTCAAAAGCTGCATTGACATCACACAAGATAATTCTAAACTCATCTTCATATTATTTCTCTACTGTGATCATTTTTAATTACATTACGAGCAGTGTGTGTGCTCCAATATACTTTGACACACACTGACTCCTAAGCTGAAATGGAGGATACTGAAATCCTCACACCAAACTCTTCACACCCTTGTGTATCCCATGTAGAACAGTGGTAGAGTTCTGAGGACCTGAACAACCTGTGTGTTGTTGTTATTTCTTTCCCACGTAGAACTGTGGTAGAGGTATGAGGACCTGAAAGTCTGAGTACTATTGTAAACCCTGATACAGGGTGTGTATCAAAGTTTTATGTAAACTGTTTGAGAGGACTAAGTCTAAGCATGAGACTGAACCTCTTGGTTAAAAATGTTGTGCATCTTATTTCAGTTTAAACTATTTTCAATATTCCACTACTAATTACTTTGAAACTAAAATATTGATTAAAGTAACTCTAACAGTAGAACTAACAAGTGTTTGTAATTATTTCTATCCAGTAAGTTAGTTTCAAAAGCTAACTTTATCTTCACATTATGTTAACTATGAAATAATCAATCTTTGAGAAACTAATTGATCACTTACAATCTTTATAAATTCACTAAAGTTTAACTTGTTTTATGAATTGGGGGATTTGAATATAAATTTTTTAAACAGAAATTTTTAATAGGAACTCAATTCACCCCCTTCTTTAGTATCCACCTCAACAAACAAAGGACATGTATTAGGTAATTTAAAATCACACAACTCATACTAGAAGGGGATTCTTATGATCTAACTCACATATTCCAATAGTATTATGAAATAAACATCCAATACCATGTCATTCATTATATGAATGTGAAAAATGAGAGACAAGATCAATATTATTTCATTGGAATACAAAATAAAGGTTTAATTGGGGCTTCAACACTAAATCTATCTGGATGCAATGCCTATATTGTGAAAGTGAAGACAATAGGAGACTGAGTGGGACTTATGCAATGGTGTTGACCTTCAACGTATTTCTAGGACATACACTAAGTATTAGGCCCATATATTATCCATGTGACATAAAATGGGTGGGAAAAAGATATTTTACTAGGATTATGCATGTGATTCCCTTTATGGTGGTGTTAGGGATTGCACCTAATAGGAGGTCAATATATGATGTATGGGTCCTAAAATGTGTGATACCAAGATATTTAGGGGGGATTATGCATAATATTCTTTTTAAGATATTTTTATGATTACGCATAGTATAAGGAACCTATATGATTTATGTGTTATAAAAGAGGATACAATAAGAGATTGATAAGATCATGGACATGAGCATCCATTATATGCTTAACCTAGTAAGTGACTCAGGTGAAGGAAATATGTGTTTGTTATTACACCTTATTGGAGTCCCATAATGTCTTTTCAACCCTAATATCTGTTGGTAATAGGATGAGGAAATGATATCCTTGTGGTTGGTGATTTAAAATAGTAGTAGGCCAATATGGATACGTTCCTAGGTGATGGTTAGTGAAGGTGATTAACCATGCTGGATGATAGAAAATACTTGAAGACATAATGAGGGGTTATCTAAAATTCATATCCCTAACGATGGATAGAGAGAGGCTTCACCCTTGTAGTATGATTATATTTGGTAGAACCCTATTAAGGGAATAACCATGAGATATCTCCCCTAAATAGTGGATTTGGGTTGAAGGTCTCCTATGAAAAGTGACTTCATAAAAGGCACACCCATGTGAATGGGACTTAGAAGACTGGTAATGAAATTAGATGTCCTTATGAAAATGGTATCCCCAGAGTAAGGGCCTTGAGAAAGGGGTTTAAAAAATGAAGGGTATTGGGAAGATGGTATCCCAATTAGAGGACACACCTATAGAGGGTAACACATATGGCTCACCCAAGTGGGTTTCCCATGAAGTGGGACCCCCAATTGAATGATTTCCCAAGAAGAGTATTTATTATGTGATTTAACTAAATGATGCCTTCTAGCGGTATGCTCAAGTGGTTCACCCATGTGGTGGCTCTCTCAAGTGGAGGATTACCCATTTGAAGTATTTTTATGGAGGATCACCAATGTGGTGTTTCAATATGATGTGAAAAAGTGATGGATCTCTAATGTTATGCACTAAAATAGTGCACCCAAGTGGTGTGAAAATGTGGTTGGGTGAAGGGAATTCCTGTAACTCTTAGTCATCCTTCCTTTAATTTTTACATACTCAAACATTTTAGGTGATGGGTTTTAATTATAGAATATATGAATGAATTTGGAGAATATTAGAAATTCATGGGTTTTAGTTTATATTATTAATATGGCCATATAACTTGTTAAAATGGTATTGGTGAACAATCTGGGTGTGCAACCTAGCTTTATTTATGAAAAAATCTCATCTTGTAATGACCATAACTATTTTTCAATCACTATTTTTTTCTTTGGAACACGTAAACTTTAATAATACAATGAAATATATTCTCTTATATATGGTGTATACACAAAATAAATATGTTTTTAGGGAAAAAAATTTCTTAAATGTTTATTAAAAATGGATATTGAATCTTTGAAACACTTTATGATAGAAAATTTTGAAATTCGTGGCCTACACAAGGAGAGAAGTTATTAGGACCATGTCACCATTTTGGTTAATTTTCTTGATTAATCCTCATCCTTTGGTTTATTTGAAATATTTTAGCACATGGATATGACATTTTATTATTCCAAGATCATGAATATACAACTCGAATTGTATCTTATGAGTGAGGACCATATAAAGGGTTATGTGGAAAATTGAATGACACAATGTTTTTGGTGGTAACACAATTTTACCTCAAATTGGATTCATTAGGATTTAAAATAATAATATTCTAAGGTAACACAATTCACTTTGATGAATAACTTGAAATTCTGGTGGGATTTTAGAGATGTCCAACATGTGAGTGGATATCTTCCGAAATGGGATATCAACTCTAGGATTTTAAATACCAAGAGTAGAATATCGACTCATGGTGTTTATGTTTCCAAGAAGAATAATAAACTCAAGGAATTTAGATTTCTTTAATGATCATATCATCTCAATTTATTAATATATGGAATAGGTAAATGTCCAAATCCAAGGATAATAATGAAAATAAAATAAATGTGAATTTTGTTCCCAGATATGAGATCTAAAATTTTGAATATCACTATGAATCACATGATAATATGAATAAATTCACCAATATTTATTATATATTTTCATTTTTTAGATCAATATCTTACATAAGGGGGATAGTTTTTAACATAGGTTTTTGGATAAAGAACTCTATGATGATGAATCCTATGTAGTTCTAGTTCATATAGAGGAATGATGAATTATAATTTTGCATAAGAACATAGATAAGATTCTACATAGCACTAAATTTTGGAAATGACCTATAAATCATTAAAAAATGTTATTCCATAGTTTTTACCATTGTATTAATTTTTAAGGCCATTCAGGATGGATCATGTAACATTAGACATATTTTCGAGGAATGGAATGGGTGCACTAAATTTTTCCATGTTTAGCTACCCTAGAGAACATAGAAAATTTATTAATAATGATTAATGGTGACCAATATAAACTATATATATCTTTATTGGAACCCTAAAAATCAGATAATCCATTTTTAAAGAGGCATAGGGGACTAAAACTGAGTTATTTCCTAGCATACCCTTTATTGGGTTTAAACAACACAAGACTTGTTAATTTTTACTTATAGATGCTCAATATGTTTGAAAAAAATACAAGGTTTATGGGTTTTTAGTAGAGTATTGAATTTTACCAGATTAACATAGCAGGTTTTCATATTGGAGAGTGTAATTTCTCATTCCATTGGTCATTTATTATCATGAAAGTCTAATAAATGTTAGCTAACATTTCATTTTGGAAACCATGATCTATATTTTTCAATGGATTATATCCGTGTATCGTTGACTGAAATGAATTAGTTTTTATTAGGAAAAGAGTGGGTAAAAATAATAAATTCATTTTAGATCCTAGTATATAGAATTTATAAGACATAAGATAGTGGTGGTAATTTTTTATGGCCATAGTTCTCAAACCAATGGGTTGATACTATTTTAGGTTAGACATCACTGACCAAATTAAAAATAGTCTATGTTCAAGTATCATTGAAAATATATTTATATAGGTTAAGGTCATATATCATTATGAAAAATTATTATAAAATATATCTACAATGGGTAATGAAAATCCTGACATGAATAGTGTGACAATTTCAAAAGTGAACAATTCCAAAAACGGAGTATTTATTTGTTGTCCATGATGCTTTGGAAATTATTTCTTGTAGATTTTTTTTCATATGACTATGATCATTATGTTATATTTTTTATGGTAATATTTCAAATACCTTGAACCTGATAGTAAATTTTAAAATAGCGAATCTCATCATAGATTCTTGGTATTGAAAAGAGTAATATTAAACTCAAGGAATATGGGTCCTCAGTAGAGGCACACACCCAAATGTGAAATGTCACATGAATAAAAAGTCATAATAATTCTTTGAATGTGGTAATGATACATGAATGTATGAAATAATGGTTATATTAGTCTAATTTAATAATTGTGTGATGTATTTTATATATCATAACACAAGGATGTTTGAATCAATAATAAATTTTTACTGGTAGGAGTATTTAAAACATTAGTAGTGATAAAAATAGTGTTTCACTAACAACAATTTCCCATGGTGATAGGTAAGAAATTTATTCCATGAGAAAAAAATCCTTGAGGGGTTATGTAATATAATAGGGGAATGATTACTATTCACCATCAATTTGAAGAAGGGTCCATTTAGATTAACCTATCTCGGTTACTAATATTTATTTGAAAGGGAGAAGTAGTTGAATTTTCTCAAGGGTATGGGATTCCATGATAAGTATATATATTAGGAAAAGTTGGATGAAGATTTTGATATCAAATATATATTTTTTATTCACAGTGAATAAATCTATTCAAAAAGGGTTTGACCACCCTAATGGTCATACCACTATACATGGAATATATTATTTGGGAAAAAGGATATGAAATCACATCACTTTAATTTTTCTCTAGAATAGTGGGAAAAGAAATAGTGATATGGATCTTACCATTGTCCATGAGGAGTTACCTATGTGATTAATAACTTTTAAATTTTTTACACTAAATTCTTCCCAAACCATGAAAGGTAATGTCCTTGAAAGAGGAAACCTGACTTTTTTGTCAGGACTCCCTTTATGGGTTTTCTACTGGAAAAGACTTTAGGTCACTCTTGATTTGTAAAATATGGTCATGAAATATATACCATTGAGAAACAGATTTTTTTTATAAATATTTTACTAAATAAGACATAGTTTAATGTTCTGATTCATGTTCCAAGGAATACACAGTTTATATTCATGATTCTTGGAGCGAGGTGCACATCTTTTAATATCACGATGCAGGGAACCAGCTTTCATATGGGTAGAGGATATGATAAAAATATTTCACTACATACTCTAAAATGAGATTAATAAAGTTATACATAGCTCTTATATAATATCATCAAAGATATAGCACATATTTGGGAAAAATGGTAATTTTTATATGAATTAGTTGATTAATAAAGAACCCTATATTGGGGGATGTTGCATAGATATGGATCACACAGAGGAGAGGGGTATTTTAATATTTTATGAATGAACACACAAATAAATCAAGATGATATAGAGTATCCCAAATATCAAAATAGTTTTGATAGTGGTGATAGTGTGATCAGTGCCAAGGTAAAGAGTTTGGGGGTGACTATGTTTCCCATGAGAGTAGGAATAACACCACGCATAGTTGTTGAATAGTGATATTTCCCCTAGAGATCGTAATAATATGTATGAATGTGGTATAATATATCACTGGTAAGTTGAGCAATGTAATTATGGTTGGTTATTATATTAATAAACTTTCAATCCATAAAGGATGAAAATTTACTCTTATATAGACCAAGAACTTACAAATGAGAGGGGAATTTCATTTTTTATTTCAATCCAATAGGACTTACCCCTTTATGTAGTTTAAAATCACATGTGATCGAACACTCCAACATATTTAATGTTATGTATGGGGAATTATTATTTTCCCATATTAATGTGATTCATAGAGTAATTCTGGGGGATGATGTTTAGTGCTATATAACTTTAGCCAAAGTGACACACAATTTATGTTCATTCGACTTCGAGCCTTTATAATAGAGTATGTCATGAATGAGAGTATAAAACAAAGATATATTTCTAATATATTTTAACATAAGGGATAAATTTAATATAAACCACATCTTTAAATGTATAAATCTTAAATGTTTAAATAAATATTTGGTGGAGTATTTTGACCATTATTAATGGATGAAACTAGTGCCAAACTATTAGGAAAAAGATATGGGGTTTAATTTTGTATTGTTCACTAGGAACAAATAAAACCTAGGAATTACCTATTCACTTAGAGTCATATATTATTTTCACAAACAATTGTAAGTGGCGTTCTATCAGATCAATAAATATGTGTTACAATTATTTATTTGAAAGGGGAAATAAAGAGAATGTTTTATCAAGGGTATAGGTTTTCATGAGGAAAATCACCACATAAGACTAGTGTTGACTCATATATCAATGAAATAAATTTGGCTGATGAAAGAATGGTTTTAGAAACTATTTTGAATACTATGTGGATACACTATCATGTTCTAGATATTCTATTTGGGTGGTTGGAGTAGGCCGATATTGAATAAGAGGGAAAACAAAACTTCAAATGCGATATCATGAGGAAGAACGATATAAAACGAGCATCAAGAGAATTAACTATGATAATCGAATATTGAACCGTATAATCATTTTAAGATCAAATGGGATAAACCATGACCCAAATATTTTATGTTCATGTTATATTGGAAGAAATTAGTATAGTTTATGGCCTTATGACTATAAACTTATGTATTCAAATTTATAGTCGTGTGACTAAGACATTGTGTTCTATATTTTACAGCCATTCATTATGGACTAAGTCTCAATACTTATGTGTCTAAATTATTCAGACAAAATGGATTGACCGAAATATCTAAGATCACTAGAAAACAAATTAATGTGAGAAACAAAAGGAAATCGGAAGATTACTTGTACCACAAAATATTTTATAATTCGAATTAACATTAACCATGTATTTTGGCATAATATGAAGAGGATGAAATTTTTGAGGTTTAATGTTTTGAGTAATTTATATGGATCAAAATTTCATGGATATAAATGTTCCATAAAGTGGAATAAACTTGTATTTTTGGTAAACAATTAAAATACCCAATGTGAGTGAATGGACGGTTGAGCACCAAGATGATGTTGGAGTTTTTTTTAATTTTCTTTACTATCATATTATTAGAATTAAAGGTGTAACTAAAAATAACATGGTATGATAATCAACCCACACATTGTTTTTGTAAGGTCCCCACATATATGTAGCTGATATACATGGATTGGTAATCTTCTTTTATTGTTAAAGGTCCATAAAAATAAGAGTGAACCATGGATCCATAATGGACCCTAGAACTAGTATGTAATTGAAATATTTTGTTAGTTATGGAATATATAATATAGGTTTCACACTATATACTGAAGGTATTGTAAAAAAGAAATACTTAGTTCATAAAACATAGTTTTTAAGAAGATTATATGCTTACATATGGGAGGGGTATTTTAATTTTATGCATTGATCTTGATCATGTGTAGTGAATTTCTAGTTAAATGGGCATGTTTAGTGGCCTGATAGGGAAGAAAAATAAATTTGGATGAGGTATCAGAGGTAAAATTAGGTGATGGATCTTTATTCAAGTGTAGAGTTATTGTAACGAGCCATGTTTTTATCCACGATAAATATCAAGGGAATTTTATTTTTTTTGCGTTTACTGGATGGGTTGTTCTTTGAACCGATATTTTGAATTTGATTTTGAGAGTTGGAACACTTGAATACATTATTTTTAGTTCTAGGTGATGGCTTGAGAGTTCCCTCAGAAGTATCATTGAGTTTTGGGAAGGTCGTACCCCAAAAATCGTATTTTTGTCGGGTCAGTATATGGGGTATGGTTTGTTTGAAATCGTGCATCCCTAACAACAAACTGTGCATCATTTTTTAGTGGAACAAAATATAAAATGCTGTGATTTTTTTAATTATTCCTTTTCAATTTAATTGAATATTTTTAAATTGTTCATTTCATACAACACATAAAATAGATTTTATAATGAAATCACTATTTTATGAATTCCTTCCACATGTTACAAATTCTTCTTGGGCAATATGCAACACTGACTTGGCATACATTACACCCAATACCGAGTTTCTATGAAGAAAAATTTTAATTTTATTATTATTTGAATTATATAATTCTTACCTAGATATTAAAAATTGTAATATTAATATTAATAGCAACTTTTCAAATATTTTTTATAATTGTTTATATAATAAAATAGAGAGATAATGAAACATCTAATTTTTTTGTAAAGTCATAATATGTTCAAATAATTTACTTTAGTTTCCTTCGGTAAAAACAATAAAAATTATATTAGGAAAATTAATTAATTTAATTTGATCAAAAAATTTAATTTTTAAATTTATAATGTCAAAAATATCTTAGCAATAATTTTTTGGGATTTTTCAAGGATCTTTTTTTGGATGAATAGTGAAATATTCCGAATTTTAATTAAAAACATATTTTTCATCTAGTTTATTTATAAGGATAAATTATATTATAAATTTATTTCAAAGTATGATTATATATTAATTTTATAATTTAATTCAACATTGTTTATTGAGATAAATTTTTCTTTAAACATGGGTATAAAAACATAGCACACTTTTAAAAGTGTTTTCTTTGAAAACCCACATTATGGACATGACTATGGGTATAATTTTAAATTAATTTCTACCATTTATTGGATTATAATTTGGAAAATTTTATTCCAGGTTTTTAACTATAATAATTTATTATTTCAAATATGTTCAATATACTTTTTGTCCAAAAATATTAGTGAAAGTGATTAAAATTAATTACAGTAAGAGAGAGATAAGATTAGTATTAAATTTAAGACCGAAAATGACCTATAAAATTTTCAAACTCCTTTTTTCTAGAAACACACCATCCATTAACCATACATTTTTGAGTTTTTATTGTTTTTCGTTACTTTTTTTGGGTAAAAATAAGGCTACACATAAATTAATTTCAGAAATTCTATGTGTTTATTTTCCCTTCCCTATAATAGGCCACCGATTATCGCTCTTCTTAGCACCTCTTAAACAACATAGGTTTGTACACAGTCTTCCCAATACACTTAAAAACACACCTAACTTCCTTTTAGAAACCTCCATATGGGAAAAAATCATTCCAAGGAACCCTTTTGGAAAAATCCAAAAGAGTTACCCGATTAAGAGATATTTTCTTCACTCAAACTCCTTTCTTTTATTTTATTTCTTGACCCCTCCACTCTTTTTAATACAATATTAAATAAAAAGACAATACCATGAATATACTATGATGTTTTTATACGTAGTGTTTGACCTAAACATACACACACTTCCATCTAATGGTAAAGAACATAATGTTTATGTCTATGGTGAACTACTGCCTCATTAAATGATAATTGTTCATTTTTTCCTTGACCACATATCATGGTTGAAATTATAATAGAAAATATGTTTATATATGTTTATGTATTATATTTATTTTGTAATTAATATTATTTATTTCTTTTAAAACACATATCCTTTAACTTTTCATTTTTTGTAAGTAGGATAATTTTGCTTGATGAAGTGTGGAGTACCACCCCTCAATGTGATGTGATTTTTTCACACAATAATTTGAATGTATTAAGGAAGAGTTCAGAGAAATTATATGATAAATATAACACTTTAATTATATTGTAACTATATTATAAACAAATATAAATATATTTAATTTTCTTTATTTATTTCAATATGATAATAAAAATGGGAACAACATTCATGCATACATACAACTTACCGTCTCCATGAATGATCTATTCCATTTTTCATATATATTATATAGATTATTATAATACACATATAATGAATTTAAATTACATTTATATCATAGTTCAAATTATTTAATGAATTTTATAAGTATAAGGAACAATGATATAACAAATTATGACACATGAAAAAAACAAAGCGACTATTAGCCGAAGTGATTCCTTATCATATAATTATTAACAATAGGGTAATATAAAGTCATAATAAAACCATATATGGTTATATATATATCAATATGTTTATTTGAAATATTAATAATAAATATATGTTTATTGTGACAATTATTCGAATGAGTATGGAGAGTGTTAAGACACAAGGTCGGGGAACATTATCTCACATTTTATTTCCATGAGATATATGATTTAACCCCCACACATTAATTTTTTTGGTGTGTATACTGAACATTTATGTATAATATGATTATTATACAAAAATTTATAGTTATTTACAGATCCATTTTATTATATTTTTCTTATGGGGTTTATGTTGAAAAGGTTACTAAATTGTAAATGTAATTTGGTCACTATTTTCATTCCTTGAGTCAAACGCCATGTTATGCACCTATATATTTCACATGGTGTATATAATTACATAGAAATGTTATATAATTAATATTATTATATTCTTGATATTTTTTTCATTATGTAATTTAATTTTCTTAAATAGGGATTATAGTATAATGTTACCACGTGTTAACAGTTTAGTGAGACAATCTCATCGCTTTTAAAGATTGATTATATATACGTGTTTGTGGGGGGGGGGATTGGGGTAAAATTACTTTTAAACACACAAACACCCCACAAACACACACTAGAAAAGAAAAACAAAGATCCCCCAAGTGGAGTTCCCACCAATCAAGCCTTATTTATATAATACATGGCTTGTAGGCCTTGTTGGCATGAGGCCCATAATATTGCTCGAAAGCCCTGTGTATCTCCATGCCTGCATCATCATGCCTGCATCAGTAAACCTAAATCATTGTCTACATCACCACCTACATATTACTATAATAGTAAATGCTCTAACCTATATTTGAACTTGGTTCTGATATAGAATTCTAGGGAGCCTTTACCACTATGGTATACCCGCATCTAAATTAATTTTATTCTCCTCTAGTTATTTATGATATATTCATGTATTAAAAATCATTTTACCTCTCCATGGTACATTATATAGTTAATAAAGTGTGTTTAGGAATGCATAAATTTACCCCATCTTTGGTCAAAATTCTGTGTTAATTAAAAAAATGTTTTCAAATTTGTTTTCAAGAATATCCTACAATTATGATAAAATCCTAAAAATAAATTTTTCCCTTTTATTGTTTTACAAATGTTTTCAATAGAATCTTCCTATTTATTCCTAAAAGGGAATTTTTCTAACATTTTTTAGATGAAAGATAAGTACAAATCATTGAAGAAATAGTATGCTTTGACTAGTACTGTTAAATATGATCTTAGTATAGAAAAGGAAAATAATTCTCAACTATTAAAGGAAAATACTAAACTCAAATTGTCTAATGAGGAACTTAGAAAAGACATAGAGAAGTTCACAAATGGAAAGAATAAACTCACTCAAATTCATGGAAAAAAAGTTACACAAAAGTATACTACTGGTTTAGGATACCAACCTGGACAAAGACAGATTGTTAAGAATAAATTTATTCCAAAATCTGGACAGTATGATGCTAGTTCATGTACTAGAAACTATTATGCTCTATCTAGTTATTCAAATTCTTATTGACCAAAAAATGTTTATTTGTCAAAATCGTTTGTATATATCAATTAAAGGAAACCCATTAGAAAAATATGGGTGCCTAAAGTTTTACCTTCTAACCTTTCTGGACCCAAGAATATCTGTGTACCAAAATTATCTTCTATCTAAATCTGTTTTGTAGGAAACTTTTTTTGAAATGTTCCTGGGGGAAGATATGGTACTTGAATAGTGGATGTTAAAGGCATATAACAGGATACTACTCAATCTTTATGAGCATAATCAGATTTGATGGATGACATGTCACCTTTGGTGATAACTCAAAAGGAAAGACCATCGGCTTAGGCCAGATTGGTAACAGTGATTCAATTTTAATTTCTAAAGTATTATTTGTTTATGGATTAAAATAAAATCTGTTATGTATTTCTTAGTTGTGTGATGATGGTTTCAATGTTAAATTTGAAAATCATTTTTGTAATGTATTTAATTATAAAAATATTTTTGAATTTACTGCATTAAGAAATGAAAATGTATATGCTGTAGATTTAAATTATTTATCTAAACAAAATATTACTTGTTTAGAAGATTTTCATAAAAAATCTTGGCTGTGGAATAGAAGACTAGGAAACTGTAATGTTCATTCACTTAAGAAACTAACTATGAAAAATTTAGTTAGAGACCTACCCAAACTAAAATTCCCTACAGAAAAAGTTTTGTAAACCCTGTCCAAAAAGAATGCAACATAAAGTTTCTTTAAAATCAAAGAAAAAAGTTTCAACTTCTCGACCTCTCAAGTTGGTTTATATGGATTTATTTGGACCATATAGATTTTCTAGTTTAAATGGTAAGCACTATGTCTATGTTCTAGTAGTTTACTTTTCTAGATACACTTGGGTATACTTTCTTTCTCAAAAAAGTGAAGCTTGTTCCAATTTTATCAAATAATCCAAGTCTGTAGAGAACCTTAGTGGACTTAGGATTACGAACCTGAGAAGTGATCATGGCTGTAAGTTTGAAAATCATGACTTTGAAACCTATTGCTCACATAATGGCTGCAGTCACAATTTATCTGACCCTATGACACCTCAACAGAATGGTGTGGTAGAAATAAGGAATATAACCCTTCATGAAATTGAAATAACTATGCTCAATGAGTATGAATTACCTATTTACTTATGGGATGAAGTTATAAATATAGCTTGTTATATTATAAATAGAGTCTTGATTAGACCTGTTCTTAAAAAGACACTTTATGAACTATGGAAGAACATGAAGCCTAAATTTAGTTACTTTAGAGTTTTTGGTTGCAAAGTCTTTATTCTCAATACTAAAGATAATCCTGATAAGTTTTCATTCAAACGTGATGAAGGAATCTTTCTAGGTTATTCTATATCTAAAAAAGCTTATAGAGTATTTAATAAGAGGACCAAATGTGTGAAATAATATTTACACGTTAAATTTGATGAAACTTATCTACATGAACCTAAGACCCCTCTTGAAAATCTTGAAGAAGACACGCCCAATCCAAACCTTAATGACATGAATAGTTAACCTATTGTTACGACAACCAGCTCTGGAAATATTACAGAACTAGTTTCTGTTGAACCTGAACCAGTAAATGAAACTGAAATTTCTAGCCTTTCTTTTTCTAGACCAACTAGGACCCTTAAAAATTATCCTTTTGATGCTGTTTTAGGAGATTTAAATAGAATAACACAAACTTGAGATTCTCTTAGAAATCAAGGTAAACATCAATACGTTCTTTCACAGTCAGAACCTAAAAATATAAATGGTGCTATCAATGATGAATTCTGGGTAATGGATATGCAAGAAGAGTTAAATCAATTTGAATGAAACAATGTCTGGGAATTAATAGACATACCTATGGACACTTTAACCATAGTCACTAAATGGGTTTTTGTAAATAAAGTTGACACATTTAGAAATATAATTAGAAATAAATCTAGGTTAGTTGCACAAGGATATAGTCAAGAATAAGTAATAGACTATGAGGAAACCTTTTCACCTGTATCTAGGTTAGAAACTATAAGAATTATACTTGCTTATGCTGGTCATTTGAATTTCTAGATATATCAAATGGATGTTAAAAGTAATTTTTTAAATGGATTTATAGTTGAAGATGTTTTTTTGAACAACCACCTGGATTTACTAATCCTCATTTTCCAAATAATGTAATTAAACATTCTCAAGATTTGTATGGTTTAAAACAAGATCCATGAGCATGGTATGATAGACATAGTAATTTTCTTATTTTAAAAGGTTTTATTAAAGTGATTGTCTATCCATCTCGTTTTATCAGAATGATTTCCAAAGATGTATTGACAGTACAAATCCATGTTGATGATATTATTTTCGGATCTTCTAAAAATGATTTATGTATTGTTTTTTCAAAGAGTATGCAAAGATAATTTGAAATGAGTTTAATGGGAGAACATACATATTTTCGTGGACTTCAAGTTTTTCAGAATGAAAATAGTATTCTTTTAAATCAAAGTAAATATACAAAGGATCTTTTAAAACATTTTGGTTTGGGTAGTATTAAGGAAAACAATACACCTATGAGTACCACTTGTAAATTAGATGCAGATGAAACTGGGAAACTAGTGGATCAAACCAATTATAGAGGAATTATTGGGAGATTAATTTATCTTACTACTAGATGACAAGATATTATGTTTAGTGTGTTTTTGTGTGCAAGATTTCAAGCTAATCAAAAACAGTCACACCTTCTTACTATTAAAAGGACTTTCAAATATCTTAGACATACTATCAAATTAAGTTTATTTTATCCAAAAGGAAAATCATTTGATTTAACAAGCTATTCAGATGCTGACTTTGTTGGTTTCAAGATAGATAAGAAGAGTACTTATAGAACACGTCATTTTCTAAGTAAGTCATTACTATCATGGTGAAGTAAAAAAGCAAAATTTTGTTGCATTGTCTACTGGTAAAGTAGAGTACATAGTTGCGGGTAGTTGTTGTGCAAAAATTATGTGGATGAAACACACTTTCATAGACTATGGATATAATTTAGGCATGTATCTATAAACTGTGACAACACTACTGTGATCAACATTTCTAGGAATCCTGTATCTCACTCTAGGAATAAGAACATTGAAACAAGACACCACTTTTTAAGGGATCATTATCAAAAGGGTGATATTTATCTTGAATTAATAGGCACTGAACATTAATTAGCTGACATATTTACCAAGAATTAATCTTCAAATAGGTTAAGATACATTAGTCATGTGTTAAGAATGATGCACATTCCTTAAACCTCAATGGTAGATAAACCTCATTGATAGAAAATCCTCAGCATTATACCTCACTGGTATGAACCTCACCGTTATACCTCACTGGTATGAACCTCACCATTATACCTCTCTGTATGAACCTCACCATTATAACCTCACTGGTATGGACCTCAACTTTATAACCACAATTTTAGTAGAACTCACCGTTAGGAATCCTCACCGGTATATGTTACCGCTATTTTGCGATATTTTCAATTTTGTGTTTTTTATCCTCCAAAATCTGTATCATTTGTATTATATTTATTATGTTTTATTTATTTATTTCGTGATTCCAAAATGATAAAAAATTATTCTTGACCTCTTTTAAATCCACCTCAAATCCTTTACCTTCAAACCTTAGCTCCCAAACCATCGTTTCTCTCAAACCCTAAACCTCACGACTCACAGAATGTCATGAGTGAAGAGACTACCTATCAGTAAAGAGGGTGATGAGATGAATGACAAGATACTCAAAGGAGAGTCAACTGGTGGCAGTGAAGTGAAGAAACTAGTGAACCCGCATTTACTGGATATAAATATTGTAATCGAGAAAGAACTCTGTGTAGAATGGCTCCTGCCTTGAAAAGCCATGATTCTAATGATTTTTGATGAACAAGGGTGGATTGAATGTTTTGCGAATAACAATGGTCCTTATTATCTGAAATTGGTAAAGGAATTCTATATGTTTGTTCATTTTTTGAAATCTGAAAGTGATAACATAATGGTATTAGTAGTAAAAGACAAGATAATATCTTTTTATTCCATTGAATGGACTGAGTGCTTAAAAGTTCTACATGAGGGTGAATTTGGATATTTCTCAAAGTAACTCCTACTAGTGATATTTTTTAGTATTAATCTATTTTAGAAGAGCTCACTGGAGATGGCACACCAAGAAAAGAAGTTGCTACAGAAATGGATGGGGAAAACCGGTTGCTGTTCAAATTTATCCAGCATGTATTAAGTCCAAGAAGAGGGGAAATTGAAAACCATAGATTCCAAGATATATTCTTGTTGTATCTACTAATTCATGGTGTCAATGTGAATTTGTTTAGTCTTTTTATGATTCAAATTGAAGATATGACTAGGCCAAAATCGAAGACAAATGCTATATTCTTTGCAAAGATGATCACTTTGATGATCAAGGTAAAAGGTGTGGCTGAGTCTAAGGATGCGACATTGGTTGTAAGAGATAACTTTTGTATTAAAAAAATAGTTTATAAGTACATGATGATTTTCTAGAACCCTTGTAAAAGAGAATGGGTAAATGATGATGAGAAAATTTATGATAAATTTTTCCCTGTTGTGAATACCAATCGGCCAAGAGATAAGAGAGATCCTGGTCTAGGACCTGATGTGGTGGAACCTCAATATGGTGATGATGACGCTAAGAAGGATACCTCTATAGAAGAATGAGGGGATCATGATTTGCCTCCAATACTAGCTACTGAAAAGGTATATTATGGAATGGAAAGTCCACCTATGACCCAACCTTTAAAGGAAGCAGTTCAAGGAGAAAGTGTTGAAGAAATCTTTGTAAATAAGGAAACCCCACCTAGATTAGATCATAGTGAGACTAATCCGGATTCTAATAAGAGTGATGATGAATAGGATGATGTATCTAAGAATGGAAGTACCTGTTTGAGTATCAGACCTCTGATTGAGAAATCTATTATGCCTGTTGAGAAGATTCTTGAAGTAGACAGACCAGTACCTATTGATAAAATACCCCAGCCAGTGAAACATGGTTTGGATACGAATATAGTTGTATATGACTCTTCTAAAGAGGAAGTACCCAATGAGGCTGCTACTGCTGCAGATATAGTGATGGAAGCTCAGGTTTATGGGGAGCAACTTTTAAGGACATGATCAGTTTCTGTGACCTATCAAGTGGAATATTGATATATGGATCTAAGATTTGTTGTATTGGGACTAGAATATACTGATTCTGATGATGAGACACCCATTATAATACATCTGGTGTCTTATGATATTTTCTCAGAGGAAGTTACTCCTCAACCAGTAACTCCTCTTACTCTGCCTGAAGATATTGGTTGGGAAAGAGATCTTGAGGTACTGAAATATGAATTGAAAACCTGTCTTTTTAAGAGCTAAGTAAGATGGAAAGTTCTTTGGTATCTTCTCTGAGAAGTGTTTTTTCATGTGTTGTGACAGAAGTGATGGATGAAGTGAAAGTATGTCAAAATCAGATTGGGAGTTTGAGAGAGGTTGTTGACTCTTTGAAGCAATATATTGCTTCATTTTATGTCTTAATGAGTTCTAAATCTCATGTTGATACTGACATAATCTAAATTCAAGGTGTAGTGAAATAGTTTGTGGATCTGTTTGAAGATTTTTAGAAGACCATAAAAATGCATTTGAGTACTCATGATTTTGTTGTGAAGAATTTGATAAGTAGTTTGACACAATCCTTCAAAGAAACAGTAGCATTCACTGTAAAAACTCTTAGTAACTCCAGAGTTTCAGTTGATGTTGAACAGTTTAAATCTGTGATGAAATAAGAACATGGTCAAGTTAGTACGCGTAGCCCATCTGATTCCCATGTGATTACTACCACCAGGGATATCAGAAAAATCGTCCATGATTATATGAGGGATGATACTACATCCCAAAAGGAAATCAAAGACAAAAATGATTACTATTTTCAGAGAGTGTACACCAAGCATCAGTTAACCAATCATTTCAACCTGTTGTTAGATAATCTAAAACTACCCCCATTTACTCAATCCTTCAATGAACAAGTCAAAAAGATCAGGGAGTTGACTCCTACCTTGGAAAAATTTACGGGGAACAAAGATGACTTTATATCTACTATGGAGATAGGGGGAGGTATCATTATGTATTTCAGGAATTTCTTACTGCCACTCTTGCATGTGGACAGTACCCCTATTGTTATACCTCTAGCCTTGCTTGGCTTTGGTCAGTCTACTTCCACACCTCAGTCGACTCCAACTCAATCTATCAGAAGTCTTACTTGTATGATCACACAAAGGAGTACACACTTCATGCCCGATAGTGTTTCAGTAGCTCAACCACCTTTGATCACCACTGGTGTTCCCAAGCCTTCACATACACCTACCAAGCCAGAATACACTTAGAATCCCAAAGACAAATCCAAATTACCCATTGATGAGGTTGATTGATTACTGGCAAGGAAATTTGATAGGAATCTTTGTACTTCTTGTATTTATTTTTTACTATCACATGTACCTTTGTCATGTGAAATGAAAATATCTGTTATCTCTCTTATTCTTTTATGATTTGGACCATTGTTTTTCTCTTTTTCCTAATCAAAAATGGGGAAAAATTTCTAATATGGTGATAAAAATTATTATATGGGGAGAAATTACAATAAGGGAGAGAAAAATTATAATATGGGGAGAAATGACACTAACAGGAAGAAAATTATAATATGTATCTTTGAGGAATATATATATATTTTATTTCTTTTTACTATTATGTTTGTCCATAGTTTAACTCTGATAGATTTGAGAATTATGATATGAAAACATTGAGAAATTCAATTATATGTATTTTACTCTGATTCATTAAAGTTGTTCCTGGATTATAATGCCATAATTTGTGATTATCAAAAAGGGGGAGATTGTTGAACTCACCTGTTTTGATAATCTCAATTATGTTTAGATATGATTTGATAATACTAAATAAAGTCTCTATATATATTAATTAAACTTTCTAAATATGACATCATAATAATGTGTTAATATGAATATCAAAATGATCATATCATATCACTGGAATATGTAATTCCGTGTTTATTTATGATTTTAATGTCTAATGATGATTAATATTGATACTAACTCAACCTGGAAATGAAATGGATAGAACGTATTCTTAATAAGTATTAAAGATTTAAAGTCACTGATACGGACATAGCTACTAATAAGCAAAGTTCATCGATAGACTAAGTCTACTGAAAGACAAGGTCACTGATACAAGATAGAGATTGAATGGAGCTACTGATAGAGGAAGCTACTGGTAGAGAGAGATACCACTACCAATGTTAACAGCTAATGATAGCGAGGAAGAGAAACCGACAGAAGTTCACCGCAATGAAGAGAAACTAACAGTTGGAGCTACTGATACAATGAGCTACCACTATACATGGAGTTACCGATACAATAAAGCTACCATTACAAAGAGTAATAGATACCGATGCAAGACCTATCGTTACAAGTCCATCGCTATAAGTTCAGTGATACAAAGAGCTACCAATGGAAACTAGTCACTATTTCTCTAAACTCTATCTCTGTTTTTTTATTAGGAATGATCATATTTTTTCCTTTTAATGCAGCTGATATTAATTAATAATGTTTGTTGGATATCAGGGAACCATACCTCGTACTTGCAGAAGTAATCACGTCTTATGTCTGAAATTAATTAATGATGTTTGTTATATATCAGGGTACCGTACCTCATACCTACAGAAGTAATCATGACTTATGTCAAACCACGGAATGAGCTATAAAAGGAAGATCAAAGCTGTGTATCAATGTGGTTAAATAGAGAATGCACATAGAGACACATATAATAAGAACACACGAAGAACACGAAGAACACTCATACACATTAAGAACAGAAGTTCAAAGAGGAGGTTCAAGTGCTGCAAGGAATACACTCATATTCAAGATGAACACCAGTACTGGAAGTAAAGGAACAAAACCACAACACACTATTTTCAAGACAATTTCCAGAGAAGGACACAAAGCTTCATCTCATTCAATCCAAAGGAGTCAAAAGATGCATTGACATCACACAAGAGCATTCTAAACTCATCTTCATATTATTTCTGTACTGTGATCATTTTTAATTACATTACGAGCAGTGTATGTGCTTCAATATACTTTGACACACACTGACTCCTAAGCTGAAATGGAGGATACTGAAATCCCCACACCAAACTCTTCACACCCATGTGTATCCCATGTAGAACAGTGGTGGAGTTCTGAGGACCTGGACAACCTGTGTGTTGTTGTTATTTATTTCCCACGTAGAACTGTGGTAGAGGTATGAGGACCTGAAAGTCTGAGTACTATTGTAAACCCTGATACAGGGTGTGTATCAAAGTTTTATGTAAACTGTTTGAGAGGACTAAGTCTCAGCATGAGACTGAACCTCTTGGTTAAAACTGTTGTGCATCTTATTTCAGTTTAGACTATTTTCAATATTCCACTACTAATTACTTTGAAATTCAAATCTTGATTAAAGTAACTTTAACAGTAGAACTAACAAGTTTTTGTAATTATTTCTATCCAGTAAGTTAGTTTCAAAAGCTAACTTTATCTTCACATTATGTTAACTATGAAATAATCAATCTTTGAGAAACTAATTGATAACTTACAATATTTATTAATTCACTAAAGTTTAACTTGTTTTATGAATTGGGGGATTTCAATATAAATATTTTAAACAGAAATTTTTAATAGGAACTCAATTCACCCCCTTCTTTAGTATCCACCTCAACAAACAAAGGACATGTATTAGGTAATTTAAAATCACACAACTCATACTAGAAGGGGATTATTATGATCCAACTCACATATTCCAATAGTATTATGAAATAAACATCCAATACCATGTCATTCATTATATGAATGTAAAAAATGAGATACAAGATCAATATTATTTCATTGGAATACAAAATAAAGGTTTAATTGGGGCTTCAACATTAAATCTGTCAGGATGCAGTGCCTATATTGTGAAAGTGAAGACAATAGGAGACTGAGTGGGACTTTTGCAATGGTGTTGACCTTCAACGTATTTCTAGGACATACACTAAGTATTATGCCCATATATTATCCATGTGATATAAAATGGGTGGGAAAAAGATATTTTACTAGGATTATGCATGTGATTACCTTTATGATGGTGTTAGAGATTTCCCATAATAGGAGGTCAATATATGATGTATGTGTCCTAAAATGGGTGATACCAAGATATTTAGGGGGGATTATTCATAATATTCTTTTTAAGATATTTTTATGATTACGCATAATATAAGGAACCTATATGATTTATGTGTTATAAAAGAGGATACAATAAGAGATTGATAAGATCATGGACATGAGAATCCATTATATGCTTAACCTAGTAAGTGACTCAAGTGTAGGAAATATGTGTTTGGTATTACACCTTATTGGAGTCCCATAATGTCTTTTCAACCCTAATATCTGTTGGTAATAGGATGAGGAATGGATATCCTTGTGTTTGGTGATTTAAAATAGTAGTAGGCCAATATGGATACGTTCCTAGGTGATGGGTAGTGAAGGTGATTAACCATGCTGGATGATAGAAAATACTTGAAGACATAATGAGGGGTTATCTAAAATTCATATCTTTAATGATGGATAGAGAGAGGATTCACCCTTGTAGTATGATTATATTTGGTAGAACCCTATTAAGGGAATAACCATGAGATATCTCCCCAAAATAGTGGATTTGGGTTGAAGGTCTCCTATGAAAAGTGACTTCATAAAAGGCACACCCATGTGAATGGGACTTAGAAGACTGGTAATTAAATTAGATGTACTTATGAAAATGGTATCCCCAGAGTAAGGGCCTTGAGAAAGGGGTTTAAAAAATGAAGGGTATTGGGAAGATCGTTTCCCAATTAGAGGACAACCCTATAGAGGGTAACAGATATGGCTCACCCAAGTGGGTTTCCCATGAAGTGGGACTCCCAATTGAATTATTTCCCAAGAGGAGTATTTATTATGTGATTTAACTAAAAGATGCCTTCTAGTGGTATGATCAAGTGGTTCACCCATGTGGTGGCTCTCTCAAGTGGAGGATTACCCATTTGAAGTATTTTTATGGAGGATCACCAATGTGGTGTTTCAATATGATGTGAAAAAGTGAGGGACCACTAATGTTATGTACTAAAATAGTGCACCCAAGTGGTGTGCATATGTGGTTGGGTGAAGGGAATTCCTGTAACTCTTAGTCATCCTTCGTTTAATTTTTACATACTCAAACATTTTAGGTGATGGGCTTTAATTATAGAATATATGAATGACTTTGGAGAATATTAGAAATTCATGGGTTTTAGTTTATATTATTAATATGGCCATATAACTTGTTAAAATGGTATTGGTGAACAGTCTGGGTGTGCAACCTAGATTTATTTATGAAAAAATCTCATCTTGTAATGACCATAACTATTTTTCAATCACTATTTTTTTTCTTTGGAACACGTAAAATTTAATAATACAATGAAATATATTCTCTTATATATGGTGTATACACAAAATAAATATGTTTTTAGGGGAAAAAAATTTCTTAAATGTTTATTAAAAATGGGCATTGAATCTTTAACACACTTTATGATAGAAATTGTTGAAATTCGTGGCCTACACAAGGAGAGAAGTTATTAGGACCATGTCACCATTTTGGTTAATTTTCTTGATTAATCCTCATCCTTTGGTTTATTTGAAATATTTTAGCACCTGGATATGACATTTTATTATTCCAAGATCATGAATATACAACTCGAATTGTATTTTATGAGTGAGGACCATATACAGGGTTATGTGAAAAATGGAATGACATAATGTTTTTGGTGGTAACACAATTTTCCCT
This sequence comes from Viscum album, assembly GCA_963277665.1. Taxonomy (NCBI): domain Eukaryota; kingdom Viridiplantae; phylum Streptophyta; class Magnoliopsida; order Santalales; family Viscaceae; genus Viscum; species Viscum album. Next base: position 234,041,230 of record OY728141.1, read on the forward strand.
CAAATTGGATTCATTAGGATTTAAAATAATAAGATTCTAAGGTAATATAATGCACTTTGAAGAATAACATGAAATTCTGGTGAGATTTTAGAGATGTACAATATGTGAGTGGATATCTTCTTAAATGGGATATCAACTCTAGGATTTTAAATACCAAAAGTAGAATATCGACTCATTGTGTTTATGTTTCCAAGAAGAATAATAAACTCGAGGAATTTAGATTTCTTGAATGATCATCTCATCTCAATTTATTAATATATGGAATAGGTAAATGTCCAAATCCAAGGATAATAATGAAAATAAAATAAATTTGAATTTTGTTCCCAGATATGAGATCTAAAATTTTGAATATCACTATGAATCACATGAGAATATGAATAAATTCACCAATAGTTATTATATATTTTCATTTTTTAGATCAAGATCTTACATAAGGGGGATAGTTTTTAACAAAGTTTTTTGGATAAAGAACTCTATGATGATGAATCCTATGTAGTTCTAGTTCATACAGAGGAATGATGAATTATAATTTTGCATAAGAACATAGATAAGATTATAAATAGCACTAAATTTTGGAAATGACCTATAAATAATTAAAAAATGTTATTCCATAGTTTTTACCATAGTATTAATTTTTAAGGCCTTTCAGGATGGATCATGTAACATTAGACATATTTGCGAGGAATGGAATGGGTGCACTAAATTTTTCCATGTTTAGCTACCCTAGAGAACATAGAAAATTTATTAATAATGATTAATGGTGACCAATATAAACTATATATATCTTTATTGGAACCCTAACAATCAGATAATCCATTTTTAAAGAGGCATAGGGGACTAAAACAGAGTTATTTCCTAGCATACCCTTTACTGGGTTTAAACAACACAAGACTTGTTCTTTTTTACTTATAGATGCTCAATATTTTTGAAAAAAATACAAGGTTTATAGTTTTTTAGTAGAGTATTGAATTTTACCATATTAACATAGAAGGTTTTAATATTTGAGAGTGTAATTTCTCATTCCATTGGTCATTTATTATCATGAAAGTCTAATAAATGTTAGCTAACATTTAATTTTGGAAACCATGATCTATATTTTTCAATGGATTATATCCGTGTATCGTTGACTGAAATGAATTAGTTTTTATTAGGAAAAGAGTGGGTAAAAATAATAAATTCATTTTAGATCCTAGTATAAAGAATTTATAAGACATAAGATAGTGGTGGTAATTTTTTATGGCCATAGTTCTCAAACCAATGGGTTGATACTATTTTAGGTTAGACATCACTGACCAAATTAAAAATAGTCTATGTTCAAGTATCATTGAAAATATATTTATATAGGTTAAGGTCATATATCATTATGATAAATTATTATAAAATATATCTACAATGGGTAATGAAAATCCTGACATGAATAGTGTGACAATTTCAAAAGTGAACAATTCCAAAAAGGGAGTATTTATTTGTTGTCCATGATGCTCTGGAAATTATTTCTTGTAGATTTTTTTTCATATGACTATGATCATTATGTTATATTTTTTATGGTAATATTTCAAATACCTTGAACCTAATAGTAAATTTTAAAATAGCGAATCTCATCATAGATTCTTGGTATTGAAAAGAGGAATATTCAACTCAAGGAATATGGGTCCTCAGTAGAGGCACACACCCAAATGTGAAATGTCACATGAATAAGAAGTCATAATAATTCTTTGAATGTGGTAATGATACATGAATGTATGAAATAATGGTTATATTAGTCTAATTTAATAGTTGTGTGATGTATTTTATATATCATAACACAAGGATGTTTGAATCAATAATAAATTTTTACTGGTAGGAGTATTTAAAACATTAGTAGTGATAAAAATAGTGTTTCACTAACAACAATTTCCCATGGTGATAGGTAAGAAATTTATTCCATGAGAACAAAATCCTTGAGGGGTTATGTAATATAATAGGGGAATGATTACTATTCACCATCAATTTGAAGAAGGGTCCATTTAGATTAACCTATCTCGGTTACTAATATTTATTTGAAAGGGAGAAGTAGTTGAATTTTCTCAAGGGTATGGGATTCCATGATAAGTATATATATTAGGAAAAGTTGGATGAAGATTTTGATATCAAATATATATTTTTTATTCACAGTGAATAAATCTATTCAAAAAGGGTTTGACCACCCTAATGGTCATACCACTATACATGGAATATATTATTTGGGAAAAAGGATATGAAATCACATCACTTTAATTTTTCTCTAGAATAGTGGGAAAAGAAATAGTGATATGGATCTTACCATTGTCCATGAGGAGTTACCTATGTGATTAATAACTTTTAAATTTGTTACACTAAATTCTTCCCAAACCATGAAAGGTAATGTCCTTGAAAGAGGAAACCTGACTTTTTTGTCAGGACTCCCTTTATGGGTTTTCTACTGGAAAAGACTTTAGGTCACTCTTGATTTGTAAAATATGGTCATGAAATATATACCATTGAGAAACAGATTTTTTTATAAATATTTTACTAAATAAGACATAGTTTAATGTTCTGATTCATGTTCCAAGGAATACACAGTTTATATTCATGATTCTTGGAGCGAGGTGCACATCTTTTAATATCACGATGCAGGGAACCAGCTTTCATATGGGTAGAGGATATGATAAAAATATTTCACTACATACTCTAAAATGAGATTAATAAAGTTATACATAGCTCTTATATAATATCATCAAAGATATAGCACATATTTGGGAAAAATGGTAATTTTTATATGAATTAGTTGATTAATAAAGAACCCTATATTGGGGGATGTTGCATAGATATGGATCACACAGAGGAGAGGGGTATTTTAATATTTTATGAATGAACACACAAATGAATCAAGATGATATAGAGTATCCCAAATATCAAAATAGTTTTGATAGTGGTGATAGTGTGATCAGTGCCAAGGTAAAGAGTTTGGGGGTGACTATGTTTCCCATGAGAGTAGGAATCACACCACGCATAGTTGTTGAATAGTGATATTTCCCATATAGATCGTAATAATATGTATGAATGTGGTATAATATATCACTGGTAAGTTGAGCAATGTAATTATGGTTGGTTATTATATTAATAAACTTTCAATCCATAAAGGATGAAAATTTACTCTTATATAGACCAAGAACTTACAAATGAGAGGGGAATTTCATTTTTTATTTCAATCCAATAGGACTAACCCCTTTATGTAGTTTAAAATCACATGTGATCGAACACTCCAACATATTTAATGTTATGTATGGGGAATTATTATTTTCCCATATTAATGTGATTCATAGAGTAATTCTGGGGGATGATGTTTAGTGCTATATAACTTTAGCCAAAGTGACACACAATTTATGTTCATTCGACTTCGAGCCATTATAATAGAGTATGTCATGAATGAGAGTATAAAACAAAGATATATTTCTAATATATTTTAACATAAGGGATAAATTAAATATAAACCACATCTTTAAATGTATGAATCTTAAATGTTTAAATAAATATTTGGTGGAGTATTTTGACCATTATTAATGGATGAAACTAGTGCCAAACTATTAGGAAAAAGATATGGGGTTTAATTTTGTATTGTTCACTAGGAACAAATAACACCTAGGAATTACCTATTCACTTAGAGTCATATATTATTTTCACAAAAAATTGTAAGTGGCGTTCTATCAGATCAATAAATATGTGTTACAATTATTTATTTGAAAGGGGAAATGAAGAGAATGTTTTATCAAGGGTATAGGTTTTCATGAGGAAAATCACCACATAAGACTTGTGTTGACTCATATATCAATGAAATAAATTAGGCTGATGAAAGAATGGTTTTAGAAACTATTTTGAATACTATGTGGATACACTATCATGTTCTAGATATTCTATTTGGGTGGTTGGAGTAGGCCGATATTGAATAAGAGGGAAAACAAAACTTCAAATGCAATATCATGAGGAAGAACGATATAAAACGAGCATCAAGAGAATTAACTATGATAATTGAATATTGAACCCTATAATCATTTTAAGATCACATGGGATAAACCATGAACCAAATATTTTATGTTCATGTTATATTGGAAGAAATTAGTATAGTTTATGGCCTTATGACTATAAACTTATGTATTCAAATTTAAAGTCGTGTGACTAAGACATTGTGTTCTATATTTTACAGTCATTCATTATGGACTAAGTCTCAATACTTATGTGTCTAAATTATTCAGACAAAATGGATTGACCGAAATATCTAAGATCACTAGAAAACAAATTAATGTGAGAAACAAAAGGAAATCGGAAGATTACTTGTACCACAAAATAATTAATAATTCGAATTAACATTAACCATGTATTTTGGCATAATATGAAGAGGATGGAATTTTTGAGGTTTAATGTTTTGAGGAATTTATATGGATCAAAATTTCATGGATATAAATGTTCCATAAAGTGGAATAAACTTGTATTTTTGGTAAAGAATTAAAATACCCAATGTGAGTGAATGGACGGTTGAGCACCAAGATGATGTTGGAGTTTTTTTTAATTTTCTTTACTATCATATTATTAGAATTAAAGGTGTAACTAAAAATAACATGGTATGATAATCAACCCACACATTGTTTTTGTAAGGTCCCCACATATATGTAGCTGATGTACATGGATTGGTAATCTTCTTTTATTGTTAAAGGGCCATAAAAATAAGAGTGAACCATGGATCCATAATGGACCCTAGAACTAGTATGTAATTGAAATATTTTGTTAGTTATGGAATATATAATATAGGTTACACACTATATACTGAAGGTATTGTAAAAAAGAAATACTTAGTTCATAAAACATAGTTTTTAAGAAGATTATATTCTTACATATGGGAGGGGTATTTTAATTTTATGCATTGATCTTGATCATGTGTAGTGAATTTCTAGTTAAATGGGCATGTTCAGTGGCCTGATAGGGAAGAAAAATAAATTTGGATGAGGTATCAGAGGTAAAATTAGGTGATGGATCTTTATTCAAGTGTAGAGTTATTGTAACGAGCCATGTTTTTATCCACGATAAATATCAAGGGAATTTTATTTTTTTTGCGTTTACTGGATGGGTTGTTCTTTGAACTGATATTTTGAATTTGATTTTGAGAGTTGGAACAATTGAATACATTATTTTTAGTTCTAGGTGATGGCTTGAGAGTTCCCTCAGAAGTATCATTGAGTTTTGGGAAGGTCGTACCCCAAAAATCGTATTTTTGTCGGGTCAGTATACGGGGTATGGTTTGTTTGAAATCGTGCATCCCTAACAACAAACTGTGCATCACTTTTTAGTGGAACAAAATATAAAATGCTGTGATTTTTTTAATTATTCCTTTTCAATTTAATTGAATATTTTTAAATTGTTCATTTCATACAACACATAAAATAGATTTTATAATGAAATCACTATTTTATGAATTCCTTCCACATGTTACAAATTCTTCTTGGGCAATATGAAACACTGACTTGGCATACATTACACCAAATACCGAGTTTCTATGAAGAAAAATTTTAATTTTATTATTATTTGAATTATATAATTCTTACCTAGATATTAAAAATTGTAATATTAATATTAATAGCAACTTTTCAAATATTTTTTATAATTGTTTATATAATAAAATAGAGTGATAATGAAACATCTAATTTTTTTGTAAAGTCATAATATGTTCAAAAAATTTACTTTAGTTTCCTTCGGTAAAAACAATAAAAATTATATTAGGAAAATTTATTAATTTAATTTGATCAAAAAATTTAATTTTTAAATTTATAATGTCAAAAATATATTAGCAATAATTTTTTGGGATTTTTCAAGGATCTTTTTTTGGATGAATAGTGAAATATTCCGAATTTTAATTAAAAACATATTTTTCATCTAGTTTATTTATAAGGATAAATTATATTATAAATTTATTTCAAATTATGATTATATATTAATTTTATAATTTAATTCAACATTGTTTATTGAGATAAATTTTTCTTTAAACAAGGGTATAAAAACATAGCACACTTTTAAAAGTGTTTTCTTGGAAAACCCTCATTATGGACATGACTATGGGTATAATTTTAAATTAATTTCTACCATTTATTGGATTATAATTTGGAAAATTTTATTCCAGGTTTTTAAATATAATAATTTATTATTTCAAATATGTTCAATATACTTTTTGTCCAAAAATATTAGTGAAAGTGATTAAAATTAATTACAGTAAGAGAGAGATTAGATTAATATTAAATTTAAGACCGAAAATGACCTATAAAATTTTCAAACTCCTTTTTTCTAGAAACACACCATCCATTAACCATACATTTTTGAGTTTTTATTGTTTTTTGTTACTTTTTTTGGGTAAAAATAAGGCTACACATAAATTAATTTCAGAAATTCTATGTGTTTATTTTCCCTTCCCTATAATAGGCCACCGATTATCGCTCTTCTTAGCACCTCTTAAACAACATAGGTTTGTACATAGTCTTCCCGATACACTTAAAAACACACCTAACTTCCTTTTAGAAACCTCCATATGGGAAAAAATCATTCCAAGGAACCCTTTTGGAAAAATCCAAAAGAGTTACCCGATTAAGAGATATTTTCTTCACTCAAACTCCTTTCTTTTATTTTATTTCTTGACCCCTCCACTCTTTTTAATACAATATTAAATAAAAAGACAATACCATGAATATACTATGATGTTTTTATACGTAGTGTTTGACCTAAACATACACACACTTCCATCTAATGGTAAAGAACATAATGTTTATGTCTATGGTGAACTACTGCCTCATTAAATGATAATTGTTCATTTTTTCCTTGACCACATATCATGGTTGAAATTATAATAGAAAGTATGTTTATATATGTTTATGTATTATATTTATTTTGTAATTAATATTATTAATTTCTTTTAAAACACATATCCTTAAACTTTTCATTTTTTGTAAGTAGGATAATTTTGCTTGATGAAGTGTGGAGTACCACCCCTCAATGTGATGTGATTTTTTCACACAATAATTTGAATGTATTAAGGCAGAGTTCAGAGAAATTATATGATAAATATAACACTTTAATTATATTGTAACTATATTATAAACAAATATAAATATATTTAATTTTCTTTATTTATTTCAATATGATAATAAAAATGGGAACAACATTCATGCATACATACAACTTACCGTCTCCATGAATGATCTATTCCATTTTTCATATATATTATATAGATTATTATAATACACATATAATGAATTTAAATTACATTTATATCATAGTTCAAATTATTTACTGAATTTTATAAGTATAAGGAACAATGATATAACAAATTATGACACATGCAAAAAACAAAGTGATTATTAGCCGAAGTGATTCCTTATCATATAATTATTAACAATAGGGTAATATAAAGTCATAATAAAACCATATATGGTTATATATATATCAATATGTTTATTTGAAATATTAATAATAAATATATGTTTATTGTGACAATTATTCGAATGAGTATGAAGAGTGTTAAGACGCAAGGTCGGGGAACATTATCTCACATTTTATTTCCATGAGATATATGATTTAACCCCCACACATTAATTTTTTTGGTGTGTATACTGATCATTTATGTATAATATGATTATTATAAAAAAATGTATAGTTATTTACAGATCCATTTTATTATATTTTTCTTATGGGGTTTATGTTGAAAAGGTTACTAAATTGTAAATGTAATTTGGTCACTATATTCATTCCTTGAGTCAAACGCCATGTTATGCACCTATATATTTCACATGGTGTATATAATTACATAGAAATGTTATATAATTAATATTATTATATTCTTGATATTTTTTTCATTATGTAATTTAATTTTCTTAAATAGGGATTATGGTATAATGTTACCACGTGTTAACAGTTTAGTGAGACAATCTCATCGCTTTTAAAGATTGATTATATATACGTGTTTGTGGGGGGGGGGGGATTGGGGTAAAATTACTTTTAAACACACAAACACCCCACAAACACACACTAGAAAATAAAAACAAAGATCCCCCAAGTGGATTTCCCACCCATCAAGCCTTATTTATATAATACATGGCTTGTAGGCCTTGTTGGCATGTGGCCCATAATATTTCTCAAAAGCCCTGTGTATCTCGATGCCTGCATCATCATGCCTGCATCAGTAAACCTAAATCATTGTCTACATCACCACCTACATATTACTATAATAGTAAATGCTCTAACCTATATTTGAACTTGGTTCTGATATAGAATTCTAGGGAGCCTTTACCACTATGGTATACCCGCATCTAAATTAATTTTATTCTCCTATAGTTATTTATGATATATTCATGTATTAAAAATCATTTTACCTCTCCATGGTACATTATATAGTTAATAAAGTGTGTTTAGGAATGCATAAATTTACCCCATCTTTGGTCAAAATTCGGTGTTAATTAAAAAAATGTTTTCAAATTTGTTTTCAAGAATATCCTACAATTATGATAAAATCCTAAAAATAAATTTTTCCCTTTTATTGTTTTACAAATGTTTTCAATAGAATCTTCCTATTTATTCCTAAAAGGGAATTTTTCTAACATTTTTTAGATGAAAGATAAGTACAAATCATTGAAGAAATAGTATGCTTTGACTAGTACTGTTAAATATGATCTTAGTATAGAAAAGGAAAATAATTCTCAACTATTAAAGGAAAATACTAAACTCAAATTGTCTAATGAGGAACTTAGAAAAGACATAGAGAAGTTCACAAATGGAAAGAATAAACTCACTCAAATTCATGGAAAAAAAGTTACACAAATGTATACTACTGGTTTAGGATACCAACCTGGACAAAGACAGATTGTTAAGAATAAATTTATTCCAAAATCTGGACAGTATGCTGCTAGTTCATGTACTAGAAACTATTATGCTCTATCTAGTTATTCAAATTCTTATTGACCAAAAAATGTTTATTTGTCAAAATCGTTTGTATATATCAATTAAAGGAAACCCATTAGAAAAATATGGGTGCCTAAAGTTTTACCTTCTAACCTTTCTGGACCCAAGAATATCTGGGTACCAAAATTATCTTCAATCTAAATCTGTTTTGTAGGAAACTTTTTTTGAAATGTTCCTGGGGGAAGATATGGTACTTGAACAGTGGATGTTCAAGGCATATAACAGGATACTACTCAATCTTTATGAGCATAATCAGATTTGATGGATGACATGTCACCTTTGGTGATAACTCAAAAGGAAAGACCATCGGCTTAGGCCAGATTGGTAACAGTGATTCAATTTTAATTTCTAAAGTATTATTTGTTGATGGATTAAAATAAAATCTGTTATGTATTTCTTAGTTGTGTGATGATGGTTTCAATGTTAAATTTGAAAATCATTTTTGTAATGTATTTAATTATAAAAATATTTTTGAATTTACTGCATTAAGAAATGAAAATGTATATGCTGTAGATTTAAATTACTTAGCTAAACAATATATTACTTGTTTAGAGAATTTTCATAAAAAATCTTGGCTGTGGAATAGAAGACTAGGAAACTGTAATGTTCATTCACTTAAGAAACTAACTATGAAAAATTTAGTTAGAGACCAACCCAAACTAAAATTCCCTATAGAAAAAGTTTTGTAAACCCTGTCCAAAAAGAAAGCAACATAAAGTTTCTTTAAAATCAAAGAAAGAAGTTTCAACTTCTCGACCTCTCAAGTTGGTTTATATGGATTTATTTGGACCATATAGATTTTCTAGTTTAAATGGGAAGCACTATGTCTATGTTCTAGTAGTTTACTTTTCTAGATACACTTGGGTATACTTTCTTTCTCAAAAAGTGAATCTTGTTCCAATTTTATCAAATAATCCAAGTCTGTAGAGAACCTTAGTGGACTTAGGATTACGAACCTGAGAAGTAATCATGGCTGTAAGTTTGAAAATCATGACTTTGAAACCTATTGCTCACATAATGGCTGCAGTCACAATTTCTCTGACCCTATGACACCTCAACAGAATGGTGTGGTAGAAATAAGGAATATAACCCTTCATGAAATTGAAATAACTATGCTCAATGAGTATGAATTACCTATTTACTTATGGGATGAAGTTATAAATATAGCGTGTTATATTATAAATAGAGTCTTGATTAGACCTGTTCTTAAAAAGACACTTTATGAACTATGGAAGAACATGAAGCCTAAATTTAGTTACTTTAGAGTTTTTGTTTGCAAATTCTTTATTCTCAATACTAAAGATAATCCTGATAAGTTTTCATTCAAACGTGATGAAGGAATCTTTCTAGGTTATTCTATATCTAAAAAAGCTTATAGAGTATTTAATAAGAGGACCAAATGTGTGAAATAATATTTACACGTTAAATTTGATGAAACTTATCTACATGAACCTAAGACCCCTCTTGAAAATCTTGAAGAAGACACGCCCAATCCAAACCTTAATGACATGAATAGTTAACCTATTGTTACGACAACCAGTTCTGGAAATTTTACAGAACTAGTTTCTGTTGAACCTGAACCAGTAAATGAAACTGAAATTTCTAGCCTTACTTTTTCTAGACCAACTAGGACCCTTAAAAATTATCCTTTTGATGCTGTTTTAGGAGATTTAGATAGAATAACACAAACTTGAGATTCTCTTAGAAATCAAGGTAAACATCAATACGTTCTTTCACAGTCAGAACCTAAAAATATAAATGGTGCTATCAATGATGAATTCTGGGTAATGGATATGCAAGAAGAGTTAAATCAATTTGAATGAAACAATGTCTGGTAATTAATAGACATACCTATGGACACTTTAACCATAGTCACTAAATGGGTTTTTATAAATAAAGTTGACACATTTGGAAATTTAATTAGAAATAAATCTAGGTTAGTTGCACAAGGATATAGTCAAGAATAAGTAATAGACTATGAGGAAACCTTTTCACCTGTATCTAGGTTAGAAACTATAAGAATTATACTTGCTTATGCTGGTCATTTGAATTTCTAGATATATCAAATGGATGTTAAAAGTAATTTTTTAAATGGATTTATAGTTGAAGATGTTTTTTTGAACAACCACCTGGATTTACTAATCCTCATTTTCCAAATAATGTAATTAAACATTCTCAAGATTTGTATGGTTTAAAACAAGATCCATGAGCATGGTATGATAGACTTAGTAATTTTATTATTTTAAAAGGTTTTATTAAAGTGATTGTTGATCCATCTCGTTTTATCAGAATGATTTCCAAAGATGTATTGCCAGTACAAATCCATGTTGATGATATTATTTTCGGATCTTCTAAAAATGATTTATGTATTGTTTTTTCAAAGAGTATGCAAAGATAATTTGAAATGAGTTTAATGGGAGAACATACATATTTTTGTGGACTTCAAGTTTTTCAGAATGAAAATAGTATTCTTTTAAATCAAAGTAAATATACAAAGGATCTTTTAAAACATTTTGGTTTGGGTAGTATTAAGGAAAACAATACACCTATGAGTACCACTTGTAAATTAGATGCAGATGAAACTGGGAAACTAGTGGATCAAACCAATTATAGAGGAATTATTGGGAGATTAATTTATCTTACTACTAGATGACAAGATATTATGTTTAGTGTGTTTTTGTGTGCAAGATTTCAAGCTAATAAAAAAGAGTCACACCTTCTTACTATTAAAAGGACTTTCAAATATCTTAGACATACTATCAAATTAGGTTTATTTTATCCAAAAGGAAAATCATTTGATTTAACAAGCTATTCAGATGCTGACTTTGTTGGTTTCAAGATAGATAAGAAGAGTACTTATAGAACACGTCATTTTCTAAGTAAGTCCTTACTATCATGGTGAAGTAAAAAAGCAAAATTTTGTTGCATTGTCTACTGGTAAAGTAGAGTACATAGTTGCGGGTAGTTGTTGTGCAAAAATTATGTGGATGAAACACACTTTCATAGACTATGGATACAATTTAGGCATGTATCTATAAACTGTGACAACACTACTGTGATCAACATTTCTAGGAATCCTGTATCTCACTCTAGGAATAAGAACATTGAAACAAGACACCACTTTTTAAGGGATCATTATCAAAAGGGTGATATTTATCTTGAATTAATAGGCACTGAACATTAATTAGCTGACATATTTACCAAGAATTAATCTTCAAATAGGTTAAGATACATTAGTCATGAGTTAAGAATGATGCACATTCCTTAAACCTCAATGGTAGATAAACCTCATCGATAGAAAATCCTCAGCATTATACCTCACTGGTATGAACCTCACCGTTATACCTCACTGGTATGAACCTCACCATTATACCTCTCTGTATGAACCTCACCATTATAACCTCACTGGTATGGACCTCAACTTTATAACCACAATGTCAGTAGAACTCACCGTTAGGAATCCTCACCGGTATATGTTACCGCTATTTTGCAATATTTTCAATTTTGTGTTTTTTATCCTCCAAAATCTGTATCATTTGTATTATATTTATTATGTTTTATTTATTTATTTCGTGATTCCAAAATGATAAAAAATTATTCTTGACCTCTTTTAAATCCACCTCAAATCCTTTACCTTCAAACCTTAGCTCCCAAACCATCGTTTCTCTCAAACCCTAAACCTCACGACTCACAGAATGTCATGAGTGAAGAGACTACCTATCAGTAAAGAGGGTGATGAGATGAATGACAAGATACTCAAAGGAGAGTCAACTGGTGGCAGTGAAGTGAAGAAACTAGTGAACCCGCATTTACTGGATATAAATATTGTAATCGAGAAAGAACTCTGTGTAGAATGGCTCCTGCCTTGAAAAGCCATGATTCTAATGATTTTTGATGAACAAGGGTGGATTGAATGTTTTGCGAATAACAATGGTCCTTATTATCTGAAATTGGTAAAGGAATTCTATATGTTTGTTCATTTTTTGAAATCTGAAAGTGATAACATAATGGTATTAGTAGTAAAAGACAAGATAATATCTTTTTATTCCATTGAATGGACTGAGTGCTTAAAAGTTCTACATGAGGGTGAATTTGGATATTTCTCAAAGTAACTCCTACTAGTGATATTTTTTAGTATTAATCTATTTTAGAAGAGCTCACTGGAGATGGCACACCAAGAAAAGAAGTTGCTACAGAAATGGATGGGGAAAACCGGTTGCTGTTCAAATTTATCCAGCATGTATTAAGTCCAAGAAGAGGGGAAATTGAAAACCATAGATTCCAAGATATATTCTTGTTGTATCTACTAATTAATGGTGTCAATGTGAATTTGTTATTCTTTTGATGATTCAAATTGAAGATATGACTATGCCAAAATCGAAGACAAATGCTATATTCTTTGCAAAGATGATCACTTTGATGATCAAGGTAAAAGGTGTGGCTGAGTCTCAGGATGAGACATTGGTTGTAAGAGATAACTTTTGTATTAAAAAATAGTTTATAAGTACATGATGATTTTCTAGAACCCTTGGAAAAGAGAATGGGTAAATGATGATGAGAAAATTTATGATAAATTTTTCCCTGTTGTGAATACCAATCGGCCAAGAGATAAGAGAGATCCTGGTCTAGGACCTGATGTGGTGGAACCTCAATATGGTGATGATGACGCTAAGAAGGATACCTCTATAGAAGAATGAGGGGATCATGATTTGCCTCCAATACTAGCTACTGAAAAGGTATCTTATGGAATGGAAAGTCCACCTATGACCCAACCTTTAAAGGAAGCAGTTCAAGGAAAAAGTGTTGAAGAAATATTTGTAAATAAGGAAACCCCACCTAGATTAGATCATAGTGAGACTACTCCGGATTCTAATAAGAGTGATGATGAATAGGATGATGTATCTAAGAATGGAAGTACCAGTTTGAGTATCAGACCTATGATTGAGAAATCTATTATGCCTGTTGAGAAGATTCTTGAAGTAGACAGACTAGTACCTATTGATAACATACCCCCGCCAGTGAAACATGGTTTGGATACGAATATAGTTGTATATGACTCTTCTAAAGAGGAAGTACCCAATAAGGCTGCTACTGCTGTAGATATAGTGATGGAAGCTCAGGCTTATGGGGAGCAACTTTTAAGGACATGATCAGTTTCTGTGACCTATCAAGTGGAATATTGATATATGGATCTAAGATTTGTTGTATTGGGACTAGAATATACTGATTCTGATGATGAGACACCCATTAGAATACATCTGGTGTCTTATGATATTTTCTCAGAGGAAGTTACTCCTCAACCAGTAACTCCTCTTACTCTGCCTGAAGATATTGGTTGGGAAAGAGATCTTGAGGCACTGAAATATGAATTGAAAACATGTCTTTTTAAGAGCTAAGTAAGATGGAAAGTTCTTTGGTATCTTCTCTGAGAAGTGTTTTTTCATGTGTTGTGACAGAAGTGATGGATGAAGTGAAAGTATGTCAAAATCAGATTGGGAGTTTGAGAGAGGTTGTTGACTCTTTGAAGCAATCTATTGCTTCATTTTATGTCTTAATGAGTTCTAAATCTCATGTTGATACTGACATAATCTAAATTCAAGGTGTAGTGAAACAGTTTGTGGATCTGTTTGAAGATTTTTAGAAGACCATAAAAATGAATTTGAGTACTCATGATTTTGTTGTGAAGAATTTGATAAGTAGTTTGACACAATCCTTCAAAGAAACAGTAGCATTCACTGTAAAAACTCTTAGTAACTCCAGAGTTTCAGTTGATGTTGAACAGTTTAAATCTGTGATGAAAGAAGAACATGGTCAAGTTAGTACCTGTAGCCCATCTGATTCCCATGTGATTACTACCACCAGGGATATCAGAAAAATCGTCCATGATTATATGAGAGATGATACTACATCCTAGAAGGAATTCAAAGACAAAAATGATTACTATTTTCAGAGAGTGTACACCAAGCATCAGTTAACCAATCATTTCAACCTATTGTTAGATAATATGAAACTACCCCCATTTACTCAATCCTTCAATGAACAAGTCAGAAAGATCAGGGAGTTGACTCCTACCTTGGAAAATTTTATGGGGAAGAAAGATGACTTTATATCTACTATGGAGATAGGGGGAGGTATCATTATGTATTTCAGGAATTTCTTACTGCCACTCTTGCATGTGGACAGTACCCCTATTGTTGTACCTCTAGCCTTGCTTGGCTCTGGTCAGTCTACTTCCACACCTCAGTCGACTCCAACTCAAGCTATCAGAAGTCTTACTTGTATGATCACACAAAGGAGTACACACTTCATGCCCGATAGTGTTTCAGTAGCTCAACCACCTTTGATCACCACTAGTGTTCCCAAGCCTTCACCTACACCTACCAAGCCAGAATACACTTAGAATCCCAAAGACAAATCCAAATTACCCATTGATGAGGTTGATTGATTACTGGCAAGGAAATTTGATAGGAATCTTTGTACTTCTTGTATTTATTTTTTACTATCACATGTACCTTTGTCATGTGAAATGAAAATATCTGTTATCTCTCTTATTCTTTTATGATTTGGACCATTGTTTTTCTCTTTTTCCTAATCAAAAATGGGGAAAATTTTCTAATATGGGGATAAAAATTATTATATGGGGAGAAATTACAATAAGGGAGAGAAAAATTATAATATGGGGAGAAATGACACTAATAGGAAGAAAATTATAATATGTATCTTTGAGGAAAATATATATATTTTATTTCTTTTTACTATTATGTTTGTCCATAGTTTAACTCTGATAGATTTGAGAATTATGATATGAAAACATTGAGAAATTCAATTATATGTATTTTACTCTGATTCATTAAAGTTGTTCCTGGATTATAATGCCATAATTTGTGATTATCAAAAAGGGGGAGATTGTTGAACTCACCTGTTTTGATAATCTCAATTATGTTTAGATATGATTTGATAATACTAAATAAAGTCTCTATATATATTAATTAAACTTTCTAAATATGACATCATAGTAATGTGTTAATATGAATATCAAAATGATCATATCATATCACTGGAATATGTAATTCCGTGTTTATTTATGATTTTAATGTCTAATGATGATTAATATTGATACTAACTCAACCTGGAAATGAAATGGATAGAACGTATTCTTAATAAGTATTAAAGATTTAAAGTCACTGATACAGACATAGCTACTAATAAACAAAGTTCATCGATCGACTAAGTCTACTGAAAGACAAGGTCACTGATACAAGATAGAGCTTGAATGGAGCTACTGATAGAGGAAGCTACTGGTAGAGAGAGATACCACTACCAATGTTAACAGCTAATGATAGCGAGGAAGAGAAACCGACAGAAGTTCACCGCTATGAAGAGAAACTAACAGTTGGAGCTACTGATACAATGAGCTACCACTATACATGGAGCTACCGATACAATAAAGCTACCATTACAAAGAGTAATAGATACCGATGCAAGACCTATCGTTACAAGTCCATCGCTATAAGTTCAGTGATACAAAGAGCTACCAATGGAAACTAGTCACTATTTCTCTAAACTCTATCTCTGTTTTTTTATTAGCAACGATCATATTTTTTCCTTTTAATGCAGCTGATATTAATTAATAATGTTTGTTGGATATCAGGGAACCATACCTCGTACTTGCATAAGTAATCACGTCTTATGTCTGAAATTAATTAATGATGTTTGTTATATATCAGGGTACCGTACCTCATACCTACAGAAGTAATCATGACTTATGTCAAACCACAGAATGAGCTATAAAAGGAAGATCAAAGCTGTGTATCAATGTGGTTAAATAGAGAATGCACATAGAGACACATATAATAAGAACACACGAAGAACACGAAGAACACTCATACACATTAAGAACAGAAGTTCAAAGAGGAGGTTCAAGTGCTGCAAGGAATACACTCATATTCAAGATGAACACCAGTACTGGAAGTAAAGGAACAAAACCACAACACACTATTTTCAAGACAATTTCCAGAGAAGGACACAAAGCTTCATCTCATTCAATCCAAAGGAGTCAAAAGATGCATTGACATCACACAAGAGCATTCTAAACTCATCTTCATAATATTTCTCTACTGTGATCATTTTTAATTACATTACGAGCAGTGTGTGTGCTTCAATATACTTTGACACACACTGACTCCTAAGCTGAAATGGAGGATACTGAAATCCTCACACCAAACTCTTCACACCCTTGTGTATCCCATGTAGAACAGTGGTAGAGTTCTGAGGACCTGGACAACCTGTGTGTTGTTGTTATTTCTTTCCCACGTAGAACTGTGGTAGAGGTATGAGGACCTGAAAGTCTGAGTACTATTGTAAACCCTGATACAGGGTGTGTATCAAAGTTTTATGTAAACTGTTTGAGAGGACTAAGTCTCAGCATGAGATGGAACCTCTTGGTTAAAACTGTTGTGCATCTTATTTCAGTTTAGACTATTTTCAATATTCCACTACTAATTACTTTGAAATTAAAATCTTGATTAATGTAACTTTAACAGTAGAACTAACAAGTGTTTGTAATTATTTCTATCCAGTAAGTTAGTTTCAAAATCTAACTTTATCTTCACATTATGTTAACTATGAAATAATCAATCTTTGAGAAACTAATTGATAACTTACAATCTTTATAAATTCACTAAAGTTTAACATGTTTTATGAATTGGTGGATTTCAATATAAATATTTTAAACAGAAATTTTTAATAGGAACTCAATTCACCCCCTTCTTTAGTATCCACCTCAACAAACAAAGGACATGTATTAGGTAATTTAAAATCACACAACTCATACTAGAAGGGGATTCTTATGATCCAACTAACATATTCCAATAGTATTATGAAATAAACATCCAATACCATGTCATTCATTATATGAATGTAAAAAATGAGATACAAGATCAATATTATTTCATTGGAATACAAAATAAAGGTTTAATTGGGGCTTCAACATTAAATCTGTCAGGATGCAGTGCCTATATTGTGAAAGTGAAGACAATAGGAGACTGAGTGGGACTTTTGCAATGGTGTTGACCTTCAACGTATTTCTAGGACATACACTAAGTATTATGACCATATATTATCCATGTGATATAAAATGGGTGGGAAAAAGATATTTTACTAGGATTATGCATGTGATTACCTTTATGATGGTGTTAGGGATTTCCCATAATAGGAGGTCAATATATGATGTATGGGTCCTAAAATGGGTGATACCAAGATATTTAGGGGGGATTATTCATAATATTCTTTTTAAGATATTTTTATGATTACGCATAGTATAAGGAACCTATATGATTTATGTGTTATAAAAGAGGATACAATAAGAGATTGATAAGATCATGGACATGAGCATCCATTATATGCTTAACCTAGTAAGTGACTCAAGTGTAGGAAATATGTGTTTGGTATTACACCTTATTGGAGTCCCATAATGTCTTTTCAACCCTAATATCTATTGTTAATAGGATGAGGAATGGATATCCTTGTGTTTGGTGATTTAAAATAGTAGTAGGCCAATATGGATACGTTCCTAGGTGATGGGTAGTGAAGGTGATTAACCATGCTGGATGATAGAAAATACTTGAAGACATAATGAGGGGTTATCTAAAATTCATATCTTTAATGATGGATAGAGAGAGGATTCACCCTTGTAGTATGATTATATTTGGTAGAACCCTATTAAGGGAATAACCATGAGATATCTCCCCAAAATAGTGGATTTGGGTTGAAGGTCTCCTATGAAAAGTGACTTCATAAAAGGCACACCCTTGTGAATGGGACTTAGAAGACTGGTAATGCAATTAGATGTACTTATGAAAATGGTATCCCCAGAGTAAGGGCCTTGAGAAAGTGGTTTAAAAAATGAAGGGTATTGGGAAGATCGTTTCCCAATTAGAGGACAACCCTATAGAGGGTAACACATATGGCTCACCCAAGTGGGTTTCCCATGAAGTGGGACTCCCAATTGAATTATTTCCCAAGAGGAGTATTTATTATGTGATTTAACTAAATGATGCCTTCTAGTGGTATGCTCTAGTGGTTCACCCATGTGGTGGCTCTCTCAAGTGGAGGATTACCCATTTGAAGTATTTTTATGGAGGATCACCAATGTGGTGTTTCAATATGATGTGAAAAAGTGAGGGACCACTAATGTTATGTACTAAAATAGTGCACCCAAGTGGTGTGCATATGTGGTTGGGTGAAGGGAATTCCTGTAACTCTTAGTCATCCTTCGTTTAATTTTTACATACTCAAACATTTTAGGTGATGGGATTTAATTATAGAATATATGAATGACTTTGGAGAATATTAGAAATTCATGGGTTTTAGTTTATATTATTAATATGGCCATATAACTTGTTAAAATGGTATTGGTGAACAGTCTGGGTGTGCAACCTAGATTTATTTATGAAAAAAATCTCATCTTGTAATGACCATAACTATTTTTCAATCACTATCTTTTTTCTTTGGAACACGTAAAATTTAATAATACAATGAAATATATTCTCTTATATATGGTGTATACACAAAATAAATATGTTTTTAGGGGAAAAAATTTCTTAAATGTTTATTAAAAATGGGCATTGAATCTTTGACACACTTTATGATAGAAATTGTTGAAATTCGTGGCCTACACTAGGAGAGAAGTTATTAGGACCATGTCACCATTTTGGTTAATTTTCTTGATTAATCCTCATCCTTTGGTTTATTTGAAATATTTTAGCACCTGGATATGACATTTTATTATTCCAAGATCATGAATATACAACTCGAATTGTATTTTATGAGTGAGGACCATATACAGGGTTATGTGAAAAATGGAATGACATAATGTTTTTGGTGGTAACACAATTTTCCCTCAAATTGGATTCATTAGGATTTAAAATAATAAGATTCTAAGGTAACATAATGCACTTTGATGAATAACATGAAATTCTGGTGAGATTTTAGAGATGTCCAATATGTGAGTGGATATCTTCTTAAATGGGATATCAACTCTAGGATTTTAAATACCAAAAGTAGAATATCGACTCATTGTGTTTATGTTTCCAAGAAGAATAATAAACTCGAGGAATTTAGATTTCTTGAATGATCATCTCATCTCAATTTATTAATATATGGAATAGGTAAATGTCCAAATCCAAGGATAATAATGAAAATAAAATAAATTTGAATTTTGTTCCCAGATATGAGATCTAAAATTTTGAATATCACTATGAATCACATGAGAATATGAATAAATTCACCAATAGTTATTATATATTTTCATTTTTAGATCAAGATCTTACATAAGGGGGATAGTTTTTAACATAGGTTTTTGGATAAAGAACTCTATGATGATGAATCCTATGTAGTTCTAGT
The DNA here is from genome assembly GCA_963277665.1 of Viscum album. NCBI lineage: Eukaryota > Viridiplantae > Streptophyta > Magnoliopsida > Santalales > Viscaceae > Viscum > Viscum album. The sequence continues at coordinate 234,061,624 of OY728141.1, forward strand.
TCATACAGAGGAATGATGAATTATAATTTTGCATAAGAACATAGATAAGATTATAAACAACACTAAATTTTGGAAATGACCTATAAATAATTAAAAAAATTTATTCCATAGTTTTTACCATTGTATTAATTTTTAAGGCCTTTCAGGATGGATCATGTAACATTAGACATATTTGCGAGGAATGGAATGGGTGCACTAAATTTTTCCATGTTTAGCTACCCAAGAGAACATAGAAAATTTATTAATAATGATTAATGTTGACCAATATAAACTATATATCTCTTTATTGGAACCCTAACAATCAGATAATCCATTTTTAAAGAGGCATAGGGGACTAAAACGGAGTTATTTCCTAGCATACCCTTTACTGGGTTTAAACAACACAAGACTTGTTCATTTTTACTTATAGATGCTCAATATTTTTAAAAAAAATACAAGGTTTATAGTTTTTTAGCAGAGTATTTAATTTTACCAGATTAACATAGAAGGTTTTAATATTTGAGAGTGTAATTTCTCATTCCATTGGTCATTTATTATCATGAAAGTCTAATAAATGTTAGCTAACATTTAATTTTGGAAACCATGATCTATATTTTTCAATGGATAATATCCGTGTATCGTTGACTGAAATGAATTAGTTTTTATTAGGAAAAGAGTGGGTAAAAATAATAAATTCATTTTAGATCCTAGTATAAAGAATTTATAAGACATAAGATAGTGGTGATCATTTTTTATGGCCATAGTTCTCAAACCAATGGGTTGATACTATTTTAGGTTAGACATCACTGGCCAAATTAAAAATAGTTTATGTTCAAGTATCATTGAAAATATATTTATATAGGTTAAGGTCATATATCATTATGAAAAATTATTATAAAATATATCTACAATGGGTAACGAAAATCCTGACATGAATAGTGTGACAATTTCAAAAGTGAACAATTCCAAAAAGGGAGTATTTATTTGTTGTCCATGATGCTCTGACAATTATTTCTTGTAGATTTTTTTCATACGACTAAGATCATTATGTTATATTTTTTATGGTAATATTTCAAATAACTTGAACCTAATAGTAAATTTTAAAATAGCGAATCTCATCATAGATTCTTGGTATTGAAAAGAGGAATATTCAACTCAAGGAATATGGGTCCTCAGTGGAGGCACACACCCAAATGTGAAATGTCACATGAATAGGAAGTTATAATAATTCTTTTCATGTGGTAATGATACATGAATGTATGAAATAATGATTATATTAGTCTAATTTAATATTTGTGTGATGTATTTTATATATCATAACACAAGGATGTTTGAATCAATAATAAATTTTTACTGGTAGGAGTATTTAAAACATTAGTAGTGATAAAAATAGTGTTTCACTAACAAAAATTTCCCATGGTGATAGGTAAGAAATTTATTCCATGAGAAAAACATCCTTGAAGGGTTATGTAATATAATAGGGGAATGATTACTATTCACCATCAATTTGAAGAAGGGTCCATTTAGATTAACCAATCCCGGTTACTAATATTTATTTGAAAGGGAGAAGTAGTTGAATTTTCTCAAGGGTATGGGATTCCATGATAATTATATATATTAGGAAAAGTTGGATGAAGATTTTGATATCAAATATATATTCTTTATTCACAGTGAATAAATCTATTCAAAAAGGGTTTGACCACCCTAATGGTCATACCACTATACATGGAATATATTCTTTGGGAAAAAGGATATGAAATCAAATCACTTTAATTTTTCTCTAGAATAGTGGGAAAAGAAATAGTGATATGGATCTTACCATTGTCCATGAGGAGTTACCTATGTGATTAATAACTTTTCAATTTTTTACACTAAATTCTTCCCAAACCATGAAAGGTAATGTCCCTGAAAGAGGAAACCTGACTATTTTGTCAGGACTCCCTTTATGGGTTTTCTACTGGAAAAGCCTTTAGGTTACTCTTGATTTGTAAAATATGTTCATGAAATATATACCATTGAGAAACAGATTTTTGTTATAAATATTTTACTAAATAAGACATAGTTTAAGGTTCTGATTCATGTTCCAAGGAATACACAGTTTATATTCATGATTCTTGGAGCGAGGTGAACATCTTTTACATCACGATGTAGGGAACCAACTTTCATATGGGTAGAGGATATGATGAAAAGATATCACTACATACTCTAAAATGAGATTAATAAAGTTATACATAGCTCTTATATAATATCATCAAAGATATAGCTCATATTCGGGAAAAATGGTAATTTTTATAGGAATTAGTTGATTAATAAAGAACCCTATATTGGGGGATGTTGCATAGATATGGATCACACAGAGGAGAGGGGTATTTTAATATTTTATGAATGAACACACAAATGAATCAAGATTATATAGAGTATCCCAAATATCAAAATAGTTTTGATAGTGGTGATAGTGTGATCAGTGCCAAGGTAAAGAGTTTAGGGGTGACTATGTTTCCCTTGAGAGTAGGAATCACACCACGCATAGTTGTTGAATAGTGATATTTCCCATAGAGATCGTAATAATATGTATGAATGTGGTATAATATATCTCTGGTAAGTTGAACAATGTAATTATGGTTGGTTATTATATTAATAAACTTTCAATCCATGAAGGATGAAAATTTACTCTTATATAGACCAAGAACTTACAAATGAGAGGGGAATTTCATTTTTTATTTCAATCCAATAGGACTAACCCCTATATGTCGTTTAACATCACATGTGATCGACCACTCCAACATATTTAATGTTATGTGTGGGGAATTATTATTTTCCCATATTAATGTGATTCATAGAGTAATTCTGGGGGATGATGTTTAGTGCTATATAACTTTAGCCAAAGTGACACACAATTTATGTTCATTCGACTTCGAGGCTTTATAATAGAGTATGTCATGAATGAGAGTATAAAACAAAGAGATATTTCTAATATATTTTAACATAAGGGATAAATTTAATATAAACCACATCTTTAAATGTATGAATCTTAAATGTTTAAATAAATATTTGGTGGAGTATTTTGACCATTATTAATGGATGAAACTAGTGCCAAACTATTAGGAAAAAGATATGGGGTTTAATGTTGAATTGTTCACTAGGAACAAATAACACCTAGGAATTACCTATTCGCTTAGAGTCATATATTATTTTCACAAACAATTGTAAGTGGCGTTCTATCAGATCAATAAATATGTGTTACAATTATTTATTTGAAAGGGGAAATGAAGAAAATGTTTTATCAAGGGTATAGGTTTTCATGAGGAAAATCTCCACATAAGACTTGTGTTGAATCATATATCAATGAAATAAATTAGGCTGATGAAAGAGTGGTTGTAGAAACTATTTTGAATACTATGTGGATACACTATCATGTTCTAGATATTCTATTTGGGTGGTTGGAGTAGGCTGATATTGAATAAGAGGGAAAACAAAACCTCAAATGCGATATCATGAGGAAGAACGATATAAAACGAGCATCAAGAGAATTATCTATGATAATCGAATATTGAACCCTATAATCATTTTAAGATCACATGGGATAAACCATGAACCAAATATTTTATGTTCATTTTATATTGGAAGAAATTAATATAGTTTATGGCCTTATGACTATAAACTTATGTATTCAAATTTAAAGTCGTGTGACTAAGACATTGTGTTCTATATTCTACAGTCATGCATTATGGACTAAGTCTCAATACTTATGTGTCTAAATTATTCAGACAAAATGGATTGACCGAAATATCTAAGACCACTAGAAAACAAATTAATGTGAGAAACAAATGGAAATCAGAAGATTACTTGTACCACAAAATATTTTATAATTCGAATTAACAATAACCATGTATTTTGGCATCATATGAAGAGGATGAAATTTTTGAGGTTTAATGTTTTGAGGAATTTATATGGATCAAAATTTCATGGATATAAATGTTCCATAAAGTGGAATAAACTTGTCATTTTGGTAAAGAATTAAAATACCCAATGTGAGTGAATAGACAGTTGAGCACCAAGATGATGTTGGAGTTTTTTTAATTTTCGTTACTATAATATTATTAGAATTAAAGGTGTAACTAAAAATAACATGGTATGATAATCAACCCACACATTGTTTTTGTAAGGTCCCCACATATATGTAGATGATATACATGGATTGGTAATATTCTTTTATTGTTAAAGGGCCATAAAAATAAGAGTGAACCATGGAGCCATAATGGACCCTAGAACTAGTATGTAATTGAAATATTTGGTTAGTTATAGAATATATAATATAGGTTTCACACTATATACTGAAGGTATTGTAAAAAAGAAATACTTAGTTCATAAAACATAGTTTTTAAGAAGATTATATTATTACATATGGGAGGGGTCTTTTAATTTTATGCATTGATCTTGATCATGTGTAGTGAATTTCTAGTTAAATGGGCATGTTCAGTGGCCTGATAGGGAAGAAAAATAAATTTGGATGAGGTAAAAGAGGTAAAATTAGGTGATGGATCTTTATTCGAGTGTAGAGTTATTGTAACGAGCCATGTTTTTATCCATGATAAATATCAAGGGAATTTTATTTTTTTTGCGTTTACTGGATGGGTTGTTCTTTGAACCGATATTTTGAATTTGATTTTGAGAGTTGGAACACTTGAATACATTATTTTTAGTTCTAGGTGATGGCTTGAGAGTTCCCTCAGAAGTATCATTGAGTTTTGGGAAGGTCTTTCCCCGAAAATCGTATTTTTGTAGGGTCAGTATACGGGGTATGGTTTGTTTGAAACCGTGCATCCCTAACAACAAACTCTGCATCATTTTTTAGTGGAACAAAATATAAAATACTGTGATTTTTTTAATTATTCCTTTTCAATTTAATTGAATATTTTTAAATTGTTCATTTCATACAACACATAAAATAGATTTTATAATGAAATCACTATTTTATGAATTCCTTCCACATGTAACAAATTCTTCTTGGGCAACACGCAACACTGACTTGGCATACATTACACCCAATACCGAGTTTGTAGGAAGAAAAATTTTAATTTTATTATTATTTGAATTATATAATTCTTACCTAGCTATTAAAAATTGTAATATTAATATTAATAGAAACTTTTCAAATATTTTTTATAATTGTTTATATAATAAAATAGAGTGATAATGAAACATCTAATTTTTTTGTAAAGTCATAATATGTTAAAAAATTTTACTTTAATTTCCTTCGGTAAAAACAATAAAAATTATATTAGGAAAATTTATTAATTTAATTTGATCAAAAAATTTAATTTTTAAATTTATAATGTCAAAAATATCTTAGCAATAATTTCTTGGGATTTTTCAAGGATCTTTTTTTGGATGAATAGTGAAATATTCAGAATTTTAATTAAAAACATATTTTTCATCTAGTTTATTTGTAAGGATAAATTATATTATAAATTTATTTCAAAGTATGATTATATATTAATTTTATAATGTAATTCAACATAGTTTATTGAGATAAATTTTTCTTTAAACATGGGTATAAAAACATAGCACACTTTTAAAAGTGTTTTCTTTGAAAACCCACATTATGGACCTGACTATGGGTATAATTTTAAATTAATTTCTACCATATATTGGATTATAATTTGGAAAATATTATTCCAGGTTTTTAACTATAATAATTTATTATTTCAAATATGTTCAATATACTTTTTTTCCAAAAATATTAGTGAAAGTGATTAAAATTTATTACAGTAAGAGAGAGATTAGATTAGTATTAAATTTAAGACACAAAATGACCTATAAAATTTTCAAACTCCTTTTTTATAGAAACACACCGTCCATTAACCATACATTTTTGAGTTCTTATTGTTTTTTGTTACTTTTTTTGGGTAAAAATAAGGCTACACATAAATTAATTTCAGAAATTCCATGTGTTTATTTTCCCTTCCCTATAATAGGCCACCGATTATCGCTCTTCTTAACACCTCTTAAACAAAATAGGTTTGTACACAGTCTTCCTGATACACTTAAAAACAAACCTAACTTCCTTTTAGAAACCTCCATATGGGAAAAAATCATTCCAAGAAACCCTTTTGGAAAAATCCAAAAGAGTTACCCGATTAAGAGATATTTTCTTCACTCAAACTCCTTTCTTTTATTTTATTTCTTGACCCCTCCACTCTTTTTAATACAATATTAAATAAAAAGACAATACCATGAATATACTATGATGTTTTTATACATAGTGTTTGACCTAAACATACACACACTTCCATCTAATGGTAACGAACATAATGTTTATGTCTATGGTGAACTACTGCCTCATTAAATTATAATTGTTCATTTTTTCCTTGACCACATATCATGGTTGAAATTATAATAGAAAATATGTTTATATATGTTTATGTATTATATTTATTTTGTAATTAAGATTATTTATTTCTTTTAAAACACATATCCTTTATCTTTTCATTTTTTGTAAGTAGGATAATTTTGCTTGAGGAAGTGTGGAGTACCACCCCTCAATGTGATGTGATTTTTTCACACAATAATTTGAATGTATTAAGGCAGAGTTCAGAGAAATTATATGATAAATATAAAATTTTAATTATATTTTAACTATATTATAAAAAAATATAAATATATTTAATTTTCTTTATTTATTTCAATATGATAATAAAAATGGGAACAACATTCATGCATACATACAACTTACCGTCTCTATGAATGATCTATTCCATTTTTCATATATATTATATGGATTATTATAATACACATATAATGAATTTAAATTACATTTATATCATAGTTCAAATTATTTAATTAATTTTATAAGTATAAGGAACAATGATATAACAAATTATGACACATGCAAAAAACAAAGCGAGTATTAGCCGAAGTTATTCCTTATTATATAATTATTAACAATAGGGTAATATAAGGTCATAATAAAACCATATATGGTTATATATATATCAATATGTTTATTTTAAATATTAATAATAAATATATGTTTATTGTGACAATTATTCGAATGAGTATGAAGAGTGTTAAGACACAAGGTCGGGGAACATTATCTCACATTTTATTTCCATAAGATATATGATTTAATCCCCACACATTAATTTTTTTTGGTGTGTATACTGAGCATTTTTGTATAATATGATTGTTATACAAAAATTTATAGTTATTTACAGATCCATTTTAATATATTTTTCTTATGGGGTTTATGTTGAAAAGGTTACTAAATTGTAAATGTAATTTGGTCACTATTTTCATTCCTTGAGTCAAACGCCATGTTATGCACCTATATATTTCACATAGTGTATATAATTACATTGAAATGTTATATAATTAATATTATTATATTCTTGATATTTTTTTCATTATGTAATATAATTTTCTTAAATAGGGATTATGATATAATGTTACCATGTGTTAACAATTTAGTGAGACAATATCATCGCTTTTAAAGATTGATTATATATACGTGTTTGTGGGGGGGGGGATTGGGGTAAAATTACTTTTAAACACAAAAACACCCCACAAACACACACTAGAAAAGAAAAACATAGATCCCCCAAGTGGATTTCCCACCCATCAAGCCTTATTTATATAATACATGGCTTGTAGGCCTTATTGGCATGAGGCCCATAATATTGCTCGAATGCCCTGTGTATCTCCATGCCTGCATCATCATGCCTGCATCAGTAAACCTAAATCATTGTCTACATCACCACCTACATATTACTATAATATTAAATGATCTAACCTATATTTGAACTTGGTTCTGATATAGAATTCTAGGGAGCCTTTACCACTATGGTATACCCGCATCTAAATTAATTTTATTCTCCTCTAGTTATTTATGATATATTCATGTATTAACAATAATTTTACCTCTCCATGGTACATTATATAGTTAATAAAGTGTGTTTTGGAATGCATAAATTTACACCATATTTTGTAAAAATTCTTTGTTAATTAAAAAAAAAATTTCAAATTTTTTTTCAATAATATCCTACTATTATGATAAAATCCTAAAAATAAAATTTTCCCTTTTATTGTTTTACAAATTTTTTCAATAGAATCTTCCTATTTATTCCTAAAAGGGAATTTTTCTAACATTTTTTAGATGAATGTAGAATGTTATTTTTAACTCATATGACATGTATGGATTTAACCATGCTCAATTCATTGAAGATTTATTTTCATGTTTAAAAGGTTAATTTTTATGATTTTTTATAAAAAGTTATTTTCAAGGAAATGGTTTTAAAAAGGATTTTTCTGTTCTTCTATTTATAAAAAAATTCAAAAGTTTTTATGTTTTAATGTTTCTTTCTCAATGAATAAATTATATTTACTTTAAGAAATGTTTTCAAAATATCCTTCCAATTTATTTCCCATCAAAGATAACATCTGTTGATTTTACTCATTATCTTACAGGAAGTGATCCAAATTTTCCATTCATATTATGTCTTTAGTGGTTTTTGATTTTATGTAATGATTCTTAAGACACCTATTTCACATCCATGGGTTTTATTATATTGAATCCAACTTCACTTCACAGGTAATTCTTTCATCAAGTAGTTATGATGCCTATATAATTTCATAGGTTATGAGGTGATGAAATATTAATGATACCCATTTAATTTCTTGGGTTATGATTTCATGTCTACAATACCTATTTATTTTTATTGGTCACGATATTATGAATTTTTATTATCTCGTGGCACATGTATGAATGATTTTATAATGAGATATATGGGAACTATATCTCTCTCCAATGCATTGGGTAATGATAATTTGTATATGATCTCAAAGGATGCAGAAGTATTTGACCACAAAAAAACTAGAACGTATATGGGTTATTGGATGATTGTAAAAACAATAAGGTACATGTATTCTATACTAATCATAGAAATAAGAGGCTTCATGGGTTTTATCCAAATCGTAAAAACAATAAGGTACAAAATTTTCATAGCAAGCCCAAAAAATAAAAAGGTAAATTTTTTATAGCCCAATCCAAATAGTAAGAGGATATGTGGGTTATTTTTACAATCCTGAAGTAGTTACGTATGTCGAGCCCCATAGATAACATGTTATAATGTTCATGGTGGGAATCCTTCATATAATATTTTATATTATTATACCCATTCCACATATTCTATATCTTATTCCTTAGTAATGATTTCATGGATCCTGATTTAAATTTTCTTATGATTCATTTCTTCTGTACTGATAAGATTTATCCCATATGTCATGTTTGTTATATTTAATATGAATGGTATGATATTTACTGTTCGGATCACATTCTCATACCCTTATGTTCAAATTTATGCTTACATGTCTCCCTTGTTTACCTTTACTGATCATATGATCTCACAACTTTTTACATTTACTTTTCTACGTTAGTAATACATATTTCCTATATGATATGTTTAGGAGATATTATTTTTTTAGAGAACCTAGTGGGAGAAAATGTAGCATACTTATATTCCAGTATTTACATTTCCATGTTTTCAAAGGCAGTAAACTAATACTGTATTTGGGAATCCATTTTTAAAATGTTTTTGTGTATTCAACAATAGTTATATAATTCTGATTCATGTCAAGACTGGGTATCTATAGTTGGAAATATAGAAAATTTTTAGTTAACCATATGAATATAAGATGAGAAAATCATAGTGAAACCCCTAAGGCCATGTCTAGGGATAAATTTAAGGATTATGAAAATTATAAGAAAATGCATCGGAATTTATTTAAAGGATAGAGTGACTGGGTTTCCTATAAATTCATACAATTCTATATACTACAAGTGAATGTGGTAATAGAATAGATGCAACTATGGGTAAAAGCTCTAACAATTTGTTTCGGTCCCAACATAGGGTAATCTAGTTCATGAAAATGGGCCTTTCGTTACACATGGTTTTACACTCCCTGGGGATATACATTGGGAATTCACAGTCTTATCATGATCCACCATGAATTTTTTCAATAGTTTTTGTTTATGAATAGCATAATATAACCTAGATATTTCACACACATATATATATATATATATATGAATTTTTCATATTTTAGACATCCTATAATTGAATTTTAATTAATATGTGGTTACTATCTTCGATAAGTGTTTGTTACTCTATGTTATTTGGATTTCATCAGTGGATGATACATAAAGGTACCTTATTAATGGATACTTTCATATAAAATTAAATGATAGTTCTCTTAAAGATCCAAATGATTTGGTAGATAGAATTAAAAACCTCATTTCTATACCCACACTACTTTCTCAATCTATGAATCATGATGATCTTCCAAATGATAAAATTAGGGAACAACGTTATTTTGTGTCCTTCATGAAGAAACATCCACCTTCTATAATTGGGTATTTTGAAACACTTATTTCTTAACACTGGATCATTTCCAACGAAATAATATTCTATGTTGTCTAGTGTTCGGATAATGAGAAATTCATTTTGGATATTTTTCAGTTAGAAGGTGAAGAAAACTAGTGGTTGCCTCTAATCAAGAATAATAATAAACAAGAATAAATTGAGTCCATAGATTTTGATGATTTCACAAACATATTCTGTAATAAGTACTTGCCTTATGTTATTCATACGACAATTTTAAAAGAGTTCCTTGAGTTGATGAAAAAGGTTGAGGAATTTCTTGGTGCCTATGAGGCTAATATCATAAGACTTCTAAGGTTTGATTGTGGAATTATCCTTTAACCAGAAATTAGGGTTGAAAGGATTTTTAGTGTCTTAATTCCAAGTCTTAGAAGGGAATTATCCATAAGATACTGTGGTAGCTACGATGTGAATGTGTGTTGTGCGAAAAAATTTGAAATATAAGTTTGAGATATGTATCAATATTATGGATTTAATAGAAGTGGAAGTTTGAGTTCAATAGAATATCAAAAAACTGTGTAGATTAGAAGATGATCCTTCCTTTGTGCCATATGTATGGAAAGAAAGCATGGGGGGAATTGTCTTAATGGGACAAGAAAACTTTTTATGTTTCGAAATGAAGGACATCAATAATATAAATTCTAAAGTGGTTTGAGAATGTTATATAGTTAAAAAATAATGAGAAAACTCATAAGATACCCCTCCCACACTTAATTGTTTCAATTGTATGTGTTTGGTCAACTCCCCAAAAACTGGAAAAATCCAAGGGTTAAAAAAAGTGATTAGCATCGATAACATCTAAATATAAAGGAAACATTTAAATCATATCTAATAACAATGGATGTAGTGAACAATGATAATTGAGGAACTACATAGTGGGGAAGTTCTTGTGGTATTTTTGTAAAAATACTATCTATGAAAATATCATTGATTATTTTGTGGGGCTTGTTATGAGTCATATAATTTATTATATTTCTCTACAAAAATTTTTGATTAATAAAAAAATTATTTTCTATATTTTCATGGATAAAACCTATCATCCAATATAATATTTTTTAATGATAATAAAAAATTTAAGGATTAAAAGGTTTGTATATTTTGGAAGTATGTAGGTTTTCAAAAAATCTTTTTGGAAATTCAGATTATGACCATGTTTTCAAGAGAATATATGATGAATGTATTGACATTTTTGTTGTGTGATGACACATGGGGGATCAATATTAACCTGATTCCATGACATTCTTTATACTTTTTTTTGGATTTTCATATGTTATAAGGGTTATCATTTTAACCATTCAATAAAATATTATGTTAAACATTTGATTATATTTTAGGTATTATGGTTGTATTGAAAACCTTAGATAAAAGGATATTTATTGATTAACCTTATTTCAAGGATGTCCATCTCATATTGAAAATTATATTAAAGTGGTTTTAGAAAAATACATCATTTATGTTGGGTGAAAACCAATAACATCTGGAAAGGCTGCTGGGAAGAAAACCATTATTTAATTATTAGTAGGGTTTCACACTAACCACTGGCCTTTGAAATTTCCTTGTTAATGTATAATTATTTTTTATGAATAATTTTTATGATGAAATAATGGTGTTATTTCTTATATTTTGAGATTAATGAGTTATCCATATTAATTTTTAAGAATAGTTATAGATAACTATATGTACTTTTCATTATATTATGGTCTTTATGATCTTCTAAAAGTGTATTTTAGGACATTATGAATCAAAGTGAATATCAGGACATCCATTACATGAAGTAATAGTTGAATTAAAAATTGATAGAATCATAAATAAATATTGATTTCATTATAGAAATATATCATGTAATTATATTTCGTTATATTCTAGGTAAATAAAAGAAGTACTCAATGTTAGGATAGGTATAAAAAGAAAATGTGTTGTCCCAATACCTTAATTTTTTGGAACCAATGTCCTTTAAAATCATTACATGTATATGAAATTGAGGCTGTAAACATTTCATTGATCATTCACTTGTTTGTGATTTATAACATCAATCACTCCCTATAAATATTTACACTTTTTTCCATGTCCAATATCCACTTAAAGTTTTAGTTTCTAATACTGAAACATAGTTATTTGTTACTTTGGATAACCATTATGGTTCAAACATTCCCCTTTTAAGGGATGTTTAGTATACATTATTATGATTTATGTTTATAAGAATTTATCTTTCATGTATTAAACAATTGATAACCTAGATGAATTTCCCAAAAGAATTCATTTTAAGGGGGGAAAGAATGTAACACCTGATATTTTTTTGAATTTTTTTCTAATTAATTTAATCATTTTTATTATTTCATGAAACACTGAATATTTTATTAGTAAATCACTAATTCAAACATTATTTTCATAAGAAAGTGACTTTTTTTGTGCTACATGCATCAACGACTTGGCATACGTTACACGCAACACCGTGTTTCTAAAAAGCATAATTTTATTATTATAAATATTTAAATGAGATAACTATAACATAACAATTAAATATATTAATATGAATTGGGATCATTACTTTTCAAATATTTTTTATAAATTTTTTATAAAAATAATACAAATTTATAATGAATGATATAATTCTAGGTAAAGACCATGTATGTTTCTAAATAATATTTTAATGTTCTTCATTGAAAAAAATAAAATTAATTTTTTTCACATTTAAAAAGTTAATTTGAAAAAATTAACTATATTTTGAAAATTAGAATGCTGAAATTATCTTATGGAGAATATTTTGGTTTTTTATAAGAAACTTCATTTTTGGATTAATAGTGAAAAATACCAGATTTTAATTCAAAATAACTTTTTCAACTCAATTATTAAAAATGATAAATTATATTTTAAACTAGTTTCAATGTTTAATTAGATAATATTTTTATAAAATAATAAAATTTAGGTCATTGAGAACAATTTCTCATTAAACATGGGAATACAAACTTAGCATTCTTTTGAATGTTTTTACTATAAAAACTCGCATTGTCGACACCAATGCAAGATTAAATTACAAATAATTTCTGATAATTTTGGACAGATAATTTTCCAAAATTGATTCCATATTTTCAACCAAAATAAAAATAATTTCTCATAATTTCAGCATTGTTTTTGACACAAAATATGAGTGAAAGTGGTTAAAATTAATTACAATGATTTAGAGAAAACATAGGTTGACCTTAAATATAAGACCCAAAATGACATAGAAACTTGTAATAAAATCTATTTTATGGCCATTATTCGGTCATTAAACTTAAATTAGTTATTTTCTCTAGTTTTTTTTTTACATTTTTAATTTAAAAACGTAGTTATACCTGACTTTGTTTTAAAAATGCACAGTGTGTCTTTTCCCATCACTTTAAATTGCTACCATATATCCATGTTCTTCACACCTCTCAAACCACATATTAATATAAAATATCTACCTTATCCACTTCCCAAAATCCTCTACATCTTTCCAGAATACCCCCCCAAATTGGGTTGAGATCAATCGAATGACTCCTTTTTTGACTAACCAATATTTGTAACCCAATTAAGAGATAACGTATTCCCTTATGATCCTTTTTTTATTTTCCTTATACACCCCTCCACTATCTTTATTTCATGATTATATAACAGTACATGTATCTCAAATATTTTATGATGTTTTTATAATATGTGTTAAACCTATAATTACACACACATCCATATAATGTGTAATAAACATACTGTTTATGCATACGATGAACTATTGCCTCACTAAATGATGATTGTTCATTCTTTCCTTTACCACCACTCAGGGTGGAAATTATTATGAACACTATATTTATATATGTCATATATTATCTTTAATATATATTTAATCTTATTTATTCCTTTTACAAAAAAAAATATTAGGTTACTTTCCATTTTGTGTAAATAAGATAATTTAATTTGAGGAAGTGTGGACTACCTTCCCCACAAACGATGTGATTAATTCACACATTACATGGAATGTATTAAGGAATGGTTCAGTGAATATATATGATATAAACACAACATTATAATTTAAATTTAATTATATTATATAAATATAAACATATATGATATTACCTTAATTTAATTTAATGTGGAAAGAGAAATAGAAAGAATGTTCATGCGTACGTAAGGCATACCAGCTCCATGAACGATGTATTCTATTTTGTAATTATATATTATATAGATTATAATAATACACATATAATAATTATAAATTATATTTATATCTTGATTAAATTATTTAAATCATGATATAATTATTATTACCAAAGATTTAACAAATTAAGAGACATGTGAGGAACAAAGTAAATATTACCCGAATTGAAACCTTAACATATGATTGTTAACAAGCGGGTAATATATGGTCATAATCAAACCAAATACGGTATTATAAATATGAATATGGTTTTATAAAATATATATAATAACTTTTTCTTTATTATGTATGTGGTTTTAAATAGAATGATGAGATTCAAGACACAAGGTTTGAGAATTTCATCTCATTTATAATTTCCCTGAGAATGAATGATTTACTCGACACCCATTAATTAGGTGTGGTGTTTATACTACCCATGGATATATTATATAGTTCATATAAAAATTATATGGATATAGGCATATCCATTCTATGATCTTTTTCTCATGATGTTTATGTTTCAAAACTAATTTTTCATAATTTTCCTTCCATGATTCACCTACATTTTATACACCTATATTCTTTCATGAGGTGTATATACTTCATTTGGAATGTTATATCATGAATATCTTATTTACATGATATTTTAGGCTTTATTTAATTTCATTTTATTAAATAGAAAATATATTTCATATTTAACATGTTCTAAGAGCTTATTAAAACTTTCTCATCACTTTTTGAGATTGTTTATGATTTTTCTTCAATTGATGAAATAATGTAATCCATATATTAATAACACTCATTAATATTCTTATTCCCTAGTAATTCATGAATATTCATGTATTGGTACAATTTTCCACTCTTTCGTACATAATATAGTTAATGAATTGTTTTTATGAAATCCCAACATCACCATCTCTCTGGTCAGAAATATTTGTTCCCTAAAAATAATGTTTTCTAAAAAGGGTTTCAAAGATTACTCTAATATTATCCTAAAATATTTAAAATAAATGTCCACCATTTTTTTCATTTAGAAAAGTTTTAAATGAAATATATTTGACTCTTTCCAAATTAGGCATTTCTATAATGTTTTCCACATAAAAAAATAATGTTATTTTTACATCGTACAAAATTTACAGATTTACCAACTATCAATTATTTATATTTTGAGTTTCTTGTTTAGCAGGCTAATTTTTGATAAATTTTTTTAAATGTTATTTTCATGGAAATGATTTTCAATATACTCTTACATGTTTTTAAGGAATTTTTTTTTGAAAGATTTTATGGTTTAAAGAGACATTTTCCAAGAAGAAAGGATATTCACCTTAAGAGAATTTCCAAAATATCGTTCCATGTTATTTTCCTTCTATGATAACATCTATTGAAATTAATCATTAAATTTTAAGAAATTATCCAAATATTCCATTCATATTATTTCTTGATGGGTTTATATTTTTATGGAATGATACTTAAGAAAACTATTTCACATCCACGGGTATTATGATTTCGAAACCCGATTCTTTTAATGGGTAATGGTTTCATGAAGTAATTATGACGCAAATCTCTTTTAATATGGCATGATGTGTTGAAATTCAAATGATACCCATTTCATTTCATGGGTTATGATTTCTTGTATATAAAACCTATCTCTTTGTATGGGGTATGATATGATGAATGTTTGATTATACTATGGCACAAGTATGAATCATTTTATTATGAGACTGGTGAGACCTATATATCCCTCCAATGAATATGGTAATGATAAGTTGTTTATGAGAACAAATGGTACATGAGTTATATCCCAAGATAGAAAATAGGATGTTACATGGATTTTAACCCAAGGATAAAAAAATAATCAACATCAGTAGTAGGCCAAGACTAATGTTAAGAGGGAACATAGGTTATATCCCAAGCATGAAAACAAGGAGGAATAAGGGTTTTATCCCACGACCAAAAATAATAAAGTATATGGGCTATAGACCAAGGCCAAAGGTAAGAGGGTACATAGTCAATTAGCCCAATCTTGAAGAAGGTATGAGTCATAACCCAATTCTATCATGTTATAAATGTCTTTGTAGGTATCATTCACATATGATTTTCTATTTTTATATGCATGCCACAAGTCCTATGTCTTATTCTTTTGTTATGATTTCATGGATCATTGTGTTTATTTCCATGTGATTTATGTCTTATGAACCAACAATATTTATCCCATAACTAATGTTTATCATCTTTAATATTTATGGAATGATATTCTAATGTTACAATCAGATTCATATCACCCTATGTTAATGTTTATTCTTACATGTCTCCCATGTTTACCCTTACACAACATCGGAGCTAAACCATTATTATGTTTACTTACCATGCTAATGAATATATATATTTCATGTATGATATTTAGAAGAAGGGATCTAATCAAGGATAACCCTGTGAGAGAAAATGTAGCTCGCATATATACCAGTGTTTATGTTATAATTTTTCCAAAGGCAATAATATAATAAAATATTTGGGAATCCATTTTAAATTTTTTAAAGTATTTCTCCAATGTTATGTAATATTAATGTCTGTCAAGAACGGGTATCTATAAAAATTGTGTCACATGTAATGAACATGACTTACTAAAGTAGTGCACCTAGCCCACACAGTTAGTACCAAATGGGTACTATTCTCCCAGTATTTATCGCATTGTTGGCCCATGTTTTGGCTAACTATGTTATGCTTTTTTTTAGAAAATATATTAAATAAATTAAAATTAAAATTAAAATAATATAAAATAAATTGAATAAATAAATAAATAAATTATAAGGATGATTTGATATTAATAAAAATAATATTATTACGAATAATATTATTAGGGATTTATTAAGATGGTAAAAGGTTTCCCACATACCTAAGTAACACATTTCCCACCTCCACTTTCCTTACTAGGCGAATGATGCACCCACCTCCTCAGATCCTTTTCCTATAGTGATTCTCCACTATTTTAGTCAATTTTTTCTTTGTTCATGTCTCGATGTAAGACCCCTAACTCTTATCTCCTCCATTGGTTGGAAGATTTTCCCTCTCTCCATTCTTCTATCATTTCTACCAAACCATAAAGATAGGTTTGATCTGGTTTTTGATGTTTTCTCTATCATTAGGGTACACAATGTCTCTCTTGGGACTCATTTGTTCTTATTATAGTATCCTCCACTAAAGGAAAAGAGGTTCAAATCATTTCAGTCCTCCCAACATTAATTTCGAGTATGTTTTTATATGTTCTCATTACTGCTCAATTTCTGTTTAGCGATTTTATAGTTTTTGATATTCTGGTAATTTTTTTGTAATTACATTTCACAATTCCATTATAATTTTGAGTGCTTAATAATAGTGTAGTTTGTCTTGGTAGTCTATGAGGTGGGTTCGGGTCACCAGAGTCTAAGGTGACTTACTGTGTATTCATATTTAGTCATATAAATAACAAAGTGACCATGATATATATATATATATATATATATATATTCCCTGGTGGAAGTGAATATATATATATGGTCTAGGTGCTGTTACTTAAAATTTTTGAAAATGCATATTATATACATATATTAGTATATATGTATGGATACCATTGTAGAAATCCATGAAAATTAAAATATTCACATATAGGATATGTTTCCTTTTGTGTATTTGAAGGAACACTTTCTCAGAGGTGGGAATGAGCTTCTTTGATTGGTCATAGATGAAAACAGAAAGTGCCAAAGTGTTAGGCATGGTTCATCTCATTGAGGTAGGGTTCCTTGCTTATGAACTTTTTTTATGTCTTTTTATTATTCCTTATATCATGTTCCATCCATAATTTTCAAGTTGATAAATTATTTATGAATGCACCCACTGGTTTTATGACTTTCTTAGAAGCCTTACACTATGTATTATGATTTACACCATAAAACTTGAGATATAACCGATCACTTTAACTAAATAAAATGAATATTTTAAAACAATGTAATGTTTTGTTATACACCCCCTCAATAAGGTATGTCTTCTTCTATTGAAAAATGAAATATCCACTTCCTTGTAGTTTTCTTCTTTTTATTAGGTTTCCTGAATATAATCTTTGGAAATATGGTATTGTGAGTTGGATTGAGCTTCATGCCATAAATTATTTTTAAATACTTATTCTTAATGTATCATCTTGGATTTTACATGTATATATTAAATTTTTATGGACTTTGGTTGGATGGATTGAGTTGAATTCCATGTTTGGACAAGCATTTTAGATTGTTTTATTTAAATTTCATTAATGAAATTCATTTTGGGACATGTTAATTCCATGTTCCCTTTTATTTTATCTCATTAATTATACAACTACTGAATCCTTATTCCCTTCTTTAGTGGATTCAATTATATACATTCTTACTGATCCCTCATTGGATATTTGAGATTACTTTTATGCTAAATTACTTATTCTATGTTGATGGATTAATTTTTTTGTTTGGATGGGTTGAATTTCATTTATATTTATTATTATTACTTTTCAGAAAAAGTGTATATTTAAATTATTTTCCTTGGGATGTTTTTGATACATTTTTTCCTTGATACAAGCTGATAGAGAACATGGGATCCATATTCCGGATCCTTAGATGGACTCACCATGTTTGGTGGGCTATTCCCCAATGCATCGGGGGTGATGCTTTGGATTTCTAGGAAAGGGTTTCTCGTGTTTCTTTTTATGCTCCGAAGGTATACCATTTCCCAAGGGGTGAATATATTTATGGACCCATTAGAAGGATTGGTATTCCATGCCATCGGTGAAACTAGTATTTCTATGTGAGATACCTAGGATGGAGTCTGTCCCCCTATACCTAAAGTGATTTAAGGGACACAGTATGGGTCACCTGGGATGAATTCAGTGGTATTGGGTTATTTTGGATATTCTCATAGGGACACTTGGGATTTAGTTTAGATCGTGTTGGATGGGCTCAAGACTCCACAAATGAATTTTATGGATTGAATGACTATTTTTTCATATGATATGAATCTTTTATTATTATTATGAGATTTCTATTTTACCTTTGATACTTCTCATATTCATTACTTGTGTACATGTTTATTAGACCCTAAGTCGAAGCACCAGAATATATGTATTAATTCTTGGTTTTAATTTTTAAAACTGGCCCATGTATATATTTTATTCCTTGTATAGGTGCCTCTTCCATACATTCAGCTTAGGCCGAAGTAGGCGGTATATGACACGTGTCTATTGAGGAACCTAGAAGAAGGTTTTATGTTTTTATTATTGATATCTATTAATTTATTATATATGGCACACTTCATAATTTATATTTCAATAAATGGATAGTCATATACATTGTGGGTTCTAAACTATTGATATTTATATCCTACCCCTTGCACGAGAACTATTTGGTACCCAAGTCTACTTCTTGTTCATTGGTCGATGGATTCATTTCTTATGTTTTGCTATGTACATGGGTTCTTGGGAGAACATGAACATTCTAGTGCACTAGATTCTCATGGATCTAGCCCTTGTGTAGTTATTCTTTTATTTCATTTTATTTACATATTTTTATTTCACTAATTGTACACTTAACATCATCTGTCAAACATGAATTAGTGTAAGTTGGTTTTAGACATATTTTTTATTCAATTATCATATTATTATTCCACTACTATGTCATTCATTAATTAATGCTTGGGCTTTTGACTATTATTTTCTTTTTATTATACCATTGTGATACACTGATAAGAGGTTATTTTCTCCTCATTATCACTTCTTGAGATCCACACTGCTAGTCGGTAGCCTCTAGCATATGAGAATGTGAACATGAGTCCATGTTGTGATCAGTCCAACCATTAGTTTTGTGGTCATTCGGGTGAGTAGGATATAGA
This sequence comes from Viscum album, assembly GCA_963277665.1. NCBI lineage: Eukaryota > Viridiplantae > Streptophyta > Magnoliopsida > Santalales > Viscaceae > Viscum > Viscum album. Next base: position 234,082,081 of record OY728141.1, read on the forward strand.
GTAGTATCAAATAAAATTTTCCTTTTTTATTACTATTTTTGGATTTTAGACATGAGACTAAGAATGTTTTTTCACATGGTAAATAAACATTTTTTGAAATGATCACCCCACCTATAGGGAAATGAGCATGTGGTTTGGGATGGGATTGATGTTCAGGTTTTTTTCTATTACTGTTATATATTATCTCACGTTGATTTAATGGTGTACATTATGGTAAATAATGATTTATTGGATATATTTTATTTTACCCTTGTTTTTGTTCAATAAGGATGAATCTTTACATGCATCATTATAGGAACATAGAAATTCACATGCCATTTATTTTATTCCATAACATGTAGTTCTGTTAGCATTTTTTTGTGAGTATGATTGGGTTCCATGGGTGAAATGACATGATTTTGATTTTATTTAGCATTACTATTTTCATAACATGAAGAGGTGATTTTTTTAACATTTTTCTTATTTAGTTATCTTGTTAGTCTCCTGCCTGAGTATTTATCATTCATTTTCTATATTCGATTCTTTGGTTTTTATTATCATGTTTTCATTATTTATTGTTTATTATGAAGAGCATATCATTGTTGTTATGAAATTGGACCCAGGGGATAAATATTTGGATTTTAATTAATCATAATCCAGTTTTCAATTATATAGGGTATGATCACCTTATAATTGGAAAAATGGAACTCATATACTTGAACTATATTCAAGATTATTACATTTTATGATGAAATTCATTAAAATGTAATGGTTTCTAAAATATAAATTTCCATGTAGTATGATTTCTATGTAAGTGGGATAAATATTAAAAAATATAAATTGTATGGGTTCTTTATAGGTTATAAGATGGAAACAGACATAATTTAACTGTTATATATAACCATTTTATAATTCAAAAAAGTACTGGTTTCGATTAAATGAGAGATATAATTAAATTTATTATGTGTATGGTGAATTTAGGGATTGGGGGGAAGTACCCCATGTTAGTAAAATTATTTTCTAAAACTTTTATGTTTGAAATGGTTTACATGTAATACCGATTTGATTTTAATCAATAATTAATTAGTTAAATACCTTAATTCACAACGGGGCCAATGTAGGTTAGTTGAGGAATGTTTCATTTGAGATAACCCACTAATGATGTTTTTAATTTCATAATTTAAAAAAATACTATTGCGTTTCATTCCGATAATCCCAGGTTGGCTCAATGGGACCCTCATAGACATTCTTATCTATTATAACATAAAACATAATTTATATGATAAATTCATTAATTATTATGGGATTTGAACAACTTCTTAATGTTCGAAAAGGATCTTTCATGAGACTTTCATGTGTTCCTTAGTTATTTGTTTAAATCCATTAAATATTTAACAATTTTAATGTGAAAAAAGTGTAATGGAATTTAAATGGGATCCTAGGTGGTGGACTCTATTTAGACTCTTATGTAAGGGAGGATTTGAACTTATCTTTGATGCACCTTAGAATGGAACCATATCCATTTTCCATAGAATTTAATATTTTGGAAATGAATGGTTAGATCTTGAACATTGCCTTTATTTCTCAATTCTGTGTTTCATTATTATAGAGCCTATATTTATTCTCTTGTAAGGGGTTTTCATATGGTCGGTATCTCCCTTGAGTTTAAATTTCTTACTAAATACCTTGTGATTTAAAAAATGTGGTGTCGTTTTGATGTCATTATCCCTAGTAGGACTCTTTGTTTCTGAATGAATCAATTTCTTGGATTGCGGTCATATTTATAGTTTCCTCTGTAATGGGAATGAGCATTGAGAAATGCTCAGTTTCCGTAGGTTAGACATTTCTTAGGAAGGGTTGGCTAGATTGATGGTTGGTAGAAAGTTTCTTTTTCTTTAGACAACCTAAGAGGTCATGAGTTATTTTACAGTCATATTAGTAATAAATATTGGGGATAAATATCTTGTACAAGATATCTAATAATTTAATTAATCATATAGAGAAACTACAGGTAGTATCTATGATGTCCCATTTTATTATATAATCACATGGTAGTATGCGTTGATATATACGATACCTATCATTTTCATAATTATATAATGAACCAGTTGAGTTTGGTTATGTCATTTATCCTTTTGTATTACAGTATGTACTTGGGTCATCTCTGGAGTAGAGTGACCCAGGATTTAAAAAAATAAATATCATCCAAATTATTATGATGAATTCTTTATGGCTCGGGTTTTTCGACAGACTAGGTTGTTTGATTTGGCCTTCATGTTGAATGACTTAAATTTTTTTGAGGTGAATAATACCTAGTGCACATCTAAACAGTTGGGTTCTCCCTCTTTTCGATTACTAGGACACTACTATGGTGGGTATCATCACGTTTCTTCTAGTGGTTATGTTCCTTTCCTACTATAAGGAGAAAAACCAAAAGAGGCCATTGGGAAACAATTAGTTATAATTGAATTACATTGAGCCTTGTATTACTAAATTATAATAGTTATTTAGTGGAAGCATCAATCTGATGTGGTTGACTATGTATGAAACATTTAGAAACACCGTTCGTCTTTGCTGGACAAAAAGTGGTTATGCTGAAAAGTCACAAAATTTCCTAGGTCATGAAGATTCATGAATAGTTTTTCAGTAATTTAGTAGGTTAATCGTAGCATCTTTTGAAAGGTCAACTGGTGGTGGTTTGACAATTCATTTTTGATTTCAAGGTTGGTATGAAAATGTTCAAATACTCTTAGTGTACTCTTCCTAGAGATATGGACTTTTCCCCTATCTTGATTTTCCTATTGATTCTTTAAGAGAGAATCTATCTTATGCCAAACTAAATACTTAAAATATGTTTTCCTTATTTGGTGGTTCTATTAGTGTTTTAGGATATAGATTTAGTTCTTAATGAGTCTTTGTTTTTCAAGAGTGATTCTTGGGTTCCAAAGTTGTAATTCATTGAACATACTCTTGGACACTATCTATTTTTTGTTTGAATTTACCACCATGAGGATGCTATTAGGGGCTCTTTCAATGATCTAGTTTCGACATTGTGGCCTTGTGGAAATGACTCACTTATAAACATATAGTATGGAATACTGTGGTTGGTTTCTAAGACTCAAATGTTTTTATATCTGAGGTTACCCCAGAACCTTTTTTAGTCATGGAGGTGACACCTAATGGGTAACTATTCACGTGGGATGGATTGGTATTACACCATTTTTCTTATTGAGAATGTATAGTTTAAATTTTTAGGTGACTAAAGAGCTAAATCAGAATATAGGTATGAAATTCAGTGAAATTTTTTATTTTAATCCTGGAATGCCTTCGAGGGTGTTGTTGTTTTTATATTGTAAGATAGAATCCATCTAAGATGGGTGTTTCAGAATAAGTAGGCTGAAGCAGATCGACCTGTTTTTCTTCTCATTCAATGCATACGATCAATAAAGGAATTTTTTTGGGCATGTAGTCAGGTGGAGGAGAGTAATGTGTCAGTCTGCAAAGGGTTTCTCATAAAAAGTTGGCTCAACCTATCTAATTAAGGCTACTGTGGTATAAACAATTGGACTATTTCTGAAATAATTCTATGAGTATTAATAGAATTCATAGTGGCATGCTTTATGAGTCAATACAGGATGTTAATTCACCACATATCATAATTTTCACCTATCTAGAATTAATGTCTCATGTGGGTAGCACCATCAGCTCTATGTTTATTGATAGGATGATTTGATCATATCTATAGAAAACTTATCTTTAGTAAGTTTTGATTAAGGGTTTTGGTTGAAAAATAGGCATTGTATCGTGTTTTGATAGCATAAGATCCATATTCTTAAATGAAGTTCTTGAAGTTACACTGGGTGTTTGGAATGAAATATAACCATTTGAACAATACTTCACGAGCTCTTTGGGTTGGGTAATTTTTTCATTTTTCCTAAAGGCTTCTTGGGTATGTTATGTTATAAGGTAGAGAAGACATAATGACAAGTGTTTTGAGACAAGGTAAATTTCAAAAGAATTTATTTCTTTTTGTTTATTGGATGGGAAATTATTTTAACTGATCTCCAGAACGTGATTTGATAAGCTGGAACAAATAAAATTGTTTTTTGCACTTGGGTAAGGGCTTGAGAGGTCCCTCAAAAGTCTCATTGATTTTCAGGACCACTAGACCCTAGAAATCTCATGATTGGTTGGACTGCAAAGGGTGCACAGTTTTTCAAAAACAATGTGGCCCCCAGAAAAACAAAATGTGGCCTTTTTCAGTGGAACATAAGGTGTCACATCGGTTGTGCATGGTTTACCCAAATCACTCACCTATCCCTAATGGTTAGAGAAAAATAGGTAGTATGCTCACTGAATTCAACACACAGTGGGTGCACAATCTGGCTAAATGTGCATTTATTTTTTATAAATTATATTATATAAATTTAAATTGAAACAAAAATAAATTAAATGAAAATATGAAAAAAATAATAGAGATGATTTAATAATATTTAAAATACTATTATTATGATTATGATGATTATTATTATTATGACTATAACTGTTGGTATTATTATTATTATTATTATTTTGTTTTAGGTTTTTACTAATCCCATAAAAGGTTTATCCCTTACCTGTGTCATGTCTCATCACCCTCTTCTTTCCTCTCTAGGAGAATGACTCACCCCCCTTAGATCCTCTTAGTGTGCTGATTCCCCACAAATTCCCTCCTCTATTTCATGGTATATTTATCAAGGTATCACACTTATCTCCTTTCTATTTCTTTTTATAGAAAATTTACCTCTCTTAATTTCCCTTTTGTTTCAGCCTATTCCTAGGGTTAAGTTTAATATAGTTTTTGATGTTTTTTCTTTTGTTAGAGTATGCGACCACTCTCTTGGGAATCCTTTATTTGTATTCTATCATATTCCACCGAAGGAGAAGATGTTTAGACTATTCGGGTCCACCCATAATCAATTTTAGTATGTTTTCCTATGTCCTTCATTATTACATAATTATTATTTGTGAATTTCATTGTTTTTGAGATTCTAGTAATTTTTCTGTAACTGCATTGGACATTTCAGTAGTAAATTTGATTTTTTAATAATTGTGTAGTAAATCATAGTCATCATTGAGGCGAGTTTATGTTTCCAAAGCCATTGGTCACTTACTGTGTATGCATTAGTAAGCATAAAAATATTTGAGTTCCGTCATTATATGTATATTCACCCAGGGCATTGAATATATATATATATATATTAGGATTTAGTGGATTCCATGTATATATATGAAAAAATAACACATGTGTTAGTTGAAATGGGTGTATGCATATAAAAAAATATATATATGGATCCCCTTGTGCATATTCATGGAAATGAAAAAATCTACATTGGGGCTAGGTGTCCATATGTGTGTGAAAAAGTGAATATTCTTAGATGTGGGAAGGAGTAGCTTTGATTGGTCTTCAATGATATCATCATGTGCCGAAGCATTCACCATGGTTATTCTCTTTGAGGTAGGTTTCATTTCTTATGCCATTTTTTATGTCTTATGATTATGCATTATATAATTTTCCAAACATCATTTTCAAGTATTTTAATTGTTTATGAATGTGTTTCCTACTTTTATGTATCACTTAACCCTATTACATAGTGTCACATGCTATATACACTACTCCTCGAGATAAAATTGAAATCATTAATTTAATTAATTGATTTTTTAAAAAAATAATGTAAAGTATTCTAATAAAACCTCTAAACAAGGTGTTCTAAATTCAATTGAAAAATGATGTATTAAATACCACGTATCTTTATTTTTAAATTTAGGAATATTTCAATTTTTTATCCATATGCCATATTTGTTTTTATAGAGATTCATGCCATACCTTATGTTTAAATTCTTATGATTAATTCCTTTTTTTAGATGTCACATGATTTATATGTAATGGTTATTAATGTTGGTTGGATGGATTGAGTTTAATTCTATTCTTGGATAAACATTTTAGATTGTTTTATTTAAATGTTTTTAATGACATGTAATTGGAGTTAGTATTTTTTCATGTGTCTATTTTTTATACTGCATTGCTTATAAAGGTGATTAATTCTGATGCCCTTGTTTACTAGTTTTAGTTATATACATGCCTACCAATCCTTCATTGGAGTTTTTTATTTAATTTAGTACTAAATGCCTTATACCATGTGGATAGCTTAATTTTTTTTTTGTTTGGATGGCTTGAATTACTTGTGACTTTACAATGTATACCTGTTTGAATGAGTTTACATATAAAATATTTTTCATTGTGATGTTTCTTGGCTTCTTGTTTAACCTGATACTGGCTGAGAGAGAATAAGGTTTCCATATTAAGGATCAATGGAAGGACTCGTCATGTCTATTTGGTTGCAAATAGATGCACTATGGGAGACTGTTTGTCTTTCAATACAAGGTATTATTGAAAGGATTCTTATACTTTTATGTTATAGAGGATACACATGGGAGAAACCATGGACATAACCATTTATAAGATATATATTCCATTATATGTGTGATACTTGATCCCCTATGTGATATACATAGGATGGACTCTGAGTCCCCATGCCTCGAGTGATACAAGAGTCACTGTATGGGTCAGATTGCATGAACTCAGTGGTATATCATTTCAATATATGTTACTGTATAGACACATGGGAATTTTTTATATCCCCTTGTATGGGATTGAGATAATAATCATAAATTTTATAGATTGAATGATTTTTTGTTCATATGAGATGCATATTTTACTGTTATTCTGGGATTGATTTTGTACCTTTTAATCTTATCTCTTTTTTTACTTGCATACATATATAATGAACTTTGAATTAGACCCCAAGACAACGAACAAGTGTGGGGGGTATGACTTCTTATTTTTCCTTGTATAAAATAATTATTTTATACATATTATTCCATTCACATTTGTTTCTTTCAAACAACTAACTAAGTTCTAAGAAAATGGCAGAGGATAAGTGTTTGTTTCAGAAAACTAGACCAAGTTGTTTTCCTTTTATTTGTTATTTGTCGACATTGATTATATATAGAACAATTATTAATCTATTTTTCAAGATACATATTAGCCTAGAATGCATAGTTTCTGGCCTACTGATTTTTATATATCACACCCTAGTGGGGTGTCGTTTGGCACCTAAGTAATCTTCTTGATCACTTGTCTATGGATTCAATGCATGTGTTTTATTTTTTACACGAGATCTAGGGAGTAGTGGAAAGTTATAGTGCCCAATATTCTCATAGAGATATCCATTGGGCATTTATTCATTTATTTCATTGAATTTCTATTTGTAAATTTCACTTCTTGTACTCATAGCTTAATCAATCACACATGAATTATAATAATTTGGCATTGACCATCTTTTATGTTCAATTATTATATTATTCTTACACTTATATGTCATTTATTTGATACTGAATTTTTTGTCATTTGTTCTTTATATTCGGTTATACTGTTTTTCTACTCTGATATGTGGGTATTGTCTCCCCACTATCACCTCATGAGACCCTCGATACTAGTCGGTTGGCTCTAGCATATATGGAGGTGTTCTTGAGGCCATGTGGTGACTAGTCTAGCTACCTATATAGTGGTTATTTGGGATGGGACATTACAATTATTGAAGAAAAATCTTCATGAATTGTTATACATGTAGATCTGGAAACTTCTATAAATATCAATATCATATCTAAAATGGAAGGCATGTGCCATAAAGGGACCATGTGTCATGTAGGATAATGTCACATAACATGGAATAAACACATTTAGTTTAGAGAAATAAAAGATAGCCTTGAATGATTTATTTTAAAATCATGTCATGATGATGGTATACTATGCATTTTAAATTCATTCATTTAGGAATATGATGTCAAATAGTTAAATGTCATGTGATAAGGATATTGTGAACCAAAGTGAAAATATTGAAATTATTTCACATGGAAATCTGTCAAACAATTTAGTGTTATGTGATGAATACAATGATTATAAAATTCAACATCTTTTAGTGAGTATATCTTTTGATCAGTTTAAATTCATGTTGAATTTACTGTTATGAACTCAATGTGAATTGATTATCATCCTTTAAACAAGAAGTAAAATAAAAATGATTTATGTATGGTTTCATAAAATAAATTTTGGGTATCACTACATATACCATGTTTAGTAAATCAAGAAACCCATATTTATTGAAAGGTCCCAATGTGTGATGCTAATGAGGAATAACCAATCGTTAATAAAGAGGACTCAAACACTAAGATGATGGTATTTTTTGTTTGTAAGATAATACCATGTAGGCTCTTATATAGATCTGATTCACATGTAAAATGTATGTAATTATTTATTCTTACAATGAATTTTGGATAAGAATCCATGAACTAGTTGGGATTGCACCAGAAAAATTAACCCATAATGTAACAGCCCGAGATTTTATGAAAAATATTCTTTTTAATTTTATTAATGTCTTGTGTTATACGCTACACCAAAAGGAGCTTTCACAATACACATCTCTGACCTGGCTTGAATTATACGCAATCGCGACCTTCCACGATAGCGTGTGTTGTACGCGACTCCGAGTTTCACTAAACAACGATATGCTATTAAGATATTATTATAACTAGCCGTTATGAATAGTAATAACCACTTTTTGAAATTTTGTAAATTTAATTTTTCAAAATGGAATTCATTTTTGGATTCGTAATATCGAAATTATCTTAGGGTGAAATTTTGGTACTTTTCGGATAACTTTCATATTCTGATGAATATTGAAAATTACTAAATTTTAATTAAAAACAACTTTTTTAATCGAAATAATTAATAGTGATAAATTATTAATTTGAGTGGTTTTAAAGTATATTTAGAATATATTTTTACAATTTAATACAATGTTGGTCATTGGATGTAATTTCACATTTAACCCAGTTATAAACTAGTGTCAATCTTTTGATAGTTATTATCTCTTAAAAACACGCTATTTGTTTTGACGACGAGAATTAATTTTTAAATTAGTTAATGCAACTGATATGTTTTGAATTTGGTAAAATAGACATCATTTTTGAGTTCATAATATCAAATATAGCTTAGGCCTAATTTTTGGTATTTTTCTGAAAACTTTCAATTTTCGATGAATAGTGAAACCACTAAGTGGTAGTTAAAAAAACTGAATTTTTCATAAAACATAATTTTACCGCTTCTGTGAATGGAATTTCGAAAATCCGAGAGACACGGTTAATATCAAGGACTAAAATGTGGTTCAATGAGATGAAAATAATTTTTGGTGAATAGTAACTTTTTACTTTTTTTACCGCGGTTAATAGTAAATAGGGTAACTAAGGGTAAATATGATATTACTATTACCCTAACACATGTCCCAATTCTATTGGATAAGTGTAATTTGATCAAAAACAAACTTAGGAATAAAATATGACCATTTAGGCCCACTTGGATTAGATTAGGACATTTATTATTATATTATTTAAAGAAGGGTTAAAAGAGTTAAAATCAAAGTTTATTTACTAAAACATTTTTAATATGGGGTTATACATAAGATAAATTCGACTATAAATATTCATTAGAAAGATAAAAAGATTTCCTACGTAATGGTATTTTATTAGTAATTTTTAGACATCAAATAATTTAATTTATTTATGACACAAAGATGATGCAGTAATTATCTTATTAATGAAATATCGACATAATTGATATTATAAATACCAAAATAAATGTAATTTAAGACTTTTTATGAATTACACTAATTTCCTAGGTTACTATGATATATTAGTGTTGATTTAATCAACTTGGTTCGAACATATAATTCTGTTATGACTTTCACAAAAATCATATATCAAATAGTGTCAAAATTGACACAAAATAGTTTTTAAATAAAATATTATATTATTAATTGTTATTTTATTCCTAAAAATCTAAGGTTTGGCCAAATGACTTAGATAAGGATATATATATTAATTATAAACAATTTGGGGTTCGTTTGGCATGTTATAGTAAGTGTATTAACCATATAGTGAAAGAAAACAAAAAGACACGGTAAAAGTTAAATTATTTAACTTAGAGTTAAATCTAATTGATAAGGTTAAAATAATACCCTAAACTTGTCTAAATCTTATTGGTTGATAGGATTTCGACCCATCCCCACTTTAGCTCCGAAATAAGACCCTTTGGAACCATTATAAACCGATTTTGACTTTAATATAAAATAATATTTTGAAGTATTCCTAAGATGCCCCTCTCCTCCCTTATAAAAGGACACCTCCTCCCCCTCGTCTTCACACCAATTTTAGCACTCAAGCTCGGCCAAACCCTGACAAAATCTCTTCTACACTTCCCTAGAAACATCCTAGAGGTTCTGGTCTTCCTCAAAGACCAATTTTAGTGCCCTAAGAGGAGGTCTCAAAGAGGCGCTTCAAAGAAGAGGTAATTACCGTTACCAATTCTGTCATCTTTATTTATTCTTCCACTTCTTCTTCTTAGGTTGTTTCATTATGAAGTAATAAAATCAGTATCACTCATATACTGATATGTTATTATAAGTATGAAACAACCCTATTTCACCATCTATCCATCCTACGGAAAAAGAAATCACCGCGCGTGCGTACGTACGGAATACCGTCTCCACGCCGTGGTGTAATCTATTTTCCACCACCACCTTACATGGATGGGTATAATGGTGTAAAGAATAACTATACATAGTTATTACAACATCATATTGATTCTGATATATTGTATAATCCACTCGAATTCAATTCAATAATTATGGAAATGATATCATCGCTCGTGCGTACGTACGGACTACCGTCTCCACGACGCGATGAGATTCATTCTTAATGATTAACCATTCATGAATGATTATAAAGTATATATAATAAGTACTAATGAAATATATGACATAATAATGATACTGTATTTATGTATATATATATATATGTATGTCATCTACTTACTTCCATTCAAGACAATAAGGAAAGAAAAACAGCGTTCATGCGTACGTACGGACTACCGTCTCCATGAACATTGTTTTTCATTTCATTTATCTATCTATTATATATATATATATACTGAATATATATGATATATAAATCATATTTTATATTCTGGAAGTAAGTAAATCATGATATAAGTAATAATAATGTCAAGTACAACAAGTCAAAACACCTACGATAAATGAAACGATTTTACCCAAAACGCTTCTTTAACATGGAATTTACCAAAGAACGGGTAATATAATGTCATAAGTGAACCATATATGATATAATAACAATGAATATGATTCTGTAATAAGTCAATGACATTATTTAAATCATTATACAGGAGGTTCGGACACATACGAAGCAAATCGGACCTAAGGTAAGGGAAATATCACAATCTCATTTTTATCCGAGATTGTTTATTCGTAAGTATTTACTGGGGTGTATTTTATCATCCACATCCATGTTTCATTAATATGTAATATTATTTCCATCCACCTACAATTGTTTAAATCCATTTTTACCCTTCGGTGAGTTTTTAGTAATATCTATGAAAGGAATCTTTTGTCGTACGAGGTACTTTTTCACTTTTCCGACAAAAGTACGAAGAATGTTTTTTTAACTTATACGGCATGAATGGATTTTTAAAAAATTATTTCCAAGAAGCTTCCTTTACAAGTTTTCAAGTTTATTTTTAATCAACATTTTTTATTTTAAAGTTGTATGACATGTTATGAAAGGAAAAATGTTTTTGAAGAAGAAAGGATATTTTCCTCAAGAATGGAGTTCAAGTGTTTTATCAAAATTATTTTCCATCTAAGATAATAAAGGGTTCTGTTTTTATCCCTATTATTATATTGATTTGATCATGTTGTGATGGAATTATTTTTATGAATTCCTTTATCTTATATGAATTGTTTTATGATGTCATGATGTTTCAAGAATCCCATTTTTGTTACATGTGTTATGCGATGATGTATGATTTATGATTATGTGGCACACATAAGAAAGGATTCATTATAAGATGGGTGGGACCTATATCTCCCTCCAATTCATTGGGTAAAGATTTTATATCTCATGAGATAGACATGGCTGGAATGGTAGGTTATACCGGTTCAGTGAAACAGGACTGAAACGAGGGTTACTCGATTCAGAAAGGGACTTTGTCCACTAAGATAGTCTTGGCAATGAGTCTTGACTAACAAGAAATGATTCTCTATGATTATGTGTGAATGCCACAAAGTTTAATGTTTTAAGTTATGATTATTGTGATTACATTTCACTACCATGATTTATCCCATGTTATGAAATTATGCTCTCTTTTGCAGGTTATGATTTCTAAATTGTTATGTTCTTATGAATACGATGTGATTGATATTTCTTTTGTTTACCCTTACTGAGCATTTGAGCTCACCCTTTTATGTTTTCTTTTCCCCAGGATATAAAGAAAGGTTTTAGGTAAAAAAAATGAAGATCTTTATGGGAGATGTTGAAGATATTTCACCACGATTAGAAGATTTTATTCCGAGTTTCCAAAGACACTAAACTATTACGATCCTTGTGTGTGTGTTTTTGTTATGTACCAAGTATTCCGCAAAAGTAATGTAAAGTCCATGTAAGTCAGGCTTCGGGTCTCTACAGTTGGTATCAGAGCAAAGGTTTAGTCAACCTTTGGAAACTAGGATGCGAAAACATTTGTGAGATCCCTAGAGATATTTCTAAGGTATGTCTAGGGATGTCCCTAAGGATAAGTATATGCATAGGATATAGTCCTAGAAATATGGTAACGATATTAGATTAAACCTAAGATGTTAGATATTGAAGTTACTCCCCCTTTATTATGATTTTTTCCTCTAACACTATTCTTTTTGGGTTTTAGAAAATGGCTGGAAACAAGATGATTCACGATAATGGAGGATATGATGGACAATGGAATGATATTCTTCATAATGAAATGGGATTTGGAAGTCCAAACATAATTATTATGCCGAATCAGAAATCTCATAATATGATCAATAAAGTAAAATTTGGTAAGTTTCCTGACTCGGCTAATAAGAGAAAGATGGAGTTTCATGATGATCATCGAGGAAAGAAAGTTCAATTTCCCCTATGTAATTCATGTGGGAAGAGGCATCAAGGAGAATGTTTCAAAGGAACTGGAAGATGCTTTGGGTGTGGAAAAGAAGGACACAAAGCCAGTAAGTGCAAAGGAAAAGGTTCAGCTAACACCGGGGATGAGGATAATGGTATTGCTATGACATCAACAATGGTTAAATGTTTTAAATGTGGAATGTACGGGCATTATGCAAGCCAATTCCCTAAGGGAAAGTCTCATGAAGAGAATCAGTATGGTCGTATGGGTAGTATTTATGTTGATGATGATGAAGAGACTACAAATGATATGTGAGATGAAAGAATTGTTGAAGCTCGGTCAATGGTTTAAGAATGTAGTGGAATGATGACATGTTTATCATGTGTAATGTTGTATAAGTAATCTCATGGTACTATGGAATAAAGAGACATCTAAGGATTATTACACTGTTTTCCTTCCTTGGGTTTTGAAAGTGTATGATTAATGGTACAAGTATCCATGAAAGGTTATTCAGATATTTTTGGAATGTAGATGATATGTGCATAATGAAGGGATAAGGAGAAAATGAAATGTTTGACAGTATTCATGAGCTCATGATTGATATAAGGACTAAGTGATATCATGGTTTGAGTATATAGAATTTTGAGGATTTTAGTATGTTAAAAGTGTTAACTTTTAACTGCATTCATGTTTTCACTATGGTTCAATAAGTATTCAATAGAATACATTATTAAGGCCTTTGAATGTTTGGAATGTGACCAACAAAACATATCTTATGATATATGGGGATCGACGATGGTGTTAAATCTCTGGTAATCGTTTTCACTATGTTATGAGAGTGGACTGCAGTATTATGGATAAGCCTAAAGATTGGAATGGACAAAAGTTAGTATTGTTTAAGGATAGAAGTTTTCTCAATATTATTAATGGGATGATATAGTAATATAGTTTTAGAAAAAGGACAACCTGTAGGACGGGTGACAGCCCATCACGTCGGACAAGGATATGGGAATCGAACCCACAACCAAAGTGCGACTGGCCTTTATCACCTACCACTGGCCTACAGGAAGTCCCTGTTTAGTAGAAACTAGTTTTATTATATTAAACAGTATAATATATGAAGTATAAGTCCATTTTAGGAACCATATAGGATTAATCACACTATAGAATGACTTATGTAACCTTTTGTTTGAGATAGATGGAATGACCCGTCAATCTATCACATAATCTGCTAACACTTCACGAATAACAAATTCAACTTCATTTATTTAAGAGATGAAGTGGAAATTGTTCAAGGCACAAACAACAGTAATATTGTTCCAAAATAAAGAAAGTATTTATTCTAATTCAAATTTTCAACTTTAGGGAAATGATCTTGAAAACCAAAAATGTTGTCCTAGTGATCTTATACCTGATGAATCAGATGGTACCCTAGATCGTCACAAATTTATGGCTTTGTGATTGCTGGCTTTTCCATAGCCATGTTCTCTATCACTCTCCATCAGAACATGATGGATAGATTTTTCTTCCATATCCATATTTTCACCTATGTGGAAACCCAGTGATTAGTTTATTTGGGTAACCATTAAATTTCATACATTCATTTTTAAATATTGGTTTTGGTATTCCTTTTTACGATGTGGGTTTCTATTAAAGAAACTTTCGAATAGTAAACCATTTATAACCCCGACGAATTTCGAGGGCAAAATTCATTTTAAGGGGGGTAGAATGTAACAGCCCGAGATTTTATGAAAAATATTCTTTTTAATTTTATTAATGTCTTTTGTTATACGCTACACCAAAAGGAGCTTTCACAATACACATCTCTGACCTGACTTGAATTATACGCAATCGCGACCTTCCATGATACCGTGTGTTGTACGCGACACCGAGTTTCGCTAAACAACGATATGCTCTTAAGATATTATTATAACTAGCCGTTATGAATAGTAATAACCACTTTTTGAAATTTTGTAAATTTAATTTTTCAAAATGGAATTCATTTTTGGATTCGTAATATCGAAATTATCTTAGGGTGAAATTTTGGTACTTTTCGGATAACTTTCATATTCTGATGAATAGTGAAAATTACTAAATTTTAATTAAAAACAACTTTTTTAATCGAAATAATTAATAGTGATAAATTATTAATTTGAGTGGTTTTAAAGTATATTTAGAATATATTTTTACAATTTAATACAATGTTGGTCATTGGATGTAATTTCACATTTAAACCAGTTATAAACTAGTGTCAATCTTTTGATAGTTATTATCTCTTAAAAACACGCTATTTGTTTTGACGACGAGAATTAATTTTTAAATTAGTTAATGCAACTGATATGTTTTGAATTTGGTAAAATAGACATCATTTTAGAGTTCATAATATCAAATATAGCTTAGGCCTAATTTTTGGTATTTTTCTGAAAACTTTCAATTTTCGATGAATAGTGAAACCACTAAGTGGTAGTTAAAAAAACTGAATTTTTCATAAAACTTAATTTTACCGCTTCTGTGAATGGAATTTCGAAAATCCGAGAGACACGGTTAATATCAAGGACTAAAATGTGGTTCAATGAGATGAAAATAATTTTTGGTGAATAGTAACTTTTTACTTTTTTTACCGCGGTTAATAGTAAATAGGGTAACTAAGGGTAAATATGATATTACTATTACCCTAACACATGTCCTAATTCTATTGGATAAGTGTAAATCGATTAAAAACAAACTTAGGAATAAAATATGACCATTTAGGCCCACTTGGATTAGATTAGGACATTTATTATTATATTATTTAAAGAAGGGTTAAAAGAGTTAAAATCAAAGTTTATTTACTAAAAAAATTTTAATATGGGGTTATACATAAGATAAATTCGACTATAAATATTCATTAGAAAGATAAAAATCTTTCCTACATAATGGTATTTTATTTGTAATTTTTAGACATCAAATAATTTAATTTATTTATGACACAAAGATGATTCCGTAATTATCTTATTAATGAAATATCGACATAATTGATATTATAAATACCAACATAAATGTAATTTAAGACTTTTTATGAATTCCACTAATTTCCTAGGTTACTAAGATATATTAGTGTTGATTTAATCAACTTGGTTCGAACATATAATTTTGTTATGACTTTCACAAAAATCATATATCAAATAGTGTCAAAATTGACACAAAATAGTTTTTAAATCAAATACTATATTATTAATTGTTATTTTATTCCTAAAAATCTAAGGTTTGGCCAAAGGACTTAGATAAGGATATATATATTAATTATAAACAATTTGGGGTTCGTTTGGCATGTTATAGTAAGTGTATTAACCATATAGTGAAAGAAAACAAAAAGACACGGTAAAAGTTAAATTATTTAACTTAGAGTTAAATCTAATTGATAAGGTTAAAATAATATCCTAAACTTGTCTAAATCTTATTGGTTGATAGGATTTCGACCCATCCCCACTTTAGCTCCGAAATAAGACCCTTTGGAACCATTATAAACCGATTTTGACTTTAATATAAAATAATATTTTGAGGTATTCCTAAGATGCCCCTCTCCTCTCTTATAAAAGGACACCTCCTCCCCCTCCTCTTCACACCAATTTTAGCACTCAAGCTCGGCCAACCCCTGCCAAAATCTCTTCTCCACTTCCCTAGCAACATCCTAGAGGTTCTGGTCTTCCTAAAAGACCAATTTTAGTGCCCTAAGAGGAGGTCTCAAAGAGGCGCTTCAAAGAAGAGGTAATTACCGTTACCAATTCTTTCATCTTTATTTATTCTTCCACTTATTCTTCTTAGGTTGTTTCATTATGAAGTAATAACATCAGTATCACTCATATAATGATATGTTATTATAAGTATGAAACAACCCTATTTCACCATCTATCCATCCTACGGAAAAATAAATCACCGCGCGTGCGTATGTACGGAATACCGTCTCCACGCCGTGGTGTAATCTATTTTCCACCACCACCTTACATGGATGGGTATAATGGTGTAAAGAATAACTATACATAGTTATTACAACATCATATTGATTCTGATATATTGTATAATCCACTAGAATTCAATTCAATAATTATGGAAATGATATCATCGCTCGTGCGTACGTACGGACTACCGTCTCCACAACGCGATGAGATTCATTCTTAATGATTAACCATTCATGAATGATTATAAAGTATATATAATAAGTACTAATGAAATATATGACATAATAATGATACTGTATTTATTTATATATATATATATATGTATGTCATCTACTTACTTCCATTCAAGACAATAAGGAAAGAAAAACAGCGTTCATGCGTACGTACGGACTACCGTCTCCATGAACAGTGTTTTTCATTTCATTTATCTATCTATTATATATATATATATACTGAATATATATGATATATAAATCATATTTTATATTCTGGAAGTAAGTAAATCATGATATAAGTAATAATAATGTCAAGAACAACAAGTCAAAACACCTACGATAAATGAAACGATTTTACCCAAAACGCTTCTTTAACATGGAATTTACAAAAGAACGGGTAATATAATGTCATAAGTAAACCATATATGATATAATAACAATGAATATGATTCTGTAATAAGTCAATGACATTATTTAAATCATTATACAGGAGGTTCGGACACATACGAAGCAAATCGGACCTAAGGTAAGGGAAATATCACAATCTCATTTTTATCCGAGATTGTTTATTCGTAAGTATTTACTGGGGTGTATTTTATCATCAACATCCATGTTTCATCAATATGTAATATTATTTCCATCCACCTACAATTGTTTAAATCCATTTTTACCCTTCGGTGAGTTTTTAGTAAAATCTATGAAAGGAATCTTTTGTCGTACGAGGTACTTTTTGACTTTTCCGACAAAAGTACGAAGAATGTTTTTTTTAACTTATACGGCATGAATGGATTTTTAAAACATTATTTCCAAGAAGCTTCCTTTACAAGTTTTCAAGCTTATTTTTAATCAACTTTTTTTATTTTAAAGTTGTATGACATGTTATGAAAGGAAAAATGTTTTTGAAGAAGAAAGGATATTTTTCTCAAGAATGGAGTTCAAGTGTTTTATCAAAATTATTTTCCATCTAAGATAATAAAGGGTTCTGTTTTTGTCCCTATTATTATATTGATTTGATCATGTTGTGATGGAATTATTTTTATGAATTCCTTTATCTTATATGAATTGTTTTATGATGTCATGATGTTTCAAGAATCCCATTTTTGTTACATGTGTTATGCGATGATGTATGATTTATGATTATGTGGCACACATAAGAAAGGATTCATTATAAGATGGGTGGGACCTATATCTACCTCCAATGCATTGGGTAAAGATTTTATATCTCATGAGATAGACATGGCTGGAATGGTAGGTTATACCGGTTCAGTGAAACAGGACTGAAACGAGGGTTACTCGATTCAGAAAGGGACTTTGTCCACTAAGATAGTCTTGGCAATGAGTCTTGAGTAACAAGAAATGATTCTCTATGATTATGTGTGAATGCCACAAAGTTTAATGTTTTAAGTTATGATTATTGTGATTACATTTCACTACCATGATTTATCCCATGTTATGAAATTATGCTCTCTTTTGCAGGTTATGATTTCTAAATTGTTATGTTCTTATGAATACGATGTGATTGATATTTCTTTTGTTTACCCTTACTGAGCATTTGAGATCACCCTTTTATGTTTTCTTTTCCCCAGGATATAAAGAAAGGTTTTAGGTAAAAAAAAAGGAAGATCTTTATG
This sequence comes from Viscum album, assembly GCA_963277665.1. NCBI lineage: Eukaryota > Viridiplantae > Streptophyta > Magnoliopsida > Santalales > Viscaceae > Viscum > Viscum album. Next base: position 234,100,931 of record OY728141.1, read on the forward strand.
GGAGATGTTGAAGATCTTTCACCACGATTAGAAGATTTTATTCCGAGTTTCCAAAGACACTAAACTATTACGATCCTTGTGTGTGTGCTTTTGTTATGTACCAAGTATTCCGCAAAAGTAATGTAAAGTCCATGTAAGTCAGGCTTCGGGTCTCTACACATAAAGGGAGAACACTCTATATATTTTTATGCCTTAAAGGATTGACCATACACTAAGAAGTGTAAAAACTATTTAGTAAAATGATATGTTATTTAATTAACAATAATGTATATGAGAATTATTCCATGTAGTTTAATTTAATTCTATAATAACATTTCCATAAATTGTAACAACATGTTATAAGTTATTTATGTATGATTTTAATTTTATGGAATAATTCATCACACGGTGAGTGAGAACGACATGCATGCATGCGACGTGAATTTCTGAATATGTGAAATTTATAAAGACATTATCTATCTACTTCTAGAGATAGTATTTATTGAAGGGTTTTTATTTAACCATATGAACCAAAAGTTAGTGTTAAGTAAATTAATTAGGATGCTCCTTCATGACTATCTCCTTGGGTTTCTTGTTCTTTGGGTGACCAAGAATGATTCATCACAATGAACATGCTATGTATGTAGCTACATCATCATGTTTAAATGAGTAAACATTATTTCACATACTTTCATGATATGGGAATCCATGAAACATTCATGCACTTCATGTGTCGTTATATGGGTGTTCACATGGATGAGGTAATGATTCAGGTGTTTTTGTAAGTATTATCCATCCAGAAAAATTAAAGTCTTGTGGAGTTTGGATTAGGCCCACTAGAGGGATTCATACATATCCCCATAAAGTGAATCTAAACCATGTAGTTTATTACCACTTAATAGGTAACATAATACATTTTATGATCATGTGGAAATAAAAAATAACTACATTTGAATATTATAAGGTATTTATTATTTTTTAAAAGGTTCATAATAATGGTCTGTGTGGGACTTATGAATGAGGAACACTTTTTGGTTTCTCATACCTATAGGTAAGTAAAATGGAGAAAGTATGGATAATATTTTGAGTGTCATAAAATTTATCTCTATCTCATAATTATATAGAGATTATTATCCTTATACTCATAAAAAATAAGTGGCCATATACCCATTTCATATGAGGTCCTATGATCATCACCTAGAAGGGATCTATTTTAGGTCGGGGATTATACATAGCCGGAGGACTATAAATGTTAACCAAGATGATTATATTGACTCAAGATATATGAAGAACCTAAGTGGAGTATATCAAATAAGGGTATATGATGATGAAAATAGTAGTATACTGAGTTATGGTATATGAATAAACCAATAGTAGTATATAAATTGAATGTCTAACGGGTAGTCATATGATCATTACATAAGAGATGATGGATTTTTGAAGATTATTGGATTTTATCTTAGTGACGCACCAAACATATTTGGTTAACATGAATAAAAGATAACGTAGTTATATTGGAATATTTTAATGTCTTATTCTTTAATAGACCCTTGTTGTTTGGAAATTTGTGGGAAGGATGTGTGCTAGAAAGTATATGGTCATGAAACTAGGACTAGAAGGTGATTCCTCAGATGCAACTCAATTATATAAAAAGAGAAATTAATTAAACCATTCAATCAATGTGACACAAGATCAGTGTGAGAAAAACGAGATAAAATATCAATAATATCTTATTAGGGCACACAATGGAGGGCTAATTGGGGATTAATCATTGATGCTTCATAGATTGTGTGAATGATCCATGAAAAGAGATACAATATGATATTGAATATGGATTATGAAGTTGTATTACCCATAAATGTATTGTTGGGTATTACCCTTTGTAGGAGGCACATATATGATTCATATGTCTTAGAAGTGGTGAAAATTAGAGATTCAGGGGGGGTATATGCAATAGACTCTCTTTAAGGTATTGTAGGGTCTTATACATAGTTGGGGTCTCATATATGATCCTTGTGTGGTAAAAGTGGTAATGAAATACACGATAAAGGATTATTCATGAGATAAACGTTAATGCAGTGTTAAGGATTACCACTAGTTAGAGTCCCATATATTATCCTGTGTTATAGAAGGGAGGACAACATGATATTGAGTTGGGCTTACCCATGAACTACAATGAGATTATTTATATAGTATGTGATTCAGGTTAAGGAAAAATGGATTGTGTAATAGACCTCATAGGAGGCCTCTAAATAGTTTCCTACACCCCCAACATACTATTAACAAGACGTGGAAGGTATATTGTAATGGTTTGATCTTAAACCAAGTAGGAGGCCCATTGGAATGGGACCCAAGTAAGGGATAACTCTAACATCCCATAATTTTTTGTATAAATTTATTATATTAATTTAATTCATTCTTTATAAATTATTGAATAAATTAAATATAATTATTTATAATATATATATATACCTTAATATATTCCAAATTATTCTTTACAATTAATGATATGAATTCAAATGATAACATGATAGTTATTATGACTAAAAAATAAACATAGAAAATAATAATAATTTAAAATAAATATATGCATATAGTATTTTAATATTGAATAAAATACATTTTGTTATTAATGAAACCATTGTTATAGTATGTAAGATAAAATGGTAATATATATATATATATATAGAATATATAAAAATATTTATATATGCACATACATGTATGTATATATATAAGTGATCAAACATTTAAGGTAATTCTTATAAATATTGGATTACAAAACACTTGTTTTAAGGGTGAGAGATATATATATATATATATGAATGTGTATATAGTATATGTATTATAATATATATATATATATATATATATATAAAAATAGTAACAATAATAATAAAGGGAGAATAAAAAAGAGTAATGGAAGAAACAAAATTAAATTAGATTTACAAATTTTGTCCATAGTATAATTTAAAATGAACATGTTTATGTATATAATAAGTGAAATTTCTAAATATAAAATATTTTTTTCCAAAATAATAAAAAATATGGGCACTAAAAAAGTAATTGAATATAAATATAATTGTCTTACTTTAATTAAAATTCAAAATTCATTAACAATAATAAAACTTTGTACATAGATACATATACATGTGTAAATACATATTTATATATACACATATAATATAGATAAATAGTTTTTAGAAATATTTATATATACTTTATTAATAAATATTTATGTTCAAATTATTAAATGCAAGAGTATTTATATATATGTGTGTGAAATGGATAAATATTATTACATATACATATGTATATATATATATATATATATATATATATATTATAATATGCTTATACATATTATAAAAAAAATGAAAAAATGATGGGTTTTTGTCTTCCCCTTCCATGCACAACCCACACCGTTATCATCTCCCTACCACACTGATGTTGTAAGCCTCCATCACGAATTACCAAACCATCATCAAACCCTCCCTTTGATCAATAAACCTTCACTATCACCTGATTTCTTCCCTGTCATCATAGCATTGCTACACCCAACAATCATTCCTTTCTTGTCGCCGACGTTATCACCACACCATCATTGTCATCATTCATTGGAAAGAAACCATAATCAAATAGCCTCCACCATAACCAATAACCATGTATGGAGGGACCTACATGAGAACCCTATAACCTTCTATGATATTTTTCAATACATCCCCTTTCACTATTTTATGGTCACCAATAGTACTACATTGAAAATATTTGGGGAAAATGATCATTTTCTTAATAATAAGTGGGAATATATAATCACATCCACGCAACAAAAACTTTTGTAAGACAATTCATTTTTCACCTCATGTTTGGTTCTAAATATGAAGTAATAAATGTAATAAATTATATGATATATGTATGTGTGTAAACAACTAATAAATCATTATAAATAGAGGTCATATATGGTAGAGGTGGGTATTTTTAGTGGAGTCCTTCCCATGAGTGTCTAGCGAATAAGAAAAATTATGTGTACACAGTTTTGTGTCTGTGGATGGGTAGAATAAAAGATAAAAATTGTGTTCTTTGAGAATTCCATTGAGGAAGATGAATTAAATGAAAATCTATCATAGTGTTAAGGTAATTGAAAAAGATATTTTAAAAACAATGTATCATATTTTCAAAAAAACATACTTTGTAACATATTGTTGAAAACCCTATCTTCAAGGGAAGAATATTTTAAACAAAAATATTATATTTCTGTAAAGGATAGTCTATTTTTGAAAGAAAATTATTTATTATTGATGAAACCATTTTTATAAGGGGATCATTTTAATTTTTTTGTTTCAAAAATAGTTATTTTATGTAAGGGAGTTATTATCAAAATCCCATATATAAATTGGGTTATTTAAAAAATAATTTTTGTTTTCATAATTCAATGTTGAATTTAAAATAATAAATTTTATCATTATATTTTATTTTATTTACATAATTTATATTTAAAGTTAAAACATATTTTATATCTACCATTTCAAGAAAAAAGATTCATTTATTATTTATTGATGTTGCACATATGTATAGGTATGGCCATCCACTATGTATGTCTATAACAATCCATTATTTTTTTATTATGTTTAATTATAATGAGAATTGGAAAATCGATATTCATTTACTTATTTTATATATATCTATATTTATAAATACATACAAACATAGAGATATATATATATCTGTGTGAGTTGTGTGTAAGTAATCATTGTAAGAGTTTCAAAAGTATAGTTAAATACTGTAGTAAAAAAAGGGATCAAGCATAAAAATTTTTATGGAAAATTCCTTAAATGGTCTTTATAAACATGATTGGTATTGGTGGTGTGAACTGAACCCTCCAAGATGGGCTGGCCCTAGAAATCCTCAAAATGTTTCAAGTGGCCTCAAGGTTTTTTTTCTGTTCTTGAATGTTACTTTTCAGAAAAATATCATTGGATTATTCTATTAATGGAACATATACAGGTACATATATTTAATATAATTTTATATTTTGGAAGGATATTGGGTTTTCAAAATGATATGTATTTTAAATTGATTTTACAATATTTCTGATTGTACATTTTAAAGAATGTAGTTGAATGTTTTTTAAATATTTCATGGATGGTTTTAAAATAATTTTTTCAAATTATTGTTTTCAAAAAAATGTTTTCAAAATGATTTTTTCATAATATATATAAAAGTATTTTACACTAATTTTAAAACCTTTTACAGGAAATTGTTTTGGCCACCCAACATTTTCAGAATGTTTTTAAAAGGATAATTTTATCTTCCTAATTAGTTTTAATTTATTAGTGAAATATAATGATTGAAGATAATTAAAATATTGAAGTTAACTGGTAATAAACTCTTATATAATATAAAGATTATTCATTATCATCTAAAAACTATACTTGAAAGAAACTTTAGCTGTATTAAGGACTGTATGTTTTTAATATATAAAAAAATATACAGAAATGTTTTCATTGTTTCTTGAAGTGAAGATCTATAGCTTTACAATTTGGTATCCTATGAACAATTCATAAAACATTAAATATTTGGATGTTATGGTTAATTTTGGAATTATGAAAAAACATTATGATATCATAGATTATTATATTATTTGCGAATCATGAGTCTAAATACCCTATAACCAATGGTGTATTCTAATGTACTTTATAGTGTGTAGCATTTTTGATCAAGGAATCCGTCGAAATTTCACATAAAATTATTTTTTTATAATTAATTACACATTAATGTTATATGAAATTGACATTATGTATTAACATCTAGAATAACATTAAATAACATAACTATATTCCCCCAATTAGAAATAAAATTTACCTTCAAAATTTTAATATGGTGAGGATTAATTTTTTTTAAGGTGAGGAGAATGTAATTACGTAATATTGTCATATAAATTTATTATTATGAATTAATTATTTATTTATAAATTTTGGAATAAATTAAATTAATTTTCTCATATTATATATATAACAGCCTTATCTATATTTTTAATTTCTGTATTTATTTATTGTTATGAATTATAATGATAAAATGATATTTATTGTGATATATAAAAAAATAAATGAAAATTTATTAATTTAAAATAAATATATTCATAGAAAATATAAATATTTAATCAAATACATTTGGTAATTAACAGAACAATTAAACCACTACGTCATATTATATGTTATTATATGAGTATATAAACATAATATTGAAAATTGTTAATATATTTACATACATGTATATATTTGTATAATTGATCAAATATTTAACGTAATTTTCATAATTATTGGATAAAAAATTATTTTTTTAAGAATGGAATATAAATAAATATATATATATGAGCTTGTATGTTGTCTATGTTTATAAAAGAAAATAGTTATAATTATATTAAAAAGGATAGAATAAAAATGTACAATGTAATAAATTAATTTGAAATAGATTTACAAATTTTATACTCAATATAATTTAAGATGGACATATATAGGTATTTAATATGTGATAATTTTAAATGGAAAATAATTTTTTAAGAAGAGTATCAAAACTGTAAGTTATAAAATATTAATTGAATATAAAAATAATCGTGTTTCATTAATTAAAAGTATAAATTTATTGTAAATAATAAAATTATTTACCTTTATAAATAGACATGTATACATACATATTTACAAATATACACATATAATATAGAGAAACTATATATATATATATAATATTATTTAAATTTGGAGTTCAAATTATTAAATGTTGCAATATATATATATATATGTGTGTGTGTGTGTGTGTTTTTTTGTGTGTGTAAATTGGATAAATATAAAAATATATATGTATATATATATATTATGATATATGTATAACAAAAATTAAATAAAATAAAGAAATAGGGTTTTCATCTTTCCCATGCATGCATAACCAACATCTCCATCATTTCCCATCAACATTGATGTCATAAGACACCATCGCCACTGACCATACCATCTTTATTCCCTACCATAGATTAAGAACTAGCAACCATCACTAGTTTTCTTCATCTAAATATTAATTCCACCACTCTGAGTCGTCTTCCCTTCTACACTTTTCAACATCATTTCCACACAATCGTGGTCATCGTCGTTGCCCAAGAACACAACGTCACATTTCCTTCATCGTCATTGATGACCGCAAATGGAGTGACCTACACAAGAACCCAATAACCTACTATGATACATTTATATTTTCCTCCTTCCACTATTTCAATGTAACTGATAATACTTCCACACACATTTGTAGGAAAAAATGATAAAAAAAACCTAATAATATGAAGGAAGAGATAATCTCATACACACAATATAATCATGCGCAATATGATTCGGTTTTCACAGAAATTTTGGTTCTAATAATTCTTTAAAAATATATTAAAATATATGATATTAGTATATGAGAAAATAGATAATAAAGACATATAAATAGAGACCATATTCTAAGGAGATGATTATTATGAATGGAGGCCATTCCATGTGTGTCAAGAATATGAAAAAATGTGTTCCCATTTTTGTAGTCACTGATAGGTTTAATGAATGAAAGAAATAATGATCCGTGATATTTCATTTCAGGATGAGCAAATAAAAACAAATATATTACAATATTAAGGTTACATTGTAATCTATTTTAAAAACTATGTATATTATATTCAAGAAACCATATTATTTATCCTATTTCAAAAAACCCAATTATTAATGTATTTTTATTTTAAACACAAAAAAATGATATTTTTAAGGGGGATGCAAATTTTGTCAAATCTGTAATAATTTTTTACAAAAATATTTAATATAATTTAATAACATTTAGTTTTATGATTAAAAAAAATACTCTTTTATGTTGTTAGTTGATTTTATAAGTCCCATGATAGAATTATCTTTTTCCAAAAATATGTCTAGTGTTCTTCATAAAAATATAAAATTTAATTGATAAATTTTAATATTCTTTGAAAAATTAATTCAAGAAAATTATTTAAATTTTCAAGAAGATATTATAGTTATTATTTCATGCATAAAATTTCATTTAAAATTTATGGATATTTCACATGGGTATAGGTGTGGCCATGAACTATGTACATCACTAACAATCATTACACTAATAATTATGTTTATTTTCCACAAGATTTGGATACTCCAAATTCATTGATTGATTTATTTTAGATGTATATACATACACACATGCAAACACACACACACATATATTTATTTATTCATTGTAATAGTTTCAATAGTATAGTTAAAAACTCCAGTGAAAAAAATGTCACACTAAAATGTTTTCTAAAAAATTATACCCTTGGACATTGTAAACATGATAGAGATTTGGGGTGTGAAACCAAACCCCCATGATGGGTAGGCCCTAGATAACATTCAAATGTTCCAAAGAGTCCAATATATTTTTATGATATTTCATACTATTTTTCAGAAAAATCCTTAAATTCATTTAATAACAGAAATATTTCCAAGTACTTATGTTTTAATGGAATTCATATTTTTAAATGAAATTTCGTTTTCAAATAGGTTTTATATTTTAAATTTTTTTAACATTATTTCCTAATATATATTATTAAAAACCTATTTTTATATTTTATTTTAAAAATAGTTTTTATATGAAATGTTTTTATATAATGAAAAAATGATATCAAAACATGTTTTCAAATGATTTAAATAAAAATAAATTACACATTCAATGGAAGGATTAAAAATATTTATTTTAAATTAATATTTTATAGTAAATATAAAATTATTTTCACTAGTTTGAAAACTCCTTAATACAAAATTTTATTCTAACCATACATTTTAAAAATGGTTTCCAAATTTTCATTATAAGTATGAAAATCGTTTTTCATTGTCAGAGAGCTAACATGAGGGGAGTTAAATAATAATTTTTAGTTAATTTGTAAAAACAAAATGATATAATTAAAGTATTAATCTTAATATTATAAAACCTAGACCATTAAAATAAATTTGTTTAATAAAGGACTATATATTTCTAGTTTTTATATAAAAATAGATAATATGTTTTTCATTGAATCTGGAATCACATATCTTGAGTTGTCTCTGCAATGAAAATGATTAGCACTTGTCATGTGTTAAGTATGATGTCTCTCGCTGGTGAGGTTTTACCTGTGATGCTTATACCAAGTGATGGATAGTGTTATGATTTTCCCAGGTTGAGTTCTTGGATTAGGAAACTCCCTAGTAATGGATCACCCATTAGGTTTTTCCCTTTTATAGGGGACTTGGGAAGATGGTCTCCCAAGTGAAGGGCCTTCGGAGATGGATCTATAAAGACCCATACTTTACATACATTTTTATTACATTATAATTGAAGCACACTTATTACAACATATAACAAAACCAGGAAAGGACCGTAAGGTACAGTGTCTTTAGAAGCTGGGAAACATAAACAACTGGTTCATAAAGCGTCTACACTGTCTCCCATTTATTTCATCATATCTATATTCCCTTTTGTCAAATCTTACTTAATAACCTTTTTCTTGACCTGGGGAAAGAAAACATACAAAAGGGTGAGCTCAAATGCTCAGTAAGGGTAAACAAAAGAAATATCAATCACATCATATTCATAAGAACATAACATTTTGGAAATCTTAACCTGCAAAAGAGAGCATAATTTCATAACATGGGATAAATCATAGTAGTGAAATGAAATCCCAATAATCATAACTTAAAACATGATTTTTTTTGGCATACACACATAATCAGAGAGAATAATTTCCTATTATTCAAGACTCATGGCCAAGACTATCTTAGTGGACAAAGTCCATTTCTGAACTGAGTTCACTCCTCATTCTAGTATTATTTCACTGAACCGGTTTAACCTGCCATTCCTGCCATGTCTATCTCCTGAGATATAAAATCTTTACCCAATGCATTTGTAGACGCCGGAAAAGTCCGTTGTTCCCAAACAAAGCTCCGGATGCGGAAAGCGAAGTGATATTTGGAGTCAGAAGCCTGTTCCGGAGGGCCCGGAGGGCTTGCGCGGAATTTTAGAGGCCCGCACGCAAAGTTGAGTCGCGGCGCGCAATCCTCCCGGGATGCGCGCAATCCGCAGGGCTGGCGCGCAATTTTGCGCGCCCCCGAGCTCCCGCGACTCCCTTGCGCGCCGGGTCCGGACTCTGCGCCCGCGAAGGGAATTCCGCGCCCGCGAAGCGAATTTCGCGCCCGCGGCCGGGATTCCGCGCCCGGGGTTGCCTATAAATATAAGGCGACCCCCGACGTTTTGAAGGTTGCCAGAATTCGAAGGGTCTCTCCTGCGCGCAATCCAACCCCTTCCGCGCGCAATGCCGATCTTCAGGTAACCTCCTTTCTTTCGCGCAATAAGGCCTCGGGGTTCGCCTTCGCGCGCAATCCCTTGAGCCCCCTTTCTTTGAATAATTCTTCACCCTAAGGCCTTCGCGCGCAAAAGAAGCCTCTTGCGCGCAATTGCCCCCGGGGTGCGCGCAATCCGGTCCGATTGCGCGCACCCCCCCTTCCTTTTTCAAAGTGGCCATTCGATTTAAGAATGAGCCGTTGCCCCCGCGCGCTATCTGACGCCCGGTGCGCGCAATACTTACCTTCCGCGCGCAAAGCGCTGGCCCCATTGTGCGCCAGCCCGCCCATTTGCGCGCCGGCCCGCGGTATTGCGCGCAAAGCTCCTCTTTTGCGCGCAAACCGCCAGGGTCGCCTCCTTTGACCCCCTTTGGGTACCCGCCTGCGTGGCGCCCGATGAACTTCATCGCAGGTGCCCGCACCGTACGTTGTCTTCCCGTGCAGCCTTCCAGGCTCGCGCGAAGTGACACGGACCTACCAGCGGCTTCAACGTCCTGCACGACGTTAAACTGCATACGTCCTGCACGACGTTAAACTGCATACGTCCTGCACGACGTTAAACTGCATACGTCCTGCACGACGTTAAACTGCATACGTCCTGCACGACGTTAAACTGCATTCGTCCAAGCTACAAAGACGTTAAACTGTACAACATTCGTCTCGCAAGACGTTAAACTGCACATTCGTCCTGCATGACGCTAAACTGCACCACGTCCGCGCTGCAAGACGTTAAACTGCCAAGCATCTTCGTCCTCAACACACGACGTTAAACTGTACTTCGTCCGGCAAGACGTTAAACCGACCGCTTCATCCTCAACACACGACGTTAAACTGTACTTCGTCCGGCAAGACGTTAAACCGTCCGCCTCACCCGATCCCGTGCCTCGCACGCAGTGTCCCCCCCGGTTTGGATGTGGCCCCCACCCGCTCGTCTCTGCAGGGATGTCGGGATTGGAGTGGCCTTTGCCCACGGGGGTAGGGTATTACAAACCCCTAGTTTCTTGTGGGGGGCTGCACATGTGTATCTCCATTGCGCTTCCCCACTGCCGAAGCCAGTAGAGGGCGTGACTGGGATCGAGGTGTCTCCTACTTTCGGCCCAAGTCCCTCTCCAACTGAGTTTTGCCGCATCCGGGCGGCCTCAGTGCGTAAGTCCTGACAGAACGAACTACGTGGACTTTGATCCCTGTCTTCTAAACAGGGTACGTAGGAAGCCTCTCCGAGGTTCAAGCCCACCACCTGGTCGTCCCGGTCGTATTTACGTCGGTTCGTCCATCAGTGGATCCCTCCTGGGTTCACACTTGCGTCGATTCACCTATGAATCCTCCATTGTGGGGGACTGTACATGTGTATCTCCATTGCACTTCCCCACTGCCTTTTCCTATTCCTCCCTTCTTCAGGAAGCCTCGATCTCTCTGTGAGTCGGCTTGCCAACGTCCAGCATGACGTGAAACTGTGATCCACCCGGCCGTTCCATCCCCCTCTGTGCGCGGTGGTTCGGTTCAATCCTCCGCCCGGCGGCCTCGATCTCTCTGTGAGTCGGCTTGCCGACGTCCAACATGACGTTAAACTGTATATCCGAACTACGCTGACTTTGATCCGCGCTAACGCGCGGTACGTAGGAAGCCCCTATGGGGTCCAAGCTCTTCACTCCATCATCCATCCTGATCCTTACCCGGGCCGCCACATCCCGGTGGGGTCATGCCATTTCATTCCACTCCACTTCACTCGGGAAGCCGCCCATGTGCTGGCCCCAGCGTCGGAGGTTCCCCGCAAGGGGTTCTGTCATCTGATCCGCTCCTCGTGTTGATCAGTCCGATGCCGTCCCCGCTGGACGTTAAACTCGCGGCATACCCCGTGTCAAACATGGGAAGCTGAGGAAAACCTCAGGTAACACAGTCCCCCGCACCCAGTGCGGGATGCCTCAGGCCATCACGCCTTCGAGAAGCCCTATTAGGGACGGAAGGAAGACATGCAGAGTCGCAGTGTCAAGACACGCCCCCGACACCCAGAGCCACCTGGTCTCCTCACCGCAGGTTGCTGCCCCGACCAGACTCTTTGGAGCGTCCGGGCGGAAGCAGCGTAATTAACTGGTGTCCATGAAGATATGGCGCCGGGAAAGAGATTCACGAACATTCTTAAATCTATGTGGGAGACCCGGATTAGGCGACGAGTTCCGAGGAGACGTCCACGGGAGGAGGAGCCGACATCCCATCATCCCGGTTTCGGTCAAGGAGCAGACGCCCCTGAATAAGGGACGGATGCCGCCCGCCCTTGGAAAGCGGGACTGCGGGACCACAAGCCGCGCGCCTATCCCCTCGGGTCGACGGGTGCACGCGCGAACGCGTCCTGGCGGAACAGCGTAACCCGACGCACATCCGCACCGAAACAGAAAAATGGTGAACCCGACGTGAATCTCTTCTCCTCGATACGAAGACCGATGGCTTTCAAGGGTGTTGGAAGACCAGCGTGCTGCTCGACCGAGCATTCAGTTTTACCCGCCAGGGGCTGGGGAAGGGAACTCGGGCACTCCGTCTCGCGTCGTCGAGGGCCTGGGTCCCCCCCCACGGAAGGCGTCGTGGCACTAATGGTTGGTTGTCGATTCCTTTTCATGTCAGTGTTAATGGGTTCTTCTCCCTGCTTTCAGAAATCAGGTCGCCCAATCCAGTGCCCGATTGCCGCCCGCCCACTGGCGCAGGGGTAGGGGAAACACCGACGCGACTACTCCGCGCGGTCCCGCCCGTTCCATAGTCGTCCCAGCAGCCGCAGCTCTGGGGCAACCACGCCCTCTCTCCCCCTCGGAGGTCATCCAAGGGAGGGTGATCAACAACTTGGTGCGGAGATATGAGGAAGAGGGAGTCATCCCCACCAGGGACATGGCTCGCCTGGGCCTCGAGGAAGCTGCACCTCGCCACCAATGCCGCCCCCGAGGGCCGCGCAGGGAGGCACTGCCGCCTACCTCGACGTCCAACCGCTTCGGGAGTTTATCCCCGGAGCGCTCCGACAACTCCTTCCCCTATGCGGATGAAGTGGAAGATGCCCGGGACTACCCTATCCGAGGTCCGCTCCAGGGATCCACGATAAGGGCTCCCGCCAGGCCACGGCGACACCGCCGCCAGGCCCCCAAGTGGAGGAACAGGCTCTCCAACTGCCCGCGCCGCTCATCCCGACTCGTCTGTCTCGACGCCAACGTCGGGCACGAGCGGAAGAGGATGCCCACCTTGGGGCCCTAGCAACAGCGGCCGCGTTGGCTCAAGCCAATGCTGGCTCCAGTTACCGGGCCCCTGCGCATCCTGAGCAGGGGCACTTCTATGCCCGACCCGGATCGAGGCCCCGACCGCCCCAAAGGCAGGTTGGGTTGACTCTCCCGGTTGCTGGTACAGACAATAGCCACCGCGGACCACCTCGCGGCAGCGCTATTCGCCAACAGGGGCTACTCCGTGTGGCCGATCCAAGAGGCATGGGTCATCCCACCTTCCGATCTCGGCCCGGAGGCCCGCCCGGAATCATCTCTCCCCGCGTCCCCTTTGATATCTGTCCAGGTGCTCCTCGCACCTTGGTTTCCAGTCCTCTTGGCCCCAGCACCAGTGCGGCCGGAGGACGCCAGGATAGAGATCAGCCGTGCCCCGAAGAACCACCCAGGGGCAGGAGGGCGAGGCGTCGACGCCGAGGGAAGAATGTTATGGAATTCCGGACAGAGATTCGACCAGTTCGTTTCTCTGATACAGAGGCGGAGTATGATTCGGCGACAGAGCCCTCCCCCCAATCCCGCCAGTCAGGGGCAGGGGTAGGAATGCGGCACTTCAGCCTCGTACTTCCCAAGAGCGAGATCGATATGATCCCCGCTTCTCTCCGAAGGTATATCCGGAGTAGCGAGGGCCTGGTAGACCCCCAAGGATCAAACTTGCGGTTGGTACCGGCCCCTCTGGATGCGCCTTCTGCCTCGATCAGAGAACCCGGAGACTTTTTCTGGGGACCGACGGTCGAACCACGATCTAGTGCACCCTCGGCGAGCACCGACGCTACGACAGGATGTTCGCTTGCCGGCCCGTCCTATCGTGATGTGGTAGCCAGGGCACCGCCACCCTCAGAGGGCGGCCCGGGATATGGAGGCCAATCGGCCTGCTCGCCGTATTCACCGCCGGCCAGCCCGTCGGCCCGGCGGCCCGCCTCGGCACCACTGCCGGTTCCCCGTCCATTCCCAGTCTTTGAAGAGGACCAAGGAGACTTGGGTCCCGAGCTTGAGTCGTGGAGCTTCTGTACCGTCCTTGCAGAGGGCCACTTCCCTGAGAAGTTTTGGCCAGTCGCAGGACCGAACTTTGATGCACCCGAATCGCTCACCCCGGATGAGTTCGAATGCTTCCGCCGAACTCTCCGGGAGACTCACTCCCGTCTTCACCGCTTACAAATGCCATACCCCGGGAGTCAAGTGCACCTGGAGGATATTGGTGAGCAGTGCCGTCAAATTGACCGGGCCACGCTCCCCGCGGTTCGGCACCCCGGGTCATTTGGGCACCACGAGGCCCTCCAACAACGATGCGTTGAGTGTTTTCAAGTACTCCGCAAAGTTATCGAGGAAGCCACTCCCCACGTGTATATCCGTGGATGGGGGCAGTACGCTTCCCTACGCTTCAGTGCGATTCGCCGACAGCCCGATTCACTGGGTGGACCTGAGGGTATATCCCCGGGGACGGAAACGGTCAATATGGATGACCTGTCGGGAGAGGGGAACGACTTGAAACTTCTCGACGGGGGCTCTTCCCCCGAAGACAAGCCATCGTTGGATCCATCGGTGAGAGTTACTCATCATCAGAGGAACCTCCTGGGACTCCCCGCACCCACTGAAGCACTGACGTTGAGCCGAAACGTCAGCAAAGGTAAGGAGCACGGCGAGGCTACAAAGCCCGCCGACCCGTCTGCCTCCACGCAGAGGGCAGATGAGGATCCCGAGAAGGCTATGCTACGCCAACAGCTCGCCGAGAAGAAGATGCTAGTTGACCAGCTTCTCGCCGAGCGCGCTGCAGAGCAGCGGCCTGACTACGGTGATCCTAGGCCAGGACAGCAGGGACATGAACAACCACCCCTCGATGAGGCTCTCCCGGGCAACCGTGACTATGCCGTGTTCGCCGAAAGGAGATAGGCCATCACCTATGGCAAGAGGGCGCGGTATGTTTCACCACACCCTCCCGAGCGGCGTGACTACCTGAGAGACCCCGCTCGGATTCCTCCCGCTGCCCCAAGGGCCGCTCCGCCCGCCATCCCACGAGCTGCCGAGTTCGACGACCCAGTCGACGACCCGATTGAAGGGCCATGCAATGCGCTCGTGGTTAGAGATCCTCTCCAGGACTGGAACCCATGTCCGGACGATCCGATGGCGGCACTCATTTCCCGCTTGGAAGCCTTGGAGACTCGGCAAGTGGCAATCCCACCGGACGGCAAGCCATACCCAGCATGGGTGGATGACATGCCAGCGCCTCCGGGATTCGGGAATCCCACTTTTGCCCCCTTCAACGGGACTGGAGATCCGCCACAGCATTTGGCCCATTTCAACTCGAGGTGTGGGCCTATGTTGGGGACTCCGGCACAGCAAGAGGCCGCTAAGCTTCGCTGCTTTGTCCAGACACTGGAAGGGCCAGCATTTGTCTGGTACAGCCAGCTCCCCGTCGGGTCGATAACTAGCTGGGAGGACCTTCGTAGACAATTCCTCTACCAGTTCTGTTCCACGACCCGGAAGACGAGTATCGCAGACCTCTTCAAGTGCAAGCAGAGGCCTGATGAGCGAGTCGCGGACTTCGTCGCCCGATGGAAGGGTCTCACGTATTCCCTTGACATGCCATTGACTCAGGAGCAGTTGCTGACAATGTGCGTCGGGAACGTCAAGACCGAGCTGGTCCCTTCCCTGATCACTCAGAATTACCCCGGAGGGTTCAGGGACTTCTCAGACAAAGCTCAACGTCTTGAGGAAGCCCTGCAACAGGCCAGCCAGGCACACCCGCTGCCTCCTATGATCCCTGCAAGGAGAGCCAGCAGGGCTGAGCCCGCTGCTGTCACCCAGATAGAGGCCCCCAGGCCGTTGGAGCTGCTGCAGGCGAGACCAGCTCCACAACCTCATAGGAATCCACCTCCACGGGCTCAGTTCCCGGCCCAGCAGCGGCAGCCTCATAACCGGCCGGCCCCTCCGCGTAATGTACCGCCGCAACCCAGGCAAGATAATCAGGGTCCACCTCCTAGGCAGGCCCCTCCAGCCCCTCGTCAAGACCACGCTCCCAGGGGCCCGCGATACCTGACCTACTCATTTCACAAGGATCAGGTCCCCGGTTATTTCCGGAGCGCCCTGGAGAAGAGGATTGTGCGACTGCCTGAGTGTTGGAGGCCAGAGGAGGCACATCTCACGGATAACCCCCGCGACTGCCCCTACCATCGGGCCCTGGGACACACCATCCAGCGGTGCTATGTGTTTAAGGATTGGCTCCAAGACCAGATTAACAACAATGTAATCAGGTTGGGCCCAGCTCCAGCACAAGTGGCGGGCGTGTTCGTGGGATCAGATGACCATAGCGGCGATGAGGACGAATGGCAGCTGGTCTCCGACAGCGGGTCCCAGAAGTATAAAAACTGGATGGCCCGCAAGACGATCATTCACGCCCATGGAATCATCCGTACGCGCTTGAATCAGCCTGAGCCCCCAGAAGCTGCGGGTGATGCTTCGGCATCGTCGTCCCAGCCTGCCTCTTCCAAGAAGAGCAAACGGCGGCGGCGCAAGAAGGAAGAGCGCGCCCCTCCAGTTCCGCCACTATCCCGCACTCTCGGTGATTTCATGCCCCCGGAGATGGGGATCCCTCCTCGGATCCGCCCCGTGGTGAATGATTCGTCCGATGACAGTAATGGGTACGCTTCGGTTAATACCGTCGAGCTGGTAAATCCCTTATCGGTTCCCGACGTTGAAGAACACCAGGTGGACCTCCCTAATGTCCCCGGTCGTCGCCACCGTCGGAGGAGCCGCAACAACAGGAGTTAGACGCCGCACATCGCAGTTTGTCCTCCAGAGCAGTCCCGGCCTGGAGCAGATCCTCTACAGACGCGGATTTGATGGTGTTCTCCTCCGTTGCCTTCAGGGAGTTGAGATCCCGCGAGTCATGCAAGAGGTTCATGCTGGTTCATGCGGTGCCCATCAGACCGGGCCGAAGCTGTCCCACCAGATTCGGAGGTTGGGATACTTCTGGACCTCCATGATCCATGACTGCATCGAGTATGCCAGGAGGTGCCATGCGTGCCAGGTTCATGCGAAATTTGTGCATCGGCCGCCGGAGCCTCTCCATACCACCAGGTATTCTTGGCCCTTTGCAGTCTGGGGGATGGACGTTGTGGGACCCTACCCGCCGGCGACGGCTCGCCAGTGCCGGTTCATTCTGACCGCCACAGACTTCTTCTCCAAATGGACAAAGGCGATTCCACTCAGAGAGGTCAAATCCTGTTCGATCGCTGACTTCGTGACCTCCAACATCATTCATCGATTTGGGGTGCCTCACGCTATCCTCACGGATAACGGAACCAATTTCCGAGCAGCCGAGTTGAAAAAGTTGTACCCCAAGTACAACATTCGCTCGAACCATACATCTCGCTATCATGCACAGGCGAATGGACAGATCGAGGCGTTTAACAAAACCCTCTCTAACATTCTGCAAAAAATGGTTGGTCAGAACAAGAAGAGTTGGCCGGACAAGCTCCCCAACGCCCTCTGGGCTTATCGGACGACGAATCGCAATTCCACCCAGATGACCCCTTATTCCCTGGTGTATGGAGCTGAGGCCGTCCTGCCCATCGAGATCCAGTTACCGTCCTTGCGCACTGCGTTCTACGACCAGCAAGCGCCGGACAGAGCTGCTGAAGCCCGTCTAGTCGAGTTGGAAGCACTGGATGAGAATAGACTTCGCGCCTTGCACAACATGGAGAGGCATCAGAGCAGAATGGCTCGAGCTTTCAATAAGAAGGTTCTCCTCCGCTCCTTCCTGCAGGGTGACCTAGTGCTAGCCCTAAGAGCGCCAATGATCCCCGGCAGGAAGCCGCCCAAGTTGGAGCCCAAGTGGGAGGGACCTCTTGTCGTCCACAAAGTTTATCCCAATGGCGCGTACTCCCTAGCGACTATGGATGGTGAGCGTGTCACTCCTGCCACCAACGCTAGGTTCCTCAAGCAGTACTTTGCCTGAGTGTACATTCGTCCTGCATGATGCTAAACTGCACCACGTCCTGCACGACGTTAAACTGCATACGTCCGCGCGGCAAGACGTTAAACTGCCAAGCATCATTCGTCCAAGCTACAAGACGTTAAACTGTTCAGCATACGTCCTGCACGACGTTAAACTGCATACGTCCAAGCTGCACGACGTTAAACTGCCTAGCATATCGTCCACGCTGCAAGACGTTAAACTGCCAAGTGTTTCGTCCTGCACGACGTTAAACTGCACCACGTCCAAGCTGCACGATGTTAAACTGCCTAGCATATCGTCCGCGCTGCAAGACGTTAAACTGCCATGTGTTTCGTCCAACATGACGTTAAAATGTACCACGTCCGAGCTACAAGACGTTAAATTGTTCAGCGTTCGTCCCGCATGACGTTAAACTGCCTCTCAAGAACTACGTGCGGCTTGATTCCCATCCTCATGGGATACGTAGGACCGCCTGAACATTCATGTTTCAGGCCCAGCCCCATCCTTCGGGAATTTCCATCCCCCCTCGGGCCCTTGGCCCAGTTGCCTCTGGATATGTGGCATATGGTGTGGACGCGGGGCTACGCCCTCATTCACGTCGGTTTGCTCGCCACGCTGTACGCCCCCACGTTCGGGGATGCCTCCTGCTTCCCCCTTTTTCTTTCTCTTTTCGTCCTGCATGGCGTTAAACTGCACTTCAAGAACTACGTACGGCTTGATTCCCATCCTTATGGGATACGTAGGACCGCCTGGACGCTTGTGTCTCAGGTCCAGCCCCGTCTCTTGGTTGATCACGGGGATCTGCTGTCTTTTGGTTGCTCTCAGGGTGAGTCCTCCGACCCTTTCCGGTGATCTGTTAACATGTTTTGGGTACCTTGGTCTATGACCCGTGGTGTCGGATTCCATCCCGACAAGTCCTGTGTTGCTTTTCGGTTCTCGCGCTTCCTCTTGTTTGAGCCTTCACTCAAAGGGATCCTCGTTAGCGGTTTAGGTACGATGCCTCAGTGCTCTCCTACCGCTCCGGGTCGATTTACCGGCGGGTCCTGGGCCGCAAATCGATATGAATCCTGCGATTGAGCGGTTGATGCTCATTTGCTTGCCCCGTTCTAGGCTGACGCGATCGGATGTTGTGTTGCAAATATGGTCAGCGACATCCTTGATCGCCATGTCGGCTTTTTTAGGCTCCGAACATTGGTTGCGCGGTCCTCATCACACTCCGCCTTTGTGCGTTGTAGTGGAATCTCGACACTCTCTTCATACTGACCTTCAGTACACCTTTACACGTTAGGCAGGCTAACCAGGGTAATGGTGTCTGTCGAGGCTCCCACGATCTGAGCGCCAAGGATATACGCTGATGTCCTCCCTAAGGGCCATGTGTAGCTGGACCCTTGTCCCCATAAGGAGGAAGGAGTCGCCCGAACAATCGAGTTCTGGGCCCAGTATATCTGGAGGCTAGCATATCTGCCCCTCGGGTGATGGACATACGCATGCCCCTATCCCAGGATCCTTCTCCTGGAATCATGCGTGACCGCAGGGCTGGGTATGTTCCCACCTCCGCTGAGTCCGCCATATCGCAATACGCGGATTCCTCAATGGTCCGAACCACACGACCTTAAACTGTGTTTTCTGGTCCTACCACACGACCGTAAACTGTGATCGTCTTGGCCGCCCGACGAGAAACGACACTGCATCGTGATGTTCTCCTCAGGGGACACTCACGTTGGGCACTGGTTAATAACCACGCCATTCATCAATGCCTTTCATGGCTTGATTATTATGGCGACGCCAGTGATTCCTTAATCACAGGCATGTCGCTGCACAAAGAAAAACCATCTATCTTTAAGGACAAACAAGAAATATCAAATACCGCTTCTTCTGTGTGCGAGGGTCAGACCCGCACCCTTCCCCGCGCTGGTGCCCGATTGTGTTGCGCCGCGCTTCAAGAACTACGTGTGGCTTGATTCCCATCCTTATGGGATACGTAGGAACGCCCGGATGTTTGAAACTTCGGGTCCAGCCCCCCACCTCTTAAAGATTCCCCCCCTTCTCTGGGGAATCTGCCGCCTTCAGGCCACCCTCGAGGCGTGTCCCTCGACCCCTTGCAGTGGTCCACTGGTGTCAAGAGTACTCTGGTTTATTGCCAGGAGGGTCAGGTTCAGCTTGGTCAGGTTCTTTCCATTTTCAGGCTTCATGCTCCCTTTCATTCGGACCCATCGCTACGCCCTGGGTGGAGCCCCCGTGAACTGTTTGGACACAATGCCTCAGTGCTCTCCCACCGACTCGGGCTGGTGCCCCCAATGGCCTCGGGCAGCAAATCGATATGAATCCTGCGATTGAGCGGTCGATGCTCGTTTTCTGCCTCATTCCATCAATGGTTAGTGCGATATTGATGCTGCTTTTCCGCCACGGTCGGCAGTACTCCCATATCGTTACGCCGGTGCCCCCAGTCCTTGAGTGAATGGCCGCATGATTCACATTTTTCCACCCCCCATTCTGACCAGGCAGAATCTCGACACTCTTGACACTATCCCTCAGTGCATCTTCGCATATCCAGGGGATAGGACCACAATGTGGCGTACTTTGAGGTTCCCATGGTCCGAGCTCTAAGACCTTAAACTAAGATCTAGCCCCATGGTCCGAGCTCTAAGACCTTAAACTAAGATCTAGCCCCATGGTCCGAGCTCTAAGAACTTAAACTAAGATCTACCCTTATGGTCCGAGCTCTACGACCTTAAACTAAGATCTCCCATTATGGTCCGAGCTCTAAGACCTTAAACTAAGATCTACCCTTATGGTCCGAGCTCTACGACCTTAAACTAAGATCTCCCCTTATGGTCCGAGCTCTAAGACCTTAAACTAAGATCTACCCTTATGGTCCGAGCTCTACGACCTTGAACTAAGATCTCCCCTTATGGTCCGAGCTCTAAGACCTTAAACTAAGATCTAGCCCTATGGTCCGAGCTCTAAGACCTTAAACTAAGATCTACCCTTATGGTCTGAGCTCTACGACCTTAAACTAAGATCTCCCCTCATGGTCCGAGCTCTAAGACCTTAAACTAAGATCTACCTCTATGGTCCGAGCTCTAAGACCTTAAACTAAGATCTACCCTTATGGTCCAAGCTCTAAGACCTTAAGCTAAGATCTACCACTATGGTCCGAGCTCTAAGACCTTAAACTAAGATATCCCCAAACGGGATTCTACGTCCTTCATGACGTTAAACTGCACTCTCAGAACTACATGTGGCTTGATCTCCAGCCTGATGGAGTACGTAGGAACGCCCAGGCATTTCAACTTGGGTCCAGCATCAGGGATCGCTAAGTCCCGCCCCTCCTCGTCGCCGGCCGTCTGGCCTGACTTCGGGTAGAGTGGTGCAGTTGTGATGTTCTCCCCGATTCAGCTCGGGATGCCCCATCGCAATGATGGGAAGCGACAGTTTCCTCATTGAAGAGGTTCTGTCTGAGAATTGGGGTGATTCACGGCCAGATTAGTGCACCCGCCTAATACGCTTTCCCCACGGTGGCGCAATTTTGAGAGCGTTGGATTCTGCCCGAACAAATCGTCACTTCGCCCCACGCTTCGCATGCCCTGTTGATCTGGATTTCCACCCTTGTGCCTGAAGGAACCCCAAAGCGGCATTGATGATGACATGTGATCCGCCTCCTGCAATATGGATGATGACCTTTGGTCCATCTATCACAGTAGTATGGCCGATTGATCCATTTTCCGCTTGCCGTCTTGGGTATTTCCTGGAAGGCCAACCGTTGTGGATTTCTGAATTCGGGACACGCGATTCACCCTTTCCCATTTCCCTATGTTCGGATAAAATCTCAATGCCCCTAGCGTTGTCCTGCTCGTGTGTCGGAACAAGTTTGGGGGATGATACATTGATTAGGCTTGAGGTCTCCTTTCTTAAGAATGACCTCCCTCTTTTCTCTAGAAATCCAGGCCCAATTGCGGATGCCTGAAGCTTGGTTAACGCTCACGCGAGAAAATTTGTGGTTGAGCATGTTAAGCCAAAAGATGCAGATAAATATATTGGTTCATGCAAATGGATCGAAATGTTGAGTAGCGGAAGCAAATGTTCTGGGAGTGGAAAAAAACAAAGCCCCTAAGGATCAGCGTGCTGGATAAGCCTTTCTAACGCCGCTACCCTTTGGCTGGCGGCCTCCAGAGCTGCTTCTCGCTCTCTGCGTACCCTCTCCTCGTCGGCGGTCGCAGCACGCAGTTCGTCGATTCTGGCCTGTGCACGCTCCCGCTCGACTTGAATTGTCACCATCTGTTGGCCCGCCTCCGTCAGCTGTACCTGGGCGTCAACCAGCTGGGCTGCTAGTTTCTCCACAAGCTCGGTGCACGTTGCGACGGAGGCCTCCTTCTCTGCCGCCTGCCCTTCGAGACACCGGACTTCATCCTCCCCCGTCTCCTCCTCCTCCTCGGAGTCGTTACTGTCATCTTCTCCCGGCGGCATCTGTTCCGGAGCGGGTTCGAGACCGAGCATCACCTTCACCAGAAGGGATAGCTCCGCACGCTGACCACGTTGGCGCGCGTACTCGTCCATGGCCGTCAGATACGCATACTGTCGGTTGAAGTCCACCCTGTCGGCGATCTGGAGGCGCCCGACCTCTGGCAGATAGATCCCTTCTCTGAGTATCTTTCGCCAGATGACATCGGTCCCCAGTGACTCCCGCATGGTCATCCATGCCGACCACAGCGCCGCGAAGACTGCATCGTGGGAGGGTTCGAGCAGACGCCTTACCTGCTTCCCGGGACGCTCCCCGACCGCCGCATGTGCCCCCTCTCTGGGCGCTGAGGTCGTGGCGGCAGCTTGCGATGTGCCCGCCGCTGAAGTCCCTGCCCGCGCCGGCTCCGCTGCTTGGCGTGCCTCCGTTCTCCCCCGTGTGGCGGCGCCTCGCCTCCTTCCTTGACACCCGGTCTCCGCACGGGTGACCTCGAGCCGCCGAACTGGCTTCCGTAGAAGCCCCTCGGGGTACGCGATGGCCCAGTGTTCGGCGTACTCGGTTGCCAAGCCTGCGTCAACCCCGGTAAGAGGGAGAGTGATGACGTCGCCAGAGCCAAAGGCGGCAAACATCAGCCACATCTGACGAAGGACGCCAGGGTTCGTTTCCTCCCGGACAGCAGTGAATACCCTCTTCGGCATCCGTTGAAGGCACCCGAACTGCCTGGCAAACCGTCCGGATTTCGCCCTGCCTTTACGCGAAGGTGATCTGCGAGCCTTACGTGCCAACCCGGTTTGCCAGGCAGTTCGGGTGCCTTCAACGGATGCCGAAGAGGGTATTCACTGCTGTCCGGGAGGAAACGAACCCTGGCGTCCTTCGTCAGATGTGGCTGATGTTTGCCGCCTTTGGCTCTGGCGACGTCATCACTCTCCCTCTTACCGGGGTTGACGCAGGCTTGGCAACCGAGTACGCCGAACACTGGGCCATCGCGTACCCCGAGGGGCTTCTACGGAAGCCAGTTCGGCGGCTCGAGGTCACCCGTGCGGAGACCGGGTGTCAAGGAAGGAGGCGAGGCGCCGCCACACGGGGGAGAACGGAGGCACGCCAAGCAGCGGAGCCGGCGCGGGCAGGGACTTCAGCGGCGGGCACATCGCAAGCTGCCGCCACGACCTCAGCGCCCAGAGAGGGGGCACATGCGGCGGTCGGGGAGCGTCCCGGGAAGCAGGTAAGGCGTCTGCTCGAACCCTCCCACGATGCAGTCTTCGCGGCGCTGTGGTCGGCCTGGATGACCCTGCGGGAGTCACTGGGGACCGATGTCATCTGGCGAAAGATACTCAGAGAAGGGATCTATCTGCCAGAGGTCGGGCGCCTCCAGATCGCCGACAGGGTGGACTTCAACCGACAGTATGCGTATCTGACGGCCATGGACGAGTACGCGCGCCAACGTGGTCAGCGTGCGGAGCTATCCCTTCTGGTGAAGGTGATGCTCGGTCTCGAACCCGCTCCGGAACAGATGCCGCCGGGACAAGATGACAGTAACGACTCCGAGGAGGAGGAGGAGACGGGGGAGGATGAAGGCTACGAGGGAAGGTCCCATCGGGGAAGCTCGCGGGAGAGCGGCGAGGTGGTTGGCTCTGACAATGTTGATGTCACTGAGCTCCTCGAGGTCCGGGCGGAAGCAGCGTAATTAACCGGTGTCCATGAAGATATGGCGCCGGGAACGAGATTCACGAACATTCTTAAATCTATGAGGGAGACCCGGATTAGGCGACGAGTTCCGAGGAGACGTCCACGGGAGGAGGAGCCGACATCCCATCATCCCGGTTTCGATCAAGGAGCAGACACCCCTGAATAAGGGACGGATGCCGCCCGCCCTTGGAAAGCGGGACTGCGGGACCACAAGCTGCGCGCCTATCCCCTCGGGTCGACGGGTGCACGCGCGAACGCGTCCTGGCGGAACAGCGTAACCCGACGCACATCCGCACCGAAACAGCATTGGAGGTAGATATAGGTCCCACCCATCTCATAATGATACCATTCTTATGTGTGCCACAAAATCATAAATCATTGCATAACCCATGTAATAAAAATGGGATTCTTAAACCACATGACCTCATAAAATAATACATATAAGAAAAAGGAATTCATAAAAATAATTCCATCACAACATAATCAAATCAATGTAATAATAGGGATATAAATATAACCCTATATTATCTTAGATGGAAAATAATTTTGATAAAACACTTGAACTCCATTCTTGAAGAAAATATCCTTTCTACTTCAAAAAAATTTTCCTTTCTTAACAGGTCATACAATTTTAAACTAAAAGAAGTTGATTAAAAATAAACATGAAAACTTGTAAAGGAAGCTTCTTGTAAATAATGTTTTAAAAATCCATTCATGCCGTATAATTTAGAAAAACATTCTTCTCGTACTTTTGTCGGAAAAGTCAAAAAGTACCTCGTACGAAAAATGACAAAAGATTCCTTTCATATCTTTTACTAAAAACTCACCGAAGGGTAAAATTGGATTTAAACAATTGTAGGTGGATGGAAACAATATTACATATCGAGTAAACATGGATGTGGATGATAAAATACACCCCAGTAAATATCAAAGTATAAACAATCTCGGATAAAAATGAGATTGTGATATTTTCCCTTACCTTAGGTCAAATTTGATTTGTAAGTGTCCGAACCTCCTATATAATGATTTAAATAATGTTATTGACTTATTATAGAATCATAATTATTTTTATGATATCATATATGGTCAGATTCTTAGCTTCTTATTAGTAATATTTCATTACTATTTGTTATTCGGGTGTTTATTACTTTTTGTTATTATGCGTGTTTTGTCAAATAAATTCTTATTCTTCTCTTTAGGTTATAGATACCTAATTTCCAGAATTGTATTAGTGTAATATATATCATATTCATTCATTCAATTCATTTATATAATCATTATGTAATAAAGATCATGTAGAATGAATCCCATCACACCGTGGAGACGGTTTTCCGTACGTACGCACGAACGATGATATCGTTCCCATGATCTTGGAATTGTTTTGGAGTGTATGTATACTATTTAAGAATCAATATAAATTTAAAATAATCATATATATTCATTCTTTACACCATTATACCCATCCAAGTAAGGTGGTGGTGGAAAATAGATTACACCATGGCGTGTAGACGGTATTCCGTACATACGCACACGCGGTGATTTCATTTTCCGTTGGATGGATAGATGGTGAAATATGGTTGTTTCATACTTATAATAACATATCAGTATATGAGTGATACTGATGTTATTAATTCATAATGAAACAACTAAAGAAGAAGAAGTGGAAGAAGAAATAAAGATGAAAGAATCGGTAACAGACATTACCTCTTCTTTGAAGTGCTTCTTTGAGACCTCCTTTTAGGGCACTAAATTTGGCCTTTGAAGAAGACCAGGACCTCTAGGATGTCTCTAGGGAAGTGGAGAGAAGAAATTGGAAGGGGTTGGCCGAGATTTAAGGCTCAAAGTGGTGTGAGGAAGAGAGGGAGGAGGTTCCCTTTTATAAGGGAGGAGAGGGGCACCTTTGGAATAACTAAACATATTTTTTTATTATAAAGTAAAATTCAGTTTTTAATAGCTCCAAATTGATTTATTTAAAAGCTAAGGTGGGTATGGGTATAAATCCTCTCATCCAATAGAATTTATACAAGTTTAGGTTCCTATTTTAAACATATCATTTAGATTTAACATTAAGTTAAATAATTTTACTTTTACCGTGTCTTCTTGTGTTCTTACACTATATGGTTAATAAACATACTATAAAAAGCCAAACGAACCCCAAGTTGTTTATTATTAATATATATAACCTTATCTAAGTCATTTGGACAAACCTTAGAATTTTAGGAATAAAATAACAATTAATAATATAATATTTGTTTTAAAAACAATTTTATGTCAATTTTGAGACTATTTAGTAATTGATTTTTGTGAAATTAATAACAAAATGATTAGTTCGAAAAAAGCTAATTAACTCATTAATAACATGTCATATTATCCTATAAAATTAGTGGAATTCATAAAAAATCTCAAATTACATTTATTTCGGTATTTATAACATCAATTATGTGAATATTTCATTAATAAGATAATTACTGCATCATCATTGTATCATAAATAAATTAAATTATTTTTAGTCTAAAAATTACAAATAAAATACCATTATGTTGGAAATAGTTTTATATTTCTAATGAATATTTATAGTAGAATTTATCTTATGTATAACCCCATATTAAAAATGATTTACTTATTAAACTTTGATTTTAACTATTTTTACCCTTCTTTAAATAAATTAATAATAAATGTCCTAATCTAATCCAAGTGGGCCTAAATAGTCATATTTTATTCCTCAGGTTGTTTTTGGTCGAATTACATTTATCCAATAGAATTAGGACATGTGTTAGGGTAATATTAATAACACTTTTACCCTTAATTACCCTATTTACTTTTAACCGTGGTAAAAAAAAGTAAAAAGTTACTATTCACCAAAAATTATTTTCATCTCATTGAACCACATTTTAGCCCTTGATATTAACCATGTCTCTCGGATTTTTGAAATTCCACTCGCAGAAGCGGTAAAATTAATTTTTATGAAAAATTCAGTTTTTTTAACTACCACTTAGTGGTTTCACTATTCATCAAAAATTGAAAGTTTTCAGAAAAATACCAAAATTTCACCCAAGGCTAATTTCGATATTCTGAATCCAATAATGAAGTCCATTTTGAAAAATAAAATTTATAAAATTTCAAAAAGTGGTTATTACTATTTATAACGGATAGTTTTAATAATATTTTAATATCATATCATTGTTTAGTGAAACTCGGTATTGCGTACGACGCAAGCTATCGAGGAAGGCCGCGATTGAGTGTAAAGCAAGACAATCTAGTGTTTTGTGTAGTGAAAGATTCCTTTAATAAAAACAAAATATTTCTTATAAAAGTCTCGGGTGTTACATTCTACCCCCCTTAAAATGAATTTCGCCCTCAAAATTCGTCACTTTATAACGAAAAGATGAGGATACCTCTCCCTCATCATATCCTCAAGCTCCCATGTAGCTTCTTCTAATTGGTGGTTACTCCATAAAACTTTCACCAATCGAGTGGTCTTGTTTCGTAGGACTTTTTTGCTCTGATCCAGAATCTCTATCGGCTGTTCTTCATAAGAAAGATCTTGCTCCAGCGGTACAAATTCTGAGTTGAGTACATGTGAAGGATCAGGTATGTACTTTCTCAGGAGAGATACATGGAACACATCGTGTACTTGAGAGAGATTCGGTGGAAGTGCCAATCGGTAAGCTACCTTTCCAAAACACGATCCAGTATTTTGAAAGGACCGATATATCTAGGGCTCAACTTCCCCTTCTTTCCAAATCTCATGACCCTCTTCCAGGGAGATATTCGTAAGAACACTTTGTCACCCACTTCAAACTCTAGGTCTTTTCATCAGTTGTCGGCATAACTTTTATGTCGACTCTGAGCCGCTCTTATGGGTTGCTGAATAGATCAGACCTTTTCTGCCATCTCATCAACAAGATCAGGTCCTAATAGATTTCTTTCCCCAACTTCATCCAGCAAGTTGGAGTCTTGCATTTCTTTCAATAGAGAGATTCATAAAGAGCCATCTGAATACTGGAGTGAATGCTATTATTATAAGAAAATTCCACCAAAGGTAGGTGTTGATCCAAACCACCTTTGAAATCCATAGAGCAAGCTCTCAACATATCTTCTAGAGTTTGAATTGTTCTCTCAGACTGACCGTCTGTCTGAGGATGATAAGCAATGCTGAAACTCAACTCTGTATCTAGAGTATGCTGAAGACTTCGCCAGAACTTCGAGGTAAATATTGGATCCCGATCAGATATAATAGAAAGTGGCACTCCATGCAATCTTACCACTTTTTTTACATATATCATGGAAAGATGATCCAGAGAGAAATCCTCTCTAATAGCAATGATGTTTGCAGACTTTGTAAGACGATCAGCTATGAAACAGATAGAATTATTGCCTTTAGATGTTTTAGGAAGTCCTGTGACAAAGTCCATAGTGATGTTTTCCCATTTCCAATTGGGTATGGGTAATGGTTGTAACATCCCCTTAGACTTCTGTCTCTCAGATTTAACTTGCTGACAAACCAAGCATCGAGAGACATATTCAGCAACATCTCTTTTCATGCTATCCCACCAGAAGTACTCTTTCAGGTCCCTATACATTTTCATGCTTCTAGGATGAATAGAGAATGAAGAACTATGAGCCTCATCCAGCAGCTCCTTCTTTAATTCTAGGATGGGAGGAACACAAACCCGATTCCTGAACTTTATTATCCCATCACAATCAAGGTTGAATTCAGGAATATTTCTCATCTTCTTTTGTAACTCTACATCTTATTTCTGCGCCTCTTTAATCTTCACATGTATAGATGGTTGAACATTAATTTGAGAAAGATACGATTTCCCCCCTTCCATTATAATTCCCAGATCCATCCTTTGTAAATCCATAAATATTGGATCTTTTGTGATCCTCATCATGGATAAACTGGCATGGTCTTGTCAACTTAATGCATCTGCCACCTTGTTTTCCTTCCCAGGGTGGTAATGAATTGAGCAGTCGTAATCCTTAATCAGCTCTAACCATCTTCTTTGGCGCATATTCAGCTCCTTTTGTGTGAAAATATACTTTAAACATTTATGATCAGTATAAATGTCACACCTTTCTCCATAAATATAATGCCTCCAAATCTTTAATGCAAAGATTACCACAGCTAACTCCAAATCATGTGTTGGGTAATTTTGCTCATGGATTTTCAACTGTCATGAGGCATAAGCTATCACCATATCATTTTGCATAAGAACACACCCCAGCCCCTTCTTGGATATATCATTGTAGATCACAAACCATTCTCCACTACAAGGCAGTGTGAGCACAAGTGCATTGGATAACCTTCTTTTCAACACCTTGAAATTCTCTTCACATTCCTCCATCCAAACAAACTTAACTCCTTTTCGAGTCAACCTGGTGAGTGGATTAGATAGTCGTGAAAAATCATTCACAAAACTTCGATAATATATATCCAAAACAAGAAAACATCGGATCTCAGTTACTATTGTTGGTCTCGACCATCTTTCAATAATCTCTATTTTTCCTGGATCCACAGATATCCCCTCTTTTGAGATTATGTGACCCAAAAATGAAACTTTTTGAAACCCAAATTCACACTTGGTAAATTTGGCATAAAGCTTATCCTTTCTCAAGGTCTTCAATATAATTCTCAAGTGATCTTCATGTTCTTCGTTTCTCTTTGAATAGACAAGAATATCGTCTATAAATACTACCACAAATTGATCAAGATGTTCTCTAAAGACTCTATTCATCAGATCCATGAAGATAGCAGGGGAATTAGTAAGACCAAATGGAATCACTATAAATTCATAGTGTCCATACCTTTTACGGAAATCCGTCTTTGGTATATCCTCCCTTTAGACCCTTAATTGATAATACCCTGAACGAAGATCAATCTTGGAAAAGTATTGAGCTCTTCTTAGTTGGTCAAATAAGTCATCAATGCATGGGAGAGGATATTTTTTCTTGATAGTGATCTTGTTAAGTTCTCGATAATCAATGCAGAGTCTCATTGATCCATCTTTCTTCTTAACAAATAGAACATGTTCTCCCCAAGGTGACGCATTAGGGCAGATGAATCCCTTATCAAGAATCTCTTGGAGTTGCTTCTTCAATTCCTGCAACTCAATTGGGGCCATTCTATAAGGTGTCTTTGAAATAGGCAAAGCACCCGGTGCGAGTTCTATTGAAAACTCAACTTCACGATTTGGTGGAAGACCCAGTAATTAATCCAGAAAGACATCATCAAACTCCCGTACAATGGGAATATTATTAATCGTGAGTTTCTTACCAACCATTTGAGATAAATAACCCTCATTTAGTGGAATCAAGACCCATAAGATGGAAGAAATTTCCACTGGAAGGTTATGTTCATCCTTCCATCGATAGACAATCATAGATTGATCTGGAATATGAAATGTGACTTCCCTTCTTTGGAAATTGATTTGAGATCCATATAAAGAAATCCAATCCACTCCAATAATCACATCAAATTCCACTATAGGAAGGATCACAATATTTTCAGGAAGCACTTTCCCACAAACTTTAATCGGGGAAGAATTATAAACTTTTGATGCGACTGTTGTTCCATTAGGGGTTGTCACAGGAAACTCAACATCTAATTGTTGAGGTAATATGGTGATACCCTTAGAAAATTCATCAGAAATAAAGGAGTGGGTGGATCCATAATCAAATAAAACATTTGCTACTTTAGAGTGGATGGTAAGTGTACCTTTCACCATATCGTTATCGTACTCCACATCGCTGATAGAAATTGCATGTGAATTTCCTTTGTCTTTAGCCTTAAGATATTTTTGATGTCGATCATCATCAACAAACCTTGGATTAGGGAATTTATTGGCATAATCCCCCATCTCCTTGCACTTGAAACATAGAAGTGTAGTAGGTTCATTCTGTGTGTCCCATCCTTTGTTTGCATAATTAGACATCTTCTTCCCATCATTGCGACATTAAAAATCCCGATGACCTTCCTTTCCACATTTGAAACATTTACTTGTCCCTTTAAGAAAACTCCCTCCATGTTTCATTCCACACTTTGAGCATATGGGAAAGCTCATCTTCTTTTCAGTGTGCTCTTTAGATTTTCCTTTGAATTCCATTTTCCTCTTCTTATCAAACCCATATGACTGATGGGTTACTCCAATCTCCATCTCAACTTTGAGAGAACATCGAATGATTTCCTCATAGCTATTGAAGTCCCTTATGGCTAACACCCTTCGAAGATTTGGTTTTAATACACTAAAGAATCGATCGATCTTACTCTCAGGTTGGATAATAATACCATAAGCATACCTTGCAAGTCTTGTAAAATTTTCTTCATAGGTACCAACAGATTCATCATCCTTTTGCTTTAGTTCAAGAAACTCATTCTGCATCTTTGTTCGGAGAATACGAGGTAAGTACTTATTGAAAAATAAGTTCTTGAACTCGTCCTATTCCATGGACTCAATTTCATCCCTTTGCCTCGTATTTTTAATAAAATTCCACCATTGATCAGCATCTTCTTCCAAATGATACACTGCTAGGATGAATTTATCATGTTCATAATATTGAAGAACTGAAAATATCTTTTCAGTAGTACTAATCCATTGTTCAGAAATTAATGGATCAGTAGACCCGCTGAATGAAGGTGGACACTGCCTCATGAAGGATTCAACAGAATGTTACTCCTTACTTTGCTCGTTTGGAAGTCCTGCATGATTCATAGCTTGAGAAAGTTTTGTGAGCATGGCTACACGATTTTTCATTCCAGCTCCCATAACGTTTGGTTGCTCAGGGCGACAATCATTGCATTTCCTGTCGCATTCCGCATTAACATAGTTCCTTCGGGTTCCATCCATTGACTAAAACCAAGAAGAATAGTGTGAGCAACACTAATTATAATAGGAAAACCACATAATCAAGAATAAAATTTCACACTTAAGGTCTTATCCTAGGTTATTCATGGTCATTTCTAAAACACTAAGATCGTGTTCTATGCTTAGACTTATCCTTAGGGTTCTTACTAAGGCTTTCACATCCTATTTTCCAAAGGTTGACTATACCTTTCATTTGATACCAACTATAACGACCCGTAATTTACATACATTTTTATTTCATTAGAATTGAATCACACTTATTACAACATATAACAAAACCAGGAAAGGAAAGTATAGGTATAGTGTCTTTAGAAACTGGGAAACATAAACAACTGGTTCATAAAGCGTCTACACTGTCTCCCATTTATTTCATCATATCTATATTCAATTTTGGAATATCTTACTTAATAACCTTCTTCCTGACCTGGGGAAAGAAAACATAAAAAATGGTGAGCTCAAATACTCAGTAAGGGTAAACAAAAGAAATATCAATCACATCATATTCATAAGAACATAAAATTTTGGAAATCTTAACCTGCAAAAGAGAGCATAATTTCATAACATAGGATAAATCATAGCAGTGAAATTAAATCCCAATAATCATAACTTGAAACATGAAATTTTTTGGCATACACACATAATCATAGAGAATCATTTCTTATTAGTCAAGACTCATGGCCAAGACTATCTTAGTGGACAAGGTCCATTTCTGAACCGAGTTCACTCCTCGTTCCAGTCCTATTTCACTGAACAAGTTTAACCTGTCGTTCCATCCATGTCTATCTCATGAGATATAAAATCTTTAACCAATGCATTAGAGGGATATATAGGTCTCACCCATCTCATAATGATACCATTCTTATGTGTGCTTCAAATTCATAAATCGTTGCATAACCCATGTAATAAAAAATGGGATTCTTAAACAACATGACCTCATAAAACAATTCATATAAGACAAAGGAATTCATAAAAATAATTCCATCATAACATAATCAAATCAATGTAATAATAGGGATAGTAATATAACCCTATATTATCTTATATGGAAAATAATTTTGATAAAACACTTGAACTCCTTTCTTGAAGAAAATATCATTTCAACTTCAAAAACATTTTCCTTTCTTAACATGTCATACAATTTTAAACTAAAAGAAGTTGATTAAAAATAAACTTGAAAACTTTTAAAGTAAGCTTCCTTGAAATAATGTTTTAAAAATCAATTCATGTCGTATAAGTTAAAAAAAACATTCTTCTTGTACTTTTGTCAGAAAAGTCAAAAAGTACCTCATACGAAAAACGACAAAAGATTCCTTTCATATCATTTAAAAAAAACTCACCTAAGGGTAAAATTGGAATAAAAAAATTGTAGGTGGATGGAAACAATATTAAATATCATGGAAACATGGATGTGGATGATAAAATACACCCTAGTAAATATCAAAGTATAAACAATCTCGGATAAAATTGAGATTGTGTTATTTTCCCTTACCTTTGGTCCAATTTGCTTCGTAAGTGTCCGAAGCTCCTGTATAATGATTTAAATAATGTTATTTACTTATTACATAATCATACTTATTTTTATGATATCATATATGGTCATATTCTTACCTTATTATTAGTAATATTTCATTACTACTTGTTATTCGGGTGTTTATTACTTTTTGTTCTTATGCGTGTTTTGTCAAATAAATTCTTATTCTTCTCTTTAGGTTATAGATACCTCATTTACAGAATGGTATTAGTGTAATATATATCATATTCATTCATTCAATTCATTTATATAATCATTATGTAATGAAGATCATGTTGAACGAATCGCATCACATCGTGGAGACGGTATTCCGCACGTACGCACGAATGATGATATCGTTCCCATGATCGTGGAATTGTATTGGAGTGTACGTATACTATTTAATAATCAATATAACTTTACAATAATCATATATATTCGTTCTTTACACCATTATACCCATCCAAGTAAGGTGGTGGTGGAAAATAGATTACACCATGGCGTGGAGACGGTATTCCGTACGTACGCACACGCGGTGATTTCATTTTCCATAGGATGGATAAATAGTGAAATAGGGTTGTTTCATACTTATAATAACATATAAGTATATGAGTGATACTTATGTTATTACTTCATAATGAAAGAACTAAAGAATAAGAAGTGGAAGTAGAAATAAAGAGGAATGAATCGGTAACGGACATTACCTCTTCTTTGAAGCGCTTATTTGAGACCTCCTTTTAGTGCACTATAATTAGTCTTTGAAGAACACCACGACCTCTAGGATGTCTCTAGTGAAGTGGAGAGAAGAAATTTTCAGGGGTTGGCCGAGCTTGAAGGCTCAAAGTGGTGTGAGGAAGAGAGGGAGGAGGTGCCCTTTTATAATGGAGGAGAGGGGCACCTTTGGAATAACTAAAAATATTATTTTATTATAAAGTCAAATTCAATTTTTAATAGCTAAAAATTGATTTACTTCTAAGATAAGGTGGGTATGGGTCGAAATACTCTCATCCAATAGAATTTAGACAAGTTTAGGTTCCTATTTTAACCTTATCATTTAGATTTAATATTAAGTTAAATAATTTTACTTTTACCGTGTCTTCTTGTGTTCTTACACTATAAGGTTAATAAACTTACTATAACAAGCCAAACGAACTCCAAGTTGTTTATTATTAATATAAATAACATTATCTAAGTCATTTGGCCGAACCTTATATTTTTAGGAATAAAATAACAATTAATAATATAATATTTGTTTTAAAAACTATTTTATGTCAATTTTGACACTATTTAGTAATTGATTTTTGTGAAAATAATAACAGAATTATTAGTTCAAACAAAGTTAATTACATCAATACTAACATGTCATATTAACCTATAAAATTAGTATAATTCATAAAAAATATCAAATTACGTTTATTTGGGTATTTATAACATCAATTATGTCAATACTTCATTAATAAGATAATTACTGCATCATCATTGTATCATAAATAAATTAAATTATTTTAAGTCTAAAAATT
Organism: Viscum album; assembly: GCA_963277665.1. NCBI lineage: Eukaryota > Viridiplantae > Streptophyta > Magnoliopsida > Santalales > Viscaceae > Viscum > Viscum album. Next base: position 234,136,534 of record OY728141.1, read on the forward strand.
ACAAATAAAATACCATTATGTTGGAAATATTTTTATATTTTTAATGAATATTTATAGTCGAATTTATCTTATGTATAACCCCATATTAAAAATAATTTACTTATTAAACTTTGATTTTAACTATTTTAACCATTCTTTAAATAAATTAATAATAAATGTCCTAATCAAATCCAAGTGGGTCTAAATGGTCATATTTTATTCATAAGGTTGTTTTTGGTCGAATTACACTTATCCAATAGAATTAAGACATGTGTTTGGGTAATATTAATAACACTTTTACCCTTAATTACCCTATTTACTTTTAACCGTGGTAAAAAAAGTAAAAAGTTACTATTCACCAAAAAATATTTTCATCTCATTGAACAACATTTTAGTCCTTGATATTAACCATGTCTCTCAGATTTTCAAAATTCCACCCACAGAAGCGGTAAAATTATGTTTTATGAAAAATTCAGTTTTTTTAACTACCACTTAGTGGTTTCACTATTCATCAAAAATTGAAAGTTTTCAGAAAAATACCAAAATTTCACCCTAGGATAATTTCGATATTCCAAATCCAAAAATGAAGTCCATTTTGAAAAATAAAATTTATAAAATTTCAAAAAGTGGGTATTACTTTTCATAACGGTTAGTTTTAATAATATTTTAATAGCATATCATTGTTTAGTAAAACTCGGTATTGCGTACGATGCAAGCTATCGAGGAAAGCCGTGATTGCGTGTGAAGAAAGCCAATCTAGTGTTGTGTGTAGTGAAATATTCATTTGATAAAAACAAAATATTTCTCATAAAAGTCTTAGGTGTTACAGGCTCTACTTGGTAAAATGGCCTTTTGGATATTGTTAACCCTTGTGGATGTCCTTGAGAAAATAGTCTCCCACATGGAAGGTCTTTAACCGATATGTCATCCAAGTTAAGTTCCATGTGTGGATGGTCACCCAATTGAAATGTATCCATTGTTGTGGTTCAACCAAGAAACATTCTCTAGGAGGTCACCCAAGTAGGCATTGTCCCAAGTGATGTGTCCAAATGGTCTCCCAAGTGGGTGCTCTCCCATGTGATGTTTCCAAATGGGAGTTTATGTGAACAATTTATAGACCATGATAATTTATTTGGTTTATTGGATATATTCACTGAGGTAGTGCATGATAGGGATAAGGGTGCATGACATTTGTGAACAAGCAAATAAAATAAGGTGGGAAAATGATCTGGGCATGAGACCAAGATTTATTCAGGAAAATGCTTCAACTTTGTATGACTATAAACATTTATATATAAGTATTCTTTCTCCCATGCCATCCCAATCGAAGAATAAAGTGCAATATACACCACATTCAACGGTGTGAACATAATATAAATATGTTTCCTGAGTCTAAAAATTTAACAAGTTTTAATAAAAATATTGTTATTATGGATTTGATACCCTTTTCATCCTCAATTTGTGAATTACATGGCCAAATCAAGGAGGGAGTTTCTCACCACCCTATCAGAAGAGCATGAAATATTATTATGTAATCTCGATATAATAATGTGTGAGAAATCATGTGGTGTGTATACAATCTATTTTCTTCTTTCTCGTTTCGGGATACTAATTTGTTCTGTATCACGAATTGGGTTTTTTTGTTATTAAAATACAATGGATTTAGTTGAAAATTATAGGGAACATAGTTTTCAATGACTACAAAATTCTACCCAACATTGAATGTGATTTATTTAGATTGAAAGAAATTTGACTCTATGGTTTTATAAGGAATATTTTCTCCCCACATGAACATCTGATGGGATTTTTGAAATGACCCACCTATGGGAGGGGGCCCACCAAAAGAAGGATCCCAAATAAAGTGTTTTTTGGAAGAAAGAGGAGAATATATATTAATTATGATTGGGTAATTGAAAGGTATAATATAATCTATTCATTTAGTATATAGGAGGAGTATCTCTTTGAAAGGAATTGATATCAAAAACTTTTAATAGGTCAAATCCTGGGATAATAAGGGAAATAGATTAAAATTGTATTTTGTTCCTGGGTTCAAGGTATTGTGATCTATATGTCACTATATATCTTTTGACAATAGAAATTATTTCACACATAGTTCTTATAATGGTTCCCATATTTACAAAAAAATCAAACATAAAGGCGAATAGTTTTCAACATGTGATCATGAATGTAGTACAATGTGATGAAGGCTCATACGTAGAACTGATTCATTCATAGGATATTGGTAATTTTCATTGTGTATAGGATCGTGGATTAGGGTCCACACATGTCTAATTTTTGACATAATTCTAACTCAATTTTCAAAATTTATGACCCTTGGTTCGGCCACTCTAAGAAGTTTTGAGGACATGTAGGATGAAAAATATGTCCTAAAACGGATTGTGAGGAATATTTGGGGTTTTATAACTTTTCATAGTTTGGGGGAACTAAATATAATAGATTTATTTTTTAGGGAATAATGATGATCCCTATGATCTTTGTATCTCTTTATTTTCCCCAATGTTTTCATATAAAATTGATAGAGAGAATTAGTGGGTTTGAACTTATATTTTTCTCAAGTTCCCTTTATGAGATTTTGAGGTGGAATGTATTAGTCCTTTTTCTGATTTAGATGGTAAATATTTTTCCTAATTGATCCAATGTGTATTCCTAGTTATATAAAAATTTATTTTCAGCAATGATATGTTTTTTGGGTTTTCAACCAGGATAATTCCATATCTCTTTCCATTGGTAGTTTGTTGGAATGAAATTCATACCAAAGAGAGATAACATTTAAGGTCAAAAAACTTGGACTCTATATTATTGAATTTTATGATCACATAAATTTTACCAATATAAAGTTTTCTTCATAGTTACATGGGTAAGGAAAATAATCATAAATTGAATATCCCATTATCATGAAAATAGATGACCTCAAATATTGGTTCATGCGGTTTATAGTCATAGTGATTGAGCTAATCAACTGCAAAAGATTTAGGTCAAAAATCATTGAAAAAATATTTATTATGTTTACGGTAATATTGATTCTACAATATATTGTAGGAGTTTATGGTGGAATAGTTTTACTCACAAGTGTGGGATAATCCATCTATTATGGGAAAGGAAAAACCTGATATGAATAAAGGTACCATAGAAAAAATAGTCTATTATATAAAAAAGATAATTTGTTTTATGTTCATGAATATTAGATCGTTGTTTCATGTAGTTGATGTTCAGGGGATGAGGAGAATCATTATATTTTTAAGGTTTACATGATAGGGACCATGTTCATTATAGGAACATCCCAAAAATATAGTCTCAACTTAAGACATTGTGATTGTCAAGAGGAATAATAAACCCAAAGAATTTGGGACATTATAGGAGGAACAAACCCATATATGAAATTGAATAAGAATTTTATTTCATAATCATTCTTTTAAAATGGTTATAATAAATTAATGTATGACATTCAGAGTATTTAAATCCACAAGAATAATTATGTTCTGAATGGAGTAAACTAAACTTAAGGATGCCTGATTCATTGAGAATTGGAGAATAGTGGGTGTATATTGACAAATATTAAGAGGAGAAACCAGTGCCACATAATCAATAAATAGATCATTGGTTTAAGTTAGACCATTAATATAGGACCAAAACATGTCATAAGGGTTATTTTGTGGCTTAAAGGAATCATTATTATTCACCATTAATTCATAGTAGTGTCTTTTTATATCAATCAATTCATGATACCCATATTTATGTGAAAGTGAGAACCAAGAAGATTAAATCAATGTTATAGGATTAAAATAAGAGTATATACACTCAATTAATTGTGTAGTTTATCCAGATATCAATTATGTAAATTAAATTCATGGAGAGAAAATCCAAATAAGAAGGTTTTGGCCTCCCTAAGAAAATTCATTTCATATTGAAGACATTATTACGGTGAAGGGATATTATATAAATCCACTCTTATTTGTTCCTCAACTAATGGGATTATTATGTATACCCCAACAATTTTCTTAGGATATAGAATGAGACCCATGGGATTTGTATATTTTCTATTTTTTACTCTATCATTTTCTTAAACCTTGAATGGGAATGACTTTTTGAGTAGAAACATAACATTTTATTAGTCATCATTTTTTATTTTTCTACCATAAAATTGTTTTTGTCTATTTTTATTTGTAGTATGTGGTCTTTTAACATTTACCATTGATAGATAGAGTTTATAGTAAAACAACATTGACCATAGAACACACTATTTATGGAATTGATGTGTGGACAAAGAGACACACAATTTAATGTCATGATTCTTGATCCAATAATCAAAAAGGTTACGGTCATTATGTTTTGACATTGCATGTTGAAAATCCTATGATACGAGATATTGGAATCACTGTGTATAATAAATTGATAAGAATTAATATATTTGTATTTTTTAATGGAAATATTCTTTTATATAGATCATAATAGGGGAAAATGGGCATTTTCCTAGGCATATGTTGTTGAATAACGTGCCCTATACTAGATGAACATGTTTATATATAAATCAGACAAAGGATAATGGAATTTTCACATCTTAGGAAGACACAAAAAAATATATCTAGATCATACATTATATCCTTAGTATCAAAACGGTTTTGATAATAATGACATTATAAACGGGCCCAAGGTAAAGAGTCTTGGAATCCCAACATATTCCGTGAGAGTAGGAATCAAGCCAAATGTTGTTCATGAATAATTATATTTCCAATATAGATGTGAATAGTATAAAAGGAAGGGGTATGATATATCATTGCTAAGGAAAATAATTAAATAATGGTTGGAGAATATAACAACTACCACAGAATACCCAAGGTAATAATATAGAGACCTAAAAAGATCAAGCTATTATATAAAAGAGGGGAATTACCTTTTTGATATGTGTCATATAAAATTGACCCATCAATGAAAATTAGTGTTATGTGTGGTTGACAAATCCAATTAGATTAATCTAATTTGGGGTTTACTACACATCATGTTGTTTAACCCCTTGTGATGAGGATATACATGAGTTAAATTTTAACATCACACTACATTAACAAAGTGTCACATAATTTATGCTCATTAAACTTATAGCCTTCCCATTATAGTATGCAATGAATGTAGGAATACAACATAGATATATTTTTAATCCATTTAATCATTAGGTAAATAGATTTGGTAAATCACTTCTTCAAATGTTTGAATTGGATATTATGTACTGATGAGTGGTTGTAGTAGGTTTCTCATTATAAATTCTAGATAGGAGTCCCATATTGTGAAGAAATAAAATATGGATTTATAGTTTATCATTCCATAGGTCCACAACATATCCAAGGGTTTACTTAGTGGATCAAATGAATATTTCTCTTTTACCATCAATTCATAGGGGTATTATTTCATATAAAACAGTTCTTATATTAAAAAGTTTTGTTAAATGGATAACCATGTGATTTTTTTACATATGGTTATAGGTTTTCATTAGGATAATATCAATTTTGGAATTGTGCTGACTCAAATATCAAAAATAAATTATGTGGATGGAAGAGTATATGTACTAAAGGTTTTGAGTAATCTGTGGAAACACCATTATTATCAATAGAAGCTATCCAGGTTGAAGGATTAGATCTTGATTAAAGGGGATGGTAAAAAAACCTCAAAATGGGAGTCATGGAGATGAAAAATATAAAAAACCAATATTTTATATTAACTAAAATCATATATGATTGACCTTTTTGAGTATTTTATTACTATGGGTGATAGATCATGAACAATAATATTTATGGTATTGTTGTACGGACCTCATGTCCTGGAGTTTAAAATCTTGTGACTATGACCATATGTTTTTCAGTTAAACATCGTGATAATATGACATTGAGTTTCATAATTTATATGTATGAAAAAAGGACATAGGAATACATTCTTATCATCTCATCATGATAATTGTATTGATCATCCAAAATAGACAAGGTCACATGAATTATGATCAGTTTGAGAAATAAGGTGAAATTGTAATACTATTTCTACAATGCATGATTGTATGACCCCGATTGACATTATACTTGTAGTTTAGCATCATATATTGAGGATGAGATGTTTTAAAGTTTAACATCTGATGACATCAACATATATAGATTTCACAATGATCTAATTATCATGTGAAGTCGAAGAAATAATTTTTAATGATGATAAAGGAAATAAACTATGCTGAATAAGTATAGGGTTGAGAACCCAGACATGGTGGGGTTATTTTTTATTATTTTGGTAGGAAACAATTATGGAATTTTGGATATCCCTATGTATGCCATGGTATTGGAATCTATCCACATGTATCTTTTATATGGACCCTCATAGATCTAAAAAATATACAGGGAGAGGAAATATTCATTATTTGATAATGAATCAAAACAATGAGAGTGGTTCATGGTACCATCATAGACTGGAGTACTAGGATGGAATTGAAATGTGAGGATGGGTCTAGCATAAGTAATCTGTATGTCACTAGGAATTCTATAAATACAATAATTAAGAAATATGTATCACTTAATTCATTATAACTATGAAGATCAGAACCTTGTATATGGTATATAAAATTTTATTATTTTCAAGGATCAAGATCATCTATGGTGATATTCCATTGAAATGTATAGGTGTTAGGACTTGATATTGATGGAAACCCGATTTTGATGTGGTTTTAATGAGAGGATTAGGTGATATAGTATTATCCTAGTGCATATTGGTTGAGGAAAACAAAGCATGAGTAGGTAAACCCACCCATATAAAACCTTCAATATGGACATATCTCATATATAATTGGGAATGAAGGAACCACATTGTGACAATTTGGTCATGCCCAAATTTACCCATGTTATATGGTTTATGTGGTCACTTGTAGAACATAGTAGGTTATCTAATCTTGAAGTACCTATGAATATTCCCAATGAAACATATATTATATGGGGGTGTTTTATATTTTATGTGGACAACATGGGTTTAAATTTAATTTATAAATATATATTTTTAATTATTTAATTTAATTAAATTAAATACAATTATTTCATCCTTAGTTTTTATTTGGGGTGGATTAGATGAATTCCTTTCAAAATTATTTCAATTTCATTATATTGAGAATAATTAATTCAATGAATTCAATATAACATCATAACATACTCGTTTATCACCATAACATACACATGATTATTACATATAAATTTATAAGATCATTTTCATGTTCCCTATAAGTTGAACAATATTAATTTGACATGAAAATTGTGGTGATAAAATTCAATAATGATGAGGAAGAAAAAAATCATTGAATTAGAAACTTAACAAAAGGATTCAATAAGATTTAGTAAAAAGAGAAATAAAATACAATCAATCCTTTTTATACTCCTTTAGATCAAAAAAATATATTTTTATCCCTTCATTGACTATATTCTATCAAACAAAGTGGGAGGTAGACTTATGAGGGTGGAATTAAAGAAGAAAACCAATGAAATAATGATCACTCTACTATTGTGTGAAGAATTGAACAAAAGATAAAGCGAATATCGTCAATACATAAGGAACAATTATCATAATTAATTATATAATAATATAAATTATTATTATGAATAACTTCTATTAAGAAACTAATTTATTTTAAATACTAACATGAGAGAAATTGGATAATCAATTAAAAATTAACAGCATAACATTACAGTTGAATGAATAAATCCTCCTAAAATCCCTTAACCAACACCACCATAATTAATTATTTTTTGGTCCTAGATTCTATCCTCAATCAATCAATTTCATTTTATTTAATTTGGATAGTAAAATGTTGGTGGGAAAAAAAGAATGTTGACTTTACAATTTGACCTAAAAAATAAGAGCAGATTCATTCCCCCTTTTGGAATAAAAATATGACATTTAGGATGGATGAGTCTGGGATGGTAATAAAATAAATATATCTTTTTCTATGTATCCTATAATATCTTACAATATTTCATTCCAATTGGAAAATATATTTGTATTTTATGCTCGAAATTGTGGATGATTTAATGGTATATGAAATTTTTCCCATAAATTAAACATCACCATGGTCTGCCTGGATCACTTTCCAAACATCAGAATTTATTACATTAAATGTTTAATGAAATTACCATAATAATTTTCTATATCTAAATTTAAAATTTTATTATAATTTGGATTGAATTTTGGGATCCACATTTATTTGATGGGCCAATGGCCCATTCTACTTTGTCCAGAAATTTCTACATTCCTGGCCAAAAGATATGTAGAATTTCATTTGAATATTAAATTAATCTAAAAGAGAACATTCTTCACACAAAGTGATAAATAATATACCAAAATATAAAATTCCGATAACAAAAATAATTTAATTCTCAAGAAGATGAATTATTGGTCCCAAATTGATGCACTTTAGACATGAATTGCACAATGATGTGAAATAAAGTTCAATTTATCAAATTCACTTAAATAAGTGTTTATTATCATTGAAAACATCAATATTAAAATATAAAAAATGAATATTACCCTCTTCCACTGGTTAATCACACCCCTAATATTATTTTTTCTAGACCTGAGAAAAACGAATCTAAAAAATAAAAATTTAAATCCCTTTTTTCAAAAAACAAATAAAATTAAATTTTCACAAAAAGATATCATGAAAAAAAATTATGAAACCTATAAAAATATTTTATAACAAGATGTTTTCAAAAATATATTCCTTGACCAAGCCAATTCCTTTAGTAACTCTTATTTTGGCATTTTGTCTAATTTAAAATAATCATAATGATGTGTTGTGAAGTAAAGAATACATTGGGACTATTTTCTTGTCTATTAATAGAAATGGATAAAAATGGTGGGAAAGTGATGAATAATTATGATTAGTATCCAATTTTATACGACTATTATTTATATATTATTTTTTTCTATTTTTCACAATAGATATAAAAGTACTAAATCTATGAAAAAAACTTTGGAGTTATGATCCCAAAGTGTTGGATAAAATGTGTTTTTGTAATTAAATACTCTATAATAGATATTTAAATAAAAACTATGGGAAATAAAACTATGCAGTCATGATATTCATCTGTTTAACTCCACAAATTTTAAAATACATTACTCTATGTGCTGACCATTTTTCATTTTTTATTGGACACTAAAATTTTGAAAAAAGCGGCCTTGTACCCAATTCAATGATAAAAGGGTTTGAATAACTAAATATTACTCCCAAAATCCATTGTAATTTCATTGTTGAATTTTTATTAAGAGGATGAAAATAAACAATGTTTAAATCACGTTAGATAACCACATTTTCCAAAACCTATATATATGAACACAAAACTCCATCAAAACCATAATAAAGGCCATAAAAATCATTTTACATTAATTTTTTTGTGTAAAAAGAATATATTAATATATTCAAGGATAATGTATTGAAACATTACATAAAATACAATTTTTTTAAAAATCATGGATTTTCACTCCCATCTACATAGAAGGACACAACCCTCAACATTGAATGAGATGAAAAGGGAGGTATTTGAATTTATTAGAAAGAGGGGTAGATGTAATTTTAAATAAAAACATGGGAAAACCACATGGTTTGATGTTAATAACCAATCAATCATAAATTTATCACTTTGGATTGCCATTACATATAGAATCATTGTGGGTGTTTAATGTTTTGGTTTGAAATTTGTAATATTGTGTTACAATTGAAAATAATAAACTTATTTGGTTATAAAATCCCACACACAAGAAAAATTAGAACACATTGGAAACCCCAAGTGGATCGAGTAAAAATTAAGAAAAAATAAAATAAAATAAAATAAAAATAATATAAAAGTAGGGTGGCCTTTAAGAGTGTACTTATTTTAATTTCTTTACCTAGGCTTGGATCCAAAAAAATTAAACAATACAAAATATCAACATCAAAATGATTAAATTGATCATCACATCAATTAAATTAATATTGATTCTCCATTGGGGTTAATGGTATGGTTTGGAAATTGATTTGAGAAAAATTACATATGTTCTAGTGAACGGGGTAATCCCATGAATATGAAAATTTCCCATCAAATTATTTTTCTAATATTTCTTAATATATCAAGTAGAATTTTCATATCATTTAATTTTAAAGAGGTTAAAAAGAAATTTTAATTTTTTGTTATCCCCTATGAAGTAATAACTACAATAGGAAGAGTTTACATTTAATATGAAATCAGTTTAGTGAATAATATCATACATAAGTTGTGACCCTGAATTATAATCAATTTTAGTTTCCAAATATGTCAATAGAATATATTCCTTTTTAACTGATGTTTAACCACCAAATTGTCCATTTAATTTTTAGAAATGGGTATGGATTTTATGTTTATGGTTTCACTCAGTGGTTTAGTGTTCAGTGATCTTGAAATTTCAGCTTTGGAGCCATCTAAAATGGAATCAAGCCATTGATAAAGGTTTACCTTATGTGAATATCAGAAAAATCGATTCCTATTGACTTAGATATCCATCAACATTTCCATGATCTTTTTTAGGTTCATTTTCAATAGTATATATGAAATTCACCCCATGAAAATCCTCATATTCACAAACATGAGATCCCATGTTATAGATTTGTGATCAAGGATCATGTTTCCAATGGTTATTTTTAGGTTCACATTCTTAACTAGAATAACAGATTAGATTGTTTCTATGATTGGATGACCAAGGCGGATTGTGGTTCTCTCCTAGGACCAATGATTGAGTTTTTTTCTTGTATAATTAAGTTGTTAGGGTAAATGAAATTTTCCACATTAACTGAAAAATATTTTAAGATCCCATTAGGAACTTGAGAACTAAGATATGAAATTTGGGGTGTGAAAAAATTTGGTTGGAGATCTTCAAGCCCTAATCGAACATAAATAGAATATACAATATGAATTAAACTAGCTCCTTGATGAAAATGGCCTTTGAAAACACTTTTCTCACCAAAGTTAACATCGATGTAAAGACAACCTAGGACCCTAAACTAAGTCAGAATGGTTCTTTAGATTAGTGTACTCACATTAGCTTCCAAAAGACTTGGTTTTTATATGAAAACATCCATTTAAATATTAAAAAGTCTTTCAGGTACTTATAGTATGTAGTTATGGTTTTTAGTGCATCAATAAGGGTTATTTTTAACCTATCTGGTGGGAATATTTCACTAAATGATTCATTTAGTTCAGCTTTGGATTTTCCTCTCATGAGTTAGGGGAATAGAACATGTTTCATGATTATTTTTGGAGGTTCTGGTTCATCAACATTATCATCAGTATTTTTATATTCAATGATTTTTTCTTAATTATTTTCATGATAGATTAAGGAATTTACTGTATTACGAATGAGTAGTTCTTATTTCTAATGGTTTTCCCACTCCTAAAATTATACACAACCTAGATATGTTCATGTGGAGATTTTGGGTATCAGGATTATCCGCTCTTTTTTAGGGGAGGCAAAACTGGATTAAAATCAGATAATTATAGTTTTTATTTTTATTAGTTCATGTTTTTTTAATGATGCTTCTTATTTTATTTTTTTTTCAATTTAATTTCAATATTTTTTAAGGATTGGATAAGGGATAGATTGGACAAGTTCTTGTGATTGTTGGTTTACTGTAATAAGATACATTGTATTTTGGATGGGTTATTTTCTAGGTTGGTGGATAGGTTGTAGGAATTATACTGGTTTTGATTGAAACAAGGTATGTGCTTGAAAATATTTTTGAGGGTAGGGGTTGCTACATTGTCTTCTTGTTGGTTATTGATTTTCATTCCAATAGATGTTTGGATAGTCATTATATATTTAATTGAATGTCTTTTGGTATGGTGGGTTTTTACTATTTAATTAATTTAAAATTGTTGTTGGCCCTCCTAAAATAACATCCTTGATTGAAGGAACAGTTGGTTATTTGTCTATATTTTGGACTTGGATGTCAAAAATTATGAAAATAAGAATTACAGTTCGAATTTAAGGGACCTTATTAATATCTATATTTTTAACCTTCCTAGTGAATGTAAAAAAATTTTCCCCAATACTTTCATTTTCTATAAAATTATCAATTCTAATTTATTTGGGTGGAATCTAATAGTAAGTTGATGTTCCCTATGTTTGATATTGATTAACATGATTTTCTAAATACTCATAAGAATCATTTGTGTAATTATTTTTCAATGTTCCATTACAAATAATTTCAACAAACAATATTTTACCTAACCTTAACCCTTCATAATAATTCTCACTTATTCTAGGAATAAGAAACCATGGTTTTGTACCATGTTTTATGTGTCTTTTAACCATTCCCATATTTCTTATAATTTTTCTAAATTTAAAAAAAATAGATTCACCTTTTAATCGTAATTTTTTATTAATGGGGGAAGTATTTTTTGTATAATTATATCTTTAGTTTGTTATATGTGGGAATATATTATGTTATAAAATTATTTAACAAATTATTTTCCTAATCCATAAGATAAAATTTAATGAGTCTTATTTTATCTAATTCAATTAGATTTGGTTGGAACATGGGTTCAAAAAGTCGTTGAATTATTTAATTTTTAGATAAGTCATTTCAAACTCCATCCATAGAATGGTTATGAGTTGGTTTAGTACATGTGGTTTAAATAAATATTGGTCATATCAAATGGTATGATTACTAATTAATGAGGGTTTCTTTGTCCAGAAAGGTGTAAGGTCATTCTTGGGCTATTCTTGAACAATTAAAATTTTAGGGTCTTGCACATTTTGGTTTCTATTTGGGTTCACTCAATGGTTTTTTAATTTATTCTGTGTAATATTATCCATTGTATTGATATAAAATTTTATATCTAATTCCTTTGGTAGACTATAATTTATATGATGTATTCTGTTATATTTATTAGACTCCTCACCCCTCAAGTTTTCTAACTTAACTTGATAGTTTGAGATCTGACTAGTGTGGTTGGACATGGAAGGATATAAAGGGGAAAAGATAAGATAATATTTTTGAGATAATATAAATGGGATAATATAATGATATTATAAGTAGATTTACTTGTTTCCCAAGAAACTATTCCAATATTTGTTGATGCTAAAATTAAACAAGTTATATGTTTTAAGAAGTTGTTTGTAGAACATCCAGGGTTATCAAATCCTTGGAGACCTAGAAAAGGAACCTAAAGAATCATAAATTTTATGTGCGTGATATGGATATTAAGTGGCCAAATTGGGTTTGAATTTAGTGGATAATTAATGTTTTTTAATGTCTTAAGTTACATCAATGTAATATAATTAGTTTATCTATATTTATTACATGGTGTGGATTAGATAAATTTATATTTCAATTATTTCAATTTCATTAACTCATGAATAATTCATTCAAGGAAATCTATATAACCCCATTATTTACAAGTTTAACACATTCACATAAAAATATTAAACACCTAATTAATTAGAGTATCATTTTCATGAAAATTCCATGGTAAATGTTCTTTTTTTTCACATGAAATGTCCACCGAAAAAATTGAATAAGGAAGAGGAAGAAAGAAAATCAATAAAATTAAAACTCAATTATAGAATTGATTAATATATACTAAAATGATAAATAACATATTATACATCCTCTTGATACTCCTTTGTATCAAATCACAAATTTTTTATCCATTTATTGATGAAGTTATGTCAATGGAAGCAGCATGTAGTCTCACAGAGGAAGAATTTGAGAATAAAAGAAGTGAAATAATGATCACTCAATCATTGTGTGATGAATTTAAAAAATTATGATGTGAATTAATTCACTATCTAAGTAACTGATATCAATGTGACATTAAGAATAATATAAATGATATAAAATAAGAAATTTTATACGAAACTAATGTGATTTGAAAAACATACATAAGAGAAATTGAACATGCGATTAAAATGACAACAAAAAATTAAAATTGAAATAATAAACAATACTGAATTTAATTCACCACCACTACCTTAAATTGATTTTTTTGGCCCTATGATTGATTCATCATCATTAAATATCATTCAATTTAAATTGGATTTTCAAATGTGTGTGAAAAAAGGAATGTAGACTTATCAATTTGACCAGAAAAATCATACAAGATTCATACCCATTTTGAGTGAAACAATTACATTTAAGAAGGTTGAGTCATGGATAGTCATATAAGAGAAATATATTTTTATATGTATCCTATAAAATGTTATAAAAATTCATTCCAATTATATCAGTCAATTATTTTCTATGCTCAAAATGGTGGGATGATTTTATGGGCACTAAAATATAGGCCACAATTTAATGTTCTAATTGTGCCACCTAAATAACCATGAAACCCTCCACATTTACTCTAGTATATAGTTTAATTAAACATTCCCAAAAGTTTTTGTTATCTATAGTTAAAATTTAGTCATCACTGTGTTAAATTTTGTGATCCATATTTATTTGATATGCCTAATTATGATTATGTTTTGTCCAAAAATTTATATATTCATGGAAAAAATGTCTAAGTTCCCTTATAAATATAATATTGACCCAAAAAAGATACAGTGGTCCAAAAAAGTGAACAATAATTTTAAGAAATATAAAATTAAAATAATTTATTTTACAAGAAGACGATTGATTGGCCACAAATTGACACAATTTAGAAATGAATTTCACAATGATGTGAAATAAATTTCAATTTATAAAATGAAATTTAAATGGTGTTTATGGACATTGCAAAACATTAATATTAAAATATAAAAAATTAATATTTTCCTCTTTTAGTACCTAATAACCATGTTTATTGTTTTTTAACATCATACAACAAAGACTAAAACATGTCAAATTAGAGTTATATGAGATATTCTTAGGACATGCAGATTAATTTCATGCTGCTAAGATGGTATACTGTGTAGTTTAGAGTCTTGTTTATAGTAATATAATATTTTATAGTTTGACATAATTTTATAATTATTTGGTGAATTAATATAAATTTATTAAAAATATATCTTTTTGAAATGTTTCACAGATTTATATTTTTATGATGAATGAAATGACAATGTTGTTTATCATATTACCGTGAGGTTACATTCTGAGTAGTTTAAAGTCATCAAAAAATGGATTGTTGTGAACCCCACATGAATTGACTAATATACTTTGTTCTTATAGTAAATACAAAATTGATTATATCTTATCCAATAATAGTAATTTCAGGTTTAACTATAGATCGCATGATATGGGGATCAATCCATCATAGTTCTAGAAGCATCCTACTATGAGTGAACATATGGGAAAGACTCAATGTGAATAAATTTTACTAAAATACTAGGATGAGTGCATTTTTCAATTGTAGGATTAATAAATTAACTAATTTTTTAGATCATACATATATATAGATCATATGTTTAAGTATTGCATTTTTTATATTCCTCCAAAGAATTATTGATAACAATCCTTGTTCTAATGGGGAATTCGGATGAAAAGTATGCCAAAAAGGGTACCCCACTCAATTAAATTTAAGGTGTTATAGGATAGACCATATTTTATAAAGTCCAATATATTACTATTATTATATATTATAAAACAATATAGAGTCATGAATCTAGGACTTATATCATACAGTTTAACATCATGAGATATATAATTATCTATGATGTTTAACATTATTCTTATCAATGTTATTAATGAAATAATTTTCATGCATGTTTCTTAAATAGGTGAGTGAGAATATAATTCATACATGATACATGAATTTCATGATCATCTAATTACATTTGGGGTTCATCTATCACCTTCATGATCTAATATTTATGGAAAAATAATATTTCAATCATATATTCCAAAATAATGTGGAAGGTATAATAATTGGGATCATCCTTCATTGTTTCAACCATAAGACTATTGATATTCAGGAGCTCAAATATTCATGTTTCAATTAATAGGTGAATTCTAAATCCCCAATCTATTTCAGAATATGGTAGACCTTATTTTCCCTACTACCAAATTATAGGTTAAATCCTTCACACTATTCTTGTGTTGTTCTCAATGTGATGAAATTACTAAATCAAATATTTAGGTGTTAGGTTCCCTAATATCCCTTCATATATCATCTTCTAAAGCTAATACTTGATGAAAAATGACATTATGAGTGTATTCCATAAAACTTTATGTATTGGGAAGTAATTAAAATGGTCTCTCAAATACACCACTTTTTGTAGTTTAATCCTTGAGAGATTTATCAAAAAACACTCCCTCGAATAGAAATAATACACTGAGACATATTTCAGTTGGAATGTGGACACCTTTATTTTACAATTATTGAAATGTAGATGAATATTATACCTCCCCCATGTTCCACATATTCCATGATCATTATGGGATCATGGTTAAATTTTCAACCTCAGAGCTGGTTCATCAATCATAATAAATTCATGAGTATACTTTGATGCTAGGGATAACAGGGATATTGAAGACACCATTACTATACTAGAATACTCTAATGGCCTTGGAGATGATGTTGTGATCATTTAGGTTTTATGATGTCTAGAATATACCTGATGAGTGGGTAGAAAATATAAATATTCCCCTATCCCCATGGGCCGAAATGTGGTAAAATGATGTCTAGAATTCACTTGATGATAGTGAGAGAAATATGTAAATCCACCCATACCTATGGTATAGAGTACTTCACATAAAGGAAGACCTATATAACATGATACTTGTATTTCATCATAGGGAAATATCCATGAAGCATGTCCATATTTATTTCATGGTGATATTAATTTTCTTGATGGACCTAAGTGATATATTCTCTCAAAGATATGGCCTTATTATAGTTACGGGGTGATATAAAGAATATTTATTTATACCCATTGCTTTCACAAGGGAAGGATGGGTCGATGAAGACGATGTTTGGAATCCCAGTGTGGATCCTAGGGGTGGGATATATTTTTGATTTAGGGAATATTTTCTATTAGTATTTCACTCTAAGTCATCAACATGTATAATAATTTATTCATAATATGTAGACTAGATATCACTAAAACATTCTTCACAAATACTTTTAATAGAGAATGAAATAAACAATTATGTGTTTCCGGCATTCATAAATGTGTGAACATATATATCAAGAGTGAAATCATCAAAACAAAGTGATTTTTTTGACTTGGGTGTTACCATGGTAATGGAAAAATAAGAGAACATGTGTTTCTCATCAGTGGAATATTCTATTTACTAGTTTAGTGCGTATTGTATAATTTGGTGGAATATTTTACAATATATTATTTGGTGAAATGGTGGTTATTCAATCATTTAGTGTCCAGATTCCCAATTTCAAAATGGCAGGGGAATATATTCCATATGAGTCTACTTATATTAGAAGTTAATTCTTCCATAGTTCGAGGTGTATGTGGAATTGGGGTCAGAAATAGATGATTCATTAATTTATTCATGATTCATACACCTAATATATTGATTTAGGTATTATACATTAATCAAAATCATATATATCCCAATATGGGGAATTCTATCATTTTTCCCTTTCATTAAAAAAATGTATGGAAATTTAGTCACAATAACGCTGGGACTGTCTAATAGAGCATGAACACCATCTACCTTATTTTTTAGAATATATTATATAACGAATATTTACAAGGTTCTGTGACCCAGCATACAATGGTACATGTTGTATTTTGGGTGATCATTCTTCAATGATTTATCTGGTTTCTTTATTTCAATAAATCATCTTAGGTTATTCTTCAACCTATAGATGAAAAACATTGCAACATGATCATCAAGAAAAGAATATATTTGAAACTTATTACATTAAAATCCAAGTCATCACATCATTGTTTTCTTGAGAATTATAGTATATACTTCTAGAGTCCATAAATTCCTCATCCGTGTTGGTGGTGCTTGATTTTATCATTCCTTATTTTAAATGAAGACATCCTCTAGATGCTTTTCTATGGTTAGAAGACCATGAAACCCACTAGGATACATCACAGGGATGTGTGTAGTCGAAAAAACATCATTTTCATTCTGCAAAATGATCCCATATAATTGATCCTATAGAATATGTGTTTTTAAGGAATATTTCTAGCCCTTCAATATTCTAATTGAATCCTTAAAAATATATTTTTCTTACTTCTTGAAATTATATATTTTATTGATCACTTTTCTTCTTTATTGTATAAATTCATTGGATAATTAATTATTCAATATGTTCTTACAAGTACGTGACAAACCCTACTATAAATTTATTATACCAAGAATGTATAGAGAATTTTATGGTCCGCAAAAAGAATATAAAATATGTGGCTTGTCATTGTTCTTGGGTTCTGAACATTGGGCCACATAGGGATGAGAAATGCTTGATATGTTATTATCGATAAATCATTCCATTTATTTTATAGACTATTGGGTTTCCAATGTTGGGAATATGAGGTTTGAAATCCAAATACACGGGATAACAATTACACTCTGAACATACAGTTGAACATTGACTACATATATAATCTATTTGAGCAGTAATATCATCCAATGATTCATGGGATACCACTTCTTTTATAGGATTATGGTGACTTTCCTAAAGTGACATTAATTTTATCTTAACTATAGGGGACTCTAGATAATCAATCTGCACAGAAGTCAAATAACCTAGATGATATGATGTCATGTTTATGGTGTTTCTTCATTATTTCAATATGGGACAATCAATCCATTATCATTGAATAGGGTATGAAAAAGGTGATATTTAAACTTCAACCTACTAACTATACTCAATGGGATTATTTATCCTAATCCAATCATCATTGATTTGTTTGAGTTATTCTATTTTGTATTTGAACTAGAAAATATTCTCTTATACTAATATAACTTCACCATATTATGGTGGTAGTGGTAGAAGAATACTAGTGAATTTAACTGCAGAAATTTCTTCTTCGATTGTTTCCGATTTATAATATTTACTAAACAATAATGATATTCTCTAATGTTAACCCTTCAAATGAAAGAATATAGTTCTCTATAGGAGTAATTTCTATAATAATTGTGTATTCCTACTAATTTTATGATTATAGATATTAATATATGGTTAAAAATGATAAAAAAATTCCCCATCATTATTTTTTAGTGTACTCTTTTGGATTTTTCATTCATAAAGGATAATTATGATGAAGGTTTAAAATTGTAGCTAGAAGTGATCTAGAAATGGTCTTAGGACACTATTATGGTATGTCAATATTCCTGAAGACTGTTGATATTAGTATGTTTATAGACATGATATAGAGTTTATGTGTCTATCTTACCCCATTAGGAATACCTCTTGGTTGTGATAGTCTAGATGATGGTTGCAGGCACACCTTCCTTTACAACACACTCTAGACTCTAGATACACATCAGTGATGATAACCACAATGCACAATATCTCTCTTTGAATGATCCTTAGTGGTTTCATTGATGTAGTGTGTGTCCTATTAAACTCTTTATGATAATGTATGAATTGGATTCTGTTCATTGGGGATAGGATTTTTAATTGGTTTTATGTGGAAACATGGTCCAATAGTTTCTTTGTGATCAGATATAGAAAGGATGACCAGAAGGGTATCATATCTTATATGGTTTTATAAAAAAGCTTTCTTTTTTGGATTAATATATTGGGATGTTAAACCTATTATAAGGTGTAAAAAATATAATTTGAGGCACTAGGATGGTGAAATTGTATGTTGGGTTGATGAGGCATGGTCTCTATGGCCATCAAGGTGTACGTTTAGTGTGTATGATGGTTGTGCACAATGACATGTGGCCTTGTGGGAGTATATAAATCTTTTATAGTGACATTGGAATTCATCGGTAAAATTATTTATTCAACTTGGATCATAGAGAGTCCTAATGTTCTTGATAGTGATATAAATAATAATAAACCTGTAAATCTAGAATCACAATTAAAAGTTATTATTTGATTAATCACTTTTATAGTTATACAGTTCACATCATGTTCACCAGTTTTCATCTAAAGGAAACTATATTTCACTTGTATTAACATTATGGTTTAGCTTTGATTTCATTGGGGGACTATGTTCTAATGGTATGCTGTCACATGGGATTGTGGCCGATGACACATTGGAGTGGTCGTAGGTCACAGGAGTGGGAGTTTGGGATCATCACACCTTTTTGAAGAGATTATTACCTACTATTAGTCACTCTAAAGGATTTATGATGTTTTCATGAATACTTCCCAAAACCTAGTATGTGAAATGTGACATGTGTACCAAAAATATATTAAAAACATTTCATTGGAATAGATATAAATATTTATTAAATGTATCCCATATTTCAATTTTAGTTTAAGACACATTTATTTATAGTGACTATTGGGTACTATGACACCCCATGTATCTTAGACACTTTATTTCATGATTTATTACACAAATAGAAAGATAATAAAATCCTAAAATATAATGAGGCCAAAAATATTATGTAAATTATATGACTAACACAATAAAATTAAACCAAGATAATATGATATTATTTATGTTATCCATAATATGTCATTAACATATACTAAACATCTAATATTTCATGAAATAAAATGTTAACAGACATTAAAAGTGGGTGATCTATAAATCATGGAAATAAAATAATAAAAGGATAACATATGATAAATAATTAAATTTTAGTCAATATGTGTATCATAGTGACATAGAAATGTGATAATCAAAATCATTCACATTAAATCACGGTATATTTTCATAACATAAAGGCAATATTAGAGAAGTGGAAACAATATAAAACTAGACTCCATAAAAATAAGTCAAGGAAATGATAATAAATCAAAACATTGTGTGAATAGGATAACTTATTATGGACAATACATGGTATCTTATGAGATAAAAACCCTTCCTAAATCCTCAGACTAATATATAATTTTTATCCCACCAATCACATTAATATCATATACATGCATTTGTGTGCCAAATAGACCATGGATCATTAGAAAAAAACACACCACTATTTATTACATGATAACTATGTGTGTGTTATATACATGTAGTTACTAACTAAATTAATGACATATAAATCTAGTTCAAGACACATTAGTGAAAATGGTGATTGGTATTCACTACAGAAATATTTTTCTTGGAAAATCATAATGTAATTTTGGCGGTTTAAAAGGTGTATATAGAGAATCATAAAAACCTTAATGAGATTGAAAGTGTGTATCTCATTTCTTGGAAACCATGAGGACTATAATAGGTATTTTTAAAAACATATTCCTCCATGAAAAATTGGAAATTAAAAGGTATAACATAAAGAATGTTCTTTGAATAAAGAGGAGGAGGAAATGATCCCTTATGTTAAGAGGGTACTTCTAAAAGCCTTGGAGAAACTTTTTAACAGATTGGTAAATACATGGGAGGGATTTACATATGTAAATGTAGAGTAATGGAATTAAAAAATGGTTTTTAGTGATGAATAATGGGTGGTTTGTGGGGTTTTATAGAAAATGTGAGGGTTATTCTTTATTAATTTATAAACATACTTTTAGACAAAATATTATAAAATAAAGAAAACCAAAAATAATACCATGGATCTTCCCATGGTTACTAATAAATAGGATTGGTTGAACAAATTTATACTTAAAATAACCCAAATTAGTAAAATAATACCCTTGGTGATGTGGAAGTGAGTGATGTCTATAAAGGAATAATTTTAAAAACATTAATATATTATATATATTTTTGAGGATTCATTAATGGTTAATAAAATTATTAAAATAACATAGAAACACAATTCATTAAAGGGTAAACATTATTTTATTCATGTATGTTATTTATAGTATTTATTACTTCACATTAGGCTTTTAATATGTTATTATACAAACCATATATTTATATAATTTTTAATATTTACCCAATAATTCTACTATCTCCATAAATTACTAAAAATTAACCATTGGATAAATTTAATGTTTTTTTGAAAATAATATTTATTTTATACAAATAAATATCTAAACATGATAATTTAAACCTTTAAATAAGAAATCACCATTTAGGAAAAAATAGGGGTTTTTACAATAATAATAACATTATTACCAATATAAATATTACAGTGGAAATAATTAAATTATATTACCATTTATATTCAAATAAATATTATATAATAAGAATATTTTATTAAAATAGGTTTTATTTAATAAATTCTTGATTTTACCATAAACGAGTTTATTAATTTAAATTAATTATATAATTCTCAAAAACATAAATTTGATTTATTTATATCAAAATATAATTTTTCTCAATCTCATTAATCATTTATATAGTAATATATATATATATAATTAATAAATTATCAAAATTGTAATATATAAATTCATATTTTTAGGGTCTAGATCCATAATCTATTATTACACTAGTGTATAACCAAACAGTAATGTGTGCGATGATGACAAATTTCTAGGGTTGTTCGATGAACATGGTTTGGGTCGTGATCTCAATAATCTTATACTTCTCCTATAAATGGTTTTTATCAGGATTAGTTATTGAATAACATATTATAATTAGTTAAATTAAAATTCAACTGATTATATATCCCATGAAAGATCTGATAAATTGGATTCATAACGTAAAATCATACTGGTCGAGGCCATCAATTTCTCTGTTTGTGTTAATTATACATTATCATAACACTTAATATATAGATATTGGTGGTTACCCTAAAATATTATGTTATTAATAGTTAATGTGGTTAAATATTATCTAAATATGGAATGATATAACTTAATAAGGTCCAAAATTACCAAAGTAGTACATTTTTTATACGACTACAGTTCATAGTAAAGAATTTAATAATTTATAAGGTCATTTTGATTTATAATTTTTTTTAGTAATTATATTAATACCCCTTTGAGAAATACTTCCCTACCAATTTTAAAATAATATATATGGTTATTTCTTTTTTTACCTATTTTGGTTCACATGTTTCTTCCTCAAACATATGGTTCTACTATAACACTTTGATCTAAATATTCGTCTGGTTTTATAGAAGATTGCATATACAATCTATGAAATTCACCAATTGGTCCTAATATGATAGATCATTCTTCAAGGTATGTCCCCATGATTTATCATGTGGGAGGGATATTTTATGTAATTTTTTAATAGGAATACATGAAAAAAATCACATTCTTCAGATTTTTTATGTGGTAGTTATAGTAGATAGGTCATTTCATTAATGTGATCAACGATATAAAAAGGGATGATGCATCTTGGAAATTGATTTCCCATTTTTGAAACCCTCATGAGATTTATAAATAGTGATACATAAATTAACACTTTATCTTCAATCTCAATGATGATTGTCTACATATCTTTTGTATCAAATTTGAGTGGATTTCATATGATGGTAAATTATATCAACATTTCTATCATACCATTGATGAGATCAGGTCCCACTATCCTCTTCTCTATAATGTTATCCCAGTTCTTTAGTTTCCTACACCTATTCCCATAAATATCCTCATAAGTTTCTATTTGAATGCTTGAATGTAAACTATTATTATAAAAGAACTACATAAGAAGAGGTTGTTGATTCATGCATCCTTATAATTCAATTGAACATAATTGAATCATATCCTTTAGAGTTTAAATGGTTTCATTATATTAGAAATTAATATGCTAGTGGTAACCAATAATAAAACTCAACTCTATATCCAATTCTGACTAAAGGAGTCTCCAAAACCTCAAGTTAAACCTCAAATCTCAATCAGATACAATGGAGAGTGGAACTCTATGAAGACTTTAAACTTCTCCTATGTATATCAAGGAGAGTATAACAATAGCTAAATCATCCATGATTGTAATTAAATGTGATGAATTTATATGGTTATTGACAACCAACCAGATAATTTATTTACCATTAGATGTATTGGTGAGTCATTTGATGAAATAGAAGGTTATGTTTTCCCATTTCTTTAATGTTTTGGGAAATGATTTCATCACACCCTTAGACATTTGTCACTTATCCATAACATGTTGACATACCAAGCATCACGATACAAATTCTAGAATATCCCTATTCATGTAATTCAATAAGGTGTTCTTCTTAAAATCTATATACATATTTGTGATTCCATGATAAATAATTTAGTAACAACTATATGAATCATCAAGAACATCCCTCTTCAACTCATGTATTAATTGGACACATATCTACATTCCAAACCATATAAATCCATTTTAATAAAGTTGAAATTTAAAATATTCACTAACTTTATTAATATCACTTAATCATCTTTTTGGAACTCCTTGATCCTCTTGGGGGTCCATGGATAAGTAGTTATTTATGAAATGCAGGATATAAATCCTTTTATTATTACTATGTTAATCCCTTTTATGTCCAATAATATTGGGTTTCTTACAATCTCTATATTATATAGGGTCATAGATCCTTTTTTATTATAGACTATGCCCCAACATTCTGCTTCCCAAGATGGTAATAGAGTTAATAATCATAATAATTTACCCTATCAAAACACCTTCACCAGTGCATATTAATATATTTTTCTATAAATATATACTTTAAGAGTTTATGACTTGAATATATATATCACACTTCTCCCCCAGAGATAATTTCCCCAAATATTTAGACTAAAGATCACCACAACAAACTCTAGATCACAGATTAGGTGATTTTTCAAATGTATATTTAATTATTGGAATGTATGAGTTATAACTTCATCATCTTTCATGATTATAAATAAAATCCATTTTTAGTATCATCATAATAGATTAAAAATCCTTCCCCACTACTAGATAATATGAGTACAGTTGTAGTGGTTAGTCTTTTATTTTACTCTTTAAATCAAACCTCATATTTACTAGTCCATATAAAATTGAATCCCCTATGAGTTAGCTTAGTTAATAGGATTAAAAATAATGGAAATTTTATCAAAACTCTATGATTGTACCCAATTAATCAATGGAAACAATATATTTCTATAACAGATGTTGGTTTGGGATGTCATTAAATTATCTCTATTTTAGAAGGATCCGTATATAACCCTTTTCAAGTGATTATATACCATTAAAATGTTACTATCTCTATACAAAGCTATCATTTACTATACATATCCTATAAATTTTCCATTTTAATGGTCTTTATTGAAAAATTAAAATGATCATCACATTCTTACATTCATTTGGAGAATATAAAAAAAATTTATAATAATTCTACAATAATATTTTCAATCTAACCTCTAAAGAATATATTAATCAAGTCCATAAATACTATAGGAATTTTTTTTTTGAAATAAAATACCTTTTAACTCATAATACCAATACCTTGTATGAAAATTAGTCATGTGGACATCCTCCATCTTCACCATTACATGATAATATCTCAACCGAAGATCCCCCTTATAGAAGTTTTCTTCTCCATGTAGTTGGTCGAACAATTCATAAATCCATGTTAGAGCATAATTCTTCTCTAACATGATATTATTGAAATCATGATAATCAATGAGGAGGTTCATTGAATCACCCATATTATTAAAAAATGAATGGTTTAATAGACAATGAATCACTTTTGAATATAAACCCATTATCTTGATTATCTGAATGTTTCTTCTTTATATCCTTAACTTCAATAGTTTAATTTCTATATTGTGTCTTGGATATTATAAATTCAATGGGAACAAGTTTGATTCATAACTCAACCACTCAGCAATGATGAAGACTGTGAAATTCTTTTAGAAACACATTAGTAAATTCTCTTACATTGGTCTTGTCAATACAGATGATATTTTATTTAATCTGAAACATTGGATCTATATTCACATGATCATTAGAAAATGATATCTATTCTTGGATTATGATTCAAATAGATATTCATATTCTTTATTGCACTTTTATAAAATTGTAGGGAATGTTTTGATAGATAGGGTGATTTCCTTCTCAAGAAAATTTATGCTGAATCTATATAAGGGGATACAATCCAAGCCTATAATAACATTGAATTATTCTAAAGGGAGTTCCATAGGGTTATCCAGGAAATAATGACCACAAAATGTGACTGGGTATGAGTTATATACTTGGGATGCTATAATAAAAACATTTTCTAACTTCAACAATTAGTCGAATTCAATTTTTTGATATGGAATTTGAATCTTTATAAAAAACATATATGCTATAGAAGAATATATAGATCATGAATCATATAGTATATTCTACAATATTGAATGAATAATTGGAATACCTATTATGACTTTGTTTTTGGGATCAGCCTCTGTAGTTGGGATTATATAAGATCAACCTTTCTCTTTAGGTCGTATAGGTTTTTTTATTAGTTATCAAAAAAAAATTCTCGTAATGTATTGATTCAAATGGTTTCCTCACTATCACATACAACTATTCCTCATGCCTCATATTATGATCAATATCTACAATTTATTAGCTTCTCCCTCCATACGATAAACATCAAACACAACCATATCTTTTATAGATAATTGGTGTATA
Organism: Viscum album; assembly: GCA_963277665.1. NCBI lineage: Eukaryota > Viridiplantae > Streptophyta > Magnoliopsida > Santalales > Viscaceae > Viscum > Viscum album. The sequence goes on from OY728141.1 coordinate 234,163,048, forward strand.
AAGAAGATATTTTCAATGAAATTGATCCATTTTTTCTAGGATTAAGGTATGAAAATATCCACTAAAATTTAGATACCTTTATCACAAGATGTTCTTAATTACATATATCTTTTTTAGGGGGATATGGGTGTTCCTAATACTGAATGTTTTTGTTCCAAAACATTGGTTAATTGAGAATGTCATTTCATGAATTTTTTAAAATAGTCCTCTATCAGGTTAAATATACAATATGAGATATCATAATATTTTCCCTCACAATGTTTATTGAATAATATCCACATATTCACATCCATTATCTAAAAAAAGGGAAAATTATGAATGGTAAATATTTAAATTATTAAACACATAAATTTGAAACTATGAAAATTAAATGGTTAAATCATCAATAATATATATATTACTTATACAATGAATTTTTGGGTTTCAATAAATTTTAACCAATTTTTATTTCCTAATATAATTTATGTTCATTTTTTCCTTTAAAAATTCTTCATAAGGAGCATAAAAATTTACCAAAGCAATTCTGTTGGTAGTGTTAAACCAATTTTGTAGTATGGATATATTTCATGGACCAGGTGATGATTGATTAAATTCCTAATGAATAATTTTTAGGGATGTTACCGTTAGGTAAAATGTCATAGATCTACATCATATAATTTTATCTTGATAAAGGTTTTGTATCCTGGAATTCACTTTATCAAATAATTACCATAATTTTGGGATGTTTACCTATGTTTATTATTATCCAAAAAGATTTCACTATGGTTTCCTGATATTAATTCTAAAAAATAAATAGACATTCCCATGATACCAACTATGATATCCCATATCTATGAAGCATAGTATTTCATGATTAATTATAGAAAGAAAACATAATACAATCGAAAAAGACTATGATGCATTGTGAATTTAGGAAATTAGATACACAATACAATAACATGAAACAAGGTTATAAGGATTTATTTAAAAACTCCACAACATTATCATGAAAAAATTGAAATTATTATAAACATGAAATAATTTAGGGTCATTACAATTAATGAGGAGAGATATAAATCCCTGTAATAACACAATAAAAGAATAAAATATGTTAATGTTGTAATTGTGTTTCACGAATGTATAACATTGTGAGATAGAAAGGTGAAAATGTTAATCCTGAACATTGAGGCATAGTATAAGACCGATACATCATGGAAAAATATGAAATATAGAAACTATATAAAACATGATATTATAAATATAAAAAAGTATAAATATTGATATATTATTACATATTATGCTTAGAATAACCTCCCATTCACCACCCATGATATCTCATGAGACATAAAAATTACCCAACACATTGGATGTCTATATATATTTCTATCCCAATGCATCAAATTCATTTTAGGTACATGAATTTGTGTTCCATATAGATATTACAACAGAAGATAATCTTTTAGCACATTCAATCCCATGATAAAAGGTTTTTGGTCACATAAATAATAGTCACTAATCAATTCAGGGTGGATACATATAGGTGAATACACATACATGGATAAGAGGATGGGTATTCACTACAAAACTTTCTGGCATAAAACTTAATAGAATAATGGGTGTATATAAAGATTCATGGAATGCATTAATGAGAGTAAAAGGGGTATATAATTATTTTTATTTCATAATTATGTTAAGATGATTGTCTAGAAACATATTCGGCATGATCAATAAGAAATAAAAATGAATAACATAATAATTTTGTTTAATTAAGAGTAGAGGATCCCTTAACATGAGAAGGTGCATATAAAATCATGGGAGGGATATAGAGAGGAAAATACCAAGTAAATTCATGATCAAAAGATTTTTCCTAAAGATGAATGGAAGGACGTCTGGTATTTTATAATTAAAGAGATGGTAAGTCTTTTTAAAAATCTAACCTTAGGTTTTGGACAATATGATAAGATATTCAAAACCACAAACCTTACCATGGTTTATGCCCGTAGTTTCTTCCCAAGAGAATTTGTTTTATATATTTTATATGTTTAAAAACTAGCCTCATTAAAATAACACCCTTGGTGTTGTGGAATAGAATCATCTTCCTAAAGAATTTATTTTTAAAACCATAAAATATAATATAGGTTTTGGATGATTCATTAAGGGTTTAAAAAACTAGTAAATAACAAAAAAAACTCATAATTTTAAATCAGAAATATTATTTTGGTTTGGGGAATTATTTATAGTATTTATTACATCACTTTTCGGATATTGTGATATTATAATTTGAACTGTATACTTATACCCTATTTAATTTTTATCCAAAAATTTGGTTGCCTAAAAAACATTTAAAAAATTCACTGTTGGATAATTTTAATGTGAATATTTAAAAAATAATATTTATTCTAGAATAATATTACCATAAAAATGAGAATTTAAACTTAATTAACAAAACATTATTTATAGAAAAACATTTGTTTTAATGATAATAAAATGTTTCTAACCCATATAAATATATTTTTTGGATTTCAATAAATTATATTTATATTTATATTTTAATAAATAATATTTTATTAGAATATTTCATTAAAATATAATTTATTTCATAAATTCTTCAGTTTTAAAAAAATTAAAGTGTCCTAGTTCAAAATATGTATATATTTTGCATAAAAGTAAAATTCTATTTTCTATTTAACAAATTTTTTTTTATAAAACTCATTAATAATTTAAAATTTTATAATAAAATTGATAAATATAATAATTATTTTAATACAAATAAAATATAAAAATTCATACTACTAGGGTATAGCTGCATAAACCCTTTGTAATGTTGCATACTCACTGAGGGTATGGCGTGCGATGGTTACAATGTAATGGGGTAGTTTGATGAACATGTTTTTGATTATTATCTGGATAAGATAAAATTTATCCCATATTGGTTTCTATCATTATTAAGTTATTGTATCCAAATTTGGGATTGGACAAGGAAAAATCCTAGTAACTCCATCTTCCCTGAATGATTTAACAAATAGCCTTCATAGGGTATGATCGAACTGGTTGAGCCCATTGATTCCAACATCTATGTCAATTGGAATTTATCATAAACCTTAATATGCTTAACCTGATGGTCATTATACAATTTATGTGTAATCAGTAGTTATGATTCTTAATGATTTTTTAAATATGATAATATATAACTCATAATTTTACAAAATAACCAAATTAGTTCATTTTTTTCTATAATTACAATTATTATTATTGTTTTTACATATTTCAAAAGGTAATTTATTTAATTAATATATGGGATGCTATATGAATAGTAAATTTTTTCACCATTTAGGAAGGAGGTACGTGATATAATGTTGGGATTCATCCTATGAGAGGGCTTCCAATATATACCTATGAATTCTATCAGAACCCATATAGTTTTTTTCTTCTTTATAGGGCACATTGTACCTTTATTTTTCCTTTAAAATGACCAATTCATTTTGTTTAACATTGTGTGCGTTGGAATACAAGGCTAAAAATGATTCGAAAATTATTTGATGGGATTTTTCATGAGGGACCCTTTCTGGTTTATGTTGTATGCTACTAACTAAAAATGTGAAGGCAAAAAATCATATTTGGCACATCCTTAAAGGAAACCATGGATCATCACAAGATAATGATGACTATAATTTTACTTTTCATCATATGTTGTTCCAATGACCGTCACACTGTAGTTCATAGGCTCATCACTTATGAGGAAGCTTGATTAGGTTACAGATTACACTTAGTGAGAGGGAAATATATGATAATGAATTGGAGTATATCAAATCTAGGTATATATTGAAAAAAATTGGAGTATATCGACTCAAGGTATATGAACAATCCAATTTTTGTAGATCAACTCATTGTAAATAATGAAATCAATTATAGTATATTAACTCATTGAATAATGAATCATTATATTCACATCATAGAATAGAAGATGTTTTGTGTGAGGGTGTTGGAATTTAACTATAGTGAGTCATCCTATGTATCATAATTAATATGAATAATTTCCCACTTAGTTTGAGTTACATGGTTTAAGGTCTTATAATTGGCCCAACTCAAGTAGTTTATCATTATATTGTATGCTCATGTAGAAGATAATATAAATTCAGGAAACATGGTCTTGAAAGAGATTCACATTATCCATCCCATTTATTCTAATATAATGATAAAAAACCTATAAGACTCTTTCAATCATTATTTTTAATATACATAAGTGGTATAAGATCAATCATATTTCATTGGAGCACTATACATAATATTAATCTATTTTTACACATTCTATATGCCTAGATTCAGAGTTCATTCCATAAAATGGGTGACTATAGGAGACTAATTAGGGATTATGAATCAGTGATATATTTTAATTTAGTGTTGGGTTTTACTCATAGTGTGAGTCCCATATATGATCCTTATATCTTAAAAGAGAAAACAACTTAAGATTGAGTAGGGATAATGCCTGAGGTAACCTTTATGGTAATGTTATGGCTTATACCTTATAGGAGGGCCATATATGATCCTGGTGTCACAAAAGGGGTTCCAATATGAGACTGTGTAGTTATTAAACATGGGCCTTCATTTACGTATGTATTGGAGATTACACCTTATAGATGACCCATATATGATCCATGTGTCATAAGATGGTCAATAATAGAAATTAAGTAGGAAATATATATGAGCCTATATAAAATGATTGATCAAGTATATAACTTAGGGGAAGGAAAACACAGTTTTTTATTATACATAGTAAGATAACCAAAATAGTTTCTAACCCCCTTGTCTTTTGGTTATAGGAAAAGAAAGGTATATTATTAATGTTGTGTAAAACACATAGTAGAAGGCCCATATGGATTTGTTCCTAGGTGAGGGTTAATATTGGTTCTTATAAAAATTAATTAATTAACTAACATTCCTACCCTTATTTCGGTTTAATATATGTGGATTATAATTAATGAGTTATAGAATTAGTCATCTCCTTTATAGAGGCCTTAGGAGAGGTTACACAATAATAGTGGCTCTCCTATGAGGCTTAACCATATTTTAGGGAACTTGCATGTATGTTTTCCCAATTAAAGGGAAATGGGTGATGGATTTCCCTAATAAATGATCCTTTGTTGAATGGTCACCATAATTAATGGCCTTTAGTTAATGGTCTCCATAGTGGAAGGGCCTTAGGATCAGTTTCACATAAGTGAAGGTTCTTGGTTAGACAATCACCCAATTAGAGCATCAGAAATTTAACTGACCCTAGTGGGTCTATTATGTGGTAGACCACCCATGATAAGGCTCTCCCATGTGGATGTCTGCCTATGTGTTTCCCCAAAATGGTTCCCGAAAGTGGTTCACACTAGTGGTGCACCCATGTGGTGACTCGACCAAGTTCTAGCTCACACAAGTGGAGGATTTTGGTAGAGGTGTCCCTTTATGGTATTCCTAAGTGGTGATCCCTATGTTATGTGCCAAAGTGGTGGACCACCCATGCGATTGAAAAAAATGGTGTTCCTATGTTGTAAACATTAGTGGTGGGGTGAAGGGAGCTCTAATAATTATTATTTGTCTATTTTTGAATCTATTAATCCTATATAATTGGAGGGTATATGGTTTATTTTTATATCATATTGAGGAATTGGGTTAATTAAAGATGAATATGGGATTTGGTGTGTGATACCTATATGGGTGCATGACCTAGGTGAACGAGATTTGTGAATGAGTTGAGTGAATGATAAGGGAACATGACCTATCCTTCATCATGAAAAATACCAATATTATGAAGACCCTAAATTTTAATGAATAAGTCCATTATGGCTCTATGTTAAATCATATCAAATCTTAAGAAGTGATATATGACCATGTATATTGTTTATATACCTAAAAATACATTTTTTAAATAGAAAAACCTTTTAAAATCCCTAATAAATGGGGTTTTTATTGTTTTGACACCCTTTTCATAAATAAATATTCAATTCCGTTATAATCCACAAGAGAGAGGTTCTCAGAACAAAATTATTAGACTATGAAATGTTCTTCACCAATTTCCATCCATTAGAATGTGATTAGTTATACAGCAGATGGATAATCCATTTTCTTCTTCCCTGTTCATGTAGATGATTCTTTACTCAAACTCAAATTATATTGTTTGAATGAGGAACAGATCATGGATTCTATGAAAAATGTCTTGGAACAATGTTTTTTATTCCTATATTTTTCTCTAGGTAATTCATGTTTATTATTAGATATTTTATGATGATTCACGTGATGTTTTATTCATTTTGATTATTTGGAATGATTATATGACCATTGAAAACTCCTGATGGATGAAGAGTGTTTCTGGATGTTGTAGGTGCATGACCATGCAGAAGTGGTTTATGGAAACATGGGTAGTGTTTCTATGGAATGGAAAAAATTTAAATATTTTTCTAGGAATTTTCAGGGATGATTTATCCTCATATATAGTTTTATATATAATTTATTCTTTTATGGTAAGTAGTGGTGACATAATAATATTTGTGTCACAGAAAATGGGGAGAGAATCATTAAAATGGGTGTTTCAAAAAGAAATTTAATTGATGAGAATATTATATTTTAAAATGATTTATTATCTATTATATATTGAATAATAATGAATATTTTTTTTGAGGTTGATTATTCTATGTGTGTCTTTATGAAAGATAAAAATAAATGGATGTACAAAATGGGGAGCTACATGTCATAGAGAAATAAGAGGTGTGTGGAAAATTAACATATATAAAATGGATTATTTTGAGAACTACATGGTTTATGGAATAATTGGAAGATTCACCAAGTGGATGACTATATTTGAACCAAAATTCTGATCAACATACCATAGTTCAAGTTGTGTTCTGATGAATGTTCCAACTTCATGTAGATCAGATGACACAGATATATTAATTGATCAAGAGACTATTACACCTAATTATTTAATTCATAGTGGTTAGGAGACTCATGGGGATACAATGGAATAATTTGAAGTTATATTATTAGAAATTTGGTTGAAGGATGATGAATAATGTAAATTGATTTTGAAATGAGAATATGAATCTACAGAATTTTCTCTTGTGGTGTAAGATACATATTTCATTGTAGAGAGAATGGAAGTGAATTCTTATGTTATAAATAGTGAATAATATTAAATTATCTATATGTGTAAAAATGTATTAAGAAAAATTAGAGAATAGATAATGTTTTTTACATTAGTTTTTAGGCAAAGTGAAGAAGTAACATGTAATCTTGTAAGAGAAGAATATGAATAAATAAATTCACAAGAAACTACTCCATTGTCTATTCGATGGAATACACATTATTGGTTTTAAAAAATTAATTTCATTATAAATTTTATGACCAAAAATCAATATTTTTTGTTTATATTTTATTTCAAATGTAATACTATATTTGATACCATGTATCACACAAAACACCAAATTTAAACATATAAGGGAATAATTTTTTTTAAAAATTTGACCATTATAACATTATCATGGAATTGGAGGTTAAGAATAGGAGTGAACAAATTATGAAATATATATATATAACTTAATAAAAATTCATTTATTAATGATTAAGAAATAAAAACTCAATTTTTAGATAAGTCAATTTATGCCTAAAAAATATGATTTTTTTCAACAATGGTTTTTATTTCTTTTATATGGGTAAATATTATAATTAAATTTTGTCCACAAATAAAATTTTTAATATTAAAAAATGGTAACTTTTTGAAAATTATTACATTAAAATAATTATATGTTGAAATTTTAGTTTGTATAAAAAGATTAATTTTGTAGTGAATAGTTAAAAACACCAATATCTCTAAAAATGTGATTTCTTTCTTTACATCAAGTAATTTAAAATTAATATTTTTTTAATTTTATTACAACATAACATAATCTCCATTTTTTTAACATAATCTAAATAATTCCATAATAATAAATATTATAATTTAGTTGTTTATATGTCCATGATTATGTTTTAAAAAATAATTTTTAAAAAACTGTTTTTTTATTTATTTTCCATGTTTATATTAATATTGATTTAATCAACTTGAAGAAATTAAATTTTTAGAAAAATTTACCTTATTTTTATTAATTATTCTTAAATTTTTTAAATAAGACCCTTTTATTTTTTTCACTATTAATTATAACCATGCTAAATAATTTTCACTAAGATAAAGGGTAGATAAGGTAATTAATGTTAAAATTAATGTGATATGGATTTATAAATCCATAAAAGGAATTAATTTATGTAATTTTGTTAGATTAATTATACCATATCCATATTAAACTCAAATACATGAAAATTTTGGTTCAATTTTAATTTCAGAATGGAATTTATATTATTTAAAGAAAAGGATGATTACAAAATGTCACCCTCTTAAATTTAATTTCAATTATATATTTACATAGGGATAATAATATTTTTTAAACAAATTTCAATGTTAATCTTAAAAAAATTACTTTTTTTGTTATGTAAATTTATTTTAAATTTTTAGGGATTGTAAAATTACATTAAATGTTTACACAACACTGATACAATGCTTGTGCAAGAAGTACAAAAATTAATGTAAATTATTTTAATAATATAAAAAGTAATACTGTTTAGTTTAATTATAATTATTAATAATTTTATTTTTAATAATAATGTATAAATTACTTATAATGAGTCTATATTAGAGTTACATTCCTATCATAATGTATTTATAATCAAACTATGTGAATAGTTATTCAAAAAATGTTAATGGTATTAGATGTTATATAATATAATATTAAATGATTTAAAAATAATAAAAAATTTTAATATTATAGAGAGATGGGATATAGTTGAAAATTATATCCATTTACCTTTTTTGGAAAAATTTACAACTTATATATGAATTTCTAAACAAATAAAAATCAAAAAGTTATTACGATGATTAAAGTTAAAATTGGTGAATCATGGGTGAATCCAAATAATAATGTTTTTCATGACACATAACAATATATAAAATTTATGTTTTGATGGGATTTGACATTTATGCTATCATATATTTTAATTTTTCCCCACATGGTTGTACTCTCTATTGAAAAATAATTTATTATATTTAAATCCTATGAGTAATTCCATGCATGTGTGTTCCTTCAATATAAAAGGACACCAACTCCCATTTATTATTAACCCCACCATGAGAAACATATCAACACCAAACTCTTCCAAAAAACCCTACAAAAATTAATTATATAAATTATATAAGTGATTTTCTTCTCAAAAGACCAACCCTAGGGTCCTTAATAGGATATCTAAAGGATCTCTTCAAAAGGGAGATATAATCATCTTAAGTAAAAAAAATACTTATTTATTCTTATTTACCATCATCAAAATTTTCATAAGAAATCTCATTTAAATGAAATTACCTTCTATATAAACCTAGGCATAACATACATAGATAATATATAATTTTTTTATGAATATATAATACATTTCCAAAGTACATGCCAGAAGATATAAATATTTTACTGTCTTTGAAAACATGGATCAAAATATCATGTCTTAGTGAATAATCTTCAATTATTACAAAAAATATCTCCCATGTTAATTTTTTTTGTTAAAACCAATCTTCATAATCTGAATAATGGATACATATGAAATGGGCGTGCTAAGATTATTAGTAAGAGTAAAAAAAGATATACATAATCATAAAATGAACATAAGGTTATGAGAACACGAAAATAACATTTACAGATCAAACCATAATTATCAAATATCATACTTATGATCATGGAATATAGACTAAAAGTTCCTAATATATTCATTATAGTGGAATTTTATTCTAATATCCATGAAAGCATAACATAGGAATATGATGTATTTTTTTTAGATATATACACATATAAAATAATTTCCATTTTAGTTATGGAAACACTACCAATTCCATATTAGTAGTATGAATTCACTCTCCATACCATCTTGGTAGTCATGGTTTACTCTCATGACCATCTTAGTAGTTAAGGTGAACTACAAGGATCATTATATTCGACAATGTCCATTACTGAACTGAGTTCACACCCTATTCCAACCATTTCTATATCATGATATATAAATATATTTACCATATTAATTCGAGAGATATGTCGGTCTCACCAACATAATAATTAAATCGTGCATATGTGTATCAAAATATGATAAATATTCATATCATTATCCATGAAATGAAATGGTTATCATAAACAAGTAATCATATCATAACTCATGGTAATGATTCTAGTTTCATAACAATTTCATCACATAATAAACCATGAAAATAAGTATGGTTCATAACCATATAACCCATAAAAAAGAAATTGGTTTCATAAAAATGTTACCCGTGAATGAGAAACAAGTTTCATAAAAATATAACCCATAATATGGAAATGAGTTTCATAAACGACATGGCATCGAAACAAAAACCATTCAGAGAGAAAATATGAATGGAACATTTGGATCATTTCCCCATAATGGAATGTGTAACACCAACTAATGTTATATTATATGGGAAATAATTTTAAATAAATTTTAAAAAAACATCTTGGGAAAATATCATTTCCTTATTGAAAAATTCTTTTTAAAAGATAAGACCTTAGAAAATAATTTTCAAATAAAATAAACATGAAATCATATAATGGAAGAAAGATATCCATTTTCCTTAAAAACATATAAAATAATCTTGAAAACTTTTCGAAATCCTTTTTTCCTAAAAATATATACAATAAAATTGAATCATTTTTGAAATCCAGTTCACTGAAATCTTATAAAAGAATCATGAAAACGTTTTTGAAACAAATATTCCTCAAAAAGTTATGAAATAATATTCCAAAAAAATTCAAAATTCATTCTTTCAAAATAACATGAAATCTATTAATAAAAGTTTGTAATATTGTTGAAACCCATTTCTTTGAAAATAACATTTAAATCATTTAAGAAAATCATGAAAATGTTTTTAAAACCCTATATATGAAAATAACATTGAAAATTTATAAATAAACTCTAAAAGTGTTTTGAAACCCATTTATTTGTAGATAAATTTGAAAAATTATATTGAAATATTGACATTGTTTGAAAATTCATTTCTCTAAAACAGATATTAAAAACATATAATGAATTATTTTAGACATTTTGAAAATCATATTGTTGAAAATAACATTGAATATATATAAACAATGCATAAAATTAAAATAAAAAATTTATATTTAAAAATATATTTAAAAATTTTAAAAGGAAACCATGAAATTTTCTAGTGATCTATTTATTTTAAAATAAAATTGAAAACATTTAATGAATTCTTGAAAATGTTTTGAAAACAATTTCATTGAAAAAAACTTTTTAAAAAGGATAAAAATAGTTTAGATTTTTTTTGAATTTTTATTCGTGAATAATAATTAAAAAACATATAAAAATTATTGAAATTATTTTAAATAAATTTTAGAAATAAAATATTTTTTAAAACTTTTTATAATACAAGATTTCAAATAATAGATATTTCTAACTAAAGATGGAGATAAAATAAGATTTTATCAAAAACTCTTTCTTAATTATCTTAAGTAACAAAAGTGGAATATTTGTAAAAATACATGAATATATAATTAAAAACAATATAATATGAACAAAATTATTGTTCTTGATATATATATCATAATATTTCATCAATAGAATCATAATGGTAAACAATCTTATTCAAGTAAGAGATTGTAGAAATAAACTATACCCACTTTGGTATCTTTGATTCATAATACACATGAGCGTATAAAATTATACAAAGATTAAAAGATCAATATATAATTATTTTATTTATATAACATGTAAAATGGAAGTATATACACCCCATATATGAATATTGGTTCCTAACGTTTCATGTGTCTCAATGAAAAAATTAAGATAACGATAATTTACCGAATTGGTAACTTTTTGAAACATAAACCCCATGAATGAAATAACAACAAATTGAAAATTAAATACCCATAAATTTAATTAAAATAATCATATAGTACATCCATTTTTAATATAAACACCACATATAAAAAATATGAGGTGATCATGCATTGAAAATAAAAGAGATATGAGAAAACACTTCCTTTAATTCTTGACAATATTCATACACATTAAAACATCCTGTATAATACAAATAAGTTTATAATAAATACAAAACACAACCATATTATTATACCTAAAACCATATATTACTTTTTTTAATGAATTTATATTAACCTCTTATTAATAACTCTATGGTAATGTTACATTTTAGGAAATATCCACATTGTTTTTCGAATATGTTGGGACTTGTTATTTTCGATCCTCTAATATAGATCCAAATTTAAATATATAATGAATGTAATAAATTTTATAAATATAATATATTTTATTTATGTAAATACTTATAATATACTAGGGAATTTATAAATTAAAATGAAATGCAACATTCATAAGGAGGGTAGGGCATACGTACGCATATATGTTGTTTCCGTTTTATTAAATTTTAGAATGAAAAAGGTAAATGAAATATATATATAATATAATATAAATATCATTATTATGTAAAATTTATTATATAATAATACTAAACTTATCCTAAATAAATTCTACGAAAATATTGATCGAATCACATTTCTTTGAGGAGGCAGTAGTCCGCATGTCCCAAAAGAAAGTCATCGTATTTAAAAAAAATCTAATGAAAGAAGGTATGTTTTATATAATATTTAATGAATAATAATGAAATAATAAATATAATATTTATCATATAAAAATAGATCTTATATCATATTTTCCACCCATTAGTGACGTTAAAGGAAAATCAAATAACATCATTTCATGAGATGGTTGTCCCCATACACACAAATGACAATTTCATTTCTCATTAGACGGAAGTGTGTGTGAGTGTAGGTCTAAACCTTATAATAATGACCTCTTAGTATACTTATAATAATTAGGATGTTATATTATAATGGAATAAGAATATTTTAGTGGTGTAGAATTAAAATAACACATAGGATCTTGATTAAAGCTGTTACCCCATTTTAGGTAACTTTTATTGATTTTCACCAAAGGTTTTTGTTGGTTCGATTTAGCCCCAAAAGGCATGATTATAGGAGGAAGGGTAAGAATTTTGGGAGGACATGTTTTCATGTTTTTTATAATATAACATGTCTTTATAGTTGAAAGTAATTTTGGGGGGTTCCCTTTTATAGAGGGAGAGTGACATTCTTGTAAATTTAAAAATTTAAACACTATTTATAGGTCTATCAAAAATCATCTGACTAAAATAATTATTATAATTAGATAAAAGAGGGTAATTTATAGAATTATGTCTATAAAATGGATACCGGACAAGCTTCAAGGTCATTTGGCCTCTTAAAACTACATATTAATCATAAAGTAATCTTGTTTTTACGTTAATCCCAATAATTAATTTTAATTATTTGAACTATTAATTTTTGTCAAAAACTAAGATAAAACTATTATAAATTAGAAATTATAATTATTCTAAATATTAAATCCATTTTTACATATTCTAATAATATATGTTTGAAAAAAAATTTTAATGTCTATCCCGCAAACGGGTTGAAAACCGGGGTTTTAATATAAAAATGTTAAAACGTTTGATATGTTCTTATTTATAAATTTACAGTCAAATTATATCTAATTACCTAGATGTTTTAAATGATATAAACTTTGTCTATTTATACATATAATCTAATTACAAACAATATTTATCAATATAAATAAATTGGTAGAAATTTTAATTTTGAACTAAAATTTAGTATTATTCCCTATTCATCAAAATATGAATGTTCTCTCCCAAAATTTCAAAAATAATCCAAAATAAATTTTTATATTTAAAATTAAAAAATATAGTTTAGTTTTTCAAATTAAAATTATAAAATTTTCAAAAATTTGATTTAAAATGTGGCTTCCATTAAAAGGTGAAAAAATTACCTTTCAGAAAAATACATTTTTTTAATCATAAAATTGGATTTATTGTTATCTTATACCAATAAAAAATATTTTATTAGTATAAAAAATATAAATATAAATATAATATTATATTTTATTGAAAAAATTAATCAAAATTTGGTTTTTTAATTTATTGAGATAAAAATTTGTCTGTACATAATAAATTGTTCTCTTAGAAACTCAATTTATTTATTTTGAATTAGTTATTAAATTCATTTATAACTAATTGATAATCAAATGATTCATATTATATTAATTTGTAAATAATATTTTCACAATTTAGTTAATCTGGTTCCTAACATTCATTCAAATGGATAGTGGTAACTATAATAATTTATAATAATAATATTAACACTATATTATTGTATAGTAAAACTCAAAGAGGCATGTAATTCAAGCTATCAAAGGACCCCAATATTGTGTGTCAAAAATCAAAACATAGTGGTGTGGGAACCAAATTTCAATCTATGAATTTCTTGCAGCTGAATCTCAACTTCTAGTTGCGTATAATGCAAGCCAAAAAAAGTGATTTTATATAAAGAAATCTATATTCAATGTTCTATTAAATAAAAAATATCATAAATATTGAATTAATTTAACAAATATATTTCACAAAATATAAGGGTGTTATATTCTACCCACAATAAATTGGAATTTTCACTCAAAATTTATCTAGGTAACCAAAGGATTAATACTTTAAATTTTTTTCTTTGAAACCTCAATCATAAAAATGAATTCCAAAACATCATATAAAAAGGGAAATTTGGATCTTTAAATGTTTCCCAAAGAAACTCATAACTAGGTTTAATATATAGGAGAACATAGTTTTAGATTTATGATTTTACATAGAGGAAAATAGTAAATAACTTTAGAGAGTTATAAATATCATTGATCACCAACTCGTGAATGATCAACCGAAATTTTAGGGCGTCAAAACAATAATTATATGATTATTTATAAGACAATCGGTTCAACAAAAATGAAGGTATTATGATAAATATTTTTTATATCCTTTTCTTAGATATTAATAAATTTTCACCTGAATATATATTTAATTGATTCATTCCATTTCATATGCAAAATCTCACCCTTTGGTTTTGCCTTCATTAATTCCCACATCACATCTTACTCTAGGTAATGAAGATTAAATTGTCTCTCCGGAAGCATTAACAGATCCTGGGATCCATAAATGAAATGATTGGTCATTCAAAAAATCTTTATCACATAAAATTGTTATCACAAGTTATAATATATATTCAGAAGTCTTTATATGAAGAGTTAATACATTTATCTCTAAAATCTTATATGATGTTTATTATAAAACACTCCATAAATGGTTAACCTTATAACTCTTTTGAAAGATGGAAGTCCAAAACATTATAAAAAACATCACTAAATGTCTCAAAACAACTTTTCATTGATCCCTCATATATCATAAATTAGATCATGGTTGTCGCATTACAAAAATGTCAATACATTCATCATGTATTCACATAAAATATTGTACTAACATGAATTATCAAGAAGCCTTATTCAAAACATTCTTGTTTCCTATTTCAAAATTTTATTAGATATACTCTTTAAATCCAAAATAACTATAAACATTATTAATGTTATCCTAAAAATATTATCAAGAAATATATAATTTGTTCCATGCTACTATGTTCCGTCCAATTTCATTATCAATATAAAACATATTTTTATCCAAACATCATTATCAAATCATAGGATGTAACGCCCCAACCTGGCTCAACTCTAAGACGGTGGTTGGACAGGTGGTCACATAACCTCACGTGTATCTCCCCAAACACCAGTGGTTGTTGGCTAGCATTGAGGGCATTTTTTTGTCTGAGGGGGAGGATATTCCCTCATATATAACATATAATACCATAGAAGAAGTAAGAAACAACAAATAGGATGTAGCAGAAGCATGTAAATAAACAAACTGCAGTAGAAGAAATGTAAATAATCCAACTGAATGATAATAATCAAATGCAGAAGCTCATAGAATGATGACATTACATGATGTAAGTCTAAACTGAATGTACGGAAAACAGAACTCAATCACATAGTCAACTAATAGAAAAGACACAAGCAACAACTGCATCGCGAGCACGACCTTGTCCTATTCCTCAGTCTTCATCCTAAGAAGTAACGAACAGTCAAGCATCGAAAGCAGCACATTTCCCCTAGTCAATTCTGGAAAGCATGTAGTCTTCTTGGGTGTCAACAACGCTCGAGCAGGGTGTGAGACAAAATCCCAATAGGCCAGCACCCACGGTGTATAAACCATTCCATTTTGTGAAAAAATAAAAATGCAATGTGACATTACATAAACATTTCAAATAATTAATTTTTGTGCAATGAAATAAATAAGTCAGCCCGGGTCCCAAACGTCACCCGTGCCTTGTCACCTACTTCAGCCTAAGCTGGTAGTCTGAAAGGGTAACATTCAGTAGAAATGCACGAACACCCATATATATATATATAAACCCAAAAATCAAGGTAAAACCTGGAAAAGTATCCCCCAAGCTTGTGCATTAACTTGGGGTTCAAGCCCAGTGTCAACTAGTCACACTTCCACATATCATGGAAAACCACACAATTCTCAAGAGACTCAATTAGCCATAACATAAACCTTATGTGCATCATTATTTGAGGTTCTAGTTGAGAGTTAGAGTCTGATCCTATCCTGAAGGTATCGCTATGGGACATCCATCAATTTATACAATGCTACCGAGCCCCTCCAAGGCAATCTTTCTAAAGACCAAGTATCGCTAGAGGCATGGATTTACCCTGAGTCCATCCCGATCTATCAAAAAGGGGTTGAGTGTCATCTGAGTCTGGCTTAGCCACATTGCCAATGGATCCATTTCGATGGGACCTTTTGGAATCATAATCACTCAAAAGTATTAGAATGTCTGGGGAAGTCTCGGTCCGACAAAGCCAACGACACCACCCCCTGGCACATAGAGGTAACCTATCGGGAACAGATGATCTAATCGTGGCCCTAAATATGAGACTCACCTCCTTTCCCTGTCATGAATATAATTAATTTTTTCACAACAGCAGATATGACATAAACAACATATAATTTCCCAACTTGAAAACTAACAAGATACGCCCACTTCACAAGTCATAAATCTAACAGTATATCATAACAACTTGCAAGGTAATATACATAACATATCAACCTCAACAGATAATGCACATTTAAATAATAAGCAGCTCTTCATAGCAAATGGCAAGACAATATACATATCATATCAATCTCATCAGATAATGCAAATCTAACTAATAAGTAGTTCAGTATAACAGCTTGCAAGGAAATATACATATCATATCAATCTCAATGGATAATAGAAATTTAAATGATAAATAGTTCAGAATAACAAGTGCCAATGATCCAACAACTAACGTTCATGTTCAAAGAAACTATTTATTAAATTTAATTACAATAAAAAAGGGCTTTGTAGCACATTAAATAACTTAAACAATAAAAACAGATAACGAAATATTACACCGACAATGTTGGCATGCCAAAAGGGGCATCCTACTTTGTTGCCACGATTTAAACAACTATTTATTTAATTTTAAAACAATAAAATGGGGCAGCACAATACATGCAGTTAATTAAATATAAACCCAGAAAATGGAAAAAGATACACTGACATCATTAGAAAACCGAAAGGGGTGTATGAACATTTTGGAACCATTAAAAAAAATTAATTTAAGATGATTAAAGATGCAAGAATTAAGCCAAACCATTAATGTAATTAAAATGTGTAAAATTGCACAAAGCTGGTAGCCACCGGCAAACAATACAATGAAATGTTTTAATAAATCACAGATAAATGGAGGGAAAGTGAGTAGGAACACTTCCTTGTAGTAGTAGATGACTCTAAGATCCGTGGTGGGAATTGATTTGTTAAAAACAGATGAAAATGAAGGATTTTAGAAAAACACCAAAATATGGTAAAAATATTCCGCGACAAACTGCGCGTAGATTACTCAACAAAAACACATGATTCCAAATTCCCAATGTTATCCTTCCCCTAAGGTTAACTGCACACCTTATGAAGAAAAAATCAGACATCGGATGAAGGAGTAGCGACCTTCGAAAGGGGCTGCTGGTTGGTGTGATAGGATTGAGGGGTGTGATGTGATGAGTGGGAGAGGGAGAGAGGAGAGGAAAAAAATAAATGGGATAAAATAATGAAAAAGAAAGGAAAATAAAATAAGAGAAAAATAAAAGATAAGGAAAAAAGGAAATAAAACCAATTGATAAAATAAAACAAAATAATGTAAAGGAAAATAATAAAAATAATTGAAAATAGGATTCCCCCATTTCTATTATTTTCATTTTTCCCGTAAAACCCTCTTTATTTTACTTCAGAATTTTTTCCTTTTGTTGATTTATTCTAAACCTTATTTAAATAACTTATTACTCATTCTAGATCCTTAATTAATTATTTAAAAACCGAACACTACGCTAAAACTTTATGTGACATTTTTCATGAAATGTATGCAAATATTTAAATTAAAAAAAAGATGCTCAGGACACGTAGTGTGGTGCATAGGTGCGTGCCCTGGGTCTCTTAATTAAATAGACTGAAAAAAGTAAAAACAGTCCATACATGATTAAGTCTAGGATGTTACAACCTCCCCTCTATAAGACAACTCATCCCCGAGTTTCCCTTACCCGGGTAGTGGAACGTCGCCAAAGAAGAGTTCTGGACACTATGAACATACATCCATCTCTCGCTCCTAGGTCTCATCCTGAAAGTGTCTGTGTTTCCAAAACACCTAGACTAGTGGGAATGACTTTCCTAAAAGGACATTCATGCTACAATCAATGATAAAGATTGGATGATCCGTAAAGGATGCCTCAACGTCAATCTCGATGTTGTCAGGGTTAAAAGAATGAGATGGGTCTGGATGATATTGTCGAAGCTGAGATACATGGAAAACATCATGAATGGCATGGTACCTCTGAGGTAGTGGTAACAGATAGGATACCATCCCAAATATCTCCACTATCTCGAACGACTTGACATATCATGGTGATAAATCCCCTACCTTGTGATCCTCCTGTGACCCAACCTCAGAGAAACATGCAGAAAGACTCGATGTCTCACCTCGAACACTAGAGGTCTATGGTGATGATTGGTATAAGAATTTTTCTGGACTGAGCTGTAGTCGTACGCTTTGGAATCAGCTGAAATTTCTTAGAAGCCTTTTGAAGGAGATGGGGACCCAACAGAGCTGCCCCACCTACTTCAAGCCAGCATAAAGGCGAATGGTACGATCTACAATAGAGAGCCTCGTATAGAGCCATTTGAATTGTCACCTGGAAGCTGTTATTAAAGGTAAACTCTACAAGAGGTAAATGCATCTCCCAATAACCCTGAAAATCAAGGATACAGGCCCGTAACATATCCTCTAACAGTCGTATAGTTCTCTTGGACTACCCCTTGGTCTGAGGGTGATATGCAACACACAGAAATACCTGTGAGTCCAGTGCCTTTTGAAACCCTTTCCAGAATCGTGAATTAAAGTGAGCATCCTTGTCTGAGACAATAGACTGGGGTACACCATGAAGTCGCACAATTTCCTTGATATACAGCCTTCCCAGCTCATCAATCATAATCATCTATCAGATAGGCAAGAAGTGCACAACCTTGGTCAACCTATAGAAAACCACCCATACTGTATCGCTTCTTTAAGGAGATCATGGAAATAATGTATGGAAATCCATGAAGATTTAATTCCATTTCCATTCAAGAATGGACAGAGGATGTATGAGTCCAGTAGGTCACTGGTGCACAGCCTCCACCTATTGGCAGGTGGAGCACCGAGTGATGAATCATGCTATCTGAAATTTCATACTCAGCCACCAATACTGTCAACATAAGGCTATGTACATCTTGGTTAGCCTAGGGTAAACTATCCCAATAGAGGTGTGAGATTCCTTCATCATCTCATCATAGATAACTGATGGTACCCCTACATAACCACAATAATGGAGAGTTTCACTACCATGAACAACCCATCCACGAGGTGGTTTCCCTCCTCTAACACTTTCCCTAAAAACGAGTCCCTCAGAATCATTCAATTGTAGCATGCAGACTTTCTCCAAAAGAGAATATGCCACTGTAAGAGATGTTTGAACTGGTTTTCTACTCTACTCCTGAACCTCCCAATACATCTCTGAAAACAAGGACATCATGTGCCACTCACTTTTGGCCACCTGCACGGCTTGTGTTTGTGTATTGCGTCTTAAAGTTTTCTCCATAGAATTACCCTTACCAGGTGTATAAGCAAGATCAATGTCGAATGACTGCAAGTATTTGCCCCACCGTCATTTCCTTAATTTCATGTATTGTTGAGTTGATATATATTTCAATATTTTATGATCCGTGTAAGAAATGAATCTCTCACCCAAAAAATAGTGTCTCCAAAATCATAGAGCATGAACCACAACTACCATCTCAAGGACGTGGGTAGGATAGTTCTACTCATGGGGTCTCAGCTGACAGGATCCATAAGCCATGAATCGATCATCCTACATCAAAACTGCACCCAATATGATTCTTGAAGAATCAGAATAAACTGTATATCTTTTACCAGGTTCAGGTAGAATCAAGTTGCGGGCTGATATTAGTCTTCCTTTTAATTCCTGAAAGGACTTTTCACATGCTCTTGACCAGATTAACTGCACACGATTCTTAGTCAGGGCTATAAGAGGTACTTCTAAGTGGGATAAATCCTGGATTAATCACCTATAATAGCTAGCAAGTCCCAAGAAAATGAGAATGTCGAAGAATATTTTGGGATTCTCCAATGAAACCATGATGCTCACTATTTCTGGGTCAACTAATACCCCAACTTCATATACTATATGATCCAGGAAGTGCGCCTTGTCAATCCAAAAGTGGCATTTTATGAGCATAGCATATAGTTGGTGCTCTCTTAGGGTAATCATCATGATATCAAGATGGGTTGCATGGTTGTGTTTGGAATGTGAATACACTAAGATGTCATCCATGAAGACTACTACAATGGAATCATGATACAGATGAAAAAAATCGGTTTATCAGATTCAATAAGTCTACTGCCATATTTTTTAGGCCAAATGGAATAACCAGATACTCATACAATCCATAACTGCTTTGGAATGCTATATGTGGTATGTTAGATGGTCGCACACGCACTTGGTGATATCTCGAACTCAGATCAATCTTGGAGAAAACAGTAACTCCCCAGAGCTAGTGAAAGAGATCATCTATACGAGGAAATGGATATCGATTCCTTACCGTGAGCTGGTTGAGTTGACGATAATCCACGCATTTCCATAGGGTATCATGTGCCTTCGTGGAAAAAAGGATAAGTGAACCGCATGGTGATGTGCTTGGTCTAATGAAACCCTTAGCCTCAAGGTCTTGAAGCTGCTTTTTGAGTTTCGTATAGCTCTGATGGTGCCATCATATAGGAGGGACTAGACACTGGTTCCGCACCTAGAACGATCTCAATAGTGAACTCCACGTCTCTAATAGGAGGTAATCCAGAGAAATCATCAGGGAAGACGTCCCAGAAAAGATCCACCACTGGAGGGAAATCAACTAGTTGCATCCCCAGATCGCTCATGAAGAGACTTTCCAACTGAGCGGTCACTCTACCCAACCCTGTATATTTAGGCTTAGCTCGGTCTACTTGTAGATCCCATTATCCTTTGTGAAAATATGTGGCTCCCTCAGTGGATGTGAAGGACACCCTATGATGATAACAATCCACATAGGCATGATTAGGAGAAATAAATTTCATACCAAGGATTTCTTAAATTCTAGACATATCGAGGATATAGAAATTCCAAACAAAACGATACCTGCCTATCTCGAGGGGAAGTCTTGGTACTGGTGTATTCCCACTGTCCTAACCCCAAGCAGAGTATCGAGAGACATGATGCCACAATGATACTCATTTGGAAAACCAAGACTCTAAAAAACAGAAGCAAATATAAAGGAGTGTGATGCAGTGGTATCAAAAAGATAAAATACTAAAGTAGAGGATATTAGGATAGTACCTTTCACTGTAGATGGTCATGCACTCTACTCCTCTGGTGATGATTGCACTGCATACATGGGACCTGAGCCAGGACTCTGATACGCTACCTGGTTGGCCTAAGCAGGTCCACTCTTCTAAAACTGATAGTCTAGAACGTGATTTCTTTGACCACAACCACCACCATTACGTTAGATAGATTGACCGGTGAAAAAAGAACATCCATCCTACGGTGGATTCATAGATCCCATACTAGAAGGAGGTTCAGGAGTAGATCCTATACCACTGGAAGATGAAGATAATCAATAGCAGAAACGCTGAAGGTGACCCATCAAACCAAAATCTCAGCACTCCCTCAGATCCCTCGTCCACTTTAGATTCTTTTGAAAATCCATACTGCACTTATAATAAGTGACCGAGCTATCAAGACGTGTTGTTTGGCTAGAATTTCTCCCACTCGCACTTTCAAAGCGGCGTTTCTTGCTGCCATAAGAGCCATCACCTCATCTCGGAACAAAACCACCATGGATCACTGGAATAAATTCCCTAACATTTCACTCTGATATTTGTGCCTAGTTCACGATCTCCGTAACAGTGGTAAAACAGAAGACGTTCACCTGTGAGTGGATAGTATACTCAATTCCATCCTCAAAAATGCGTTGCAGTAGTCTGCATGTCGCCAGTCAGAGATGTGAACAAACACTGATGTTTGGTTAAATGAGTATAATACATTAACACAATCATAGAGCCCTGCTGAAGATATAGGAACTCCCACTCATGATCATCTCTCAGAGTTTGTGGGAAAAGTGATTGTAGAAGCCTACTTGGAAATCAGCCCAAGCCATGCCATTGGTTTGCTCAGCCTGAGAAACAAAATCCCACTAGCTCTTGGCGGAGTAACAGAGCATGTAGACTACAAGATTGACCCTTCACTCTGGAAGAACCTCAAGGTGGTCGAAGATAGACCTTATAGATTTTATCCACGACTCTGCAGAATGAGGGCCTCAACTCCCTGAGAAAGTGTTAGGGTGCTGTTGCAGAAACTCCCACGTATGGTCTACGGTAGACTGAAAATGTCTGGGAATATTCTGAACCGACTAAATAAACCTAAGGATAATATTCATGAACTGAGCTTCAGGGTCCCCAAGAAGATCGACAGGAGGTAGTTCCACTAGATGATCTACGAGAGGTACCACTGGTGGTTCAGGTCCCACCCTCTCTGGAATGTGCTCATTTACACTCTTTTGAGGAGTAGCACGAAGACGTCACAACAACATTTGTCTACAATATCCAAACACACACCTTAAACAATGAGTAAAGAAGTTGAGAAAAACAAGTAAGGTGCAAAAGAGGTTGGGTATCGAGTCTGCCTCTGAGCACTAAACAACAAACAACCCACCTGAAGAGATGGGTTTTGATATGGAAGAGACAACTCAAGAGGATTAATAAAAATGTTATACAGTTCACTCCTCGGTTAAGTTAGGATAACATCTAATGAGCTATTAGAACGTTATATTCAACAAACCATCATTTCAAAATTTCACCACTAGGCCCAACGTCACTCACATGCATACATGAAAATGCACGCCGAAAGTAAATATGGCATGGAAATATGCATGGTATTTAAATCCTATAGTGCCTATTATGATGAATGGAATGTATTGCCCTTGTATCATCAGGCTGCAATGGTAAACCCAATATCTCAACAATACCAACACAATAACAACACAATACAAGTTATCCACCCAATGGTGATATCATTTCAACAATAACTGGCATAATCTACAACTGTAATCCCAACCCAGGGATTTCAGCTTTCCCCTATACAAGGGTTAGCTACATCCAAGCACATAATACATCCCAAATCCCTATATCCTAGTCTCCTGTCTAACACAAACAGTAAGCCAAAAAGAAAAAAACTCCTCTGATACCACTTTGTAATGCCCCGACCTGGCTCACCTCTATGATAGTGGCCGGACCGGTTGTCACATAACCTCAAGCGCTCTCCCCAAAAGCTAGAGGCTATCGACTAGCAGCATGTTCCCCTTTTCTATCTGTTGGGGAGAATATGACCACATAAGTAACAAATATTATCACAAAGGAAGTAAACGACAACAAATAGGATGTAGAAGAATCATGTAAATAAAAAAACTACAGTAGAAGAAATGTAAATAATCCAATTGAATGATAATAACTAAATTTGGAAGCTCACAGAAAGTTGACATTCCATGATGTAAGATTAAACTGAATGTATGGAAAACAGAACTCAAAAACATATTCATCTAAAATAAAAGACACAAGTAGAAACTATATTGCGAGCAAGGCTTGGTCCTCTATCCCAGTCTCTATCCTAAGAAGTAATGAACAATCAAATTATCGGAAGCAGCACACTTCCACTTGTCAATACCTACGAGCAAGTAATCTACTCGGGTGTCGACGATGCCCGAGCATGGTGTGAGATAAAATCCAGTATGATGGCACCAACAGTGTCTAAACCATTCCATTTTGTGAAAAAATAAAAATATAGTGTGCCATTACATAACCATTTGAAATAAATTAATTGTACTGAAATGAAATAAATAAGTCGGTTTGGGTCCCAAACGGCACTCGTGCTGGGTCACCTGCTTCAGCCTAAGATGGTAGTCTAAAACGGTACCTGTTAGCAGAAATGCACGAACATGCATATATATATATAAACCCAGAAAACAAGGTAAACCAAGAAAAAAGTATACCCCAAGCTTGTGTGTTAACTTGGGGTTCATGTCCAGTGTCAACAAAGAACACTTCCATATATCAAGGAAAACATATCAATTCTCAAGAGACTCAATTAGTCAAATCATAAACCTTAAGTGCATCATTATTTGAGGTTCTGGTTGAGAGTAGGAGTCTGAGCCCATCCTGAAGGTATCACTAAGGAACATCTATCAATTTATCTAATGCCACTGAGCCCGTACAAGGAAATCATTCAAAAGACTAAGTGTCACCAGAGGAAAGGATTTACACAGAGTCTGTCCCGATCTCTCAAAAAGGGGCTGAGTGTCATCCGAGGCTGGATCAGCCACATTTCCTACAGATCTGTCCCGATGGGCCCTTTTGGAATTGGTTTCATTCAAAAAAATTAGAATGTCTTGGGAAGTCTCGGTCTGGCATAGCCAACGACACCGCCCCTCGGCACATAGAGGTAACCCATCAGGAACAGAGGATCTAAGTGTGGAACTTAATACGGGACGTGCCTCCTTTCCCTACCATGAATTTAATTAATCTTTTCAAAATAGTATATATGAAATAAACAACATATAAAGTCATATATTGAAAACTAACCAGATACCCTCACTTCATAAGGTATAAATCTAATAGTATACCATAACAACTTGCAAGACAATATACATAACATTTCAATCTCAGCGGATAATGCACATCTAAATAATAAGTAGTTCATCATAACAACTTTCAAGGAAATATATATATCATATCAATCTCAGCAGTTAATGGAAATGTAAATGATAAGAAGTATAGCATAACAAGTTCCAATGATCCAAAAATTCATGTACATGTTCAAAGAAACTATTTATTATATTAAATTATAATAAAAAAATGCTTCGTAACACATGCAATTAATTAAACAATAAAAACATCTAACATAAGATTACACCGACCATGGAGGCATGCCAAAAGGGGTGTCCAACTTGGCTGAAATAATTCAAATAACGATTTATTTAATTTTAAAACAATAAAAAGGGGTTGCGCATTTTATGCAGTTAATTAAATATAAACTCGGCTAACAGAAAAAGATACACATACCTCATCGGCACACCCAAAGGGGTATCCGAACTTGTTTTAACCATTCAAACAAATTAATTTAAGATGATTAAGGCTGCAACTATTAAGTAAAACCATTAAAATAATTAATATTGGTAAAATTACACAAAACTGGTAGGCACTGACTAACAGCACAACAATGCCTTTTTATAAATTGCAACTAAACGGAGGGAAAGTGAGTAGTCACCCAACCTTGTAGTCATGGATGTCTATAAGATCCACGGTGGGCATTGATTTGACCTAAAATGTATGAGAATGAAGGATTTTAGAAAGACCCCAAAATAGGGTAAAAATATTCCATGATGAACTGCACACAGATTACTCAATGAAAATGCACGATTCAAAATTCGAAATGTTAGATATTACCTAAAGTTTACTGTGCACCTAACAGAGAAGGAATCAGATGTCTGAAAGAGGAAAATCAACCTTATTAAGGGGTTTTTGGTTGGTGTGACAAGTTTGAGGGGTGCAACGTGATGAGTGGGAGAGGGAATGAGTAGAGGGAAAAAATAAAAGAGAGAAAAGAATGAAAAAGAAAGGAAAAGAAAATAAGAGAATACTAAAATATAAGGAAAAAAGGAAAAAAAGGAAAAATATAAAATAAAATAAAATATTGGAAAGGAAAATAATAAAAATTATTAAAAATGGGAATCCCCTATTTTATTTTTTTGTAATTTTTCCCGTAACCCCCGCTTTATTTTATTTTATAATTTTTATATCTTTTCTTGAGTTCTTTTAATCTTTATTTAAATATATTATTACACTTTTCAAATCTTTAATTAATGTAACAAAACCCAAACACCATAAAAAAGTGCGATGTGACATTTTTCATGAAACGTTTGCAAATATTTAAATTAAATTAAAAGTTTCCTTGGACCCGCAACGAGGTACGCAAGTGCACACCTCAGGTCACTTAATTAATTAGACTGAGAAAAATTAAAAATGGTTCGTACCTAATTAAGGCATGGGAGATACATAGGAACCATATTAAGGGTTATCATACCTTAGTCAAAATATCAACTTTCCATTAAATAACTTATCAATTCTATTAGATTTATTAAAAATATTCTTCTAAATAGTTAGAGAAAAAATAATTTTAAAATCCTTATATAATTATCCATTCATAATTCTTAAATCCAAATACATAAAATCTTCAACCCTTCCACATTACTGATTAAAATATAAATTTTCCTCTCTAAAGGATCTTTTTAGTTATTCTTGTAATGTAAGAATCCATATATTCTTTCCTCTATACTCCTTACCATGTAAAAATTTATAAACCTATATATTCCACTTATTTTATGTGCTATTAATATCACCAAAGATCGCCTTGTTTTTTATATATAATGGTAGTTTATTTATAATAGTTTCCACATCATTCCTCTAGTCATTATCTAACTCAATTTCTCATAATCAGTATATTTTCTATACGATTCAATGCAAACCCATATCCTTAGGGTTCCCTCCATTGACTAAAACTAGAAACCATAGTGTAGAAACACGTATCATCGGTTAAATATACACAATCCTTAAAAATTACTTATACGATGCCTAAATAAACACACCTACATTTATATCAATAAAACATTAGTCTTATCCTTAGATACATCCCTATATATATACATATAAATATTCCTAGGTATTTCACTATGTTTTTTCAATCATTGTTTACAAATGTTGACTAAAACATTCCATTGACACAACTATTGAGACCAAATCTTAACATACATTGATAGTATTTCATTTTTATGACTATTGAGTTTATTTAAAAAGTACATACCTAGGAAAATAATAGTTTAGTGTATTTTTAAATATGAAAAAAACCTTTTATCTTGGTGAAATACATTAAGTGATTGCTTCCATTATCTTCCCAATGAGTGCGTTTACTTAAAAATCTTCTTTGTAACCTAAGGAAGTGATACCTATGAAACATGTTAGATTTGATACAGAGTATGGGTAGAAAAATGAGACACATAATCAAAACATGAGAATAAAGTAATGTGAATATGAACCTCCCATTTAGAGATCATACCCTGCTTATCAAGGATCATATACATGTTTTGTGGAAAACATATTGGTAGTTCATATGACATGAAACATAAGGTTATCAGGATCATAATCCTTCAAATCATAATATAAGAATAAGACATAGATTTTTTGGTATACAAAGAAGCTTATAAAATGATTTCAATAGTCTTCAAGGCATTACTGTCGGGGCCTTCTAGGTTGAATGGTGTAGAGACCCTAACCTTGACGTACATGGACACTACATTACTTTTGCGGAATACTTAATACATAACAAAAACAGACACACAAGGACCGTAATAGTTTAGTGTCTTTGGAAACTTGGAACGTAATATTCTAATCGCGGTGAAAGATCTTCAACATCTCCCATAAAGATCTTCCACTTTTTGTTTCCTGACCTAAAACCATTCTTTTGATCCTGGGGGAAAATAAAACATAAAAAGGGTGAGATCAAATGCTCAGTAAGGGTAAGCATGGATAAAATAAAAACTACCATATACATTGGAACTTAAAAACATGAACATAATGTTTAAACATTAAAATCTTGAGCAACGACATAAAACATGGAAGTACATAAGGCATAGATCATAATGGAACATAAATAATGATAACATAGCATGGGAATAAAAGATGTAATTGTGGAATCCATTAAGCACATGTAATGATTTCCATAGTAGCCATGGCATTGCTGCCAAGACCATCTTAGTGGACAAAGCCCCATTCTGAATCGAGTTCACTCCTCGTTTCAGTCATGTAACACTGAACTGGATTAACTTACCATTCTAGCCATGTCTATCTCTTGAGATATAAAATCTTTACCCAATGCATTGGAGGGAGATATAGGTCCCACCCATCTCATAATGAAATCATTCTTACTTGTGCCACAAAATAAACATACATCATTCATAATAACCCAATAAATAAAAGGGTTTCATAAACATCATCCCATCATCAAATAATCCATAAAAAATAAATGGATTTCATAATAATAATAGTGAAACCATGTAAATCATAGAGACATTATACTTGAAATATACATATGAAATAATTTCATCTTATATGGAAAGTGGTTTTGATAAAACACTTGAAATGAATTCTTGAGGAAAATATCCTTTCTTCTTCAAAATCATTCTCTTTTTACAAAATGTCATGCAATTTTAAAATAAAAGGATTTTGTTGAAAATATTCATGAAATAGTTTGGATGAATTTTCATGAAAATAAGGCTTTATAAAACCGTAAAAATCCGTTCGTGCCGTATAAGTTAAAAAAACATTCTTCTCATACTTTTGCCAGAAAAGTCAAAAAGTACCTCGTAATCTAAACAAAAGAAAGATTCCATACATACCATGTAGTAAAAGTCAAGAATGGTTAAAAAGGACTTTAAACATACATGAAAAAACCTTTATAAAAACATGTACATGGATGATAGAAATATCCCCAGTAAATACTTACGAATAAGCAATCTCGGATAAAAATGAGATTTGCAGAATTATCCCTTACCTTAGGTCCGATATGCTTCTTACGTATCCGAAACACCTGTATAATGATTTGAATAATGTCATTGACTTATTACAGAATCATATTCATTGTTATTATATCATATATGGTTCACTTATGACTTTATATTACTCGTTAATTTGTAAATTCCATGTTAAAGCAGCGTTTTGGGTAAAATCATTTTATTTATCGTATGTCTTTCGACTTGTCATTCTTGATATTATTACTTATATCATGATTTACATAATTACAGAATGTAAAACATGATTGATATATAATATATATTCATCATATACATATATATATTATAGATCGATAAAAGGAAATAAATACACCGTTCATGGAGACGGTAGGCCGTACGTACGCATGAACGTTGTTTTTGTTTCCTTATTGAATTGAATGGAATTAAGTAGATGACATAAATATATATATACATAAATCCAGTAGAATTATTATGTCATATATTTTAGGATTACTTATTATATATACTTTATTATCATTTTCTTGAATGGTTATCATGGAGAGTGAATGTCATCGCGTCGTGGAGACGGTATTCCGTACGTACGCACGAGCGATGATATCATTCACATGATCGTCGAATTGTATTAATGTTTATGTATAATTTTACAGAATCAATATCACTTTACAATAAACATATATATTTATTACTTTCACCATTATACCCATCCAAGTAAGGTGGTGGTGGAAAATAGATTACACCACGGGGTGGAGACGATATTCCGTACGTACGCACGTGCGGTGATTTTGTTTTCCATAGGATGGATAGATGGTGAAATAGGGTTGTTTCATACTTATAATAACATATCAGTATATGAGTGATACTGATGTTATTACTTCATAATGAAACAACTAAAGACGAAGAAGTAAAAGAAGAAATAAAGTTGAAAGAATCGGTAACAGATATTACCTCTTCTTTCGACACCCCTTTTTGAAACCTCCTCTTAGGGAATTAAGATTGGACTTTTAAGAATAAAAGAACCTCTAGGATGTTTCTAGGGAAGTGGAGAAGTGAAATGGGTAGGGGTTGGCCGAGCTTGAAGTCTCAAATTGGCGTGAGGAGGAGAGGGAGGAGGTTCCCTTTTATAAGGGAGGAGAGGGGCACCTTTGGAATTCTTAAAAATATTAATTTATAATAAATCTAACCCCACTTAAAAACCTCCAAAAATTACTCATATTCAAATATTAGATGAGATAGGGTTTTAATCTCATCAAACAATCAGATTTAGACATGTTTGGATCTTATTTTAAACCTTATCATTTTGATTTATCCTTATTTAATCTATTTAAGTTTATTTATGGTAATAAAATTCTAAATTTTAAATTTTAACAAATAATTACTTATTTGTTGTGAATTTTCCAAAATTGTTTAATTTATAAAATTATAGACGATATAAATTTTAATTTATAAATTTTAAATATTTTTGTGATTTTTAAATAATATTATAATATGTTATTTTTATAAAATAACAATTGTGTCAATTTTGACACTATTCATTTATTTGAATTTAAATAAAATATATACAGAAGATATGTTAGAACTAAAAGCATTAATAGATTCATAAAAGGTCATATGTGTCTATAAAATTAGTGGATTACATTAAATAGTTCATAAAATATTTATTTTAATATTTTTAAAACCATTTATTTGGTTTATCTCTTAATAAAATAATTACTACAAAATTTTTGTACAATTATTTAATATACTGATATGTTGCATAAAAATTTAAAATAAAATCCTATGATGAAGATAAATCTATTAACTTTCACAATATTACTTTTACTCGAATTTATCATCTAAAATCACAATATTTAAATTGTTATATTTATTAAATTATGAAGGTGACAACTTTGCCATCATTTAAAATAAAATAATATAAGTGCCATAATCACTTTTATAAGGATCCAAACGGTTATATATTAGGTCATTGGATGATTAAGATGTATATATACACTAAGAATATTTTTTGTTCAGGTTTGTGGGCCTTTTAATGGGTATTATTATTTCAATAAAAACTATATTACTTATTTTCCACTTAAAAAATAATTTCTGTATCATTAATGTATCACCATTAATGAAAATTTTTTAATCCCTAAAAATTCTAAATAAATTATCATTATGTATATAATTTTATTAGCTTTTTGGAGACTATTCATTTTCGAAGTTTTATGATGTTTATCACTAAATTAAAATTATTATACTTATAAGATTTAAGAGAGTGACATGTTGTCACTTTCTTTGGTTTTAATAATAATTAAATTATTTTCATGGTCAAAAGTCTATAAAATGAATCTAATCCGACCCTTAGTTGATATGGTTTTACTTTTAGCCATCCAATAGAATTTTGGAATGTGTTAGGGTAATTTTATAATATTATATTTACCCTTAATTACCCGATTTACCTTTAACTATGGTAAATAAAATTTACCGTAGTTAATATTCATAATTCCCAAAAATAAAAAGTAGCCTATTAAAATAATTTGGACCCACTTATTCCAAATATGGAATCCATTTTTTCAAATTAAATACATAGAAGTTGCAGAAATTAAATTAAAATTAATCCCGTTGTCGAATGAAAACGGGTTTTTGTTTAAAACATTGCAAAAGATTGAATTGATTTAACCTACAAATTCAATGTAAAATCAATTCTAATGACATAAATTATATTAAATGGTACAAATATATTCTATTTATACTTTAAAACCATTCAATATTATAATTTAACCATATAAATTATTACGATGAAAAAAGTTGTTTTTCATTAAAATATAGCGTGTTTTTTTACTATTCATCAAAATATGAAAGTTACCAGAATAATATGAAAAATTTATCCAAAGTAAATTTTTATTTCTTGATTCCAAAAAATAATTTTACATTTTCAAATTGAACTTATAAACATGTCAAAAACTATATTTAAAGTGGGTGCGCCATCAAAAGGCGACAAAACAGCATTTTATGAAAAATACTTATTTTACCCAAAAACTTTATTTTGTTCTTATACCATGTTCTAGAAAATGTGTAAGATGAATAATAATGTTATAAAATTCAAAATTTAGTTAATACTATTCATAACGGATAGTCTATAATAATAATATATCGCTGTTTAGTAAAACCCGGTACTACGTACAACACACGCTATCGAGGAAGGTCGCGATTGCATGTAATGCAAGCCAAGTCAGGGTTGCATGTTGTGAAAGAATCCTTCGTTGTTTCGTTTAACAGAATCCAACCATATTTCATTTATATATTGAATATATATATATATACTAAATGTTGCGTTGAATAACTATTATCAAAATTGTGTGTAACACGATCCAAGAATAGTGTTGCGCATACTGCAAGCTAATACGGTGTTGCGTATAGCACAAGGTAATATTGGTGTTGCATACAACACAAGACATTAATGAAATTAAAAGAATATTTTTCATAAAATCTCAGGGTGTTACAATCTACCCCCCTTAAAATGAATTTCTCCCTCGAAATTCGTTGGGGTTATAAATGGTTTACTACTCAAAAGTTTGTTTAATAGAAACCCACATTGTAAAAAGGAATACCAAAACATGGATTTTAAAAACTAAAGTATGAAATGTAACAGTTATCCAAATTAACTCATCACTGGGTTTCCACGTAGGAGAACATAGGTGAAAATATGGATATGGAAGAAAAATCTAACCATCAAGTTCTGATGGAGAGTGGTAGAGAACATGGCTATGAAAAATCCAACAATCACAAAGCTATTGATTTGTGATGATCTAAGGTACCATATGATTCATCAGATATAAGGGAACTAGGACAACATTTTTGGTTTTCAAGATCATTTCCCTAAAGTTGATGAATTAAAAGAAATACTTGCACGATATTGGTACAATCTCACTATTGTTTGTGAATTGAACAATTTCCACATCATCCCTTAAAGAAATGAAGTTGAATTTGTTATTCGTGATGTGTTAGCAGATCATGTGATAGAATGATGGGTCATTCCATCTCTTTTAAACAAAAGGTTAGCAAAAGTTATAAGTCCATCTTATGGTTAGATTAATCGTATATGGTTCCAAAAATGAACTTATACTTCATATATCATACCGCTTAATAAAATAAAACTAGTGTCTACTAACCAGGGACTTCATGTAGGCCAGTGGTAGGCGATAAAGGCCAGTCGCACTTTGGTTGTGGGTTCGATTACCACAGCCTTGTCCGGTGCGATGGGATGTCGCCCGTCCTGCAGGTTGTCCTTTTTTTAAAACTACATTACTATATCATCCCATCAATAATATCGAAAAAAGGTTCTATCCTTAAACAATAATAACTTATGTCCAACATAATCCATTCCAATCTTTAGGCTTATCCATAATACTGCAGTCCACTCTCATAATATAGTGAAAATTATTACCAGAGATTTCATATAACAAGCATGTTAATACCATCGTTGATCCCCATATATCATAAGATATGTCTTGTTGGTCACAGTCCAAATATTCTAAGGCCTTAATCATGTATTCTCTTGAAAAATGAATACCCATTGAATCTTAGTAAAAACATGAGTGCTGTCAAAAGTTAACACATTCCACATACCAAAAACCAAAAATTCTATATACTCAAACCATGATATAACTATTTCCTTATATCAGTCATGAGCTCATGAATACTATCAAACATTTAATTTTCTCCTTATCCCTTCATTATGCGCATATCATCTACATTCCAAAAATATCTGAATAACCTTCCATGGATACTGGTACCATTAATCATACACTTTCAAAACTCAAGGAAAGTCAACAGTGTAACAATCCTTAGATGTCTCTTTATTCCATAGTACCATGAGATTACTTATACAACATTACACATGATAAACATGTAATCATTCCACTACATTCTTAAACCATTGACCGAGCATCAAAAATTCTTTCATCTCACATATCATTTGTTGTCTCTTCATCATCATCAACATAAATACTACCCATACGACCATACTGATTCTCTTCACGAGACTTTACCTTAGGTCATTGGTTTGCATAATGCCCGTACATTCCACATTTAAAACATTTAACCATTGTTGATGTCGTAGCAATACCATTATTCTCATCCCTGGTGTTAACTGAACCTTTTCCTTTGCACTTACTGGCTTTGTGTACTTCTTTTCCACACCCAAAGCATCTTCCAGTTCCTTTGAAACATTCTACTTGATGCCTCTTCCCACATGATTTACATAGGGGAAATTGAATTTTCTTTCCTCTATGATCATCATGAAACTCCATCTTTCTCTTATTAGCTGAGTCAGGAAACTTACCAAATTTTACTTTATTGATCATATTATGAGATTGCTAATTTGGTATAATAATGATGTTTGGACTTCTAAATACCATTTCATTTGGTTTCTCATGAAGAATATCATTCCATTATCCATCATATCCTCCATTATCATGAATCATCTTGTTTCTAGCCATTTTCTAAAACCCAAAAAGAATAGTGTGAGAGGAAAAAATCATAATAAATGGGGAGTAACTTCAATATCTAACATCTTTGGTTTAATCTAATATCGTTACCATAGTTCTAGGACTATATCCTATATGTATACTTATCCTTAGGGACATCCCTAGACATACCTTAGAAATATCTCTAGGGATCTCACTAACGTTTTCGCATCCTAGTTTCCAAAGGTTGACTAAACTTTTCCAATGATACCAACTGTAGAGACACTAAGCTTGACGTACATGGACATTATATTACTTTTGCGGAATACTTAATACATAACAAAAACAGACACACAAGGACTGTAATAGTTTAGTGTCTTTGGAAACTTGGAACGTAATCTTCTAATCGTGGTGAAAGATCTTCAACATCTCCCATAATGATCTTCCACTTTTTGTTTCCTGACCTAAAACCTTTCTTTTGATCTTGGGGGAAAATAAAACATAAAAAGGGTGAGCTCAAATGCTCAGTAAGGGTAAGCATGGATAAAATAAAACATACCATATACATTGGAACTTAAAAACATGAACATAATGTTTAAACAATAAAATCTTGAGCAATGACATAAAACATGGAAGTACATAAGGCATAGATCATAATGGAACATAAATAATGATAACATAGCATGGGAATAATACATGTAATTGTGGAATCCATTAAGCACATGTATTGATTTCCATAGTATCCAAGACATTGCTGCCAAGACCATCTTAGTGGACAAAGTCCCATTCTGAATCAAGTTCACTCCTCGTTTCAGTCCTGTAACACTGAACCAGATTAACGTACCATTCCAGCCATGTCTATCTCATGAGATATAAAATCTTTACCCAATGCATTGAAGGGAGATATAGGTCCCACCCATCTCATAATGAAATCATTCTTACTTGTTCCACAAAATAAACATACATCATTCATAATAACCCAATAAATAAAATGGGTTTCATAAACATCATCCCATCATCACATAATCCATATAAAATAAATGGATTTCATAATAAGAATAGTGAAACCATGTAAATCATAGAGACATTATACTTGAAACATATATATGAAATAATTTCATCTTAGATGTAAAATGGTTTTGATAAAACACATGAAATGAATTCTTGAGGAAAATATCCTTTCTTCTTCAAAATCATTCTCTTTTTACAAAATGTCATGCAATTTTAAAAGAAAATGATTTTGTTGAAAATATTCATGAAATATTTTGTATGAAGTTTCATCAAAATAAGGCTTTATAAAACTGTAAAAATTCGTTCGTGCCGTATAAGTTAAAAAAACATTCTTCTCGTACTTTTGCCGGAAAAGTCAAAAATTACCTCATAACGTAAACAAAAGAAAGATTCCTTACATACCATGTAGTAAAAGTCAAGAATGGTTAAAAAGGACTTTAAACATACATGAAAACACTTTTATAAAACATGTACATGGATGATATAAATATCCATAGTAAATACTTACGAATAAGCAATCTCGGATAAAAA
Source organism: Viscum album (assembly GCA_963277665.1). Lineage (NCBI taxonomy): Eukaryota > Viridiplantae > Streptophyta > Magnoliopsida > Santalales > Viscaceae > Viscum > Viscum album. The sequence goes on from OY728141.1 coordinate 234,199,400, forward strand.
TGAGATTTGCAGAATTATCCCTTACCTTAGGTCCGGTATGCTTCGTACGTATCCAAACCTCATGTATAATGATTTGAATAATGTCATTGACTTATTACAGAATCATATTCATTGTTATTATATCATATATGGTTCACTTATGACTTTATATTACCCGTTATTTTGTAAATTCCATGTTAAAGCAGCGTTTTGGGTAAAATCATTTTATTTATCATATGTGTTTCGACTTGTCGTCCTTGATATTATTACTTATATCATGATTTACATAATTCCAGAATGTAAAAAATGATTTATATATAATATATATTCATCACATACATATATATATATTATAGATCGATAAAAGGAATGAAATACACCGTTCATGGAGACGGTAGGCCGTACGTACGCATGAACACTGTTTTCGTTTCCTTATTGAATTGAATGGAATTAAGTAGATGAAATAAATATATATATACATAAATCCAGTAGCATTATTATTTCATATATTTTATGATTACTTATTATATATACTTTATAATCATTTCTTGAATGGTTATCATGGAGAGTGAATCTCACCGCGTCGTGGAGATGGTATTCCGTACGTACGCACGAGCGATGACATCATTCCCATGATCGTCGAATTGTATTAAAGTGTATGTGTAATTTCACAGAATCAATATAACTTTACAATAATCATATATATTCATTACTTTCACCATTATACCCATCCAAGTAAGGTGGTGGTGGAAAATAGATTACACCACGGCGTTGAGACGGTATTCCGTACATACGCACACGCGGTGATTTCGTTTTCCATAGGATGGATAGATGGTGAAATAGAGTTGTTTCATACTTATAATAACATATCAGTATATGAGTGATACTGATGTTATTACTTAACAATGAAACAACTAAAGAAGAAGAAGTAGAAGAAGAAGAAATAAAGTTGAAAGAATCGGTAACAGATATTACCTCTTCTTTCGACATGACTTTTTGAAACCTCCTCTTAGGGAACTAAGATTGGTCTTTGAAGAAGACCAGAACCTCTAGTATGTTTCTAGGGAAGTGGAGAAGTGAAATGGGCAGGGGTTGGCCGAGCTTGAAGGCTCAAATTGGTGTGAGGAGGAGTGGTAGGAGGTGCCCTTTTATAAGGGAGGAGAGGGTCACCTTTGGAATTCTTAAAAATATTAATTTATAATAAATCTAACCCCACTTAAAAACCTCCAAAAATGACTCATATTCGAAGATTAGATGAGATAGGTTTTTAATCTCATCAACCAATGAAATTTAGACATGTTTGGATCTTATTTTAAACTTTATCATTTTGATTTATCCTTATTTAATCTATTTAAGTTTGTTTGTGGTAATAAAATTCTAAATTTTAAATTATAATAAATAATTACTTATTTGTTGTGAATTTTAATTAATTGTTTACTTTATAACATTATAGACTATATAAATTTAAATTTATAATTTTTAAATCTTTTTGTGATTTTTAAACAATTTTATAATATGTTATTTTTATAAAATAACAATAGTGTCAATTTTGAAACTATTTATTTATTTGAATTTAAATAAAATATATACAGAGGATATGTTCAAACTAAAAGATTTAATAGATTCATAAAAGGTCATATGTATCTATAAAATTAGTGGATCACATTAAATAGTTCATATAATATTTATTTTATTATTTTGAAAACCATTTATTTGGTTTATCTCTTAATAAAATAATTACTACAACATTTTTGTATAATTATTTAATATACTGATTTGTTGAATAAAAATTTAAAATAATATCCTGTGATAAAGATAAATCTATTACCTTTCACAATAATACTTTTACTAGAATTTATCATCTTAAAATCATAATATTTAATTTGTTATATTTATTAAATTATGAAGGTGACATCTTTGTCATCATTTAAAATAAAATAATACAAGGGCCATAATCACATTTATAAGGGTCCAAACAGATATATATTATGTTATTGGATGATTAAGATGTATATATACACTACCAATATGTTTTGGCCAGGTTTGTGTGTAATGGCCCGGACCTCTCCGATCCATTACATTGTGGAATTTTGGTGTTGGAGGTGTTCCGGGAGGCCAAGGGGACTTATCCCCAACACTTTGCCAATTTTCCAGTTCTGTGAACAGCATTTCCAGTTTTATGAACAGTAACAGATCAGTTTCACAGATCAGTGAGACAGATCAGTTTCACAGATCGGTTTCACAGATCAGTGTGACAGATCAGTTTCAGAGATCAGTTTCACAGATCGGTGTGACAGATCAGTTTCACAGATCAGTTTCACAGATCGGTGTGACAGATCAGTTTCACAGATCAGTTTCACAGATCGGTGTGACAGATCAGTTTCACAGATCAGTTTCACAGATCGGTGTGACAGATCAGTTTCATAGATTAGTTTCACAGATCGCTGTGACAGATCAGTTTCACAGATCAGTTTCACAGATCGGTTTCACAGATCGGTGTGACAGATCAGTTTCACAGATCAGTTTCACAGATCGGTGTGACAGATCAGTTTCACAGATCAGTGTGACAGATCAATTTCACAGACCAGTTTCACAGATTGGTGTGACAGATCAGTTTCACAGATCAGTTTCACAGATCGGTGTGACAGATCAGTTTCATAGATTAGTTTCACAGATCGGTGTGACAGATCAGTTTCACAGATTAGTTTCACAGATCAGTTTCACAGACCGGTTTCACAGATCGGTGTGACAGATCAGTTTCACAGATCAGTTTCACAGATCGGTGTGACAGATCAGTTTCACAGATCAGTTTCACAGATCGGTGTGACAGATCGGTTTCACAGATCGGTTTCACAGATCAGTTTCATGTACAGTAACAGTGGGTGAACAGTGTTTCCAGACTCCTACAGTTTTGCCATTTTGACGTTTCCTTTGACGTAAAATACATTTAAAGCCTTATTTTAAGAGTTCTTAAGGACGATTCAAATGCCATAAATCCTATATTAATTATTCCTATGGCTTGGAATGTTTTACTTGGTCAAACCGCATGGGTTAATGTGATCCGTTTTTAATGGAGAATTAACCGGATCTTAAACCGTCGCCCCATTTAATATTAAAAAGGGACGAGATATCATTCTCCCTTGTTCTTTCTCTTTGTTCTCGGCTAAGAGACGCTAGAACCTTTCAATCCTTTCCGTAGGAGTTTCACAATCAATCTTTACCCCGAGGATTGGTTCTGTTCTGTTTTGGATGCAACTGAGCCGTGTCGATCAATCTTCGATATAAGGTATGTTGTATCGTCATTATTTTGGGGTTCATATTCTCCTATCCTACTTTAAATAATTATACCATGTATCCTCCATGATTCTAATGGGTTTTCTTGGGGTTGGTTGGTACTGTCGTACCGAAGCATCCTCCGGTGGATGCAGTTGTCGTGAGGGGAGGATCGTGACCTGTTGTGTGGATAAAGAACGTGAGGAACTGTTTGAGGTAGGGGATTCATGGCTTCTCTAATTGTATATGTGCAATTATAGAATTAGCATGATTTATCTCTTTGGATCACAATGAAATTGACCTAATTAAATACTTGAACCGGATTAAAAGAATTGGTTGATCGCATGCTGTTGCTTTATACCGTGATAACGGTTTGCCTCATGTTTTCCTAGATATAGTGATATCTATGTTTTCTTTGATTTGTTGTTCTTTCATGATAGAAATTGATGATGAATGTAAAGCCGGAATTAATTGTTAATTAATTGGCTAAAGATAAAGAGGCATGTAAATTAATCTGGTTGTTGCCGTTGTTATAGTTCTAATTTGAGGATAATCAAATTTGGGAAGTAAGCATGGTTATTTAATTGTGATAGCTTACAGATTAGGTATCCATGATTGGAACCTATGAATAACAAATCTGTTAATTCAATATGGATTAGAGAATAGATTATGTGGGATTTTCTAAAAGGGTTCTGAGTTACCCTCTTGTTTGTTAATGGGCCGAGAGCCCATTTTGTGATGTTTGTTTTCCTGCTGCTTGTGCTGTGATGTGAGCCCGGATGGCTGTTGTGATATGTGGAGGCATGGAGACTTGTGGTTGTGGTTGCGGATGACGCCTAGTGTGGCGAGATGCATCGGTTTATGCATATGGGTGTTGGGGAGGACACCAAGGGTGATGGTATGAGATGAATGTGATGGTTTGATGTTGGTGGTTTGGTTTGGTTGTTTATCTGCTTTACTTTTCCCCACTGCTCAAGGCAGCTGGTCCTGCTTACCCTATTTCCGAAGGAGGCGAAGACACGCGGGGTATGCCACGTGCTTTCCGTGTTTAGCCTATCGATGGAGGATGGGTCTATGCTCTTTCTATAGGCGGCAAAGACTCGACGGGTAGTATATCTACTCACCGTGTTGAGCCTCCTTTGTGTTTAGAAGCATAGGATGTTTTTCTAGAATGCCTGGGAATGTGGAAAATTAATTCTGTAAGGAATGTTTGATTAAATGGTGAAAATCCATGGGGATGGAGATGCTGGAATTTAAAGGTGATGTGAATCTTAAAAAGGAGCAGTTGTTTTTGAAAGTGATGCCATTTCAGTTTAATGTGGAATTCTTCAATCTTAATTAATGTTTAAAGAATTAATTAATGTACAGTGGAACTGATAAATGAGAATGGAGTAATCTAATAAAGCTCTTAATTGTTTGTGTGCTTATAGGATACCTAGTCTTAGAAGTAGTAGCCTGGAGTCTAAGAGACGTTAGCTGCAGTTGTATCTAAGACTAGGTAATGCCCAATAGTGTGGATGTGAGTTACTTATATTTTCTGTACTTTTTTTGTTTCTATACGCTACTCCACCCTGTCGGTAAGGGAAACTGACACCCCGGGGATTCTGAGCCCTGGGGGGGTGTTTTCCCCAATATTCTGATGGGAGGTTGAATGGATGACTACCCCCTTTGGCCCCGCTCTCTTCTCTTGGTAGATCCTTATGCTGGTAGGCACAGTGGTTAGTTTTACCCATATATGTGTGTAGAGGGTTGTAATGGCTTGTGGTTATTTCACACACATATATTCTGGATATAGTATCCTATGGAATACTATAGGTGTAACATGTATAGGCTGTGATGGCTTGAGGATCCTTACTCGGCGTATGGGCTGTAATGGCTTGAGGAATAATACTCGACGTATGATACACGTTATACGAGCTATGGTGGCTCCCAGAAACTACCTGGTTACTTTGGTTGTGGGGACGGTGTGGTGCTTTGCCCAGGTGTCTGCGGGCAAGCCTTTGTGGTGCATGAGGTGCAGATTGTGGAGCTTAGCCCAGGTGTCTGCGGGCAAGCCTTTGGAGAGAGATGCACAGGACGTATGTCGTTGGGGCAAAGCATCAAACCAGTGGGGAAGTAGTAGCGGGGTACCCTTGATATTCTTTACTATATGCTATATTCTTGTATGCGTTACTTGGTGAGAGTAGCCCTGGTGAGGTTGGGAACATAGTATACCTGTTTAGGTGACGAGTTAGTTTCACTTGTTGTTCACTGGGCTTTAACATGCTTTCTTTACTTTTGCATGAGAGTCTTGGGGAGGATCCTACTGAGTATACTGTTATACTCACCCTATGTACATATAAACTGTTTTTCAGGTCACTTGGAGCAGGTTGGAGATCAAGCTGGTTACTACTAGCTTGCGGTTGGAGGAGGAGCTATTCGGGCTTGTGGTCGCTGTCGTTTTACTTTCTTTTTGGGTACTTTTAGTTTCCCCTTTCAGTTGTAGTACTTTTGCATGACATTTCATATATGTACTTGGTTTCCTTTTTATATTTCAGTTCTGAGTTGGAGTTGATTTGAGTCTATTCTATCTCTCTCTTCTGCATGTGTTCTCTTAGAGGGTAATGCCTCCCATTTGTATGTTTATTGTACCCTCGGTGCTAGTCGCCAACCCGGGGCCTACTGGAGGCAGGACTCATGGGTCATTATCTCCCTTCTCACATTGCCGGCCCAGGAGGGGTACACTTTGTGGGGAGGGGGTCGTGACAGAGTGGTATGAGAGGTATGGTTGAGGGGTAGGATGGAGTTTGGAGTTAGGCACAGGTGAGGATGCATGGGATGGTAGGGAAACGGTGTCATTCATGTTTAGCAAGTGGGGTAAACACTGGAGACCGGCAGAGACATAGGCGTTCAGGGCCCCTATGATCTGTTGCACGGACCTTTAAGTTTATGATGGCTACTAAACAAAGTGATACTGGTTGCAGGGTAGAGACCTAGGAAAGAATCATGCATCATTATTCTTTGCGCCTGTGTTTGAATGGGTAGACCTTGGGATAGGTAACCTAAAAAAATTAATAAAAAAATAATTAATTAATTAATGTTGAGTCTTCCATATTCCAGGCTTAGGAGATCTAACCGTTTTTATTTTACAGGTATGGCTCCAGGTCGACGTCCTCGTCAGATTTGCGCAGAAGGTGCCCAGCAGGCTATTCCAGCAGATCAACGTCAGGTAGAGGTTGATGACAATGACACTTGGAGGAAGACACTCCGAGAGTTTCAGCGCTAGAGTCTACAGAAGTACGAGGGCTCCGTTTTAGATGCAGTTACAGAAGACTGGTTGGAGGAGGTCGAGATAGGCTTCAGTTTGATTCGTGCTCGGAAGGAACACTGGGTGTCCTTGGTTGTGACGATGTTGCGTGGAGCAGCGAGACAGTGGTGGTTCTTGTTCCTCAGGGATCGTGAGGAGTCAGCGATCTCATGGGAGGAGTTTAGAGACAGGTTTAGAGTTGAGTTTCTTTCATTGACTGCAAAGGCGTCCAGTCGCCAGGAGCAACTCACCCTTCGACAGGGGAGCTCCAGTGTTCAAGAGTTTGGAATCCATTTCCGGAACTTTCTACGATATGCTTCAGACCTGTTACCAGATGATGAGGCCAGGGCGAGGCATTTCGAGGAGGCTTTGCATCCAGAGATCCAGTGCTAGGTCACCCCATTTATGCTGAAGACATATCTAGAGGTGCTGGCGAGGGCAGAGGTAGTTGAGAGGACTTTGGCCATGACCGGATCGTCACGAGAGGGGAATCGTCATGATTCCTCACGAAGCAGAGCTGTGGTCCGGGGTTCCCGGTTTTCAGGACAGAAGAGTTTCCGTTCACATGGGGGTAGGTCCCAGCCCTTCCCATCTCGTTTCTCCGGAGGCAGCAACTCTCAAGCCTATGCCAAGGGATCAGGCGCTTGTTTTTCTTGTGGTGGACGTGGTCATCAGCAGCGGGAGTGCCCAACTTTTCAGAGCAGTCATCGTGCACCAGGCGCTCCACTCCAGGTTCCTCCGTTGAGGCAGTTCCAGCCGAGGCAGCAGCAGCAGGTGGCAACAGCTTTAGATCACCAGAGGGTAGATGGAGCAGGCAGAGGACAGCCCCATGACGCTCCCCATCCTCAGAGAGCAGAGCGCGGCCGTGGTGGTGGTTGTCATCAGGGTCAGAGAGGCCGTGGAGGTGGTCGTGGTCAGCTTCATGCTCTAGCGTTGCCAGCCCCAGGCGATCCAGACATCGTCCGAGGTACCCTTTGCTTGTTTTCTACCTTGGTGTATGCCTTGTTTGATTCAGGAGCGACACACTCCTTTATATCCCCTACCCTTGTCCATGCTTTGGGACTTGAGGTAAAGAGGATTCCAGTGCCCTTAGCGTTGACTACGCCAGTTGGAGGTCGAGATAGCTTGTTTGAATTATGTAGAGACTGTGAGCTAGTGTTAGGGCAACACCGCTCTTTGGGAGATTTCCTATGTTTACGAATACAACCATATGATGTCATCCTCGGCATGGATTGGTTGTATTCGGTGCAGGCTATTGTGGATTGCTACAGGAAGAAGGTCGTTTTCTTTGATGAAGATGGAGAGGAAGTAGTGTTTGTTGGTGAGAGAGATCCTCGGATGAGTCATAGACGAGTTTCATCCTTATCATCCATGATGGCTGGGATGATGCTGAGTTCTTCAGAGGTTCAACCGTTGTCGTTTCCTAGGGTCGTAGAGGAGTACCCTGACCTCTTTCCAGAAGATGTTGTATCCTTACCCCCTCGACGAGAGATCGAGTTTGGGATCGAGCTACAGCCGAGAGCGTCTCCTATCTCTATGTCTCCGTATAGGATGACCCCTTCTGAGTTACGAGAGCTACGTATTCAGCTCGATGGTCTGTTGCAGTGTGGTTTTGTTCGGACAAGTGTGTCACCTTGGGGTGCACCAGTTTTGTTTGTGAAAAAGGCTGATGGCAGTTTGCGGTTGTGCATCGATTATCGTCGGTTAAACAAAGTGACAATAAAGAACCGCTATCCTCTCCCGCGGATTGATGACCTATTCGATCAATTGAAGGGTGCAAGTTGGTTTTCAAAGATAGACTTGCGGTCAGGATATCATCAGATGCATGTAAAGGATGAGGATATCCCGAAGACTGCTTTTCGTTGTCGTCATGGGCATTATGAGTTTGTTGTAATGCCATTCGGCGTGACAAATGCTCCAGCTGTTTTCATGGGGTTGATGAATGCTGTGTTCCGTGAATTCCTGGACAAGTTTGTTGTGGTTTTCATCGACGACATCCTTGTGTACTCCACATCTGAAGAGGAGCACGCAGAGCATCTACGAGCCGTTTTGGGAGTTCTTCGCCAACATCGGTTGTTTGGGAAGTTGTCCAAGTGTGAGTTCTAGGCTCGAGAAGTTCGTTTCTTAGGGCATGTTGTGTCCCAACAGGGAGTAGCTGTGGATCCTTCGATGTTAGAAGCAGTGGTGTCTTGAGCAGCCCCCAAGACTGTGTCAAAGGTGCGAAGTTTCCTTGGTCTTGCAGGCTATTATAAGAGGTTTGTAGCCAATTTCTCCCGAGTTGCGACTCCTCTGACAGCTTTGACTAGGAAGGATCAAGTGTTCATATGGATTGATCAGTGTCAGACAGCTTTCGAGTATATAAAGGAGAAGTTGGTAAGTGCTCCAGTCCTTTGTCTTCCAGCGGAGGGAGTCCAGTTTGATGTTTTCTGTGATGCTTCACATCGGGGGCTAGGCTGTGTTCTCATGCAGCAGAGGTCAGTTGTTTCTTATGGGTCCCGACAATTGCGTCCCCATTAACGCAACTACGCCACCCATGATCTTGAGTTGGTAGCCGTGGTGTTTTCTCTGAAGTTGTGGAGACATTACCTCATTGGTGAGCACTTTGTGGTTTTCACCGATCATAAGAGTTTCAGGTATGTTTTCTCCCAACGTGACTTGAACTTGAGGCAGCGTCGGTGGATGGATTTCTTGCAGGAATACAACTTTGAAATATCGTATACACCTGGGAAGGGAAATTTTGTTGCTGATGCACTGAGCCGAAAGTCACGTAATGATGTTGTGCGTGAATCTGGTGATTCCTGGAGAGTGATGGAAGAGCTATCAGCTTTGCATCTTGATATGGGAGAAGTTGGGGGAAGAGGTTTTCTTTTCCAGATGACGGTGCAGTCATCCCTGATGCAGAAGGTGGAAGAGTCTCAGTTGGGTGATTTAGAGGTGGAAGTTTGGAGAGACAGAGTTGTTTGTGGGGAGGCCCCTGATGGTTGGTCGGAGGATGAACCACACCGAGTGTTGTATCATGGCAGGCTTTTTGTTCCCTTGGAAATGCACGTAACGGTTCTCAGAGAGTTCTATAGTTCACCCTTGGCAGTACATCCTGGTGTGACGAAGATATACCGATCCTTAAGGAGTAAGTTCTGGTGGCCTGGGCTGAAACGTATGGTTGCAGAGTGTGTGTCTCGATGTTTAGTCTTCCAGAAGGTGAAGGCCGAACACCGTGTTCTTGGTGGTCTTCTCCAACACATAGAGATTCCTCAGTGGAAGTGGGAGGACATCTCAATGGACTTTGTTATAGGTTTACCTCGAGCTCCGGGAGGACATGATGCTATATGGGTGGTAGTGGATCGTTTAACTAAATCGGCCCACTTTATAGCAATCAAGGAGTCGAGCAAAGTGGAGGTTTTGTCGAGGCAGTATCTGGAGGAGGTGGTGAGGCTTCACGGAGTTCCTAAGACGATAATTTTTGATCGAGATCCTCGTTTTACCTATAGGGTGTGGAGAGGTCTCCGGCATGCTTTTGGCTCTCAACTTTGCCTTATCACTGCTTTTCATCCTCAAACGGATGGTCAGACAGAGCGAACAATCCAGACACATGAAGACATGTTGCACTCTTGTGTTCTTGATTTTGGAGGTTCATGGAAAAAGCACTTACCTTTGGTAGAGTTCGCATACAATAATAGTTTTCACTCTACCATCGGCATGGCGCCGTTTGAAGCCTTGTATGGCCGGCCATTCCGTTCTCCGTTGTGCTGGACTGGGGTCGGAGAGTCAGCAATTCTCAGACCAGAACTAGTGCAGAATACAACAGAGATGGTTCAGGTGATTCGTGAGAGGATGAAGACAGCACAAGATCGTCAGAAATCTTATGCTGATAAAAGAAGGAGACCCTTAGAGTTTAATGTTGGGGATCATGTGTTTTTAAAGGTGACTCCCCGTCGTGGGCAGCGAAGGTTTGGTCGCGGAAGTAAGCTTTCTCCCCGTTTTGTTGGGCCTTTCGAGGTGTTAGCTCGTGTTGGAGCTGTGGCATATCGAGTATCACTTCCCCCTCAGATGAGTCGGATACATGATGTTTTCCATGTATCACAGCTCCGTCGTTATCTTCATGAAGAATCTCATGTTATCGATTGGGGAGAGATCGATATTGATGATGATGCAACCTTTGAGGAGAGACATGTGGAGATCCAAGACCACAGAGAGAAGGTGTTGCGTGGGCGTTCTATCCCCTTAGTTCGTGTATTGTGGTGACACGGTGGCATGGAGGAGAGTATCTGGGAGCGTGAGTCACAGATACATGCTCAGTACCCAGAGTTGTTCAATGTTTAATTCCTTTCATGTAATGATGTTTCCTCTCTGGTTAGATCTTTCATGTTTTATTTATGTACCTTTGATGTGATGTTATGTTTGAATTGTTTGGGTATGGATTGTTTGTTCCCATACTCCTGGATGTCATAGTTTTGTTCCAGATTTCGAACAACTCATGGTGGTTTTCCCCTGAGAGGTATCTTATGGGGTGGTTGTTCGGAACCCTCTTTTCTTCTGGGTTGGTTTTTAATTCTCGAGGACGAGAATGTTTTGAGAGGTATCTAATGTAATGGCCCGGACCTCTCCGGTCCATTACTTTGTGGAATTTTGGTGTTGGAGGTGTTCCGGGAGGCCAAGGGGACTTATCCCCAACACTTTGCCAATTTTCCAGTTCTGTAAACAGTGTTTCCAGTTTTATGAACAGTAACAGATCATTTTCACAGATCGGTGAGACAGATCAGTTTCACAGATCAGTTTCACAGATCGGTTTCACAGATCGGTGTGACAGATCAGTTTCACAGATCGGTGTGACAGATCAGTTTCACAGATCAGTTTCACAGATCGGAGTGACAGATCAGTTTCACAGTTCAGTTTCACAGATCGGTGTGACAGATCAGTTTCACAGATCAGTTTCACAGATCGGTGTGACAGATCAGTTTCACAGATCAGTTTCACAGATCGGTGTGACAGATCAGTTTCACAGATCAGTTTCATAGATCGTTTTCACAGATCGGTGTGACAGATCAGTTTCACAGATCAGTTTCACAGATCGGTGTGATAGATCAGTTTCACAGATCGGTGTGACAGATCAGTTTCATAGATCAGTTTCACAGATCGGTGTGACAGATCAGTTTCAGAGATCAGTTTCACAGATCGGTGTGACAAATCAGTTTCACAGATCAGTTTCACAGACTGGTTTCACAGATCGGTGTGACAGATCCGTTTCACAGATCGGTTTCACAGATCGGTGTGACAAATCAGTTTCACAGATCAGTTTCACAGATCGGTGTGACAGATCAGTTTCACAGATCAGTTTTACAGATTGGTTTCACAGATCGGTTTCATGTACAGTAACGGTGGGTGAACAGTGTTTCCAGACTCCTACAGTTTTGCCCTTTTGACGTTTCCTTTGACGTAAAATACATTTAAAGCCTTATTTTAAGGATTATTAAGGCCGATTCAAATTCCATAAATCCTATATTAATTATTCCTAAGGCTTGGAATGTTTTACTTGGTCAAACCGCGTGGGTTAATGCGATCCGTTTTTAATGGAGAATTAACCGGATCTTAAACCGTCACCCCATTTAATCTTAAAAAGGGACGAGATATCATTCTCCCTTGTTTTTTCTCTTTTTTTCTCAGCTAAGAGACGCTATAACCTTTCAATCCTTTCCGTAGGAGTTGCACAATCAATCTTTACCCCGAGGATTGGTTCTGTTCTGTTTTGGATGCAACTGAGCCGTGTCGATCAATCTTCGATATAAGGTATGTTGTATCGTCATTCTTTTGGGGTTCATCTTCTCCTATCCTGCTTTAAATAATTATACCACGTATCCTCCAAGATTCTAATGGGTTTTCTTGGGGTTGGTTTGTACTGTCGTACCGCAGCATCCTCCGGTGGATGCAGTTGTCGCGAGGGGAGGATCGTGACCTGTTGTGTGGATAAAGAACATGAGGAACTGTTTGAGGTAGGGGATTCATGGCTTCTCTAATTGTATATGTGCAATCGTAGAATTATCATGATTTATCTCTTTGGATCACAATGAAATTTACCTAATTAAATACTTGAACCGGATTAAAAGAATTGGTTGATCGCATGCTGTTGCTTTATACCGTGATAACAGTTTGCCTCATGTTTTCCTAGATATAGTGATATCTATGTTTTCTTTGATTTGTTGTTCGTTCATGATAGAAATTGATGATGAACGTAAAGCCGGAATTAATTGTTAATTAATTGGCTAAAGATAAAGAGGCATGTAAATTAATCTGGTTGTTGCCGTTGTTATAGTTCTAATTTGAGGATAATCAAATTAGGGAAGTAAGCATGGTTATTTAATTGTGATAGCTTACTGATTAGGTATCCATGATTGGAACCTACGAATAACAAATCTGTTAATTCAATATGGATTAGAGAACAGATTATGTTGGATTTTCTAAAAGGGTTCGGAGTTACCCTCTTGTTTGTTAAAGGGCCGAGAGCCCATTTTGGGATGTTTGTTTTCCTACTGCTTGTGCTGTGATGTGAGCCTGGATGGCTGTTGTGATATGTGGAGGCATGGAGACTTGTGGTTGTGGCAGCAGATGATGCCTAGTGTGGCGAGATGCATCGGGTTATGCATATGGGTGTCAGGGAGGACACCAAGGGTGATGGTATGAGATGAATGTGATGGTTTGATGTTGGTGGTTTGGTTTGGTTGTTTATCTACTTTACTTTTCCCCACTGCTCAAGGTAGCTGGTCTTGCTTACCCTCTTTCTGAAGGAGGCGAAGACACGCGGGGTATGCCACGTGCTTTCCGTGTTTAGCCTCTTGATGGAGGATGGGTCTATGCTCTTTCTATAGGCGGCAAAGACTCGACGGTTAGTATATCTACTCACCGCGTTGAGCCTCCTTTGTGTTTAGAAGCATATGATGTTTTTCTAGAATGCCTGGGAATGTGGAAAAGTAATTATGTAAGGAATGTTTGATTAAATGGTGAAAATCCATGGGGATGGAGATGCTGGAATTTAAAGGTGATGTGAATCTTAAAAAGGAGCAGTTGTTTTTGAAAGTGATTCCATTTCAGTTTAATGTGGAATTATTCATTCTTAATTAATGTTTAAAGAATTAATTAATGTACAGTAGAACTGATAAATGAGAATGGAGTAATCTAATAAAGCTCTTCATTGTTTGTGTGCTTATAGGATACCTAGTCTTAGAAGTAGCAGCCTGGAGTCTGAGAGACGTTAGCTACAGTTGTATCTAAGACTACGTAATTCCCATAGTGTGGATGTAAGTTACTTATATTTTCTTTACTTTTTGTGTTTCTATACGCTACTCCACCCTGTCGGTAAGGGAAATGACACCCCGGGGATTCTGAGCCCTGGGGGGGGGGGTGTTTTTCCCAACATTCTGATGGGAGGTTGAATGGATGACTACCCCCTTTAGCCCTGCTCTCTTCTCTTGGTAGATCCTTGTGCTGGTAGGCACAATGGTTAGTTTTACCCATATATGTGTGTAGAGGGCTGTAATGGCTTGTGGTTATTTCACACACATATATTCTAGATCTAGTATCCTATGGAATACTATAGTTGTAACGTGTATAGGCTGTGATGGCTTGAGGATCCTTACTCGGCGTATGGGCTGTAATGGCTTGAGGAATAATACTTGACGTATGATACACGTTATACGAGATATGGTGGCTCCTGGAAACTACCTGGTTACTTTGGTTGTGAGGACGGTGTGGTGCTTTGCCCAGGTGTCTGCGGGCAAGCCTTTGTGGTGCACGAGGTGCAGATTGTGGAGCTTAGCCCAGGTGTCTGCGGGCAAGCCTTTGGAGAGAGATGCACAGGACGTATGTCGTTGGGGAAAATCGAAAAACTAGTGGGGAAGTAGTAGCGGGGTACCCTTGATATTCTTTACTATATTCTATATTCTTGTATACGTTACTTGGTGAGAGTAGCCCTGGTGAGGTTGGGAACATAGTATATCTGTTTAGGTGACGAGTTAGTTTCACTTGTTGTTCACTGGGCTTTAGCATGCTTTCTTTACTTTTGCACGAGAGTCTTGGGGAGGATCCTACTGAGTATACTGTTATACTCACCCTATGTACATATAAACTATTTTTCAGGTCACTTGGAGCAGGTTGGAGATCAAGCTGGTTACTACTAGCTTGCGGTTGGAGGAGGAGCTGTTCGGGCTTGTGGTCGCTGTCGTTTTACTTTCTTTTGGGTACTTTTAGTTTCCCCTTTCAGTTGTAGTACTTTTTCATGACATTTCATATATGTACTTGGTTTCCTTTTTATATTTCAGTTCTGATTTGGAGTTGATTGGAGTCTATTCTATCTCTCTCTTCTGCATGTGTTCTCTTAGAGGGTAATGCCTCCCATTTGTATGTTTATTGTACCCTCGGTGCTAGTCGCCAACCCGGGGCCTACTCGAGGCGGGACTCGGGGGTCATTATCTCCCTTCTCACATTGCCGGCCTAGGAGGGGTACACTTTGTGGGGAGGGGGTCGTGACATTGTGGGCCTTTTAATGAGTATTATTATTTCAATAAAAACTATATTACTTATTTTCCACTTAATAAATAATTTCTGTATCATTAATGTATCACCTTTAATGACAATTATTTAATCCCTAAAAATTCTAAATAAATTATCATGATGTATATAATTTTATTATCTTTCTGGAGACTATTCATGTTCGAAGTTTTATGATGTTTATCACTAAATTAAAATTATTATACTTATAAGATTGAAGAGAGTGACATGTTGTCACTTTCTTTGGTTTTAATAATAATTAAATTATTTTCATTGTCAAAAGTCCATAAAATGAATCTAATCCGACCCTTAGTTGATATGGGTTTACTATTATCCATCCAATAGAATTTTGGCATGTGTTAGGGTAATTTTATAATATAATATTTACCCTTAATTACCCGATTTACCTTTAACTATGGTAAATAAAATTTACCGTAGTTACTATTCATAATTCCCAAAAATAAAAAGTAACCTATTAACATAATTTGGACCCAATGATTCCAAATATGGATTCCATTTTTTCAAATTCAATAGACAGAAGTTTCAGAAATTAAATTATAATTAATCCCGTTGTCGAATGAAAACATGTTTTTGTATAAAACATTGCAAAAGATTGAATTGATTTAAACTACGAATTCAATGTAAAATCAATTCTAATGAAATAAATTATATTAAATGGTAAAAATATATTCTATTTATACTTTAAAACCATTCAATATTATAATTTAACCAAATAAATTATTACAATGAAAAAAGTTGTTTTTCATTAAAATATAGCGTGTTTTTCCTATTCATGAAAATATGAAAGTTACCAGAATAATACGAAAAATTTATCCAAAGTAAATTTTTATTTCTTGATTCCAAATAAGAATTTTATTTTGTCATATATAACTTATAAACATGTCAAAAACTAGATTTAAAGTGGGTGCGCCATCAAAAGGCGGCAAAACTGCATTTTTTGAAAAATACTTATTTTACCCGAAAAATTTATTTTGTTCTTATACCATGTTCTAGAAAATGTGTAAGATGAATAATAATGTTATAAAATTAAAAATTTAGTTAATACTATTAATAACTGCTAGTTCATAATAATAATATATCGTTGTTTAGTAAAACCCAATATTGTGTACAACACACGCTATCGAGGAAGGTCGCGATTGCGTGTAATGCAAGCCAAGTCAGGGTTGCATGTTGTGAAAGAATCCTTCATTGTTTCGTATAACAGAATCCAACCATATTTCATTTATACATTGAATATATATATATATACTCAATGTGTCATAGAATAACTATTATCAAAATTGTGTGTAACACGATCCAAGAATAGTGTTGCGTATACTGCAAGCTAATACGGTGTTGCGTATAGCGTAAGGTAATCTTTGTGTAGCATACAACACAAGACATTAATGAAATTA
The DNA here is from genome assembly GCA_963277665.1 of Viscum album. Classification (NCBI taxonomy): domain Eukaryota; kingdom Viridiplantae; phylum Streptophyta; class Magnoliopsida; order Santalales; family Viscaceae; genus Viscum; species Viscum album. The sequence continues at coordinate 234,215,891 of OY728141.1, forward strand.
AAAGAATATTTTTCATAAAATCTCGGGGTCTTACAAATGGGTTCACTCCTCATATAATCTTGGTAGTCATCGTTCACTCCTATAAACATCTTTGATGTCATGTTTCACTCTCAAGACCGTCTTAGTGGACAATGTCCTTCACTAAACCAAGTTCATTACCCATTCCATCCATTTCCATCTCATGAGATATAAATTATGTCCAAATTCATTGGACGAATATATTTGTCCCAACCACATAAGTATGTAATCATATATACACATTCCACAAGATCATAGACAACCATATCATAACCCATGAAATGGAATGGGTATTATAAACATATAATAATTTCATAATATGGGGAAAATAATTAGGTTTAATAATCATTTCATCAAAGCATAACCCAAGAAAATAAGTAGGTATCTTAAATGTTTAACATGTTAAAAATAACCATGTTTCTGAAAAATGTATCTCGTGGAAGTTAAACATGTTTCAAGAGAATATATCTTGTGAGAGAGAAATGGGTTTCATTAACATCATTCCATCAAAACAGAAGCAATCCAGAGAAAGAATATGAATGTATAATTTGGATTATTCTCCCATAAAGGCAGGATTAACACTAACATATGTCATCATAGATTAAAAATAATTTTTAAATATCTTCTAAAAACAATTCTGAAGAAAATATACTTTATTATATAAAAAATATGTTCTAAAAGTTGAAACATTTTTAAAACAAATTCTATTAAAAAAACATAAAAACATAAAAACAAATATATAAAACCATTTTCCTTAGAGGCATATAAAAACCCTTGAAAACATTTTGAAATAATTTTTCCTTGAAAACATATAAAATAATCTATAAAACATATTAAATATATAGTAAAAATTTTAAAATACACTTTTTTGAGCACTTATGGGGGTATATTAAATCATTTTTGAAAGAATTTTTTCCCTAGAAATTAATAAATAATATCGAAAACATTTTCCAAGAATTTTTCCATGTAAAATTTTAAAATAAGATTGATTTTTTTAAAACCATTTATTTGAAAATAATTTTTAAAACATATTTAATAGCCTGAAAAAATTATGAAAACCCTTTATTTGAAAAGAAATTTGGAATCATATAAGGAAATCATGAAAACATTTTTAAAACCATTTCATAGAAAACCACATTGAAAAATTATAATAAAATATTGAAATCATTTTGAATACCATTTCATTGAAAATAACATTAACAACTAATAATGATACATTTAAATTTTTTGAGAACATTTTATTTGAAAATAAAATTTAAAAATTATAAAGAAATATTGTAAAACTTGTGGAAACTATTTCTATGAAAATAACATTGAAAATCAACCACGTAAGATTGAAAACAACTTATTTGGAAATAAGATTGATAACTTATGAAAAAATATTGAAAACATTTAAAAATTTAATTTTTTAGAAAATACATTGAAAATTTATTTAAAATCTTGATTTTTAAAAAATAATTTTAAATATAAATCTCATTTTAATACATCTTATAAAACATGGTTTTATAGAACACGAATTTCCGACCGAAGAGAGAGATATTGTTGGATTTTTATAAAAACACATTAAAAATTATATTAATTAAAAAAGAGTTTAAAATGGTTCCAATATATTAAGGTATCTTGACTAACTATAGGATAGTAAAATTCATATATTTGTTTGCGATTTTTATTATAAGATCTCATCAATGGAAGCATACTTGCTAACAATCTTGATAAATGGTGAGATTGTAACAATAAACTATAAAAACATTAATGAAATTAGCTCATATTACAAATTATTTAGTAAAATCATATGAATATTAAAATATCATGAATGGATGAGATTCATGATATAACATGTAATGTGATTTAGATACATCTATAGAATGATATAGGTTCATAAGATGGCATGTGTCTCAAAAAAGGAAAATTGGGACAACATTACTTTATTGATTTGGTATCTTTTTAAACATATACCCCATAAATGAACCATAAATGAATGGATATTTAAATAAAAATAAATTTATGTATAATAATCATATAATACATCATTGGGAAGTTTAAAAAATACATATTATAAACCCAAGGTTAACTTGGATTGTGTCACATGAAAAATTGAAGTGATACGAGAAAACTCTTACCTTAAGTCATAAATTTTATCACACACATTAAAACCTTTTGTATAATAAGTATAGGTTTATTATTAATCTACCACATAAACATATTATTATATCTAATACCATATATGATTTTGTTATGAATTAATATTACCTATTTATTAGGAACTACGTGTTTATATTACATTTCAGGTAATATCTATATTATTTTTTATATATTATTTTTTTATTCCTGTTCCACTTAAATAGATCATGAATTAATTATGTAAATAGTATAAAAAATTATATAAATATTAATTGTTAAAATATTTATAACAATATATAAATGTTATAATTAATAATGAAATAAACTGGTCATAGAGACTGTGTGTCGTACGTACACATCGACAGTGTTTCACTTTTGTTGTTGTTTAGAAAAAATATAAATGACACCCATATATATATAATAAAATTAATTTATCATTCTTATTTCATATTTATAATTTTATTTCTCCAAACCCATCCTTTATAAATTCATTCAAATTGTGAAGGAATCACATCCCTTTGAGGAGGCAGTAGTCTGCACTTCCACAAACTGATTTATCCTACTTACAAAACATGGAAGTCATGATATTTTATTATACATAATAATTAACTAATAATAAATAAATCATATATATTAAAAAAATACATTTTCCATCATAATTCTCACCCATGAGGGGTATAAAAGGAAAAACAAACTATATCGTTTCATGAGGTGGTAATCTGCTGTACACAAAAACAGTTAGTTCATTACCAATTAGATGTAAGTGTGTGTAAGTATAGATATAACCATTAGAAAAAATGGGTTTATAAGGATTATACTTATGTTATTATATAATCAGTGAATATAATATTTTAGGGGTTGGAGAATAAAAATAAAACAAATGATCTTGAGGAAGGATGTTACCTCCTCTTTAGGTAACTACTCTTGGTTTGAACCAATGGGATTGTTGGTTGGATTAATGAACCAAGTGATAATTATATGAAAATGAGTGGGATATTGTGAAGATATTTTCTCAGGGTTTTTCTGATCTAAAGTGGCTTGAGATGTGTAATTAAGTGACGGGGTTCCCATTTATATAGTAGAAATTATTGGCATTCTTGGAAATATAAAATGGTAATCCCTATTTGGAGGTCTCTATTACATCAAGTTCCTCAAAAAAATTGTTTAAATTCAATCCAATAAGGGTATTAGTCAAAAAGATCAATAAAATTGATTTTGTACATTTTTCTAGTTCATTTATCATCTTAAAACTAATGTGTTATCATTATGTAATCTTATTTATACCATAATAGCGGTAATTAATTTTAATTTATTTCACTAATATTTTTGTTCAAAACATATGTTGACCGTATTAGACATAAAAAATTATTTTGATTATAAATATGTAATCCTTTTTTTTAAATTCTATTCCTAGATGTGTCATAAATTAATTTATTGTTAATCCTGTAGATAGGAGGTCAAAGATGGTCTCTAAAGAAAAGGTGATAAAAATATGTCAATGTTTTTTAATCTATATTTAATTTGAAATAGTTTTAAATTAAATAAATTGGTTTAAATGATAAAAAATTTATATATTTATAATTAAAACCAATTATAAATATTATTTAACTATATAAATAACTTGGACAAAAATTCAAATTTGAACAAGAATTCAGTTTATACAATATCCGTCAAAATATGAAAGTACTTATGAAAGTACATCCAATTCACCCAAAGTAAATTTTTAAAGTTCTCTTTCAAAAATTCAGTTTATTATTCCAAATAAAAATTATACAATTGTCAAAAAACCTATTTAAATTTGTCTCCCCATTAAAAGGAATTAAAAGTTTCATTTAGAAAATATATCATTATTTTCTTTAAAATTAGATTTATTTTTATCATATAGATATATAATTTATTGTATAATTATAATAAATATTAACTGAATATATTAGATATAATTTTTTTTCAAGAATTCATAAAAAGTGGGTGTATTTATTTTATTGATATTAAATTCTATTTATAAATAAAAAAAATTGTTTTCTTAGAAAAGTAATATTTTTTATTTTCAAATAGTTCTTACATTCATTTCAAACTAATTGATACCCAAAGGATTATTTTTATATACATGTATAAATAATATTTTCAAATTTAATTTAATATTATTTGCACCGTCAGTTCCAATGGCTAGGTGGTAATTATTATAATATTTTAATAACAGTCATAATAGTATATTTTAGGTAGTAAAAACATAGCCATGCACGTAACACAAGATATTAAAGGAACGCAGAATTTCATGTAACCTTAGAAAAATATAGTGTAGTGTGTATCAATATAAAATATAATTTTCATGTTTAGTTGAATCATAGCTTGGTGTTTCATATAATGAAATCCAAACTTAGTGATTTCATATAACAAAACCTATATTTGGTGTTATGTGAAATAAAAAATATAAAAAAGATTAAATTAACATGAAATTTTTTTTCCAAAAATATCAAGCTGTTAAATATCACTTATATTAATATTTTATTATGTTCATGTAATTATATTTTCTGATATTTTTCCCCATTAAATGGAAAACAAAGCAATCACTCGTATGTACGGTGGACTTTTTCCTAACAAACTGATGTAATTTGGTTCCATCAGCGACTCAAACAGATGGTAATAATTATTGAACTAATGAATATATATTATATTTATTAAAAATATAGGATCACATAAATGAATTATATCATCCACTTCCTTACCCATTCATTTTTAAAAATGAAAACAACTCTTGTGCATATTTGTAGACTACCACCTCCTTGAAGTGATATGATTCATTTTTCTTGTCCACTTTTATAAAATGATTACAAATATTTTTGTAATGAATTGTTATGATTTTTATATCATGAATAAAATTCTATATATGATAGAATAATGATCAATACCCAAGGACTATAGCTGCTGAATCAACATAAATATAAAAAACGAAGAAATGAACAATGGAAGCAATGATAATATTAAAAGATTATTAACAAATGGATGATAATATATTATAAGTGTATAATATATGAAATTAAAGATATTTATATGTTTTTATTATGTAATTATAATAAATATAAATTTATTTTATATGAGTTGAATGCATGTTCAAATAATTGGATGCCCATGTCTCAACATCCACTCCATTGAGTCATATTTGGCATCACACACATATTTTATTTTAGGTTATGTATATAGTATAATAATGATTTATATAAGATGAATATAAATATATTCGTGGTCATTAAATTTTCATTTAATGTTTTTTAATTCAAGGGTTTCTTATTTTAATGTTACTAAAGAGATTAGAATATATTTTATAATCACATTTTTTTGGTTTTTATAATATTTTAATTGAAGGAATATTTTAATACATCTTTCATAAAATCCATATTTTTTAATATAATCTAGATATTAAATTAGTTTTCATGTTTTCCTTTAAATATTTTACTCCTTTTTTCTTAAATCATGAAATGAAAATTTAAAAACTAATCCCCATAAAATTTCTTTTTTTGGTCTGGTATTTTTTTTTCTATACAAAATCTTTCAAAATAGTTTTATAAAATTTCTTTATATTTAGTCAAATTATTAATTTAGGATATTTTAAATGATTTTTTTCTTTTTATTTATTTGGAATGAAAAATTATATAATTTTTAAAGGTTTATATTAAACTTTCATTAAAAAACCAAAAATGAATGTATCTTTCTGTTTATGTATTTGTTGTTTCTAGATTTTACTTCTACCATAAAAATTTTATTCTGTTAATAACATTCTATAAGTTTTCAATTGATTTTTCAAATAAAATTAATTAATTAAAATATATTTAAAATTCTTTATTCCATTTTTATATCTTCTAAAATATATTGTTTTATTACAAAACCTATTTTACAGATGAATTTATTGTCATATTTTATCACTAATTAATAATGTGGTTAGTGACATTATCATGATGAATTTACATTATTTTGTACATACTTCATTGTACATTAACTTTATATTATATAAAAATATTCCTTATATTATGAGTATTTTTATTTTATAAACCAAATAACATTTCAATATATTAGATTTTACTATAAAAGTTATTTAATTGATTGGTGAAATCTTGATATTACATTTTTTCAATCAATGTAGATATTTATTATTAAAAATATTTTGTAGGTATTAAATTGATTATTCATTATATGATGAATACATTTGACCTGAAGCTATAAGTGGGGTATGATTATAGATATCCACTTAATCGTTTGATAAGTATCATGAGGAAATGTAGTTTGATAGCATTATTTAATGTGTTTTTGGTGTATAAATATTGATATATAGAAATTTATTTGCAGAAATCCTTGAAGAGGACATCCAAAATCATTTATTTCATTTATTACAAATTAAATAAATATTATCCATGAGGTTACTAAATTGATATTTTCCATGGAATCATTTTTTGATCAAGTTTTTGATTGAATGGGATGTGTTTTATGATATCCACCTTACCATAATAATTTGGATTTATTTACAGCTTATATATTATTCTGTACAGAACCATTAATAAAATTTTTATCTCTCCATTCTTTTTTATATCTTTTAACATGTATATAACGAAGAAATATTTTAACGAGATTTAACAATGTAGAATATTTACTTTTACTCAATTGTGTAATTTAATTCAAATGTAAAATGAAAATAATACATGTTTATATTTCACTAATACTACTAAACTTAATATTATAAAGTGATATGATACATTGTATATTATTATAATGTAATAATGTATATATGGAATATCGATTACTTGTGTATAGGTTTTTATAGTTGGTATCAGGGAAAATTTATTATGACCCTTTTAGTAAGATTTTAAAAACATAAAGTAAAGGAAATAATCTGATGAGAGATTTTATGGATAAGTCTAACTATATTTTAATTTTATGATGGTTAGATCCAATACATAATGTATGGTTTTCATAGAAAATACATCCCTTATTAGATATTGGAATGTGGCAGCGGTTGTGGAATTGATAAACGTATGGTTAATAACACTGAAAGGTGTGGACTGATTAATAACTCAATCATTATTGGTGCACGATAAGTAATATCATAAGATTTAAGACAAGGATAGACACTCTACGGGGATATCAACGGGATAATTCACATTTACATCATGAAGCATTATAATGACTGAGGGAATAGAACCTATTGAAACCAATAATATTCCATAGTGATTTCGGATAAAAAAATGTGTCATGGGTTGATAATTATAAGGTTGATTATAATATTAATGTTTTATATACTCATATTGATGTTTTATATGATTATAGTTTAAGATATTTGGTGATATTTTATGTGAACTTTATTTGATAAGAGACATTTTGATTAGTATGTATTTTATTAGAAATGATATTTATTGAAAAATGATTTTATATTTTTTTATTCATATATTGAAAGGTATTTATAACTATTAAGTTTAATGTAATATTTTATTTTAATTTGAATGATGGGATAAAAGGTTTATTGCATTCTGTAAAATAGTTTTTATCATTTAAATAACTAGGGGACAAAAAAGTGATTTGGTAACTAAATGATTAATTTTATTGTTGAAAAATTTTCTATATATTTGGAACATTATATTAAAATGGTAAATAGAAACTTGTTTTTATAATATGATTTTTTATTTGAAGAATAAGGGTTGAGTTATCTTTTGGAATTGTGTATGATTTTTATGTCTCTATTCAGATTAATATTATTTTTGGGAAGATTTTTTCATATTTAGATGATTATATGATATGCCATATACATTTTAGGTATATTATTTTATTGTTGATTACTTTAATTTGGAGATAAATATTAAATTTATATTAAAATAACTATAATAATCCAATGCTTAATATCTATAAATTTTCAACTTGGTTTGGATTATTTTTGAAAATATTTATGTTTAGTTACTTATAGAATGATGTAATTTGAATATTGGGTGTCATTTTTGGGGATTTGGAGACTAAGTTAGTATTTTACTAGTTAAAGGTTTATTCATATTGTCAATTATTTTATCTTCTACCAACAATTTTTTTATTATAAATGAAGAATAATTTTTCATCATTTTTTGGATATTATAGTCAGTTGAAAGTTTATTTTAGTACTTTAGAAATGAAAATTTCATCATGAGTGATGGAATTTATGAGAATAAATAAAATTAAAGATAAATATGAGAGTCTTATTTGGAATATAACACTGAAATACCAATGTAAATTTTTAGAAACTCATTTTCAGAGATTATGTGTGGTTTGTGTGTTTTTATTTTAATTATCCCCCCAAATAAATAATATATAACATATATTTCATATTAGATATATTATTATGAATGTGTTACTCATTTGGGAATAACATATGGGTAGCTAGCGTTTTAAATCCAATGAAATAAACATGTATCCTCTTTATATTTTGGAGAGTGTTGTTTTTGCGTGGGTGGAGTCATTCGATAACAATAGATGTTTAACCATGCTCTACGCGAGCAGGGTTAAAAGGACCCCCAATCTATGGGTGTGTTTAAAAATTTAGGATAGAATCATTAGGGCTTAGAGACATCTGTTGGTATGACTTACATGGGTAGACAGTGAGTGGGCATGGCATAACATCATCTGACAGAATAGTGGGTGATGATATATGAGCATGTGGTCTCTGGAAATGTCGAATATATGGGCGGAGGAATTATATGATAAAATCAGCATGGGGGGGTTTACTACATCTATAGGAATCTGGTAATCCTTTATCGATACTAGATCATTCACAGACCATTGATTATGGGGGTGATACGGGTGTCCGTCATCATGGATTCTGGCATGAGGAGGAGCCCCGCACGATGATGGGGATGTCATAGGAAAGGCAGTATCATGTGGGGAACCAATAATATATACAATATAACTTTAATATATGATTCATATTAATCTATGAATATCATGGTAGGGGTAGTCTAGGTTCTTCCCAAGAGGTGTGTGTGCTTGTGTTTGTTTGTAACTACACTCGAACACATTATATATATATATATATTTAAATATATATGATTTTATTACATTGTTAAATTATTTTTATAAAATTAATGAATTAAAATTGTAAGGATTCAATTTAAATAATGAGGGGAGAATATAATACCATAATATATTATTTTATTTTTTATTATTAAGAGAACACTATGTTCAATATTGTATTGCACACACACACAAAGCATAAAAAACATAAAATGATAATTTTTAAATATGATAGTTAAAACAATGAAATTTAATTGGAGAGTATGAATAGGAGGAGATATATTTTGAAATATATATATATGTTTTACTCAATATAATTTTTATGATTAATTCATAAGAAATAAGTACCCAATTTCTTGTAAAGTCATTTTGTGCTTTAAAAAAATATTCTATTGAAAAATTGTTTTTATAATTATTTTGATAGAATATTATAAATAATTTTTTTCAGTTATAATTTTTTTGATGAAAATCATATCACATTTGAAGCCATAATATCACAATTATCCTTCATTGAGTTTTTTCCCTTTTTCAAAAAATGTTTATTTTTCATTGAATAGTAAAAAATGCCATTTTTAGTGAAGCTATCATTTATTTTATTTAAATAAAATAATTTAAATTTTGATTCTATTTAAATTTTTTTTAATTTAAAAAATATAAATATTATTTTAAAAAATATAAATTTATCAACTGTATGAAAGTTTTTATTTTATTTTTCGTATAAGACCATTTTTATGTATAAAAACCCAATTGATCAAAAAAAATCATTGCATTTTACATACTTATATTAAAATTTATTTCTTCCACTACTGAAAATTTCATAATAAAAAGTATATTCCATATTTAAAATTGGGAGGTTCTGATTTTTTAAAAGGTGACTTTTATTTTTTTCATTGTTAATAGTAAACAAAGTAAATATCAATCATCACTATAAAGGTTAAATAAAGAAATTATTGTTAAAAATAATGTGAAAATATAATAAAAATATATACATAACATGAATATATTTAATTATATGTGATTAATTTTACGATATTCATATTAACATATAATATATTTAATTTTTTCCACTTTACATTTATAATGATATTTATATTATTTTAATACTAGGATAAAAACACATATCAATCTCTTGACATTAATTTATCCTATATATTTACAAAAATAAAATCGGATTTTATAAATTCATATAATAGTTTATTTTGAACATAATAAATGTATTTTTATGATATTTTTTTAAAAAATTATATGTTATAATTTCTCTAAATTCACACACAATGATGACAAAGTGCATATGAAAGGATTTGAAAAGTCAAAGTAAATTATTTAATGGAAAATGTTATATTTTTGGATTGATTATGGGGTCGCATGAATTTTATAGTTAATAATATTTTATAATTGTTTTTTGAAGATTTATATTAGAATTCCATTATTATCAGGATATATTTAATGGAAAAATATATGAGTTGTTCTCAAAATGACTTTAACCTTATTTTATATTAAATAATATATTATTAAATTATATAAAAATCATGAAATATTTAAATATTAAAATGGGGTTATGATATGGTATTAAATGTCACCCATTGAATTTTTTTGAGACTATTTAACCGTTAAGTACATTTTTAACCCTTTAAGAACGAAAATTTAGATAACATCATTATGATTTAAATATTTTAATAAAGTGGTTAAATAAAAATATATGGTTACAAAATTCAAAATGAAAAATCAAACATTAATTGGTTGATGGTATTTAATTTTTAACTAATATTATATTTTAAATTCTATCCAATTTGAAAAAATTTCAACTGAAATGTAATTTATTATATTTAATTTTCTTTTAAAATTCCATGTGTTTCCTTTCCTTCACTATAAAATTACACTAAATATACTCTATTTTCTCTCCACCATGAGAACTTTGTCTTTACATAATCATTATTAACCTATAATTATCTTATATAGATATTAAATCATTTTAATTTAACAATCAATACATTACACAAACATACTTTGTATGATCGTAAATGTATAATGCCTATGGAAAACTAGAAACATATACAAATTGTAAATAAGAGTGAAATTTTATCTCCCAGTTTGATCTTCATAACTAGAACCCTTCCACTAAATATCATATATAATAACTTTCTTCTTTTATTAAGGAATGAAATACAATATAGGCTGATCTCAGGTTATTAGTAATTGTAAACAAAGGAGTTATCGAATTTACATTAGTATATGGATATAAGAATATGAGAATAACATATTAATACCTGATCCTACATATAATAGATCAGAAACATGTGTCATAGAATAAATATTAATAATTCATAAGTTGTTAATCATAATATAATAAAAGAAGGAGTGACATGGGAAAATAACTTCATCCTATGACCTAGGTTTGCTTAATATATATAATCATAGAAAATATTATTTCATGAATACAGACAATGAAATTTATAACATGTTAATCATGGCCTAAAAACCTAAGTACATTCTTTTGGATTGGAATAACATCCCATGAAACCTATTTTGGGCTTGGTATAACCTCTCCTGTACCCTATTTTGGGCTGGGGATATCCTACCACAAACCCTCTTTTGGTATTGTGATAACCTCTCCTATTCCCATTAAGATCATATAATAGTAGTTGTTACACAATTAATCAGAGGGATATAGAGGTCCCACAATTCACAAAAGCCATATATTTTTGTTCTAAATTATCATATCACATTCATCATATCAAAACCCATGGAAAGATAAGGGTTTCATAAAACATTTTATTATAGAGTAACCCCTAGAAAAGAAATAAGTTCCATAATCATTTAATAATTTCATCATAATATAATCCATGGAAAAGATATGGGTTTCATAAAAATAATGTTATAATAAACATAAACCATTTATGGAATAAATAAGAATTGTATACTTGGATTGTTCCATAGAAGACCATAAGTAACCAAAAAATCTCATATTATCTGTAAACTGAGTTTTTATGAAAAATAACATGGAATGCTTCATGAGGAAATTATAATTTCCAATTTTAAAAAAATTTATTGAATATAAAATTTTCAAAAATATTTTATTGTAATATAACATTCAATACTTATAAAGTATTTTTTAAAATCACTTAAAAATATTTTTAATTAAAAAATATACAATCTGATTTGAAAAATACACATTAAAAAATGGTAATATATTTAAAATTACATTTCATTAAATATAAACATGAAATAAAAAAGTGAAGATTAAAATAAAATAATATTCTTGATGGATTTAAATTCCATTAATGTCGTACACATTACAAGATATATTCCGTTCAAATTTTGTGTAAAAGCCAAACAATCATTGTTTGGAAAACGATATGAATATTTAATTAGAATCATTAAATATAAAATCATGGGTATATATATATATGTAATAAATCATTTCAATAATGACTAAAAAATGAAAAAACAATTATAAAACATTGTTTTGAATGAAAATAGGTTTTGGATAAAAGAGAAAAATGAAAATATTTTATCTTGAAAACATTATTTTGAACTCTTGAGTACATAAAAAAGAAAAAATAGAGTGAAACATTTATTCTCTGGAAAAAACAACACAATAAGAAATTTAATGAATTTATTGTGATATATTTCACAAGATTTCATCATTAGATGTTTTATTATAAACAATCACGAAAAATGAGGAGATTTTAACATAAAATGCAAACAACATTTGCATGTTTAAATCATAATACCCAAGAATAATTAAAAATAAATGAAAATTATAATGTCATTAATGAAAAGATATTTATTTAATAAAATTGTAAAGGTATAGTATATACTCCTCATATAAGATGATAGTCTTGTAACATAACGTATGCCCCAAAGAATGCAGTTTTCGGTAAAACATACATTATCGATTTGTATCTTTTAAAATGTAAATCCCATGAAAGTGAGATACTAAAATAGATATGAAAAAATAAATTTGTATAAAATCATAAAACACATTCATGGGTAGTGTAAACACCACATAAAAGAAAAATGTGATGAATATCGAATGTATCTCACAGAAAAATAAAAGTGATACAAAAATCCCTATCCACTTTGTAATATTTTGGATCATATTCACCAATAAATAATAACATAAAATTAAAATATAAATAGAATAAAGATAATTATATTAATGATATAACAATTTAAAGGGTATGTATACACACCACAGAAAATAAATGTGTATTGGATTTTCATACGTCTCCCAAAAATAGAGAGACTAGAAACACCTTACCTTAAGTCTCAACATCCTTCGAACATGTTTTAACTGACATTATAATAAATATTACTTTAATATAAATATATTATAGAACCCTAATTTTTTATATTTTATAATATATGATTTAATTATGACATTTTATTACCCATTTATTAAAAATTCCATGTTACGTCACGTTTAAGGCAACAACAACTATGTTTTCAAGTATGTTTTGATTTCAAATTTTTTTTTGAAATATTTGTTTAATAATGGTTCTATATTCTAAAAAATCATAACCATGATATAAATGTAACATTTATTTATTATAAATGTATTTATACAGACCCATTAATGTTAGAGATAAAATATGATATACAAAAGTCCTGGAGATGGTAGGACGTACCTATACAAGAATGTTGTTTCCATTTTCCAAATCAATTGAAAAAATAAAGGTAAATAATATAAATTAAAATGATTATTTTAATTAATCCAATATTTTTTAAATTAAATATAAATAATGAATTAGTTGTTTCCCTTTGGGAGGTTGTAGTCCACCATACACGCGAACGATGACATCATAGTCCCACAGAATGGAATGTCTGAAGGAACATGTGATATCATAATTATAGAATAACACGAATATCATAAATATAATATATAAACAATAAATGAATCATTACATCCATCTATTATAGGTTTTTATGGGAAACAAATAACACTAGTTCTTAAGGTGGTTGTCCACGGTACAAATGAAAGATGATTTTCAATCACATGTGATTGGAGAGGAGAATGATTTTGGTTATTAAATTCACATAATAAAATATAATAATATGAAAGATAAATATGTTATTATATATTCTTTTATTAATAGGAATTAAATTTGGTGAATGAATAAATAAAATCAAATTCTCTGTTGGGGATTTTACTTATTCTTCCGACAATATCATTTGATTAAAACCAAATGGATTCTTAGTTCCTATTTCAGAAAAAATAAGGCTTATAGTTTGAGATTTATAAAATATGGTATTTGTTAGGTTAGGTATTTTATAAATAATTTTTTTAATTATGAATAGGATAAGAGATGTGGTGGCCTTTTATAAGTGAGGTGAGTTTCACACTTGTAATTATTGAAATGAAAACTTTTTACCCATGTTTTCACACTCCAAAATGAAAAAAATGGGCCATTATATATAATAGAAGATAAAATAACTAAATATCTTCATCCAACGTGTTTTTTTACCTATTTTGGGTATTTTTTTTAACAATTATCGTTTTAGTTTACCCCATAGATAACCAATTTTTTACCTTAACCACTTAAAATAATTTTTATTATTTTTATTATTGATCATGGTACAAAATTAAGTTGAACATATTAGATAATACAAATTATGTTTAATAAAAATATAGAATCCAATTTTTTTAATTACATTCTTAGATGTTGAAAATTTAAATTTAATATTAATCTCTCATATGTGATGAGGTAGAGGGTTTAAATAGATAAAATTTTCCAATGCTTAAAATGTTCTTATATCAAGATTTAATTTTAAAATTATTCCAATGAAATAAATTAGATTAATATATGTATATATATATATATAATCTATAAAAGAAATGAAAATTCTTTATAAAATAGTTATTTTTCTCAATTCATTAAAATAATTAATATTTCATTAAAATATCAAAAAATAACCCTATTATAATTTTAAAAATATGTTTAAAAAAAACGTTATTTTTTTTTTCAAAAAAATATTTTTAAATTATAAAAAAATAAGTGCACAAAAGATAACAAACTGGTTTTTAGGAAAATACAAATTTTAATCATAAAATTGTAGTTATTTTTATCTGTTTTTTATAAAACACGTAATATGAATGTTAAACATTTTATTGAATTTATGGTAAAAAAATTTGATTAAAAAAATTCAACCAAAGTAGTGTTTTTAATTTATTATGTTAAAACACATTTGTGTGCATAATTCTTTTTTCAAAAAATGACTTTCATTATTTTCATTTATTTATTTTTATTAATTTTCAATTTTTTTATCATAAATTAATTAAATATATAAATTTATTTTAAAAGATATATTTTACTAATTTATTAAATGTTATCCAAACCTATTTTTCCAATGTCTATGTGATAATAGTCATATGAAATAATAATTTATTATTAGTATGTCATGTTTCATTTATAATCAGTTTTTCATATGACACAAAATATCAGAAAATTAAATTTACATGAAAAAATGTTCCAAAAAATATAGATTTTTAACATTATTCCACTATAAAAATAAATTTATCCATCAAAACGTGTCACCTTTTTTAAAAAAAACTGGGGGAACTTCTTATATACTACATCCTTAGTTTCCCAAATAACTTACTCAAGAAGTGGTTTCACCAAAAGCATTGACAAGGAGAGTGGACTTGTATTATAGAAAATTCTATGTTTGATACATATTATCAACCAATTATACTTTTTAAAATATAAAAATTCTCCAGTGGTAATACCTCTAAAGTCACTATATGTGATGGATCATTTATTTAGTTTTTTGAGAGAGATGCATGGAACACATCATGAATGTTAGAGATGCTCATTTGAAGCTCCAAAAAATTGGATTCCATCCTGATATAATCATTAATTTCACAAGGAAATATAAAGATAAGGCATGGCTTTACATTGTATAGAGAGTATAATTTCGTCTTTTGGTCGTTCTTTGATCAATTTTCACTTAATATATTACTCCAAAAAATGGAGTTTAATTTTCTATTACTCAATCAAAAACTGATAATACGATCCATAATATAATGATATGTCATTTCTTTTGTATCTAGATATAAAAAATGGTTAACACTACATACCCAATATGGATAAATCTTATTATGATGATGTAATAAATTAATCTCTAAATCCATTATCGACATTTTAACAAAAACTATTTCCTAAATAATTGATCTTATTACAATTCCAAAAGATTAAAATATAATACTTTGGAAATATAGTCACTAAATATCCAAAATTAACATATCATCAGTCCCCAAAAAATAATAACATAACTCTTAATTTTTACATACTATACATGTGAATTCCTTTATTTTGTATTCTATTGAAACATGGTAATAACCTAAATTGCCATAAAAATTTAATGAAAACATACATACATCATTATTAATTAAATTAAACATAAATTTTAAGTTATATTTTATAAATAATAAATTGTTGTAATCATTGTTAATCATAGAATAAACCACATTTTCAACAAATCATTAATCAGTTCAAAGGTAATCAATACTATGCAATTTATTTTATCCATCTCGATCATCTATTTATCATAAGATCATTATCTCAACATAAAAAATATATAAAGTATTATATTTCCAATAATCATATGTTTTTAATGAAATATCACCTTCAATTAAATCCCTTTTCCAGGTCATCAACACCATTAAATGTATTCTTGAAATTTCATAATAAAAAACACAAAATGATAAATAATTAAATATTTAATAATTATTGACCTCTAATATATGACCACTTAATTCACCATACTTCATTCATAAACCATTATCTAGTATTCATAATTATATTAATTAATTCATATATGCTTTCATATGTTATTCATTGTATCCTCATCTTTATTAATAAAACCACAACATTTACAACCTTTTACCCTCTTCTTAATCACTCCTCCAAAGACATAAATTAATTTACTTCCCATAATTAAAATATTTATAATATTCAGACATTGATAATTCCTTAGGGAAACTGTTATTATCATCCATTATATTAACTCAACTTTTCCTTCTTCCTTTCCAATCAATTACTATGTGTCCGTATCCACTTTTAAAACATCTTCTCATTCCTTGGAGACATTACCTATAATGATTTTTCCCAAATTCATGATAAATAGGAAACTAAATATTCCTTCCACTATAGTATCCACCAACCGAACTCTAAAACCACTATAATAATCTTTTTTTGATTTGTCTTAGATTCAACTAATGTTCATATTGTTAATCATATATCTTGATAACTGGTTAAGAATACTCAAACAACCCTTAACTATAAACATCTTCTCATTTGGATTCTTCTCAATGCATTTTCTATAACATTAAATGTTAATCTAGTTCCATATGTTTCATTCCATTGACAAAAACGAAAAAACATTGTTCGAGTAAGAATATTCTTATTGGTAAACCACATAGTACAAAAATAAACATTTATAATTTTACTAAATCACAAAACCTTCCTTCTTAATCTATGTAACCTTAGGCTTATCCTTGATCATTCATAGTCATAACCTATTTAAATCCTTCATGATGGTTTGTAATAAGTTTGTAGATATTCTAAGAATATCACCTAGTAGTGTCAAACTCTTCGTGTCGAAAGACCCATTTTCCTTAACAAGGTGATGCACGATTCTAGCATAATGTTCCCTTTTAATAATTATTTTTATAGGTATATTTCTGTCAGAGCCAAATTGAGTTGTAAAATCCAAACCGGGAAGTAATTTCTAAGAAACCACTCACTCTATCCTTTACCAAAATTATAGGACACATTTATATACATTGTCTTATTCATAGAATTATACTTAGAAATTTACTAAGGGATCATAGTAATTTTTCCTCATTCTAGTTTCCAAAGGATTAATAAACATTTCCGAATATACCAGCTATTATGACTCAGACATCACATATATATATATATATTAAATCTTTTTAGATGAATATTCATTATATTATAAACATACATGCATGAGGATCGTAAAGGTAGAATGCCTTTGGAAACATGCAAACATAATCAACTGGTCCATAAGTGAGGAATGTCATCTATGACTCTTTTATTTATAACTATCACACTTAATAGAAATATTATACAAAATAAATATTTTTCATATACTTCAAAAAGGAAACATAATAAAGGGTAGGTTCATATACCCTATAAGGGAAAAAAGGGATATATCAATATAACATGTGTATATGGGTATGATAACTTGAGAATAACATATAAATACCATTCCAATTATATCAGAGATCATAATCCCAAGTCATAGAATAAATCATGGTAGTTCATAAGACATTATTCATAATTGAATAAAATAACATGAGATATCATCATCAAACATTACTATTTTATTCAAAAAGAAAATAAAAATGGGGAAGATTCCCTGTCTAAGGAGGCCGGAAATATTGTAGGCCGAGTGCATCGCCCTGAATCAAGTTCACCACCTTAGACCTAAATTGCCAAATATTAGATAGACACTTGACTGCAAAACCAAGGGACAGTATAGAGGAAAACTGATCCACCACAGTATTCTGATCTCTCAGAGGATGGGTGACACTAGTTCGTCTGTCAAGGATGGATTTTAGTTTTATAATAGAATAGGTTATTGAACAAATAATGTAACCTTTGTTGTCTAGGGAATCATGAATTATCTAGGAGTTAGTATCCACTTTTGAAATGCAAATCTTTTTCTTCCTACAAATGGTGATGCCTATAAAAATAGCATGATCCACCGCCTGTATAAAATTTCCACTCCCATAATGCACTGTGAAAGCTAGGATTAAACTACCTCTTGAATCCCAATCTATGACTCCTCATCATATCTCACCCTGCATCGAAGAACCATCTATATTTAATTTTATTACATCCTACAGAGGAATCCAACGAACCCATTTCCCATGTGACATGGATTTTGTCTGATGGGCCATGACTTGAGGCGTGTGCATCATCAATAGGGAGGGGGACTCTTTCCAGCTTCCATCTAGGGAAAAAATATCATCCGAGATACAAAATACCCTCGTTATAACGAATCATCCCATGGATTTAATCCCAATGAACCTTGCCCAATTTTTAGCTTTCTAGATTCAACAACAACTAGAATTATAGATAATTGATCTCACCAATTTTTCTTTCCCTGCACCTACAACTCCTTAAAATCAGTGCTCGATGAATGCATCATAGATTGTATTCTGGGAGGAGTCTATTGCAAAATCTCTAAATAAGCCCCAAAATGGCGGGCCTGGTACCCTTTGAAGAAAATATGGATCATGGTTTCTTCACACTTATTCCTATATCAATGGAAACATCGGTCTGTGTCGATGCTAAGACATTTGATACAGTCATCGGAGGGCAGCACGTGGTTCTGAATCCTCTAGGTTAGAAAATTTAACATTGTAGGTATCCTATTACACCATTCCATGTTGTACCACCATTCCTACTATCCTTTAGGTGCACCAATACTACAAAAATCCTTCTAATTTAACATTCTGAATATAGACAGAGTGAGGACACACCTCACACTGAGGTACGTCCATAATTTCTCTGAAGAATGAAGGGTATTATGCCACATCCTTAAAGGCGATCTCGTTGGGGATGGACATCCTGGGTATCCAAGGATCCTTCTCGATCAATTATGTTTCCCAAACAAAACGTTTCCCTCCCTATTTATCCAATGCGAATGGTGTAGAATAATTAGAATCATGCTGCAAACCAAAGACCATAGCAGATATCCTCTTGCCTATGAGAATTATGTATTTTCTTTATAACTATGAGGCATAATAATCCACCAAATTTTATATTCTTCCATTACATCCCTATATAACTTTTCATGCATTCATTGGATAATAGTTTATATGCTTTTAACATTAATATCTCCCTCCATTATAGGTCGATCCATCTTCCCCCAAGAGACCCATTGTCTCTTCCCCTTTAATGCCGCATCCCATGTGAAATGAGCAAGAAGATCGTAAATAATATTATGTTAAGTATACCACCAATTCATTCACTACATGTTATCATTGGGCTAACCACAAGTGTAAATCCTACTGGATTGGGATAAACTATCATGTATCATCTTTTGGTGTTGGGATTAATTCTTATATAACCTCTTCTAATATTGGGATAAAAACCTATGTACATACTTTTAGGTTTGGGATGACCCTCCATGTGCCCTTTGATCATATATAGCTATATTCATTACCTAAATAATTTAATGGAGATATATGTCCAACAAAAATCATATTCCATACAATTCAATTCCATGCGTTTATAAGACATTCATCATATCAAAAATAATTAATTTAAATGGGTTTCATAAAACATTTCATCATTGTATAACCACTAAAAAATAAACAAGTTTCATAGTAATTTCATAATTTAATCATAGAAAATCCCTTAAAAAATATACGGGTTTAATGAAAATCATTTCATTCAGAAAATAAACCACTCTGATAAATAATAATAATGTTATCTTTGAAAAATATCCCAGTAAATCATAAGCAACATCAATAGATATGTTCTTAGATGAAAAATGTTTTTGAAATAAAAAACACATGGAATGATTCTGGTTCAAAATAGACTTTTGGCATTTGGAAAAAACTTTTTAAAACATATATCATTTTCAAAATTCTTTTCTTTGAAAATAACAATTCATTATTACAAAGGATACTTAAAAATTCATTTAAAGAATTTAGTGAGGAAAATATCATTTCACAATGAAAATATAATTTCACAAACATAAAACGTTTTTGAAATATTTTTATTTGAAAAAATACCTCAACACTTTTAAATGAATCTTAAAAAAATGGGCATGATAATGGAAAATCTTGTTCATGTTTTATATGTTAAAATAAATATTCCTTTCATTTTTTCTGTAAAATCCAAGTGGGAATTTGTTGGGAAACAAAATGAAGATTCAATTCAAAATAATTTATATACTATGAAAAATGGGGTAAAATGTATTTAATAAATAATATTTATAATTTTAAAAGGCTACATTAAAAAAATACCAAACATCGTTTTTAAGAAAAATGGGGTTTCAAATAAAGATTTATATAATTATGATTGTTATTCAAACCATTATTTTAAATTATTAAGTAAATTAAGAGAGGAAATTGATGGTAAAACATGTTTCTGATATAACTAGAGGGGAATAAAATTCATAAGTTACGTGCGAGATAGATCCAATTATTTCATCATTGGAAGGATAATCATAAAAAATCCCGATATATAATGAGATTATTACATAAAAATCTTACCACTTTGGTAACATTGATTCATAATATCCCCGAAAATATAAAATTGTATGAAATATATAACATCATTAAATTTTTTTCCTAGTTATAACATGTCAATGGTTTCTTTAATATACCAAATAAATAAATTTAGGTTCATAATATATAATATATCCCAAATAAGGATATTAAAGACAAAACATACCTTACTGATTCGGTAAATTTTCAACCATAAGCCCCCAGAATAACAGTTCCCCAAATTGATATTTAAATAACAAAAAATAAAGCATATTAATCATAAAATAAATCCATTTTTATTATGTACAATATATAAAATAAACACATGGTGATTAAATAAAGTTTCTCATAAAAACATTAAAGGGAGACAAAAATACATTACTGCCTGAGAAATCATTTGGATTTTATTATGAAATAGAGAACAACATACAATTATTCTTAAAATATCATTAAAATAATTATACTCGTGATTTAAAATTTTAAACGGGGTAGTATATACTCTATAAATAAGAAACAACTGGTGATTTTTTATATATCTCCCAGAAAAAAAATTGACACTTGAAAAATGTTACCTTAAGTATCTAGTACTTTTTTACACATTAGAAACTGCTATATAACAAAAATAAGTTTATTTTAAATAAATTAAATATCCATACTTATATACATAATACAAGATTTTATTTTCATATTACCTTTTATTACCCCATTATAAACAATTCCTTGTTAAAGTCATGTTTCAAGAAATAACTACTCGGTTTTTTGTGTCTGTTTAAATTTGTTAAATTTTTTTATATTAATTTTATAATTGTTCTATAATCACAAGAATGATAAATATTATATAAATATAGTATATATCAATCATATATGTATTTATATATATCCATAAAATTTATAGATTGAAAATGAAATACACTGTTCATTGAAATGGTAGACAGCAAATATGCATGAATGCTATTTCTATTTTCCAATAAGAAATAATGAAAGTAATTTAGATATTTATACCTTCAACATAAAGAGTTAATGAATCACATTGCTTCATGAGGTAGTATTCTATTGCACAGAATAATGATGTTATCATATTCTCATGGAAGGTAATGTACGAAGTAAAATTTGATATACTTATAAAAAAAATTATTATCAAATTTTAATAATAAATGCCTCATTAAATCCATCTATGATTGGATGTGATGTAAAATAAATAACATTGGTTTGAACACTGATTGTTCTTAATATACAATAATGATGATTTCATAACCCATTTGGTAGAAAAATAGAAAGATTTATATTTTTAATCTAAAATAATAACAACTATGTATATTAATGATAAAAAATTTATTATATCATAATTGTTTAATAATAAATTAAGAATGTGTTAGAAGAGTAAAAATAAAACATTTTGTAAGGGAAATTACCTCTACTTTGGGAAACATTTTTTTAGACCATAATGCTTCACAGATTGGCTTTATGACCTAAATAAGGCTCTGGGGATGATATAAGGGAATTAAGGAATTTATTTTGATAGGTATTGTTAGAAAAAATAGGATTTTAATGTGTGAAGAGGTGAAAAGTGGGTTTGGGATTTTATAAGTGAGGTGATTAGCATACTATTAAGTTTTGAAATAAAAAAGGTGTACCAAAAACTTTTACTTGAAAAAGGATAAAAAATAGAACATTAAAGAATAAATAAGATAAATGGTAAACATATTTCTATCAAATGGTTTTTTATATGTTCTAGGTCACTAGTAAACCATATTTTTTTTAACCCCCAGAAAACAATTTTTTCATTAACAACAGTAAATAATTTTAACTACTTTTTGCTATTAATAATGTCAAAAAAATTAACTTTTCCACATTATAAAATATAAATTATAATTATTAAAAATATTTAATCCATTTTTCAAATTCAATTATCTTAATTTCTAATCCAAAATTAAAAATTATTCCCACATAAATAATGAGAAATAATGTTTTCAAAGAGAAAATGTTCAAAATATTAAAAATATTTATATCAAAATTCCATGTTAAAAAGACCATATTGACATAAATTTAGACAATATACATATAATGGATACTATTATTATATTAATAGTAAGTTAAAATAGATTTTATTTTCTTAAAATGTTTCAAATAAATGAAAATTCATAAAAAACAGGTATTTTCAGTATTCATTTAAAAAATAACTTCTTAAAAATTTGAAAACATTCATCCTAAGATAATTCATAATTTTTTTTAGAACAATGAATTTTTTAATTAATTTTTTTTCTAAAAAAGATTGAAAAAATTAAAAATAAGTGTAAAAAAGAAGATAAAACTACTTTCTAGAAACATATAATTTTTAAGATTAAAATTGGATTAATTTTTATTTATTCTCAAGAAACATAAAAGTTATTGATAATAATTTTACTGAATATATATATATATATATACAATATTTATTAAAACCATTCACCAAAAGTGGTTTGTTTAATTTATTGATGTAAAATGCCTTTTTGTGAATTAAAATTGTTTTTTATGTTTTCTTATATTTTTAAATAATTTTGTAATTTCTAATTAATTTGTCACCAAATAATGCATTATATTTATATTTATAAAAATTATATTTTCTTAATTTATTTAATCATATTCATAACAAAAATTAAAATGGATACTTGAAAACTATCATATCAAATACAGATTTCATAATAGTAAGACACATTTTGTTTAAACTCCGTGGTTTTTGTAACATAATCTAAACTCAATGTTATGTGTAATAGAAGCTATTTTTCATGTAACAAAAAATATAAAAATAATCAAATTTAATTAAAAAATATATTTCATAAAATATTAGAGTTTTAATAAACCAAAGAAAATCCCTCCAATTACCTTATATACATTATAGAGGATATTTTATTCCCAAAATACTAACCCTATGGTCCTGAAGAGGAGATCAAAAGTTTATCCTTCATAAAAGAGTCAATTATCATAACCAGATATTTTCATTTTCACCTTCAATTATTTCATAACCATTCAAATATAATAACACCATTAACGCCCATATACTATGATTTCATTGTGTTTATTTAATAATATTTATCATTATCATTCTCTATAAAATAGAAAAGAACCATTACTCATGTGTACTGTAGACTACCACATAAGGCAATGATGTAATTGTTTTCCATCCCCATCTCACATGGTTGGTAATAAAGGTGAAAATAATTAATACATATGATATTTATAAAATTATTATTATTCTATAAATGTGATATATTATTTATTTTGTAACCCTTACACTTGTTAAAAAATAGTAATATCTCCCATATGTATGTGTGGACCACCACCTCCTTGAAGAGATCTGATTAATTATTCATGCCTGATTTTCTTGAATTATTCAAAAATATTTATATAATTAATATAAATGAGTATAATATAATTATTAAATTTATTTAGGTTATATGTACATGATGTAGAAAAATATACAATAACTATTCAATCCAAGAAAACATAAAAGATAGGGATCAAATACCCAGAACAAGTAGAATAATGGAATATTTTTAATAAACAGTAATTATGATGTCACAAGTGGATCATATGTGATATTATAGATTTTTATATCATTATTATGTAATTAAAATAAATATATATGTATTATACATGAGGTTAAATCAAGTACAACTAAGGGAAAGCGTGAGCGAGCATATTTTGGTTTAATTTCCACTACATTGATACATTTTCGGTATTATGAATTTATTTTATATTTTTCTATGAATATACTACCGATTTAATTTATATAAAAATAATATTAATATATTCATAGTAATTATTACTTAAATTAATTTTTACTCTTTCCAGGCTCTATGATTTAAAATTTACCAAAGAGGGGAAAATTTATTTTATAATCTCTATTTTTGAGATTGATTATTTTTAATGGAAGTTATAATAAAATATAGCATTCATAAAATCTATATATTTTTATCTAGTGGATAATTAATGAGATTTCATGTTTTCTCTAATTTTTCTACACTTCAAAAATTTAATCAATAAATTTAATGTTTCAAAGTATAATCGATATTATATATCTTTTTGACCAGGTATATTTTTTATTGATCTCCATTTGTTGAAAAAAATTATAGAATTCATTTTCATTTAATAAGATGATTTATTTTGTAAAATTTATATTATATTGATTATTTACATGGTTTGAAAAGCATATTTCTATTTATTTTCCAAAGGGTCATTTTTTATTATTTAGAAAAGATCAAAAGAAATTTTTTTGTTATCTATATAGAATTATTAAAGTTACCCACCAAAATAGTAGTTTTATTATATTTACCTACTTATAAAAGAATTCAGTTGTTTTTTATTGAAACATTATTTAATGAAAATATATTTTCAATTCATTACCAATATTTTCCTATATTCGAAAAAATAGATGATTTTATTAAAAACATACAGTTATAATGAATTTATTTTCATATGTAGTGTCTTATTAATTTATTAGTCATTTACGTCCTATTGAGTCATTAATGTTCATATGATCATATGTCCATGTATATTATATTTTTCATTCATATCCATATCCATTTTATAATTAGCATCATTATTACCTAAAACATATACCATTTCTATATATATAATTTTACTTTGAATGTTATTTGATTAATTGAGTAAATCATGATATTATGTATTTTATTAATTAATATAAATTTTTTCAATATATAATAATTTTTATTTCTTTAATTGATCATTCAATATAAAATAAATGCATTTTAAATGTAGTTATTGGTGGGGCCAATTATAGATATCCCCTTGATTCATTGAAGAGTCTCTTGTGAAAAACTGGTTTGTTAGATTTTTTAAATTGGGTTTTGGGGTATGCCCACCCATATTCAGAAATAATATGGATTTTGGCCACTATCAATATGTATTAAACTATCCATTTCCATCATTAAATTTTTTGTTATTATCATTAATGATATTTTTAAAATATTATTTTCCTTGGATTTATTTCTCTCTCAGGTTAATGATTAAATAAAATATTTTTTTGGTTATTTACCTCACCACATTAACTTGGACTAATTTAATCATGACAGATTCTGATATACACAACCTTTACTAAGAATTTGAGCTCACCTTTATTTTATTTTTCTTTTCCTATGACATGAATAAGGAATATTTGAATGAGATCATGGATGCATAATATTTACATTTAATATGATTTATCATTTATTTCCATTGTAAAATAAGAACCATGCATTTATATTATTCCTTAACACTAGTAAATGGATCATTCTATGTTGATGTGATCCCTTGTAACTTTGTTCAATGTTATAAAGTAGACAATGAAAATTTCTTAATAGAGTTGGGGTTTTTATAGCAATGGAGTCACTTGTGTATGTGTTGCACTAAAGGAGATTCGAGAGATGTAAAAAATTTGAGTTTAAGGATATACCCTATTATCCTGTACCTATCAGTTCATTCAAGTTGTTCATGTGATCTTGATAAATTTAAAATCCCATTGAGGTATAAACTTATATTTTGATATATGAACTTGGTAAATCTCTATTCACCTTGTGCTGGTGTGTGTTAAATGTGTGTGGACAGATGATTTCACTTATCTTAATAAGTTGTAAATATTGATGGAATAGAAACATAAAATTAATTTGAGATCATCAATTCACCCACAACCCTCTTGGTGATCAACACTGAATCCTTCTTGTGGATTAACAAGTTGTTCAGAGTGTGGTTGCCATTATTTACAATTAGCAAATTGGAAGTATATTTTGAAGTCTTTATCTAATTTATTATGTAGTCAGTAATTTTTATTATCTATAATTGAAAATTAAAATTTAGTGAATGAAATGGGGATCCATATATTTGATGAGAGATGATATCATACATGGAAGTATATAATGTTTTTATGAGGTTTTGTAAGTTTCAACTAATTGATTCATTCTTCATGATGAAGGTGATTCTATTAAAATAGTAGATAAATAGAATTTAAAGAAATATAGAATTAGTTAACATTATATTTCATATTTATTCTTTATTTTTAAGAATTAAAATTTTGAGGAATGAAAATTTTGAAAGTTGTACAGGATAATCTTGAGAATAACTATGTAGAAATAAACAAATTAACATGGGAAACAATAGATTTGGAGGTTGAGGTATGAATACGTCGGGATATTTAATGATAAAATTATAGATGTATTATTTAAAAGTGTTAATTTTATTATAAGCATTATTAATGTTTATGGTTAGAAGATAAACGATTATATTATGGTTGAATAGATCTTTATTGTCACACACCAAATATTAATTGAAAATGTATTATCCTAAAAACATAAAGATCCATAAACACACCACCATTATAACTTATAAAAAAAATATAATTCCTTTGAGATGGGAAGTCATATTTTACATACAATTAAGGATAATGATGAAACAAAAATTCTTTTTAAGGACTTAAAGTATGAGAAGTATAATAACAACATTGGTGAGGATTAAGTGGAAAAATAAAATTCAGATTTAGTAGTGGATTTAATGCTTGATAAAATGTAATATCTAAATTTTATAAATTTTATGATATGATATTTAATGTTCAAGGGGAATCATAATAATTAATTTTTCATGTGTGGATGCATTATACATATTGATGAAAATTTTCAATGATTTAAAGAAGTTATAGTTTCAAAAGATGAAGAAGAAAGATGAATTAAAACATTTAGTGAGAATGTATAAAATATTAATAAGTCAAATTTTTATTTTGAAGATAAGGAAAATAATTTCTGAATGATCAAAAAGTTGAATTTATAATCTATGTGTGAAGAAAATGGAATTTTTAATTAATAGAAAGAGGAAGATGATACTTTTAGTTATTATATTAGTTTGTAACTTCTTATTAATAAATTGAACGATAATGGTGAAAATTGTGATTAATGAAATCCTAAATGAGGGGATGAAGAGATTGAAGTGGAATTAATTATGAATATGTAATGGAATGAATGGTTCTCAAAGATTTAAAAAATGAAAAGTAAGATAAAAAAATCAAGAAAGGTAATTAATCTATCAGTTGTAAAGAAAATTATCTTATTGAATAAAATAATATTTTTATGAGATTGGATGTCTAAATAATATTCTAGATTATAAGAAGACTCTTAATATCAAGTTAGAAGAAATGTTAAAAGGGAAAGTGACTGATTTTGACCACTAACAATAGAAATTGGATAATAAAGAATATGATTTGAACGAATGAATGTCCATGTTTCATAATTCCATTTCAAAAGTTTGAAACTATTTTATTTTAGAAAAGTCTTACAAATACATTCAAAAATTAACTACTAAGGGTGAGATTAATTATATTTTTTAAAAAATAGTATATAAATAAGAATAATGTAATACATGTCGTTTTTTTGAAAAATAGGGCGATGATTATAAATATCTAAATTGTGGAAACATAATCATGAATTAAAAAACAGCAATTAATTATGATTCTAGAAAGGTATAGAGGAAAAAAAATTTGAAGAGTGATTTTTTCTCAGTCAACACTTTTTTTTTATAAAAAAGAACCATTATTTTTTACTTGATTATGGGAAGAATAAATTAAAACATTACAAAAAACTTGTTTTTTATAGTGATAAATATGAGTTATATATATTTTTATAGTATTTAGTGTCTTAGGAATATGAATATGATATATTATTTTAACTACCAACATTATAATATTCCTTTGAGTCTTGGCTGAAATGGTCTAAAAGGGAATCATCCGACTAAAAGAAATGAAGTTCTGAAATAAACTAAAAATTCTGAACAAAAACTGAATAACAGAATTGATTCCCTTGGAGAATTTTATGGAAGGATTGACTGGATTGTTCTCCATGAAAATTAAAGACTCATATATCTACCATGGAGGAAAAATTTGAGTTTCAATTCTCAGAATCCTTATATGAAAAACTATCAATGTTAATATGAAATACATAGATATTGAAGGGGTACTTAAAATATCAAAGGGGAATAATACATGGGGTTTTTATAGAATATGCTCCACCCATTGGATATGAAATTTAAAACACCTTAATAATTTTAAATCTTTTATAAAATATTCTCTGAATTTTTGAAATGTCCGTTCAATGATGATCAATGTAGTTGGATCTACGGTTATTGTAAAGGAAATTTGAAATCTAAAAACACTATCTATATTAATGTATTGAAATAGAATCTATTATGGTTTTTACAACATTGGGGTGAAGGAAGAAATATTATTTCTTGGAAGAATGTATTCTTTGTAAAAAATATTGATGATTTGCGATTACTGAATAAATGAATGTGAACTAAAGTAAATCTATTTAAATTGGGTTATATGGAAACTCATGATATATAATAAAGAGATAAAATAATGATTTATATTATATAAGGCACAGATATCTTGAACTAAATAATATGAGTAGGACTACTTAAGGAGAAACATTTCAAATCAATACTTCATTTATAATAGAAATGATTGGTTGTGCTCTATATGTCCAAAATTAATGAGTTCAAATTCAATATATAAGTGGAATGAAATTTAATGAAATAATATATTGTAACTCATTCATTCAGATGTTAGTGGGAACATGAATAAATAATTAAATAATATAGATAAATGATTTATCATTTTTTTAATTAATTCACTGAAGAAACTTCTTTTATGTTTATAAATCACAAGTATGAGTTTCCTAACATGTTTAAAAGTTTTCAAAGAATTGAACAGAAGGCTTGTTGTTTTTCTCCGAAGGCGATTTCGTTAGAAAATGTATGCATGTTTTAAAATGGAAAATTTCGATATTATTCTAGAAAAACTCACATTCAACATCAACTATGTGCATTATACACACCACTAAAGAATGATGTTGATGACTAGATGAATATGATATTGGTAGAGGTGTCATAGAAAATTCCAATCAAGAACGACAACTATTGATATTTTTTTTGTGGAATGCTATCAGTACATCAGTTTATTTCCAAAAAAAAATGTTTAAATAGTTCATGTTTATATACATTCCCATTCTATTGATGATACCAAAAGTATAATAAGGTACACTCTATTTATGTTTTGGTTAAACTAAAAATTTTATTCTAAATAAAATATTCCTCAAGAATATGGTATGTCTAAGCAGTGTTTTGGGGTTTGGTACATGAAAAATAATGTAAAAATGATATTTTGGGTAGGGTCCATCATTGGTACATGTTTAGTAGTTACTGTGAGATTTAACTAGGCATCATATAGGGGATGGTTCACAATTGAAAAACTATACAAGGGGGATCCAGAAAACCAGGTGACATTATATAGATCCATTTTAATCTATCAACAAATGTTTTCAAAAAGTATGTGAGCTTTAAAGAGACTATGCGACGAAGGTCCCTCTTACACAGAGGGTGGTTCACGTTTGTTACACATTTTGACCAAATCTATGTCCAAACCATGAACCTCATTAAATAGAGGGAATTTCCCATTTTACCCCCATATTATTTATGAACTCTCACCCTATTTTACTCCCACTTAAACCTATAAAACAACCTAGGTGAGAAAATGAATCCTCCCAAGAATCCAAGGGGTGATTCTTCATCTATTCAAGGACTTTTGGAGTCCATTTTTGTAAAAATTAATACTTTGGTGGTTTTGACACTGCTATATTTTCTATTTTTAAGAGAATGTATTGTATATCTGTTATTCTCTATTTGAATACCTCAAAACTATTTTCCAGCACCTTCTAGGATAGGATTTTGAAGGTTTTTTGATTTCTGATAAAAGTCTATGGTTAAGAGAATGATCGTCTATGAACATTAGGTAGGTGGTATCCATGTTTTATGCCATAGTATTGATTCTCTACTGAATGATTATGTGGATTTCTTATGGAATATTTTTACTATCCCTTTGGATTCCTTCAGAGGAAATTATATTTAATTTAATTGATTGATAAATTTAACAACTAATGTTCCTTATGGGATTTGATGACGATAATTAGACCGAACCTATGGACACCCATGGGGTGGACCACTCCATGAGCATAAAATATTGTGATTTTGAATGATAAATTGGTGTTTTATGATATTAAAAGAATTATAAATTTTATTAAACTATAAATACTACAGGAAAATATGTTTTGATTCACTTATACAGTTATGTAAATGATGTTGTGTAAATGGGTGAATGTGATAGTTGGATAATGGGGCTTGGGATCATGGTTAAATGTCTTGCAATGGGTGATAATTTTTTTGTAATATTTTAAAATAGTAAAATAGCCAAGTGTTTAAAATATAGTACACAATTATTTCAAAGAACCATGGTAATATTAATTAATGGAAATAGTTTACACTTTTTATTTTTCAAAATTAAAATGGACAGTGGTGATGAAACAATGTAAATGTGAAAAATTGGAGTCTAATGTTTTACTAATTCTACACTCATGTGGGTAAGCTATAATGATGTTCTTGTAGCCCTTATGCATTATAGTTATTCGTGTAATGAATTGATGATCCTAAACCCATGGGTTTGGAAAATTTATTCTATATCATTGATGGGACAGTCAGACTTGGAATTCTGAATCCTAATCAAAATCATAGACTCAAGCTCCATGTTTTCTGAGAAATGAACCATTTGACATATTGATCATATGGACAGAATTTTCCAATGTAGGTTTGATGAAAATGGGTAAAATATGGAACTAATAATAAAAGTAAATAACTCAATAAATGACAAATGATATATCAATTTTTTTTACCGTTTCCTTAATTGTCATTACACCTATAGAAAAAATATTAGATTTGATATTTTTTTAGAAAACATTAGTGGTGGATAACTGAGTTTTACTCACACCCTTATCAGTCCTCAATTGGGTACCTAATCATACTTTATAGTTACCTGTTTGGATAAAGGAAAATGCCCTATGTTTAAGGGTTGATTTGGTACATAGGGGGTTTCATGGATAAGGGGACTAGAAAAAATTTCATGACACATTTTTTGTGGATTCTGCAGAGTGTATTTATTTTTTGTTTTCATTTTCACGTGAAAATATATGACATGACTTGCAATAGTTAGTCTTTGGTTGTGGTAATGAACCCATTTTTTTGGGTTTTTTAATGGATGATTATATTTTGTTTTGTTCTCTTAGTTATTATGTGTTTTCTATGTATTATTGTAGAAATGATGTTTTAGTCTCCACACATGATTTATCAGAACCTAACTACTATTTAATAGTCTCAGACATAGAAGGAGGCATTCTTAAAGTAATGTAATGAACCAGTTTAGAGAACTGATCCATGGAAGCAAGGTTGGGTTCCTAGAAAATAATATTAGAGTTTTTATATTCTAATAATTATTTTATTAGGGAAAATTATATAGAATATTAGGAGGTGTCGTGCCCCAACAATGAGATCATGAATGTATGTAGAAAACCCATGTGTGGGTGAAACCCGAGTACCCATGGGGGAAATTAGGTTCATGATGTTTTCTATTACAGTTATATATAATTTCACATTGGTTGATGTACTTGTATTGTTATGTAATTACTATTTTAGTATTCATTTGTGGCTTTCAACAACATGATTTCATATATGAATTCATCATTTGATCCACATAGTGATACATGTTAAATGAATCATGCAAAAAACCCATAGGAAAATGGGATATTGCTATTTATGTAAGTTAGAAAAAATGAATCATGATTCCCTTTTAAGTTTAAAGAAAATGTTCCTAATAAAAAGGTAATAATGTTGGAAATAATTGAAATATAGTTTGTGGGATGGTTAAAATGGAATATACTGTAAAGTGAAAATCAAGATTTATCTTACCCTATGTTTGAAGTGGACTAAGTAAGGGTGGATGAGAATAGTAACAGGTTAGTGGTTATGAATTATTAGATAATGTAAGCAGGGTGGATTTTTTTGTGGGATATAAGTTCTCTTTTTCATTTTCATGAAAATCCAATGGCATATATTATGAGATGTGAGTTTGGTATTGTTTAGAAATCCCATGATGATGGCATTTACTGGTTGGGTGATAAGATGACATCATTGAGAATACTCCTCCAGTAGAGATGTAATAACCATCATCAATTTCATGTTATAGGGGGGATGAGAATTTATATAAGAGCATACCTAGTGTAATATATATTATGTAACAAGAACCAGGGTGTGATACACTCAGTATGTTTGATTTGAAAAGAGAATTATAGAAGCTGCACCCTCCAATGTTTTATAAAGTGGGTACACTTGATGTAACAGAGATTTGGATTATGTTTATTGTAAATCTGGATCACTTGGGACACTATATAAAAAGAAAGAAAAGATGTTGAATTATATATTGAGGGGAATAGTGATGCATTTGTGGTATATATGGGTCTGGGATGTGATGATTAAGGGAATTTCATTGAAGGACTTATAGAATATGTTTCTAGAACACTTTTACCCTATGAACTTGAGATAGAGGAAGGATGAGAAGTTTATATAATTGAGTATGGGATGCATTAAAATGATGGATTGTGCTAGATGCTTTATAGATCCATAGCACTCTCCTCCAATATTGGCTAGAGACGAGACAATTATGTGTTGGGATTTCTTGGACGTATTATATGTGAGACCAATTACAATGTGAATATCTTTTACATGAATAGGTTTGATGAGGTTGTCAATTATGATCTATTTTATACTGGGAACATAAATAAAGCATATGGTGTAGGAAAATTAATTAAATTTGGGTGATCTGGTCGTATATATTTTGATAGTAGGAAGCGTCATTGTTAGGGTTACCACCAGAGTAATGGTAGAAAGAGTGTTCAGGAACAAAGGACTATATCATAGGGTAGGCAGGACACATGTGAGATTAATTTCCTTGACCACTTGTGTAATGTTGATAATATAATTGAATGGTTCATATATATAGGTTCTATAGGAACCTATTGGAATATGGTAGTGGTGGGGGATCTAGGCCATATAGACCATCGTGATGGGGTCAGCTACTCTATATTAATATAGAACATAGAGTTCCACTATCCATACTAGTTGGGGTGGGGGATATGGGACATCTGGACAAGGGAATCCATATCTACATAGTAGCGTGACACATGGAACTCAGACTAGTTGACAAGGTATAGGATTTGGTCTGCTTCATTTAGGTCAACAGACACCAGGTAGTGGTGAGGCTGCTCTATCAATTGTTCAAGGTTTGATTCATTTAGATTCAAATAATTCTATTGTTTTACTTTATATAGGGTCCTTTATTAATTTTACATCTAGTTTTCTTTTGTATTCTTTGGGTCAATTGGTGGAACATGTTGGTGGGGTTAGGTCAATTGGCATGCCTCTGGGTGTAAATCCATTGAATATCTAACAATGTAAGGAGCTTTCTCTAGAGATTAGCCAGTACCAATTCTTTTGGGACTTGTTTGTGCTCAAGATGTATTTTCTTATCTAATATTGGGGATTAATTGATTTGTTTCATACTTACAATATATTGAAAATTATGGTTGAAGGGTAATTTTTATGACCATTGATGATGAAACATATATTCATCATAGGGAATTTTATATCCAAGCAGTTCGTGCATGGATAATTCATTAGTAGATATGTGATATCATATACCATGTGTAATTTATTATGCTTGATGATGGGGGAGTTTAGTAAAATATATTTCCTCCTATAGTGGATCAATTCAATAATGTATTTTCTGAGTACTTGTCAAGGACGTCTCCTAATAGAGAGACTAATTTCATGATTGAGATAATTCCTAGAGATAAGGTAGTTTCCATTCCACCATATAGAATGGTGGTAGAATAACTTCAATAACTCAAGAATGTTTTATAACAATTATAGAATATAGGGATTATCCATTCTAGTATATCCCTATTGAGGATCTCTAGTTTTGTTTGTTAAAAAGACCGGTAGGATGATACATGTGTATATAGATTACTGTGTGTTGAATTGGATGATAGTTAAAAACTAATACCCAATTCCACATATCAGTTACCATGTTTACTAACTTAGAGGTTCTCCCATGTTCTCAATAATTTATTTTAGACAAGGGTATCATTATTTGAGGCTGAGACTATCTAATATATTGTGAACTACATTTCAGAGAAGGAATGGTCTGTTAGAGTTCTCTTTGAGGGAATTTAGGTTTACAGACAATCTAATAGTGCCTATATATTTGATGAATTTAATTTCCACCTAGTCATGGATTAGTTTATGGTTGTTTTTTATATAAAATCATGGTGTACTGGCAGACCAATGGCGATCATGTCGAGCATCAAAACATCATCTTCATTACATTAAGAGATAATTTTTTGTAATACAAGCTTTTAATGTGTGGTTTCTAGATATAAAAGGTAAATTTATTTAGTAACACAATCAATAAGGAAGGTATATCAATTTAAATAGAAAAATTATAAGTAGTTATGACTTGGGAGAAACCCAAGATTGTTTTTGAAAATTAGATGATTTTTGGGTTTGGTGGTTTTTTTAGAAGTTCATCCAAAACATTTATCACTGGGAAGCACCGATTTCTACATTACCCAAGATGAGTTTCAAGTTAAAATGGTGTAGATAAAATGATAATTTCATCAAGTTGTTGAGGAAGAATTTTAATGACATTGAAATTTTGATCCTACTCGAGAAGTGTAAGATGTATAAATTTTTTGTGATGTGTTTGGGGTCGGACATGGAGTAGTGTTGGTGTAGGAAGATTGAGTCATGGTTTATGGGTATCTTATGTTGAGTATTCATGAATTAAATTAATTTATGAATGTTCTTGAGTTCGTTTTAGTGGTTTATTCTATAAAGTGTGATGTAATTTTTTTTGGAAAAATATTTATTGTGTATACTAACCATAAAATTATAAAGTGTATATTTTTTTAGGGAGATTTAAATCTGTAGTAGTAATTATCGTTGAGTACATGTAGTATTTATATTTTCAATTATCCTATATTCCATTAAAATGGAAAAAAATTAGATTATCAAAACCAAAAGACATCGAGCACTGTATTTCAATAGTGTAGTAATGAGTTGAATTTGATGTAAATTTCACTGTGATGCATATAGAGTATCAGGAGGGATAAAAATTGATGACCCTCTCATTATTTTCATTTGATTTCAAACTCTTGATCTAGGATAGGGTAAGGTATTATAAGGATCTATATTATTTTTACTTGATGGAAACCCCTGATGGTGGGGAGTCACATACCATAAAGTGGGAATTGAATCATAGTTTTACCAAAATATATCATGATATTCATAGAGAGTACATGTGTCTAGGGATGAAGAAGGTGGTTTCAGGTTTTTTGTTATGATTCTGCACTTTTCTATAGGTGAAGGTTGGGCATTAGTGGTTGTGTGGTATATTACAAATGTTTCCCATTTTGAAATGGATGTGTGATGACATCACACTATTTTTTTGTGGTAGGTATTCCAAGGACACCACAAAATAATGGAATGATATAGGTATTTTGGGATTTTTGGACAAAATAATAAAACTTCTTACTGATTCAAGATTATTTTAACATAGACGGGTCGGGTGACATGTATGTTCATGAGATAGTACATTTCCGTGGAGTACCTCAAATGATCATTTCATATCATTATCCATGACTTTATTAATTATTCTATAATGGATTTTATAATTCTCTTGATACCCTAGTGTTTTCAAGCATGAATTTCCACTCATAAAATAAAGGGTTGTTGGAGGGTACTATTTATATTCTAGAGGACATGCTGAGAGCTTGATTCCATAATTTTTGTGGAACATGTGTAAAATAACAAGATATTATTGATACTAAATATAATAATTGTTTTGTGGATACTGTTTAGATAGAACCATATGGGGAACTCTATGGTAGGTCATGTATATCTCTATTATATTTTAAAGAGGTAAGAGAATCAGAGTTTTTGGGGACGAGTCTCAGTAAGGAGACATCAACGCATGTTCAGTTGATTTAGAAGCATATAAATATGGATCAGATTAGATATATGTGATATGATGATAAACAACATAAACCTCATGAGTTTTCATTGGGTTAATATTTGTTCTATAAGATGTTAGGAAGGTTGGGTCACTGCCAGATTTGGAAAGAAGGTAATTTGGCGCCAAGGTATGCGGCACCATTCTAGATTTTCAAGATGTTCAAACTAGTGGAATATTTATTGGATCTTCCAAAATGATATAGTGGAATGTAAAATTCTTCTCATGTATCAAATAATTGGTAGTATCACCTTGAAATTCACATGTGATAAATTTTGAAGATGTATAGATTGATGTTGATGCCTTTTTTGAGGGGCATCTCATTCGTATTGTGGATCATAGTAAGAAAATATTCATAGGTATGGCAGGGTCATGGGTTTGATTGTTTTGGTGTCATGATATTGTTTAGGTGGAAAATGAGTATAACGAGGTGGATATGTGGGTTTAGTTCCTATTCCTTTTACATCATATATTTTGTAATGCTTAGGAGTATAGCTTGAGGAAAATCCCTCATAAGGTAGGGATATTGAGAGATCCTGAACATATAATGAGGTATTCTCTATTTACATTTTCGTTGAACAATTTTTTTCTGGTATATGATATATTCCCAATGAATATGGTAGGTATTAAGGGTGTTCCCTAGGTTTGAGACACGATGAATGAAGAAAAGAAGATATACCATGCATGGCACATTATTGATGCATAGTTAGTTGTAATTGTTCTGCTTTATAGTGCTACATGTTGGGGGAGGGTGAACTACTGGGAAACCATACAAGTAGGATCTTAGAAACCATATGAACTTAGATAGGTCCCTTTCGTATGTCCGATTCATAGTTTTTAAAGTCGTGCAATCTCCTAGTAGACCTTTTGACCTAGGTCCCTCTTAAATAGTGGTTAGTGCACGAATCAAACACAATGAGGCCAACAATGTCTCCAAACAACGCACCTCATTAAATTGGGTTAATTTACCATTTTATTATTATATATTTATGAAACATCACAATCTCTTCCACCCAATTAAATTTATATAATCTGAGGTGATGAACATTCTTCTCCCAAGATTCCATGGGATGATTCTCCATGTATTGTTGGTTTTTTTGAATTTGTTTTGTTGAGAATCAATGATTTAAATGAGTATAACACTCCTCTTTCCACTATTTTTCATAAAAATGTATTTTTTAGTATTTTATCCATTAAAATCCCCAAAACATTATTTTTCTAGTAACATCTATATCGATGATTTGAATGTTTTTTGATTTCATATCAAAGGCTAAGAATAATCGAGAGTTGGTTAATGAAAATTACACAGGTTGTCTATAAGTTATATCATATTGTCTTGATTTCATATTTAATGAGTATATGGGTGTTTTTTGGTACATACTTTTTGTCTATTTGGTTTCCTTGTTAGGAAATCATAATTAGGTTAGCTTATTCATGAATTTAATCCGTCATGATCCCTGTGGGATCTGATGAGGATGGGTAGTCCTAGCCTATGGACACCCATGGGGTGGAACACTCCCTTGAAAATGAAATATTTAGATGTTGAATGATAAATTGGGTGTTTATGATATTTATCCAATTGTAAATCTGGTTAACCAAGTAACATATAAATATGAGATGTTTGGCCTAATATGAATAATTAAGTAAATGATTTTGTTTTAATGTATGAGTGTGATAATTAGTTAATGGGGCTTGGACTAATGGTTAAATTTATTATAATGGGTAATATATTGTTTTAATGTATTTAAATGAAAAAATGGGTACTTCATGGAAATTGGGAACATGACTATTTTAACGAGCCCTGTTAATTTGATCAAATGAAAATGGTGCACATATTTTCATTAATAAAATTGATGATAATAATGAGCCTATGTGAATATGAAAATTGTAGTGGGATATTGGAATAATTCCCCAATACCATTGGAAGGGTAGAATGATGGTGTACGTGCCCTAATGCAAAAATGTTATTCAACAAAGGTAATGATTCTTCCTAACCACAGTGTAGGGACATAGAATTTTATATCAATATTAGGATGGTCAGACATGGAGATTCAAGCGTTGGTCTAATTAATTAACTAACGAAACATTTTTTATGACCATTGACCCCTTTTACATATGTTTTAAATGACTATAATGAGGAAAAAATTGTTTGAATAAAACTCAATAATTCTTGGAAGTAAAATTTAATGTAAATAATATTATAAAGGTTAAATGATGTAACATATTTTTTTTACTATTTCCCATATTAACAGTACTTATTCGTACACTATATTAGACTGGATATATTGTATATACTATTATATTTTGCCTTATAAGTTATTCTTACACCTTTTTTGGGATGTCGTTGGGTACCCGAGTAGACAATACGGTTTCCAGTTCGGAGAAATGGAAATAACTAATGTTTTAGGTTTGATATGGGGCATAGGGAGGTTCCTAGATGAAGGGACCATATCTGATGTTAGGACCCATTTTTTTATTCATCGTAGTTTATTTATTCTGCATTTTCTTTTTCACTTTTCACTTCATGAAATGACATGGCATAATTATTATTTTATTGTGGGAAGGTACCCAATTTTGGGAAATTATTTTGGTAGTGCAGGATTATCTTCTGTGTTATTCATTTAGATATTATGTTTCCTATTCTAGAATACTCTATTAAAGAGGGTATAGTATACCTTTATGATTTATCATATGCTCTATAATTGTCATCAACCTCTGGTATATGGGGAGGCACATCTGGTGTTATATAATGAACATGATCAGGGTACTGGTTAGTGGAAATGGGTTGGGATGTTATATTTTATTAGTATTATAATAAAAATTCTAGATTAATGTATCTTCATGTTTTTTAAATACCTTGTGTCATCAAGGAAAATTTTATAAATCTTGTGAAATTTGAAAATTGTGGTGTCAATGCAATTTTTAAGGTTTTACACTAGATGAAAGAGGATATCACAGAATTATAAATGAGAAATAGGAGATAATTGAATCTTTTCATGTGAATGTTTAATAATATCCAATTAAGAAAGTTTCTCAGGAATAACTAAATTCAAATAGTGATGATCATTCTATTCATTATAAACAACGTGAATAATTTCATGATAATGTTAATATTTTATAACATGTATATTTTTAATAAGTTAATTATGCCATTTAATGTAATGGGGAAAAATAATTTTCATCCTATCCTAGGCTGTGAAAAACTGTTCATATTCAAATCATCATTGGAAGTCAAGGTAAATAGTGATAAAAAATGATAACTTTGAGGGAAAAACTCATTAATCATTGTTTTATCATGTTTAACCTAGATATATTGGACAATAATTGTATCATCAAGAGTTGTTTGTCTCTAAATAAAAATAATTTAAATCTATTGAAAAAATGACACATGATAGTTAGTACCAGGGCCAAAAAATAAAAATGCTACCCCCAGAAATGGGTATTATAAAACAAATTTTATTTATGTGGTTTGTGGTAAGAAATATTGAAATTTAAGTATATAAATGTTATTCTACAATTTAATGAGTTTAATTTGATAATTTATTATTAACCAGTTGCATGTTTTTAAATCATTATAATCAATATTTTAACTGTAAAACCAGGATGATAAAATATATTTCAAATGGATTTCATGTCTACCATACTCAATATTGATTTCTAAGAAGATCAATACATCTAGATACCATTTGAGTTCATTCATATAGAATAAGAGAATTCTACTTTTATGTTAAATAAGGATTTATATTAGATGAAACAAGAATTAATAACTTGTTATTTTAATCTAGGAACCTACTAGAAAAAGTTGAATTTTATAAAGGTAAGAATGGACAATAATATACACCTTAAGAATAAAAAATATCTATCTATTATTTTTATTTTTTGTATAGATGATTTTTTTTAATAGAATTTATGAAGGAGTTGATGAAATTTTTTTGAGGAGATTTATGAGGTTTTAGAAATGTATGTGATTGGGGGGATGACGTAGTTTCTTATAATAACAATTTCTTCAAATAATGCTCAAAATTTCCTTTCAAAAGAGTTGTATAAAACAAGAGTTTTGAATAGTTTACATGTAGTGGTTTACAAGCCTATTTCCACAAAATTTTGGTGGTATAAAATCCATCGAAATACGAATAGGTAATGGAAATAAATTAAAGAATAGATTGGAAGCTAAATAGAATTCTAATATATTTTAAAACATCAAGGATAAAAATTAATTTTGATACTACATTCAATTATAACGTATAAATTTTTTTCAAAATATTCTTATTTCAATTATATGAATTATATTCCTTTGTACATTAGAGGGAAAAAAGTTTTTCATTATATATTAGAACAAATGGAATGTTGATTTATTTGGATAACAAGATTTATGTTGGGAATTTTGTGCTGATGATAATAGGTAAATATGATATGGATTTTTATATCATATAGAGATGTGATTTTATTAGAATGTGAAGATTAATAATCCTATCACCTTGAGTATTGATGAGGTAGATTACGTTGATAATACAGATTCTACAACCCAATGGTTATGGATAAAGATTTAGTTGGAAGATATCATCGTTGATGTAATGTTTTCACTTCTTATTTTCTGTAATAATCAATAAGTCTAGTTCAAAATTCAATATCAAATAACATTATAAAATTTATCACTTCATCTAGTATATTTTGGATAAAAATAAATTGAATTTGGAAGTTGTTTCTACAATAATGATAATTGTTGATGTGTTCACCATGAAATAGCTTAACTATATTTTTTAGAATATATAGTTGAGATTATGGATTTAATCTCTCTAATATCAAGGATTCTGTAAGGTTATTTGGTCCCTGATGTTATATTATTTCTTGATAATTTTTTCAATGGGTGAAAAAATAACATAGATCATCTTATTTGTTTTTCATCGGATGTTATGAAAATGTATAGAACAAATTTTAAGGGAAGTATTCTTTAATATGTGGTTTCAGTTAGGGGTTTAATATTTTAAGGGGTAAAATAGTTTTAGATAAATTTAATAAAAGGGGTAATCAATGAATTCATCATTTATGCATGTGTGAGCAGTATTAATAGAATATTGATGTTGATATTGAAATTTGTGTGTCATATATTCTCTTTAATTTTTGTGATATTGATTGATGATTTTATTGTAATGATGATGATGATGGTGATGATGAATTATTGATTAGGGAGAATATATTCATTCTTTAAAAAACTTTTATAGGTATTAAATCATTAATCAAAATCAATAAGGATTGTTTTGATGATATTTATGTTTTATATATGTAACTAGTTATTTTCATAGACATCATGATTTTATTATTCAATGTACCAATTTCCAACATGATGTTATCTCACATATGATTAGAATTATTTAATCACTATTATTTCCTAAATGTGTTAGCTTTGAAATAGTTGTATGTTCCATGAATACCAAAAAATGTAAATATTGTTGTATGAATGGTTGAATAGATGTAGAGGTTATATTTTAGTGCATTTGATTATTTATTTTTATTTTCTTTCATCACATAAATAATTTTCATTATTTGGGTTTTTATGTTGACTCACTTGATTTTTTGTTCATTATGATGTTATTTAATTATTAAAAGATTATAAGAGAATCTTTAAGGTTGATAATAGTAACTGGAGGTTGAGGGTCACATGACCACACCAAAGTGGTTAATGAAAACGCCGTACTATTTGTATGGAAAGGAATAATATTAGGATACAATGGGAAATATCATTTCAATTGTGTTT
Organism: Viscum album; assembly: GCA_963277665.1. Classification (NCBI taxonomy): domain Eukaryota; kingdom Viridiplantae; phylum Streptophyta; class Magnoliopsida; order Santalales; family Viscaceae; genus Viscum; species Viscum album. The sequence continues at coordinate 234,259,025 of OY728141.1, forward strand.
TCATATGAGCTTTTCAAATATGAAATATTTTGAAGATCATTTATGTTGTGAATAGAATATATGGTGTCTTGGAGTGCTAGACATCACATGAAAATGGGGAGATCTTATTCAGAAGTCGGTTTTCATGATTTTTTTTCACAGGATAGCTTTTATAATTTGAAATAGAAAACTTTTGCATGACATTTTAAAATATGGTGAATATTCTATGTTGAATATAATTTTTTCATGTCTTTCTCTATGAATATGGTAATTGAATAGATTTATGGAAATAGGTAGATACTTTTCATAGATCATCGTGTGGTGTGAATGACATTCACATATCTAGATTTTGTAGAGGTGAATATTCCATGCCTCTAGGAATTATTGGAATGGTTTCCAAGTGGTTCTGTTCAGTGAGACCAAAATAGGCACCAACACATCATAGATCCAGTTGAGGTATGAAGAATGTTCCATATTTGAGTGGATCTGATGACATAGCTCTATTAATATCTCAAGATCTTCTCTCACGAGCTCATTAATTTCATTTACACACAATAATTGTGTCTATGAGATTTAAAGTGATATAATAGATCATTTTTAAGTGTGACTATTGGAGTAGTGGTTAATGAAGGTTGTATATTCAAATTAATATTAAAAATTCAAATTTTAACATGGTGGAATTACCAGTACTGTGTATGATACATATTATAGAGAAGATACAAAATAATTTATTGGATATGTGCTTGAAAGTGAATAATTACAATTATCCAGATGTGCAAAAAAATAAAGGTATGGAGGAGAGAAGAGAAATATTTTAGTTCATGCGTTGTATAAACAATGTATGTTATTTTATAACTATCTTGAAATAGAATAATAAAAAGAACTAAATACACATATATCTTGATAGTCATCTATTTGGGGTAATAATATTATGTTTTATAAATATTTATAATCATTGTAATGTTTTTGGGTATCACTTGGGCTTCAGATGAACAAAAACATATTCGCAAGTGGAGAAAAAATCATTTTAAACGACAAAACATCAATCTTAAACCTACAAATCAATTATAATTTTTTATGCGATCTTAGTCAATTCCAAATCACACTAAGTATTGGTCTTCTCATTCTTGGAGTGATATTTATAAATCTATTTGCTATGTGTGTTTGTGTTTTTTTATATTTTGTGGACAACATATATGACTTATCTGAATAGGTGTAGAATGTTGATTAAAAAAACATAACTAGAATTGAAAATACCTGATTCACCCTCACCATAGAATGATGTCCCTAGGATAAAACAGATGGATTAATAGCATACATCCACACATTTATAATGGATCTTCAGGTCTCTAGACATAGATGATATAACTGTTCCATTGAAATGTGAAGCACTATCTATGTATCTTCTATATGCATTTTTTATACCTTCATTAACTCATTGAGGTGGAAAATAATGAATAAGTTATTATTACATTTAACAAATATTTTCAAATAGTAGTTCAATACTTAAATGATATTTTACTTTTAGAAATATGTGATAGTGAGGATATTTTTTTTTCTAGTAAATATCAATGTTTTTATATTATTATGTAATTTAATTGTCTTTACTAAATTAAAGCACATTTTAGTTTAGAATATTGATTATCAACTGTGACTTAATAAATAATTATAATTATTCTCTCAATATTTAATAAAATCCCAATATCACAAAGAATTTTATTTTGAATAGACATATTCATGAATACTATAGTATCAATGATCCATATTCCCTTTTTCATAACCATAATGAGGGTGTAGTCAGACTACTCATAATTATTTAGGTATGCCTTCATTATAAATAGATTAACTCATAGTTGTCTAATCATTTGAGTGGACACCCAAATACAAAAATCCTAAACTCAAATTTCCTCAAATATTTCTCCATGTTACCCCACGTAATAAAGGGAAACTACACTAAATTTAAAATTTGTTAAGTCAACCCAATTATTTCATTAGAACTTCTAGATAAATAAATGCATCCTGATGAGGGATAAACCAATACATAGATCTATGGTAGGATTTAACTCATGTAATGAAAGGAAATATCTAACATAATATTGTCATGGATAATTTTTTTAATCTATATTAATAAATATTATTTATTTTTTTATTATGTACTTGTTAATATTATATGTATTTGATATGATTAATTAATTGTGCATGAGAGAAAGGTATATGTATAATATTATAATTTTATTCTCCTTCCATGATTTTTATTTATTTTCTTTATGTGATCACGTTTCATAATTAATTAAAATATAATCATATTAATAAAGAAACATTCCTTGATAAGTAAAATAAATAATTGATATGGCTATAGTCTTCCAACAACTAGTTTTTTTATCGAGAGGATGGTAAATAATTCTTGGACCATAGGGAAACACATTCATTTGGTGCCTAGATCAAGTTGAAACACTTCTCTATAAACATGTGTCTCTCCTTGGTTAGTTTCAAATTGAATTGGACTATTAATATCTCCTCTCATGTAAATATCCATATTTTAGAATTGATTACTCACTTTCATGTGAGGGGAAGTGTGGAGTTGTGATTATAAAAATTATTCATGGACATGTAAACCCGTACATAATCAATAAAGAGTTGATTATTTTCATATTATTATACAAAATTCCAAAAACATTTTTATCAAAAACCCCATATAATAAATAATTAAATTAAATAGAAACCTAACACTTACATTGGTGTTCCATTCTTATGATCAATCACAACATGAAATAACTACTTATTATAATTCATTTCAATTTATTCATCATTAAGATAATTTTCATAAATTAGTAAAATATTCATTTTAATAATTAATTAGTTATTTATCCAAGATATTTGTTTAAGAGGTCCCTAATATCCCAATCCACTATAATGTTTTAACAAATTAACTGAATTAATTTTAATTAACATTTTATTATTATTTTGTGTATACTGACTGTGTACAGGGTGTGTACCCTCTTTTAAAAATTAAAATAAGTCTAGAATTTAATATATATATATATATGTATATATATTGAACATGTATTTTAAGAAACAAGATTTATACCATTATATATCAAATTAAAAACATTTATATATTTTAATACTTACATGAAATGAAATGTAACGTGACATTTCATGGGACATATGTTTTGTATGGTTCTTATGGGGTACTTTATACATATATTGAATGCAAGCCTACCGAGTGTGTCATGATATGAATGGTCTATTGTTCTATGGGTCAATATTTATATTCCTCTCTATTTTTATAATATTATTTTCCATGTTTTTTCCATGTATGTGTTTGTAATATTTATGTGAATGTTTCCAAATCCAGGCACTAAGATAGTGTACAATTCTAAGGCCTGATGTTCCTATAAGTAATTTTTTAAATATATTAAATATATTAAATATCATGTGTATGTGTTTTTTTTTGAAAAAGTTGATTAACTATTAAATAAGGGATTGGATTATAAATATGAGGCCACTTCTGAGTTCCGAGCATTTTTTTTAAATAGGCATGATATAAACATTTCTATCCTCATGCATTTGGTTAAATTGAAATAGTGGGTGAATAATTAAAAAAATGAATAAATTTTTGTTTGTGTCTCACTTATGAGAACTACAATATTCTTTAAGTACATGGTTATGAGATGATATCAGGGATGGTTGTTAAAACATAGAGACCCAGAGGACCATTTGAGGAGAGATTTGTTGGTGGAATACTTCAGATCGGATCATATCAACAATCATACACCAATAGATTTGTTGGATCTCACCAATGATAGAAAACATGACCATTATTCATTAGTGGTCAATCCAATCTCTATGTAGTATGTTTTTTTGTGTATTTATCACTATTTAATTATCCCACAATGAATATGAATCCATCCCTAAACATATTTACTCATAGATTGATCATTTTGTGGGTATGTGTTTACTTAAAGGATTTGGGGATAATTATATTTTTTATTGATTTCTATACATATATATTTTTTTTAATAAAAAAATGGTTTGATGAAGAAATGAAAAGGCCACAGTTTATTCCCCAATTTTTTGGTATATGGTTTTCTCTCCACATTCGATGTGCATTCATCGCTGGTATTTATTTAAGCCGATAATTCGATGAATTCATTGTGATCGGTCATGGAACATTTGATATTTGAAAAAATAGATCATTAATATGGGTTAGTGATATAGATTAAACATCAAAATTTTGGGATATGACTATGGATGCGGATCCATGGAAGGATCATAGGTTAACGACTCCTATTTTTCGTGCGATAACAGATATGTGCGACGATGGTTGATTCTTGAGAAGTGGGTATAACCGAAATCTAACCAGAAATTTAAAGGGGTTCATTAAACCATATATCTCCAATTCATGGGATGATTCTCTAAATTATTGATGGCCATGGATGTCTTGGATGAATGTGAGTGAGTTATTAAATTTATATGAATTTCCTTAGTACATAATGTGCATTACTACGAAAACACACAATTTGGTCCCATTTGTGTGGAACATGGGTTTTAGTGTTGAGATAAGTATGGAATTTCATGTGAATATTTTCAAAGCCATGGTACCCTTGTTAGTGGCTCATCGATTATCTTAGACTATACATGGACACATACAGGCTTGCAATGGTTGGTACCAAAAAATAGAAAGAGTATACTTAAATAGTCACGTGTTAATCAACATGGTAAGAATGTAACATTGAGTGCCATGATGAATTCTAAACATCATGTACCAAAGGGAAAGATATTTTATTTTGGAAAATTTTATGATTGTTGAGTGAGACACATAGATAGTTCCCATAATAGTGAAACATGTCTTGTACCACAAGGGAAATTCCATTTAATCTTTTTTTAGAAGCGGTGGATTCCTCTTTCTCCTTATCTCATCATAATTGAGATATTATGGGATCATACATGGACTAGTATCGACTATGTGTTTCCCCCCTAGTCTATTCGATGAGGTTTCGTATGGAATCACATCCTATACATAGGACGGTGATCCGTTTAATGTGACCTATTGGATAAAGTGGCTGGAATTATTCCATGAGGCCTAGTGTGAAACACTATATCATTACTATTTACAAGGTGTTGTTCTTTGTATCATTCTTACCAACATAATATTTTCACCAATCCAATAATTAAAAGGTTTATCTATGTTGATTTTTTGTTATACCCATGGCCATGGGTGTGATAAACAATTTTATATCGTTCTTTTTAGACTTCCAGCATATAATTCATATAGAGAGGCTCGATGAGTAGTGAATCTTAGATGGAAACCATCAGTGTTACATAACTCATGAATAAATTTCAATTAGTATAGTGCCATTAGAGATGGTAGGGACTGTGGATTCAAATCTCATGAATGATTTTTTCCATAGAACCATCAAGCACAAAAAATAGGTTGGTTATTCAACATTGATATTACCTTGATATTTTGATTCTAATATGAGTATATAAGGATGTTTTATTGTGTGTCTCAATTTGATATTTAAATATATTGTGATGATATAAAAACTATTAATGCTTTGTGTTTTGTTATTTTTTTGGTTTCCTACTAGTTATAGTTATACTCACACCTTCAAGTGGTCTTCTGGTACATTTCATGTGTTTTGAAAAATATAGGCCTTTTTCAAAGTCCTTCGCAGAGTAGGAAAAAATAGACCTAGTCTGGGATAGACAACACTAGTGATATACTAGTGTTGTATTTGAGCTTTGTCTCCTCCTTATGATTATTTCAGACTTTGTTTCTAGTTTTGGGTGGGCTTGTATTTGGACCCTTTTTAACGATTTGTTATAATTAATGTCATTCTCTGATTTTGAGATTATATATGTATGCATGAATTTTTTAGTTTCATTTATCATTTATCATTTTATGTGCTTCGAGGTTTGTGTGTGTGTGTGTGTACAAGTACTTACGTCTAATGGCTCCCACATGTGTGATATGCCTTCTGGGGTATACTCTCTAGCCCATATACTGTTGGTGGGAGGCTAGGGGTATTGGCATCTTAGGCCCCGTTAGGTTAATTCATGACCATGACCAAACAACATTCCTTGAATTTATGCAGTTTGTATGGCGGATATTTTTTTAAAGTAAATGGTATGTACAACAACTGTACACATCGTGTATTAGAAGAATTACATGAAAAATAATTATTAATGTATTTAATTCCTCACCACCCACCAAAATAACGCGGTATGTACCTAGTGTGGAATATTACTTTCAAAAGATTTATATATCCTTCTATACATCATGTCATTTGGTATTTCCTCAATTTATCTATTCGTTTACTCACATGATAAGATAGAATCTGCATATTCCTCGCATGAGTTGTCCTAAGTTACACAACATGAACAGTCATCAACACGATATGCGATCAAATTTTATCCACATGCACTACATGACTATGGACCATTCTTGCATCCTTACTGTATTATAAAATTTTACATGGTGTGTATTTCAAGGTATATATAATGTAATTCATGTGATTTCCTATTTCCCAGCTGGTAGTAAATATGTGGCATGGGTATGTTTTATATGACATGTAATTTGATGAAATACAATTCAATATATATACATAGTCCAAACCAAGTGAAGTTACACCATGTGTATACTAGATACATTTTTATACCCAATTAGGCCATGTTACAAATGTCAATCAATATGTGGCATGTAATGATACCACATACTTAATCAGCACAAATTGCATTGTGACTACTCAAACCCATCCTTGTGTCAATAAACATGGGTACATGGTATGTAATTTCATTTATAAAATGTGTAACTATGTCCTATATAAAGTATTCACAACACCTCTATATTGGATCTATGAGGGTTCTTAAAATATTTTTGATATTTTCATGGTTTTTTAATTTCAAAGTAATATATTACCCCAAATTTTAGATTTTAAGGAATGAAATACTTGAAATGAAATATCACTAAAAAAAATTCTTTTGGAAAATAAAATAATACATAATTATAAATTATAATGTTACATTTATAATATTAAATAATGGTTTTGGGTCATATAGGAAGTGATTAAAATGATGTCCAATAATTTTTTTTAATCCATTTTAATGAATAAAATATGAAGAAATTAGAAAAGATACAACTAAATATGTTTAAAGAGGATCATTTCACCTATAATTTATAATTATATTAAATATATAATTACCTAGGTTTGATAGTTACCCATTATCTTTATTATTTCAATAGCTTATCTTATACTATCATCATATAATTGAGATATCAAAATTAGAATTCTTCTAGAAGAATCCACACATGATATACAAATCTTATAACATTGTCATTTTTTTTCATGTGATATCATATAGGAACCAAGTGCCTTACATCATTATCCATTGATCAGAACTTTTATTACTTTAATACTTATAAAATTATTCTCATATTTGATTATTCATGAAATGGTGTTTTATGACTATTATCTTTGGATTGAGATAGTTTTTTAGAGGTTCTATTGATATTTGAGAGAATTTTCTTGGCATAATTCATTGTTCACAAAAATTCCCTTACACAATTAGAATGATATTAATGAAATTAAATACTTATGATTAAAAAATTGGTAATTTTATAAAGACCATTAAATATGTTTTGATTTTATGTAAATCCCATGAATAAAAATAATAATATAGTTTATAGAATGGTTTACCTGATTGATATATAAATAGAATTTGTTAAATAACTAATTAATTTTTTTAAATTATATAAATTAAACTATATTATTTCCATCAGGTCCATATCTAATCCCATCGATCCTCAGTATTTATTAAACCCTAAATAATCAATAAATATTTTTGTAAATAACAATCAATATATTATTCAATTAATATATTAATAAATATTATATTCAATGAAATTGAGAATTAATGATTAATTTATAATTCATGTTACTAAATAAATATTTATGTTAAATTTTTAATTAATATATTGTGAAAAATAAAAAAGGGATAAATAAACATTATATTCAACTAGTCATGAATAAATATTCTTTTAATATCCAACTCAAATATGTTATTAAATCAAATAATTAGAAGGTAATTTTTTTAAATATAGATTACTTGAACTATTATAATTCTATAATAAATGAAAATATTTATTCTATATATTAAATTTAAATATTTTTTAATTGAAATTCTGGAAACAATTAGAGATTGACCCTCCAGGTGTCCATCTTAGTGGAATTAGGTGAACATTTTGAAAGTAAGAGCTCAACATCTAGTAACCAATCAAGTCATGTAGAGGGAAATGAATTATTGAAACTATTATAAAAAACACCTATGAATAATTCTTTTATATAATATTCTATTAGTCACAAAATCTCATTAAAAAGGTTGCATACTTGTGTCATCGACCTATATGATTGATATATCTTTATTTTACTATCTGAAATAAAATCATTGGTAGACAAAAATGGATATAGATTTAATTATATTGTTCTATTTTAATACAAGGTAAAGAGATATAATCCTCTATTAAATCATAAGGGAAAAATTCATTCATTATATATTCTATTAATGTTATATAACTTGCGACTCACCTAAAAAATCATACCTCTATGTGAACATTTTTTTTCATGGTTTATTTCAATACATCAAGATACATGATCCTAAACATACATTATCAATAATCTCAAATCTATAGAAAAATAGACAAGACTATCGATAAGAATATCCAATGAAACATAACATGTGGAATCCCTATTGATGGTATTGTCATCATATCTTCCTCTCATAGTGATTATCAAGTTAAAACTTCAATATAAGGGGTATTAACCGCTAACAATCATCCTATTCTCCATATCCAAACAACAACAATGTCAGGTCATAAATATTTTATATTAACCATAGTATTTATATTTTAAATAACATCACATCACTTCATGTCTATCATTACATTATAGAACTACTATAATCTTCTAGTGGAAGAAATAATCTAAGGACATAATAACATTAATGTTACATAGAATAACAACCCCTATAAGATAAGTTATTTTTTAATATTCAGGTTATTTAGTTTTCTCATTACTGGAAGTCTAAAGTTAATTGGTTCTAGGTTACCAAATCTATAAGGATAATGGTTTTTGAATTATCAAATGTTACCAAGGTAGTTTTATCTACTTGTAAATTCTCAATTATTACTTAAATTTAATAAAAAACTATTTTAGAATTATATAAAAGCTTTTTTTGGAATGTTTGATATAATCTTAATGTTATTTATTTTGATTTAAAAATAAATAGATTGATTATAGGTGAAAATAACATGAATTTATAGGTTGTGATTATTTTTAAAGGTGTTTTAGAATTCTAATTATGAGATGAAAAAGTTATTAGTCATATATATTTTTTATTAGAAGATGAATATTGGAACAATAACAATGTTCACTATGATATTTAACATTAAATAATTTATATTTATGAAAATATCAGGATTTCACTAGGATACATAAAATCTTTTAGATTTTATGTATGGTTTTAATAATGATACATAGTATAACCTATCAATAGAGACGATAGATACTGAAGTGCATAATGAAATTCTATAATGACAAGACCACACTATGATACGTCAGAAATTTATAGAAGAAGATAAATTTAATATTAGATAAATAATATTTTAGAGGTTTTACATAATATCTTCCAGATAATACATATATTTTTTTAGATGGAATGGTAGATATTGCAAAGGGGAATACGAAAAAATATCATAACAACTTTGATGGATAAAATATTCTTGCTGTTGTGGAAGATATGAAATGGAATAAATAATATTATATTGAAAATATATACTATACTCATGATAATGAAAAATATATTCTTTAGGACTCATATGATATTTGATCCCATATATTTGATATTTTACATTTTCCATTTTTTATGCGTGGTTTATTAGTTAACAATATGAGAATTATGGAGAATAAAATGGGTTGATTCTATTATGAAATTCAAGACATAAATTTCATTAATATATTAGACACTTAACCATGATTCATTTTTTGACAAAAGGATAATATAAATGACATGTAATTTAGGGTATCTCAACCTTATAAATCTTGGATTTTAAATATAAAGGTTTAAATAAATTACGAAGATTAAAATTAGAGGTATTATATAATAGAATATTTTACTGGTGTTAAATAAGTATTAAATGTGAATATTACACTTATGATCTTGAAAACTTGTAAATGATAAATAGAGTATGTATTGTTGTAATATCAATAAATTAATCTTAATAAAATGATAAGGAGACGATATTATGGTAATAGTACCAAACAAGCTGTTAATGAATGAACACTCAGAGGAAAAAACCCAGCTTATCTATTGAGAAGATGATAATTAAATGTAAGAATAATTATAGGATAAGTATTCAATTATATTATTTTTTATAAGAATACAATATCTCAATATTCATGAATAGTTAGTTTATAAATAAAAGATATAGATAGAGAGATAAGTCGACGATAGTCGGAGAAATCAAATATTGAACATTGAGGAAGAATAAAAAGAAGTGCGAGTGAAGAAATTCCTTTTAATTTTAGTGTATTTTGTAATATAAATAAAATAAATAATGAAATAATTTATAATTTCTAACACAACTACAGAAAAAATATATAATATGTTTGTCAAGACTCTTGATGAAGAAGAAAAAGACTAAATTAAAGGGAATAGAATGAAATATATGCTAATATAGTACATTCTATTTTATCTATACAATATCTAGATTAATGAAAAGTATATTATAATTTTGGTTTAGTTATCTCCAACAAAATATTTTAGACCATGTTTATTAGCTAGTTTGGGATGACCCATAATAAAATGGGAGAAGCCAGAATAAAAATCAATCTGTATATTTAAAAAAAATCAGGATAGAAAAAAAGTTTTTTGAAAGGTATCTTTGTTATTAATTATGGTAAATTACCTGACAATATTATTTTATCATTATAATAGATATTTATGTATTATAAATATCCCAAACATAGTAAGAAATAGATACCCACATTGGGATCGAATCATTTAAAATTTTATGTTTATCCTCTTCTTTAGTTATTTGTTTCATGCAATGTTGTTTTTTAGGATTATATAAGTAGATAAAATGACCATAATATTTGTGGTGGATCAAATATTAAGAGGCCTAATTCAAATAAATAATTTAATTCCCCATGTTCTCTCTACTTCACCCCACTCTCAGTGTGACTGAACCATGCTTGGAAGTATGGGTTTTATCAAATCTATGGTTACACCTCATATTGGATCAAATATTTTTCTTAGTATTTTCTGTATGACATACATAACATATATATATATTTTTGAAATTTATGAGTTTCTTTAGACGAATAATATATTTTATATCTATATTAATTATAATTTAAAGTTTGTTTTAGAAAAAAAATTAAAAAACAGGTAAAATAAAAGTTATAAGATGATGAGAATAATATCAAAAGATAAAGAGGGTACAAATATAATATAATATAATTAATGTGGATTTTATATGTTAAGTCTATTATGAGTCCTCATCTTGAAATATATGGACCAGGTTATGTTATGTGTCAACTGAATAAATACCACGGTGATATTTTATATTGAAATAAATTATAATATTATAAATTTCATTATTGAAGTTGTCACATATATATATTAGTGTTTTTAAGGGGTATACAAGATCATAAGTCACCATTGGTGTAAGATGAAGATGTAGTGGAAGAAGCATTGGTAGAAAAGCTACCAATGTACTACTCTATCGTAAAAAATGTAAAATCCCAAGAATAACATTTATTGATCACTAAATAAAAATAACAATTTTAAAAATAACAATTGAAAATGAAATTCGATTAAATAATTTATTCTATTAATGTATACAGTTAAATGTTCTTAGCATTTAAATAAGGTCATAATACTACATGTGGTATCAATAATTCTCAACTAGATATCAATATCATGATAATAAAAGACATTCAAAATTTAATTCAATATAGATCAACTATTAGTTATGACTATAATGAAATGATGAATAAGGTTTGTGATGATAGAATAAAATTGATTTAGGTTGAGAAAAATTCCCTCAAGATGAAATTTATTGTGTTATAAGTAAAATTAAGAAATTTTAAAGTGAAACATGCTAAATCTTCGCAAATAGTTATGAAAAGTGGGTATGAAATAGTTGTTTTTTAAATGATTATTATTTTTATAATTTCTCCTTGAAGATAAAATAATGTCTCTATAACATCTTTTTATCTATATATTGTAAGCTCAAGGAATTAGGTAACCATAATTTTATAATTTTTTGAACTAATATTGTATTAATATAAATTCCATGTTTCAAAATGATTTGTAGAAAACTGTGCGTGGATAAAAATACAAAGAAAACCACCATTAACTAATGGGGGGATGTGAGAAATATTTGTGATCTTGGTTCCCCAAAAAATTTAATATAGAAACTTTTGGGATCAAATAAACAAACAAAAAAAATCCATATGGTTTGCAACTGATTGAATATATTTTAATATCATGATCTTTTTGTAAATATCAACATATTTGGTGATTATGACGATGGATTATAGTTCACATAATATAGGAATGTAAAATAATTTTAAAATAAAATAAAACCACAAAATTTTATATGGAAGAAAAGAAAAAGTAAAGGTGAGTCAACCTAGGGGTTTCTACAAATGAAGAGTGTTAGAGAAACTCACCTAGGAATATATATGAGAAGGATTCTACTAAAAAGAGTATATTATTATACTATTGGATAAAACAACAAATCATGCACCATTGAAAACAATATGTTAATGTCAATATTGTGGTAATACTATTTATCCAACAATTATAATCAACCTAATAATGAAAATAAAGAATAAGTAGAGTGGTAAAAATTATAAGTGATGATTATGATATTTTTACAATAAAGGGAGACCCAAGAATGGTTGACAATCCATTTGGAAAATCCAATATATTTGAGAATTAAACTAAAAAATTAATGATTTTTAACCATCCCAGTTATATATCGAATAGAATTTAAATAAAACAAAATAGAGTGAGTGTTAATTTCCCAGCGACATGATAAATATAATTCTACGTGAGAAGAAGATTAAGAAAATAATAGGCCATTTCCCCCTAAATTCTCATGTCTGGAAAAGAAAATAATGAGTATTCATAAATTGTTATGGAAAAATTATATTTGAAAATAGATGGGTTTCCAGTATGAGAAGTAAATCTCATACCTATTTCTCACAGTAATTTGAAAATAAGAAGCCACCTTATTCAAATAGAATATTGTAATAATATTTCATTATATGTAAATGTTAATGTTATTTAGGGGTGAAAATTAATGTAATGAAATTGTTAAAATATTAATTATTACACTTCATTGAGTGATCTAAAAAGTAAGATTATTCTTTCTTGAAAAACTCTAACCTGTATCAAAAAATATCTTTGGTGTTCATTTAGAAGAAGAACATCCATGATAAAGATTGAAGAACTGTATCCCTTAGGGATAGTTAGTTTAAGTAGCTTCCTAAATATAATTATATCATTTTAATGTCTAATTTATGGAAAATTTTATTTTGATAAATGATAATTACATTTTCTCATCCTTGTTTACATTATATAAAATTTTATTATTAAATTGGATAGTCTATTTTGTTGGAAGGTAACTGGTTGGGTTAGAAACCTCTATATACATGAATGTTTTTGATATTTTTTTTCAAGTTGGTTATTGGTGACAAAATGAAAAATATGAATTAAAATCCCTTTAATATACATTTTTAAGTTAGTATCACATGATGAAACAGTTTATGGGTAGCTTGAAGGTCTTAATTAGAAAATATTATTTTCTACACCAAGATAGATATCATATAGATAGATTTGAATTATTTTGGAATAATTATATAATTGATATTTTTTTCCGCCCTTCTCTAAAGGGAATGAGTTGTACTAATAAAAGGGGGATAATATGAAATTTTAAAAACGGTTGGAATATATATTGAGTATCAATTAATATTTACACATGATAAATTGTATTCATTATAAAAAAAGTTGGATAAGTAAGATGTGGATCATATTGACTTTATCAGTATATGAAGTTGAAATGAGTTTTGAAAAAAAATTCTATAGGTAGAAATTGAAATTACCAAAAATAGTACATGTTGTGCATTTGATTCCAATAAGTGATGAAGTACTATAGAATATAGTAATGTGATTATAAACTATATGAGATAAACATAAGAGTTCATATGAAAATTAAATTTTCTTCCATTAACTAGATATGTTATTATATATGCATTAACATTGAAAATTAAAGATGAAAATAAAAAATAAATAATGTTTAGAGATTTGGATAAATAGGTTCATAGAAAAAGATACTCTAAATATTTTTATGATTGTATATATAGAGTTAATTAAAATCAAGGAAAACTATTATGTATGATTGAAAGTATTGTCAACTATATACACTTGATTAGTGTAAGTTGGTGAATGTGATTATTGAAGGATAAATATGATGGTTGTGATTGAATATTAACTTAAGATGTCGGTAATATTTTTTAACCATCATATATTATCATGAATGATGGTTGATTCATATATTGATTCAGACACTTGGATGACAGTTGTAGAATAGTGATATTTTAGTTGGGTTGGATGAAGCAATATGGAAATAATCAAATCTAGTTCATGTATGATGATTTTTTTTATTTTTACATAACTATTTTACGATGTATTATTATAATCCTAAATCAATTTAATGTTTCGTTTGATATTAAATAGAGTGATTCTAAATTATACGAGAATTACAGATGATGTTTTGACCTTTCTTATAGATGATGGAATTCTAAGTTGTATGTATAAATTTGAAAAAATAATACGTAAGATTTTCTCAGAATTAGAATATTATAAAATTAATAAATCTCATTATGATATAAAAAATTATATTAATGATACATATAGAAATTATAATTTCCATGCTATGATACATAAAATATTTTAGAAGGTACATAATGTTTTTCTAATGATAGAAAATATTTCTTAATGATTACGAAAGATATATGCTAAAGTGAATGAATAAATTTTGAAACCATAAGACTGAACTCTGATGAATAATATATTTGGATTATATCTATAGTTTAAAAGAAGATACATAATATTTAATAGGTGGTATGTAATATTTTCCATATGAAATAGACCATTATGAAGATGTAATGTAAGATATTTAAGACTTAAATTAAATAATGTACTAGACTCACTATGATACGTAAGATACTTAAGCTGATAAGGAAGATATAAAAATTTATTTGGGATAATATATCGATATTGTTTAATATCCTCTTAAGAATATTAAATTTATTCTTATATATGTTTAAGATATTTGAGCTCATATAAGTGATAAATAAGATATTTTATTTCTTACACAATGATTGTCAATTTGAAAATGTTGATAATTTCATAGAGTAAAGTTAGATAATGTTAAGCTCAACAATAAGTCATAAATATTATTATTCTATTAGTGACTCATTTGTGATTCATGCCACATTAAAAGGAGAAATAAGGGAGAATAAATCAAGATGAAAATTGATCTATACATATCTGATTTAATATAGAAATATTTGAAATCAATTATAAAGATCAATATATGAGGTTTTATGAGATGGAATATTTAACCATTTTTAATTGATATTTAAATGTGAGTATTCTAAATATGATTCTATACACTTGGAATATGATAATTGGTGAACGTAGTTTTTTTATATCAATTAATTAATATTAACAAAATGGGAAGGATCCATGATAAAATTAACAATATCAAATGTGTAGATATTGATTGAAGATCATCAGTAACAAATCCACATAATCTTTTGAGAATAAAAATATAATATATGAATAAAAATAATAAAGAAAGTGTTGGATAGTAGGGTGAGAGAAAATAAACAAATACTTCATTTTTTTTGAAGATTCTATGTATCGAAGAAAGAGATAGAGAGAGATAAGTTGACGATACCTTGAGAAAAAAGAACCTAGGATCATGGTGGAAGGAGTGAAGACATGACCTATGATATCAATATATCATAAAAGATTATGATAATATATATATAGAGATTTAATAAAGTCCAACACTCCTACAACAAAAATATATATTCTATGTGTTGAGAAATTTATTCATGAATTAGAAGATAGGGATGAGGTGAAGATATTACTTGTGTGGTACTATAGTATTTTTTTTGATTTAAAATAGTGTAAATGAGGAACCATATCAGATAATAATGATGTAGTGGCATCCTATAGAAGATCAAATATCTTAGTGATTAGTTAATTATAACACTGCGACCCTAGATTCCTAGAGTCAGTGCATTATTTTAATACATTGGCATGATTACAATGAATCATGTCCCAAAAGACCGATCAGTTTAGCAGTCTTGGAAAATAGATTTCATACATGAACATTAAAATATAGTTTCTAACATACAAAAAAAAGTACTTTGATAATTCCATTATTCCATTTGATTAACCCTACATATCAATGATAAAACACTTCTTGGGATTTTGGGAAAATAAAACATTAGAAAGGGGTGATATCAGATGCTCAGTAAGGGTAAATAATTTAGCAGAAGCTATAAACTTTTAAGGCAAGATGTTTATTAAAAAAATCCTTTTGAACATACACTTGAACATAATATGGAAAAAATATATGAAACAATCCCACATAAACATTCACATAGATATTCTACTATTCAAATAATCACATGTAATAACTAATTTCATAATGAGTGAATGTATAGTACCAAACTTTAATTTCTGTATCAAGGCCTCGTGCCAGGACATAGGGGCTAACTGAAACCAGACCCCAACCAGGAGAGCCTTTGTAACCAGACTCCGACCCGAAGAGCCTTTGTAATGGGACTCCAACCTGGAGAGCCTCTGTAACCAGACTCCAACCTAGAGGGTATGTTGTAACCGAAACCCAACCCAGAGGGCTTAATCTTTCTGGTCCCAAACCTAGAACATACTAGTCCAACACATTTATATTAAGAATAGGTTGAAATATAACATAATGATTCATATTAAAACTAGCATATGAAATTTCAATACATTAACCATAAACAATGAATGAAATAAAAATAACTCATCCACAACCAACCATATCAAAAAACCTTAAATACAATATGGATGATTTCTATCATAATAAATCAACTTCAAGTAAGTGTAAAATTTATAAATGGATTCTGACATAGATGAAATCAAAACTATTTGAGAGAAATACCTCTTTCTATTTTGAAATCATTTTAGAGTCAAATAATTATAATGAAAAAATTTATTTTGAATATATTCTTATAATCTTGTAAGGGTAGGTTCGACAATGTTATAACGGTGAAAAATATCCCCACCCGCTGTATAGGTTAAAAAAAGACATTCTTACCTTAATTTTGTTGAAAACATTATAAAGTACCTTGTTTGGAAAACGATGGAAATATTCATTTCAAAAACATATAAGGTAAAATAAGGATATAAATGAAATTATCCCATTGTATAGTAGATAGTAAAAATATCTTAGAATACATTTTATGAAACATGGTTGTAGATGATAAAGATGTCGTAGTAGATAAATACGTATAAACAACCTCGGATAATGAACTGGTTGTTGAATTAACCCTTACCTTTTACCTTCCCTATGGTCAAGGGTACGTTTAAACGACTGTATAATAAAAAATAGTATGTTATTATATCAAACCATTACCATATTCATATTTATTATATTATATATGATTCATTTATGACTTTATAATACTCATTTAATAATTTTTTCCATGTTAAATAAACATTTTGGGTAATAATCACTTTCTTTTTCGTAAGTATTTTAATTAGTAATAATTGATTGTATCATTTAGATCATGATTTCAATACTTTCAGAATATAAAATGATTTATATATCACATATATTTAGAATATAAATATTTATAATATATAGATATATAAAATGTAAAACACTGATAATGGAGACGGTAGGCCATTCGTACGCATAAACGTTGTTTCTGTTTTCATATCATATTGAATGGATGTAAGTGAATGAGATGAATGTAAATAAACACACGCACACAGATATATATATATATATATATATATATATATATATTTCCTGTAGCACTATTATATCATATATTACATACTTATTAATAATATATATTTTTATAATCATCGTTGAATGGTGAACGTGGAAATAAATCTCATCACGTCGTGGAGACGGTAATACGTATGGACGCACGAGTGAAAATATCATTATATTGATGATGAAATTTCATAAAATTAGATGGTATATCATTAATACAGAATAATTAAAATTTCATATTTATTATTTACATCAATTATACTCATTATTATACCCATCCAAATAGTGAATTGTTGAAAGAAAAACTACACCACGACGTGGAGACGGTAAGTCGTACGTACGCACGTATGGTGAATTTGTCATTTATAGGATGGAGAGAATAATTAATATGGTTGTATCATATTTATAATGACATCATAGTATGTATAATTTACTGGAGTTATTACTTTAGTATTTAAAAAACAAAGAAAGAAAAGTGGAAGAAGAAAAGAACATGAAAGAGGGTGGTGAAATTATTACCTCTTCTTCATGTGTTTCTTTTTAATTTGATCAAAAGGGATACATAGGTAGTCTCTATAACCAATTTAAGGTCTATAGGTTTATTTGAGGGAAGTTGGGAGTATATTTGGGCAGGTTTTGGCCGATACAAATGGCTTTGGAGGTGTGAATATGAGATAAGGGGAAGTGGCCTTTTACAAGAGCGGTGAGGGGAACCTTAAGATAAACATAAAATATTATTTTATTATAAAACAATTATCAGTTTATAATGGATAAAAATTTATTTATTTCTAAGATAAGGTTGGTATGTGTTGAAATCCTCTCAACCAATATGTTTTAGACAAGTTTAGGTCACCATTTTAACCTTATCTTTTAGATTTAACTCTTAGTTAAATAGTTTAACTTTTACCGTGTCTTCTTGTATTATTACACTATACGGTTAATAAAAATACTCTAAACATCCAAAAGAACCTCAAGTGGTTCATAAATGACATATATAATATTATTTAAGACCTTTGTACGAACCTTATATTTTTAGTAATATTATATCAACCAATAATATAGTATTTGTTTTAAAAATTGATTTATGTCAATTTTGACACTATTTAATACTTTGTTTTTGTGAAAGTCATAACAACCTTATCACTTCGAAAACAAATTATCTAATAAACCCTAACAAGTCATATTAACCTATAAAATTAGTGGAATTCATCAAAAGTCTGAAATTAAATTTATTTGAATATTTATAATATCTATTATTTTAATATCTCATTAAGAAGGTAATTAATGAATCATCATTGTTTACTAAATAACATTAATTATTTATTGTCTAAAAATTATAAATAAAATACCATTATTTATAATATAGTTTTAGATATATAATTAATTTTATATTCGAATTTATCTGTTGTATAACCCAATATTAAAACTGTTTTAGTTATGAAAACATAAATTTAACACTTTTAACTCTTCTTTAAATTAAAAATTAATAAATGTACTAATCTAATACAAGTGGACCTAAAGATAAAATTTTATTCCTAATATTGTTATTGGTATAATTACACTTATCTAAAATAATTAGGACATGTTTAAGGGTAATTATAATATCATTTTTACCATTGATTACCCTAGTTACTTTTAACCATGTTAAATAAAAGTCAAATG
Organism: Viscum album; assembly: GCA_963277665.1. NCBI lineage: Eukaryota > Viridiplantae > Streptophyta > Magnoliopsida > Santalales > Viscaceae > Viscum > Viscum album. The sequence continues at coordinate 234,278,808 of OY728141.1, forward strand.
TTAATATTCACAAAAAATTATTTTCGTCTTATTGAACCAAATTTTACTTACGGAGGTTAACAATGTCTCTCATATTTTTTAAATTCAACTCACAGAAGAGGTAAAATTACGTTTTATGCAAATTTTCAAATGCTCCAAGAAGGTGGGTAAAAGTCGATAAAAAGATAAATAAAATTTTATATATCGAAATTTATTATAAAATGACTCCAATGAATTAATTTGAACATATATAAGTATTATTTAACTTTTTGGACCTAAAATAAAAATAAATTAAATAAATATTTAATTTAAAAAAAGTTAATTTTAAACAATAACACAGTGTTTTCACTATTCATTAAAAATGAACGTTTTCAAAAAATACCAAAACTTCACACTAAGATAATTTTGATATTATGAATTCAAAAATTATTTCTATCCTACCAATTTCAAAACATAGATGTTTCTTTAATTTTTTTCAAATTCCTTCCCATTTTCAAAGCCAAATAGTATTTTTAAGAAATAATAACTATCAAAATATTGACACTTGTTTATGTCTAATTTCAAAGTGAAATTATTTCCAATGACCAAAATTGAATTAAATGGTAAAAATATAATCTAATTATACATATACATCATTAAAATTTATAATTGAACACTATAAATTATTTTGATTAAAAAAGTAGTATTCAGTTGAAATATTGTATTTTTCACTATTCACACAAATATGAAAGTTATTATAAAAACATCAAAAAATTATTGAAACTAAATTTTTTTGTATAGTTTTGAAGAAGAAGTTTATTTTTTCATATTTAATATAGAAAACATTCAAATAATTTATTGAAAAAGGGTTTTCCATTAAAATTTAGTAAATTTACATTTTTTTAAAAATACATCTTTTATCTGAAAAATGAATATATTCTTACATTATGTCTATGAAACTCACAATATGGATTATAAATTAAAACTATTATATAAAGTTAAAAATTTAGTTAATACTATTCATAACCACTTTTGAATGGATGGTTTGGTAAGTCGTGGTGCGCTTGAACTCGGTGTTGCATGTAGTACAAGTTATTAAATTACATTATATAAATAAATTACTATGAAATCTTGGGGAGTTAAATAATTTTAGAGGAAAAATTTTAAACTATATTGAGATAATATAAATAAACAATCTTCATATTAAGAAAAATATTTGGAGACATAAAAATAATTTAGAGATATCCACAGGGTTAAGAATGATACATCCAAAACATTATTAACCTGAGAATTATAGTGGGTATATATCTATCCTAATTTACCAAAACATAAAAAAATGTAGATACCAATATTATGATTAATCCTTATAAATATAATATGCACACCTGGTATTATTTACATTGTACATTTCATGTGGTGTGCTGTGTTGGGATTTTAAAAATTGAACCATTCACCCATAGAGGTTCATAGGTTATGATATTAGGAGTAGTTAAATTGGGAAATAAAATTTAAAAAAATGGTTCACAATAATACACCCTCCTAAAAAATGTGATATCATGACCCTACTCAATAATAAATATTGATAGAATTATATATTCGATTTAGATTTTCAATTTATCATACTGTCACTAAATCCAAATCAATCATGTCTCATGAATTTTACCAGAATATTCAATATCAATGTCTTATAATATTTTTTTTTTAAAAATAAATATAAAGAATAATACCATATTCATTAAATTAATCATAATATATTGAATAAAATAATATATTTTATTCCACATTTCTGATAATATAGTATTTTTCGTATAATGAATTATTTCTCTTAAATGTTTATAATACAATTTATAATGGACCATTATTTAAGAAAATTAATACGATGGTGTTATGGAAATGGTTATGTAATTAACACCTAATCAACTAGAAGAAAAGTATTTTATAATATAAATAAATCATTATAAAAGAAATGAGGTTTCCAAATCAGTATTATAATAATTTATAAATTTTTTATAAATAATTCTTTAATAAAACTTTTAATGGAAATTTATGGATTGTATAGTATGTGTATGTGTCACTGGTATTCTTGTTGGGTAACATGAAATTCCTAAGATTGTTGTTAGAATATTGTATTGTGAATTTGAATCATAGGAAATCTCCTAGAAATAGAAAATAAAATGTGTAATCATTAATATGAATATATAAAATACATGATTTTTTTTGGGAAAAACAGAAAATGTAGTTTTTAGTGAATGTGACACTAAAAATCATCACCTTACTATTTCACGATGTTTTTCAATATTTTTTCAATTATTTGATATGTTACTCATCTTCTAAAATGAAAAATACCTTGAATTTATTTTATTCATAGGCTCACTATTGATTCTGAATGTTGTATTCATAAATATTAAAGGACAATATCCCATTATTGAATTTTGACAAGTTATGTTGTACAATATATCCAAATACATCACTTTAATATAAGTCAGGAATCAATATAGTAAATATTAATTACATGAAAATTAAAATTAAAAATTAAATTAAATTAAATGATTACATTAAGAAAACAATACTTATGTTTATATATAGATCCGTTATAATTTCCATAACTTTTTTTTATCAAATATAATAATAAAAATAAAACCATTTTTACTAGTGGAAATCTATTTCACTCTCTAAATAATGAATTATATATTTATGCTATGTAATAGTTATTATTATACTATTATTTTTTTGTCGATGTATATTAAAAAACAAAATTACATCCCTTGGAATCTGTTATACCATTACACTAACCACCACATGGGATTTTCATACATAAAATTACCCTATTTCCTTCAACATGTATCAAAGGAAAAAGTAAAGGACCCTGATGTATTAAAAATATGGACTGAGGGACAACACATCATTCCCAAAAGGGAATTTTGAAATAATTTTCAATGATTTGATAATTCGTATATAATAGCCTTCTATAATGCCTACTACAGAACAGACCCACTACGATGCCACCATTGTTCTCGCTCATGTACTACTAAAATTTATTCAATTGGGGTTTGAACCTTCATTTCTATGATGATTAGTATCAATTAATAATTATATTTATAATTATAATAATGTTATGATTTTTAGGGGAGAGGTTTTTAGAAGTAAGTATCATGAACAATATACTTGAACTACATTAGATTAGGCCACCACAACACCACAACATGCCTCTAGATCCCTGGGGACTGGGGATTAATAGGTACACCCAAGGTGTTCCGGTAACCTGGTAATATTTTTTTATGGAAGACGAGACAAGATCAATATTAAATTTAATCAGTGAAAACATAGGTTTATTGGGTATGAGATTTGATAGTTCCAAGTGATAAGACTATTAGGTCTCTAGATGTAACTGAAAAATATTTCAAGCTGACAAAATTATAGTGGGGACCTGGGTTACCAGGGGTAGTATTATATCTATCTTATTCCTACCATTGAGTTATTACTATATTCATCAGTCTCCTATATCATGTTTGGTTTCAATGGGAAGGTACATGTTGGGTATCATTTCATACTATATGCTTACCTGTGTTTTATTACATTATTATTGGAACAAATTGATGATCTGTACTAACTATACATAAAAAATAAACAAATTGTGTATATATATATTTTTTTGTTGGTGTAAAATAGGTTAATATGAATCAATAATTAATTCTCTTAACTAAAAAATACTTATTTATCTATATTTATAGATTTACTTTTAATATCTATTGTTAAAATATGCCTCAAAATATTTTTATAAGGTGTTTTCAAGAATGTATAAAAATTTATAAAATTTGGATCAAAATTTTTTATGTTAGATTATTTTTACTTATATCTAGTATGTTTTTAAAGGAATTTAAATTAGTTTTTGATATATTATATATTTTGATAAGTTAAATTAATAGATAAAGGGGATTGATTCTAAAACTAAATAGTGTCATTTCAAAATAATATTAGGGTAATATATAGCTTATTAAACCATAGATAATTTTTTATTTAGTTGTTAAAATATTATATAGGGTGATGTTTTTAATATTGAGCTCTATGGTGATTTTTTAGAATCCCTTGTTTTATAAATTTAGCAGTGGAAGTTATTGGCAGTGATGTATATGTAATCCCTTAACGTATTTTCTAATGATTCATCCAAAATGGTATGAGCACAGTCAAATTATGAAACTTTTATGTTATGAAACATCTAATGTAAAAAATTATTACATTTTAATAATACAGTTATTGTCAAGTGATTCTATGTCATTTATTCATTGTGGAAATATGTTTATAATACATTATCCTTCTATCTATTCATAAAAATTGAGAATTTTTCTTTAATATATTTATTTGTAAAAGAAATCATTCAAAATATTATTTCAATGTTACATAAGTTATTATATAACATCAAATAAAATATTATAATTGACTATAGTATTAATTTTTTAATGATTTTCATATGTTTTCAATTGATTTTGATTTTTGGTGTAGCTATGTTAGTATATTATATATATATATTTAATCAATTGAGAATAGTTTAAAAAATGATTTTAGTTAATTTAAAATGGTTAACAATACATCTATAAGGGATAAAATAAATCTTGGATTGATGATTTTTTGTTAAATTAATAGAATTCAACCACTATTTATCAAGGATATTTTATTTCTAATTATTTCATCTGTTTTAAATATTAATTTTTATTTTAATAAATTTTTATATAATTTATTTAGAACTAATAGCTTCAGGTTTAAAATCATTATATTGATCTTAATAAACATATTAAAGAAATTAATTTTCTTTTTTAATTAGTTAAAATTGAACACATTTTATGTTTTAAAATTCTTCTTCTAAAATATACATGTTTCTGTTATTATTTGTGTCGTATTAAAAGAGATGTTATATTGAATAATGTGTATTTTAAATTGATTATGGTATATGTTTTATGTATTTGAAATAATACAAATAATAAAATTGTTAGAAAATACCGCATATAAATATTAGTATTTATAGTGATCCTAATATATTAGAATGAGTTTTATAAAACCTATTCTTCTTGATTTATCAAATTATGTGGGAGAATGAAATAATTGTTTTCCTATAATATAGGGATAGAAAAAATCATGCATGAATGTTGGTTGTAATTATGTAGTCTAACATTAATGTATACGCATTTAAAAATTAAATTACATTTATAAATTTTAATAAACATTTACATATTCATTTGTATTATTTTAAATTTTAGAAAACTAGTATCCTATATATTTGTTAATGTTCTACCATTTTGAAATGGGTTTGTATGGTATCAACACCATTAAGTGTATTTGAATTATAGAAAAAGATTATTTAAATTTTTTTTGGTACTGAGGTGTGTTAATGAAGCATATGTGATAATGATTTAAAATTATTAATCTTCGATGGATGAAAAATCATAAAAGTTTTCAATATTCACACCATTAAAAAGGTTTAGGGTCACACGTGAAGTGATTTATACTTGAAAAATAAGCCAAAATTAAGACATGTTTGACAACCAATCATCCCCAATGATTGTTTCTCAAAGGAACTGGAGTCAAATCCCTCTTGATTATCCACATGTGCTTCAACAGTCTCTGGGAGAATCAATTATAAAATTTTGGGTACAATAATGGAGATTCATCAATTCCTTCTACATCTCAATGATCACCACTATGTGAATAATTTTATAAGTGAAGTAGGATTTGGTTTGGTTTATTGGATCAATCAATTTTTTATCTAAGAAGTTAGATCTAGGATTGAGAGGATCTTAAAAACATGTAGCAAAAAGTGGCCCAAATGAGATCCTCCTCCACTTCATATAGAAAGGATTAGATTCCATCAATATGAATCCCCATCCCTTAGAAATGTATTAAACACTAAAGACTCTATAAATAAAGTGTTATGATGAAATAATTGTGTTATAAAAATCACTTCTATTATTTACACATACATTTAATATAATAAATATATTATATTTCAACAAATTTATTAACTCATATCTTCATTCACATAAATATTCACCAAACCTTGATTATTAAATAATTTTTTGTTCTTTAAATATTTTCCCAGGTATTCATATACTATATTATGAATAATTTGAATAAATAAATTGAATACAGAATATACAAAACATGAATAACATGATTTTTTTCATTGTGGTTGTTTAAATTCTTACATTACCAGTAACCCATGGTTGGAGACACTATTCCCTATACCCCTATTTATTATAATATGACAAACATTTGACTATTATTAGTGTGTGATCCTCTAAACCCTTAACACCACAGTAGTGAATACAATTCATAGATCTATAGTGGATTCTATCAACCCATCAATATCCTTATGGAGATAAATAATAGTCATAGAAATGAAAAAAATTTCTATGAAAACACACCATGTAATATAATCAATTTTTCTTATTATATCTCATAAAGTAGTATGTATATATTTTTCCATCACCCTATTATACATTATACTTGATTTAAATTAATAAAAAAACATACATTATTTTACCATGCCCATGAATTTAATAAATGTGTTATAATCTGTATCAACTGGGACCATTATATATTTTCCTTTCTGAAGTGAAAAAATCTATGTTGACCATTGAGTAAATTTCATACAACAAATAGCACACCCAATCCAATCTACCTCACCAGAAACAAATTCCATGGTTTTTTCTTATAGTAATGTTTATAGTCAAATAATATACAATGATAATAATCTCATGTTTGGAATCTATTACAAGTTTTTTTATGGTAACTACCAATGAGATCTAAAACATTTCATTATACAATTAATAGGATAATCCCCACGATATCCTATAAAAGATATCAATAATTTTGAACTTCATGAGAATGAATGCTTATGATCCCCCATCACTTAATGGTTACCTAACATTTGTGTTCTATCAGCATGATTTTTATAGACCATTGGACATTGGTATAAGATTACTATTAAGTTATCTCTAGGTTCTCATTAATGTATGAGAACTATTATAACCTTTTGATATTACAATTACTATTTTGAAATTACTATGTAAATAGTGGATGAAAAAATTTCAACACTATCAGGGTTCATGTAAATTAATAATAATTCATTTTATACATGATATGGTAGTACAAAATTATTATATAAGTTGGTTTTATGGTACCATCTTCTACAACAATCCCAAATAAAATAGATCAAACTTATTAACTAAAATTGTTATATATTACATTATAATATCTTGTTTCTACATATTTGTATCTTTATCGATTGGTCCTTCCACTTCTCTACTGCATGAATTTTTTTATCTGCCAATTCACCTCATTTAGTAATACTACTCAATTGAAGATTTCCCAAAGTATATTCCTTTTATCCACTATAAAAAAACAAGTCATATAGGATTTTACTAGTAATAGGATTTCCATAATTTATATTATGATTAAAATTTACTTATTATGCAGGATTCCAGGAATTGGAAGAAATTAGTGTGTATTACAAAAAAAATTCTTTAGCTATATCAAGAAGATATAGTGAAGTAATTATTTATATATATGAATATCACTATATTGATTGATATTATCCGGCCCATTTTGTTATGCTGAAAAAGATATTAAATATTACTAATGGAATGGAAGAAAATTTCCCCCCATTAACTAGTCTCCATACCTCTCCAAATACAAGGAACATATCCTTTGTACTCTTTGAAGTATAATTTTTCAGTTCTGACTTCGTACCAAGTAGTTCTACTCAGGTCATTTGATTTCTTCCAATGATAAAGCATGTGTTTAATATATCACATATAATACTAAACATGTAATATGTTATTGATCTAATACACAAGAGTGTGCAATTCTAATCACCATATAAATATCTCCTTATGACTCATACATGTCATCTAAGAGAGATTTATTCCACATAAAATTTGAAGGAATTCACTTTAAAATTATTATAACCTTTATATTTCAATACATTGATATTACATGAACAATAACTTGTGTTAAGAAACCATTAACATCTACATAAATAGATATTATTCCCTAAAAAATTGCTTGCTACTTTATATAAATCTCTGGGGAGTTACACCCTTTCTACTCATAACTAAATCAACGACTTACATAATTTTTCAATATTTTATCAAACATAGTATGTTTGGAAAATTATGGTTCTCCTAAAAACATGTTGTAAATGTATGGTGATAGTTGAATCTAAATGAATATTCTATGATATTTTTTCTTAATTCAATCAAAAACATAAATTTTTGTAACATGAACACCTTATTATATGTCATTGGTGTTACCAAATATTTTTGGATTAATCATATATACACATACAAAGAAAGGTGGGCTTGAAATCTAATACACAATTTAATAATCATATAAAATATAAATTTCATGTATAATTTTACATCCCGACCCGGGTGCCACACAACACTTCCCCGAGCCAGTCACTTTCATGACCTCCAGTGCACCTCCTTATATTCCATAGGTTACTATCTAGAAGAGAGGGTATAGTATCAATCATTGGTTGAATATTACCTCTTTATCTAAGTAGAAAAAAATATAATAAATAATCTATAACCAAATGAGATATCCCACAAAAAAAACCAAATTACTTTCACATGAAACCCAAAATTGGAATAACAATATCCAAAACTAAAGAGTGGATTTGTCATTACAAATACGAACCAAGTGTCAATATGAACAACCCAAAATAGAAAAAGAATATGATAACTACCAAGAGGGTTAAAAATCCTTTATGTTCCCTCATACATCCTCTATAGCTACTCAACTATTTAACATATGTATCATTCCCATGTCCTATAGTATAATAGTGAAATCTATTTGGGTATCGATCTGGATGCCCGAGTAGGGTGTAAATAAAACCCATTAGGACACCACTAACATCATCCAAATCAATATATATTCAATAAAAATGTATGAAGTTTCATAAAGAATGAATTATAATTCATAAGTAAATCATTAGCGCATTTCATCATGCAGTAATTAGACACACAAACCACTGGGTTCCTAAGCACACCCCAAATATCAATACCTTCGTTTTCCTAGGCCAAAGTCTAAACCATATCACATAACTAGGGTTATAATTTATTATTTCTGATGAATTCATGTCACATACAATTGGAACCATAGTACAATGTCAACTCATGGGAATAGAATGTTGTGTCTAGAACCTTGTGGATATTTGGAGCCTTAGTCCCTGTCCCACACCTCTATAATCACATGGTTATTTGTATCCTTAGTCCTTATACCATATACATTGTCTAAAATTGTTATTTGGAGCATCGATCTATATCCTAAATTTCATTTACCACATATAGGTATTTTGACAATCAATCACTGTCCCACACATTGTCAATCACATAAGGTTATTTGGAGCTTTAATTATTTTCTCACAATTGTATATTAATTAATCACACATATGTCATATATTCCTCATCAGTAAAAGTTAATCTATATTAGATCCTTTTCAAATTTCAAATCATGAACTACCATTAAAAATATGAAAAAAAAATCATCATTCATTACTTTAATCACGTGGAATAAAAGGAGTAATTCACCATTTAAATCATATACCCATTTAGTCCAATAATTAATTCATAAATTAATAAAAAATCATCCATAACCTGACATCCCATTATTTATTTTCATTTTAATTAATCCAATTTTTTTAAATATAATATCCCATCAATTCCACAATCATAATATTTTAGTAAATAATTCACCAACTAATTTACTAAATTTCATAATATATTTATATATACCTTCAATTAAAAAATCAACAGATTAAAATAATTAAATTTAAATCTCATTAATCAAATTTTAAAATCTTAAATTACCATCAATCCCACATTCAAGAATTCTATTAATCAATTAAACAATTAATTAATCAATATCAATGTATCCATAAACTAATTTAGTCAATTCAATATTCATTTTATAAAACCACCTATTGATTTACAACAACACATACACACAATTACAATAAACACTATGGGAATTTAATAGAGACCACCTACATAAAGATCCATGAGAAAGGCTCTCCAAAAAAATCCCCAGTTTGATGCGGAACAACCACAATCATGATGAAGAATGAGATATAGATTTGAACCCCATAAGGGTGAAGAAATGTGTAGATATCACCGACTCACCCTGAATGAAGATGTAATGACATAAAATTCGTATGAGAATCTCCAAATATGAGTGAAAATGCATTAGGTTATTGCTAGGGGTTATGGGTATAAGACAGGTGTTTGGGAATTTTCATGTAAAATTTTGAGGTATTTTATTTTTGCGGTCATGGATTCTAATATGGGGGACATAGTTTCCCCTAACTGTGCACCACACTTGGGGGTGAATCACATTTACTCCAAATCGGGTGCACAATTTGGAATAAAATGTTTCAGTCATGTTAATCACATCTGTGTAGGTTCATATGGTTTTCGAAGATGGGAACTCAATTTGGGAAAACCTTTCCCCAACCATGCATTCCCCTATTCCACAAACAATTCATACAATTTCACTAAAATGAACCAATGATTAAACCGAATCAAAATATAATCAAAACAAGGAAATATAATTCCAATAAATAAACTCTACAAATCTATATAGACGTTTGGATTTTTAAAACCTCCCCACCTTATAATAGATCAACCCCAACATGTACTCCCAGGCATCTCTAAGATTTATAATTAAAAATATCGGGCTACTGATCTAGAATATCTGTATCTCTCTCCCAATTTTTCTCCAAAACACGACCTTGTTTTAATAATATATGATAAATTGAAATGGTATTTTCCCACATCACTTTATCATTGTGATCTAACACATATATCAGCTGATCCTCAAAGAACACATCTATATTTAGCTCAACATAATTCACATAGATCACATGATATGGTCAGCGTGATACCACTAAAGATTTGACACATGAAAAAAATCATGCATAGCACTATACCATTATTGATGATCAAATCTTTATGAAAATGAATCTATTCCATATATAACTTTAAAGTGTACAAAAATCCTTGGTGAAAACTTTTCCTATCTCTATATCCTCCGAGGAACTAGTCTAGGTGACACCCAATGGAAAACAGGGTCACCCTATGTATAATCATTGGGTCATTGATTCATATCTGTATATGACTAATTCCTACTCTTTTCCATAGCAAAACTATTTTGGATCAACTAATCCTTCTGTAATGTATTCTTCACGAGACTTAGTCCCAACAACTCTGACACACCGACCTCTATTCAACATTGATTTGATATACATTGCCTACCATAAACCATGCTTTAAGCTTCCATCTAAATTGATCTCTAAAAACTATTATAATAGTAAAACTCCACCAAATATGGGTACTTCTCCAAATATGTGCCAAAGTCTAGAACAAACGCTCGCAATATATCCCCATGCACATGTATCAAACCCTCTGACTTCCCATTTCTCTATGGGTGAAAATCCATACATAGTAAACCTATGTACCATGATCCTTCTATAATCCATTCTAGAAGAGAGAAGTAAAATGTGAGTCACGATATGAAACTATGCTCCATGGAAGAATTTTTAGATAGAATATCTCTCATACATACATATCTAGAAAATTTTCCTCTAACAACATCTCCGTTATATGATAAAAATGAACTAAATTCATTAGTCAGCCCATAATTACCCAAACAGAAAAATTATTATTAGTAATCCTTGAGAGACCCACCAAAAATTATAAAGTATCTTCTTCCCACATATATTCTAGAATAAGAAATTGTTATAGTAAACCTCAAGGTTGTTGATGCTTGGAATTCACCTGTTGAAAGGTGTATCCTTGTGTCAAGAACCCTGCTATATCATTTTCCATGCTCGACAACCAAAAATGTCTTCATAGGCCACATAACATTTTAGTTTCACATTGAACCACTACCCACTTTGAGGCATGAAATTACCATATCACCTCCTCCAACATATTCCTTGGTACAAAAAATTCATTCCTGGCATAGATGAACTCAACCTCATCTAAGGTCTAGTATAATGGTGACTACCAACATTCTAGGCTCTCCTTCTAGGACACCCATTAAGGATCTGTATACAGCCTATCTTTCATCCAACACAAAAGTGCAGACTCTATGGAAACTAAAATTAGAATCATATTATAATGGATCTCCTAAAACACAACATGCATCTCCTCTAAGAATTTCATATTCTTCTACTAAACAATAGACACCTTAACTACAGAATTCTATGTTTTCCAACTTAAATAATCAACCACAATGATTCCCTTCCCATGAATAAATACCAGATCAATTTCCAATGAATAAATATATTCAACCCATCTATATTTTCGTAGATTCAATTATTTTTATGAGAACATATTCATTAATCTCTTGTAATCTGTTTACACAGTACACATCTCACCTAAAATATAAATCCACCAACACTTCAAGATATAAAAAAATTCATCTAACTTTATCTCTTCTATAGGGTAGTTCCATTCATGTGTCCTCAACTACTAAGGACCATATCCCACAACTCTACCTCCCTACAAAAATACTACTCTAACACAATTACTTAAAGAATAATAAAACACTTTATACTCTTCAATAAGATTAGGTAGGACAAAAAGTGATGTCATAGTCAAATTCTTATCCGACTGATGGAAGTAATTATCACATTCCACCACCCATTGAAACTTTATACCCTTCATTCTGAAGCTTAAAACTAATTCTTCTAATCATGAAAATTCCACGATGATTCTCTAAAAATAACCCACCATACAAATAAATTTATGGATATAAAAAAAATTCTAGGTTTGTTTCTCAGATACCACTATATTAATTTATCTCGGTTCACTAAAACACTTCACTTTGATATTATGTGTCTTATTGTGTGTTCTTGATCAATAAAAAACTGTAACATAGATAGCTTATAGTGTAGCTGATTCTCACTCAGTGTACTAAGAATTATGTAATGATGTTGTAAATGATCATCATGATTCTTGGAGTACACCAAGATGTTATAAAAAACACAAAAAAACTCATCCAGGTATAGATGTATGATTCTGTACATCAAGTCCATAAAAATTTTTGGTGAGTTACTCAAACCAAATGGAATTATGATGAACTTATAAAGTCTATATACACTTATAAAAGAAGTCCTCGATATTTTAGAAGGTCAAAACCACCACTGATTATACCAAGATATCATGATGATCTTGGAGAAAACACAATATCCTATCATATGTCAAATATATCATCAATATGAGGAAGAGGATAACAGTTCTTAACATTCATTTGGATTAACTTCCAGTAGTCAATAGATATGTACAAAGTCACGTCAACCTTATTTCTAACAAAAACTAGTTAAACCAAAGGTGATGAAATCAGATGGATATATCCCTTATCTATCAACTATTCCAGTTAATTCATTATCTATTGAATCCATATAGGTTCCATTCTATATGGAAGAATAGAAATTGAATCAACCCCTAGCATGTGATCAATTTTAAATTTCACATCTCTCATAGGTGGTAGCCATGAGAAGTCATCCGGAAACACATCAAGAGATATATCCACTATAGGTGGAAATACATCTTGTTTCAAACCCCCATCATCTGAAGATAGACTAGAAACGTGGTTGGTGATCTCCCCTAATTATTGATGAATTATCCTTGTATGTCCTTCTAGGATATCACATTCTCTATGGTGAATATATGTGTCACGCTCAAGAGATATAAAATTATCTCTCGTTTAGTAACATTCAATGAGGTCTTGGTATGCAAATAATTAGTCCAAACCCATAATGTTTTCAAGTCCTACCATATCTGGAATATATATATATACCAACCCAAATAATACTCTACATCCTCAAGAGAAAATACATTTCAGAAACAAAAGACTCTCAACCATACTCCCAATAGAGTATCTACCATCACCACCTAACTCGAGAACACCATGGTCAGAATCAATCAATTCACAAGTTGTCCATAAAAGAAATTATGAGAGTTAAAAGTATCAAATAAGGGATTAGAAAGTGTACAATCTATCAGAATAGTACCTCTAACTACCAACGGCCCAAACTCGCTATCCATATGTGTAGGATTTTATTCATGTAACTAATCTTCCCCTCTTCTCTATGATACATCTAGGGTCTGTAGAGTTAAAATACCTACTGATACTAGTGCTATTTTTGAGAATATCTTATTCCAAAACCTCGACCTCCATGGAAATTTGTACTCCAACTTACCTATTGATATGGTGTTGATGATCCACTTCCCAAAATCTGATTCTTCCCACAACTCCACTGTTACTTGTCATTCACAGGTACTTGAAGAACCTCTATTGATTGACCATCGTAAATATATATTTCCACACTACTGGTGGATGAGGAAAATATCTATGATCATGGCCCAACCAACTACATATGTGGAAAAGCACTCAGGTATGATCATAGGTAATTGATCCTTCTCATTGAACACCCTTTCATATATTGCTCTAGTCAGTATTCTTAAAATGATGTTTTCTACCCCTAGATGGTGTACCTTCTTGTCATCTACCAGAAAATACATGTACTTCACTATAACCATCATTCAGGTTCCCATTATGTATGAGATCCTGAACTATTACTTCATAAAACATATTTAACTTAATTAATCTATCTTGGGACTTAATCACACATTTAAGTTCCTCTTAAAAATTCCTTGAAAATGTTTTATCATCCCGTAATAGAACTGGAGAAAATCCCTGCTCATCTATAAAGAAACCATTATAGTCCATCATGAACATACATCCCTAAGTCAACCACATGGACTAAGATACTATCCTTATCTCATCGTCTCTGCATAAAAGTTCTTCCAGAACATCTCCAAAAACTCCATCAATTACATACCATTAGTATGCGTCCCTATTAATAAACATCCTTTAAATTCTCCATTGATCCACATAACATGTAAGTAGAAAAAATTAACCTCATCTCATAATATGTCCGCAAATAGCCAATTATAGTCTGGATATACTCAATAAAACACTATGATGCATTAGGTCCACCCTATCCAGTGAAAGTCAGAGTGTATTCTAATTGAAACTTTGACATCGGGTAAGACAAACTCTTAACTACCCACTCAAAAAACTCTCTATAACTATATGAAGTGAGAAAAATTTTCTTAGAACTACTCTCCAAATCCTATATTCAACATTATTAGTGCTTCAAGTTCCACTTCTACAACATCATATATATCCATGTCCTTTTATTATCCTCTCAACATGTTTTGTTAAAGAGGTGTATCTTAACAATTCCAAACACAAGTATTAGGGAAAAAACTTGCTTTTAACACATTTAATGAGAGGGATTTACATAATCCATTACAATTCATCCCCTAAACCCTACCATGTGGTCAACATGGAGGCACTGTCACTACCCTTAACCATCACACATCCAGGTCCTCGTTAATAAATCGTAAACTCATTTTCATTATTCATCATTTCTCAATAGACACACATTTATTCACCAAATTCATCAGTTTAAAACATTCAAAAAATATTAAGAAAATTTTTCCATTAAATTTCCTAATGAAAGAAATGAGGTTTCAATAAAACAACATACCCAAAAACATTCTTTTCTTGTTTTTTTCTAAAACGATATATGTCCTATAATAATCCTTAGTGTCTTGAATGAAGCATGCATACCCAAATCTTAATCCATACTAGGAAATGAGTCAAATTTCAGAAAATATCAAAAAAAATAATCAAATCACCCAATAAGTTCATCACTCGAGGATAATAACATCCAATTATAATAACACACATCAATAACAACAATCCCACCCATGGTACTTTTCTATTACCACTGTTCATGGGTTAGCTAATCTCATGCATGAGCTCTTAACTAAGTCTTGACTCATTCTATTCTCATATATACCTATCTCAGATAAAATGAAATCTGTTTAGAAAAAAAACTCATTTGATACCACTTTGTAACATCATGACATAGGTTCTACAAACTGATGCCCTAATCCGGCCAGTTACATGACCTTTTATGAACTTCCCAATACTATAGAGGTTGGTGACAAGAAGCATGGGTTAAATATCGATCATCTGGAGACTATAAATGCCTTTTACAATTACCACAAAAATAGAATAAATAAACACCAACAAGATGATATAACCAATTACCAAACACAAATAATAACACATGATTACCAAAATAAGAAAAACAATTCCCAAAACTAAATAATAGATATGTCATGAAAAATACATGTCAAGTGTCAATATGAAAAATACAAAATTATCAAAGACATTGAAAACTACCAAGAGAGACTTTATTCATGTTTCCTTCCCTCATCCATGCTCCTTCCCAACCCATCCATCTAGCATATTTCTCTTACCCTTATCCTGTCCTACAACCATGAAATATATTAAGGTACTGATCAGGAAGTTTGAGTAGGGTCTGATTGTTACTCAGTTGTCCATAATGAATGATATATAAAACAATATAATATAAATAACAATATATAATGTTTAAAAATGAATAATGTACATGTTATAAGTATATAGATATAACATTCCATCATTATTTAATTAACCACATAAACTAATGGGTTCCTATAGATACTCCAACCTCAAATACCTACTTATTATTTATCCAGAGTCTGTACCATATCACATAACCTGGGTAATCATTTATCATTTCATGTAAATTAATGTTACAGAAAATTTGATACATAGTCCAACACCAACTCAAGGACATAGAAAACCATTTCTAACACCCCATAGGTACGTAGAGACTTTTTATATATTCCACACCTCAATAATCACATGGTTGTTTTTAGAATAAGTCCATTTCCCATACATTCTATCTTATATGGGTATTTTGAGAATCATTCCTCATCCCAAAAATTCATTTTTTCCCATATATTTATTTGTATCATCAGTCCATGTACGACACCACACTAATCTCATATAGGTATTTGGAACCTTAGTCTGTCTCCCACACATGTTTTTCAATCAATCACATATATATCATAAATATCACATCAAAAAAAGTTAATCAATATTAGAGATCTATCACATTTTATGTTATTATATACCATCAAAACTATCAATAAAATAAGTGAATCAATACATTAATCACATGAAATAATATGAGAAATTAACCATTTAAACCATATACACCTTTAATCCATTAATTAATTCATCAAATTAATTAATAAATATCCATAAACCAAAATCCTATAAATTAATTAACCATTTAATTAATCTAATTTCCACAATTAAAATATCCCATAAATTCCATAATCAATATATTCCATTAATTTATTCACCAATTAGTTAATTCAATTTTACATATAAATATCTCATAAAATTAAAAATGATAAGATTCAATTAATATATTATACATTTAATTAATCCTATTTAACAAACCCTATTTCCCAATAATTATATATTCACACATTCCATCAATTAATTAAATAATTAATTAATCAAATTCAATGTTTTTATAAATTATTTTATCATTTAATTTAATAAATTCATGATTTAATTAAAAATATACCATTCGAATTATAACAATGGAGAGATAAAATTGAAATAATGAATATAAAAATTTAATTGAGACCCCCTACCTCGTGATCATTGATAATTGTTCAAAAATGGATATCCCCAATTTAAATTGGGATAACCATGATGACAATGAAGAATGTGATCATGATGTGCACCCTAGTGAGGTGTGGATCCATCGATTGATCATAGATTTTCCAAGAATGAAGGTTTTAAAGCCTTGTAATATTGTTATGAACTTCAAAAAAATATATAGAACGTTTTTTGGTAGATCTTGGGGGTCTGGGGATATAAGATATGGGTTTGGGAAATTTTATGTTAATTTTCCGGGGGTTTTATTTCTATGGGAATAGTTTCTTATAGGAGGAGCACTTTTCCCCCAATGATGTTCCTCACCTATAGGTGTTTCAAAATTAATCCTCAAAAGGCAAGTGTCCTAAAAAACTATTGAACAAGCATTTGAACCCCGATGTTTGGGTTCACATAGTTTTTTGGGATAGGTGCACAGTTCGAGAAAAATGTGCACCAACCGTGCACTGCCCCTCTTCCTTCAAAAATTCCCAAATTTTCACCCAAACACACACATGATAACACAAAAAAATATAATCAAAAAATGAGGAAGTATACCTTTAAATGAGCTCAATACATCGACAAAAATGGTCAGGATCCTAAATATAATTATAATGGATTCATGAATGATGAAATAATATAATGGTTAGAACCCAATTGGTAGAACATTTGAATGAACCTTTAAATGTTTCTCTTTAATACTATTATATTATCACAACATTAAACATTCAAAATAATTAACACTTGTAATTTTATACACTGAATCCATTACTTAATTTTAGTTAAATGTTCCAATCATTTCTTGTTACCATTTTAGGATTACTTTATGATTAATTATTGTCAATGAATAATGCATCACTATATATGGTGAAGTTAAAACACATAAATGATCGTAACCTTTTTGAATAGTATATGTCTCTCGAATTTTCCTTTCCACAAGAACTTGTTGAAAATGTTCTTATGCCAACTATTTGTCCATATCTGGCATTGACTAAATCCAAGAAAATATTTTACCCACTATCTCATATCGACATGTGAACCCCTGTATATAAATATATCCTATAACTTGAATATAACATTTTAATCTTATGGATTTCTATAATATCCTTCGAAAACATAATAATAATTACATTATATTCACAATGTGTTTTTGTTTATGTATGTTTTCTTATACCCTGACAAGCCCTGTGAATCTAAGCTCATATTCTAATGACATAATGTATTTATATGATAATTTAATTCAAAGGATATTAATTTTTCATTATAGTTTTAATATATTTATCAGATAAATATTCTACCTGACAATATTTTCATGAAAATATATTGTAATATTTTTCAATTTATATGAGTCTAAACAATGATTCTCTTTTCACATTCATCAAACACTAATGTGTATAATGAAATATATTTTTAATAATTACTCTATTGTAAATTTTATTAATCAATTTTTTTATTTAAGAATTTTCTTGGATCCCCTTTACTAACATCCTAGAATTTATGTGCCTAAGGAAATGTTAGTTTAAAAGTAAGTCCACGCAACTTTTTATGATCGATGAATTCTGGGTCAATATATTATTTGAAACAAAGAACTAAATGAAAAAATATCTTCTAAAAATGTATAAACCGTAATTAAATTTTATATTAATTAGAAATACCTTATAGAGTATTATGAATTATTTTACCACTACCTTATCCTTGGAATAGTTCACTCTCTAAAGCTAAACAAATTTTTGTCCCTTAAGGGATGACTTTTAATTCTAAATTCCTCTTTGTACAAAACTAGATAAGTTAATGTGTCAACAATACATTTGGTCTTGAGAACCAAGGACTCTAAATTCTATATGAGGTATGTTCTTGACATGCACTTTTATTTTTTCCATTAAAAAGAACTATCTTTCCACATCTGGGTATAATTGTGTCTTACATATTTTATTCATAAATTAATACCAATGATTAGAGTATTATTGAAATATTAGTTAACTATTTGAAACCAAAAACAATATTAATTACAAAATATAATATTGTCCCCTTTTTCAAATAGACACATGAGATAAATGTTTTATTAATATTTAAGAAATTCTTCACTGGAACCATTAAACATAGAAATTATATGTTTTCTGCTTCTCACCGCTGATATAGGAATCACCCTTTATCATCCACATTGATAATTAACCTTAATTAGAAATGATTTTTTCTTAGTTGGTTATTATATTCAAATACACATATGTTACAAGTATATTTTATTAAATACCCAATAAGTATGATAGAAACATAACATAAAGTGATGAATATACACTTTATGGAAGCAACTTCTTACTTCTACATTAATTCATTTCATTTAATACCCTATAGAAATATCTCTTGACAAATGAAGAAAAAAACTTCATGTATGATGATCTACCTTGGTTATTGTAATGAAATTTCAATGTTTTGTTTGGGGCTAGACTTTCCATTATCCATTTAATGTTATATTTTATGTTGATCACCATAAAAACTAATGATTTATCCTTCCAAAAACTATTATAAAATAAGAAAACATTACCCAAAAATTAGTAAACCATTTATTACATATTATTCATTTTATAATCATAAATTAATTTTCATATATTTGGTAGAAATGATATTATATAGAGAGGCATTGAAGGATCATGATCTATTATTTAGTTTACATGTATTTAGTGTAATCACCACCCCAATCATATCTCCCTTCACTTTCTCCTCGAAACTTTCTTAAAGATGAGGCAAAAGGTGAAATAATCCATGCTCTAATGTTTACACAACTCATTTGGAATTGATTATATAAATATGATGTAAACATAAAATTCATCATATAATAGTCTCCTATAATCATTTTTCTCACCATTTCTTTATGAGGTGGCTCTAGGGCTAGTGGGGACTCCGACACATATAATTTTATATATCGTAGTACTCTAAGAAAGGGAATGTGCTACAATTGTAAATTCACAATGGATAATAAATTTTATTTTTACATAATTGATTTCCAATTATTATTGGTATTATTTATAATCATATATGAAATAAAATATTAATAGATATGTACTCTATATTGATTACCGGTTATACTTTACTGACTAAAACAATACATGTATCCTAATATTGATTCAAATAATAGTTTTCCTTAGTACTAGATACAGAATACCTAATATCTTGAGTATTATAGAGGAAAGGATCCCTAAATCACGCCTTATTATTCTATGATATATCTCTTCCACTAATTAGAGAGTTTCAAGGGTAGGTATTTGACTAGCTAGCCAAATTGATTTATGGCACCTCGAACTATTGAGTCAATTCACTGCTTCTCAAAATCATAAACATTATTTACTCTACTTTCATATGTAGTGTAAATAATATAGATATATCTATTTATTTACATTAATAATTTTTAATTCAACGCGTCACTTTTATAAGAACTCTGCAATAGTAAGAGGAACCTTTAACTATGGTTGATGATCAACTTGTACTACTATTTATTTTCAAATTTATGAAATTATAGGTGTTAAGAATTTATTTTTCCTATATATTATTTGTTATTTATCAATAAACAAAATATGTTTCCATTATATATACACATACTATGTGATATCAATATCATCATGATCATGTGATAAATAAAAAACAATCACTGCATCTAAATTTATTCATTTTATATTACAATTTAATGTGATTATGAAAACTTTCATATTCAGAAATAATAATAAATGTTGTCTAAATTAGATAAAATAACATGTATTATATAGATTGTTTCTTATTTCTTATCCACTTACAAAAAAGTAACAATTGTGAAAGTTGTGGTAATAAATTTAAATCATGTCCAACATGTATCATAGATTGCAATATAGTTTAATATATCCCCCTATCTTTTGAAAATTTGTCTCTTAGTTTCGTGGTGCACATCTTACAATTTTATAAACATTATACATAATGACATTATAACTCATAAAATACATGGGGAAAAATATTGATGGATATAAATTCCCTTATACGTATAAATAAAAGAAATATGATGCACAAACTATCCAAAAAAATTTATTTATTACTTAAAACACATGAATTGGAATATTTTTATCCAAATAAATTAAATTATAGAAATATGTTGTTTTTTATTATTAAGATTATATAGTAGATAAAATACATGTGATGTGAAATTTAATTTTTAATAAATTATACTGATGTAAAATTTTAATGAATTAAAATAAGTTAATATAATTATAATTCATTATATATTAATCAAACTGTCCCCCTATTTTTTTAAACATTATAAAATGTTTTAATGAATTTTTAAATTCTTTTTAAAAATTCTTACTTCCTTGTATGTCCCCAGAATAATAAAAAATTCATTCCAACAATTTTATTGGATGGGAATGGGAATGACATATTATTTATGGTCCAACCCTGACCAGCCTAGTTCGAGCCCACCCAAATTGATCATGGTTCGACGAAAGAAACCTTCCCACACACTGTTTACGGGAGAGGGGAGGTAGCCAGAGTATAAAATTTTAATACTATAAAAATTTTATAATGCTTTGTGTTACTATAATTTAAAGGGAAGGTTTAGAAAATCTACTAGGGTAGTTGATCCATCCCCTTTTGTATACTATCTCAATCTAAAAAAACATAGGTATTGTTGAGCTACTGAGAGCCAAACCATGTCTCCTTAATTTTTTTTTTAATTTTTTGTGAATGAGACCTTCCATAAAGCACCTCTACTAACACCCATTAAATTTCGTACTTTTTTTCTATTATTATAATTTTTGAAGCCTATTTTTTTAGGCATCTTAATTTATATGTTTTTAAAATTAAACAATTATGTGGAAAAATGGACTGTAGGGAAATACTATTCTAGATGTATTAAACAATGAAATAACTTTAAAACCTAGATGATTTTTTCATAAAAAATGATTTAAAATATAAAAAAGTATATCAATATATATTTTCTTCAATTTATAAACCACGATAAAATGATTTTAATCAGATATAAAACTATTGGTGACCTTAACGTTGTCATACAATCTTGGATTGAAGCCTAGTCCAGGGTGGTGTGATTGTGATGATTCCATCAATTTTAATTTAATTAAAGCATTATTATTTATAAACATAAACCAACATGTCATGACTCTTATACATATTTTAGGTTCAATGGTGTGAGTTTTAAGAATATTGGAAGAGTAATTAAAAATTATCATCATTGATTGACATAAGAATTTAATCTTTGGAGATTCAAAACCTAGTATAAAAGTGGGGGATCCTGAGTTGATTGGTTTAAGCTAAACAAATAAATTTAATAGATACATCAATCAATTTTGATTATGTAATCAATAACCAGTCATTGTTGGTGACTTTATTTTTGATGTAATCAAATAAGAATCCATCTAGATCATTCACACTAGTATAAAATGTCTTTGAGAGCATTAATAATCAATATTTAGGTGATAGTGTTGTGGACCAATGATTACTATGAGGTCTTTACCACCATTGTGGTGTCAATACATACATCCATTATGGAGAATTTGGATCGAGAGCTCAGGTTGGCTGATTCTCTCTCTAAGAAGTGTGAGATAGGAGTGATAGAGGTTCTCAAAATCATTTAGTGAATAATGACCTAGATTAGAGCCTCCTCCTTATATAGTGAGGTGAAAAAATCCCCTAATTTTTTTCCCAACCCACAGATATGAATTACCACCAGAAAAATCTATATAGGAAACATTGTGATAAACTAACAGGGTCATGAATATCAAATAAATTTTAGTCACTTGTAATATAATAAATTTATTATATGAAAAAAGTGTCATTAACATGACACATCATTCCTGTAAATATTAAAGTAACATTTAATATTAAAATAACATTAGTTCATTAAAAAATTTAACATGTATTCTAGTAATATCTTGTGAATAAGTTTAATGAATAAATTAAATTACAATTATTCCTAAATCAAATAATTTTATTATATTTATTTCATGGTGACTGTTCCGACTCAACATTACTCAGAACCTGTGGTGGGAACACCAACATCTTACACTCCTATTCATTAGAATTTGTCACAAATTTGAATATACATAGCGTGTAACCCTCTAGGCCCTTATCTCGATAGTAGTTAATACAATTCACATACCATAAAAAATGTCTCGAAACCCATAAGGGAATCTAACGAGAAGAGTAATGAAAATAGAAATAAAAACCATTCCTTCAAACACATGTTATATAATATAATCTATTATTCGCGCAATAGCTAATAATTGAGTGTGCCCAAAACATGTAATCGTCCATTCATGATTTATTATCCATTGATCTTATTAAATGGACACACAATCTTCTACCATGGACATTGATTTATTAATGGTACTATAATCTTGATTAACATTGCATGATATATGAAATTGTTTTGAATGTAATTTTTATCGATTATTAAATCAATTTAATACCAACAATGGCACATATAATTCATTCTACCTTACTATTACTGAAATTTCATTTTGTTCATCTTGAATCAAACTATATAATCCAATAGTGTCCAATGATAATAATTTTAAGTCAGCACACTAGTACACATGTTCATAGATAGGAACAAAAAATGTCACATGTAACATATTGTGTTCCTATTGGTGGGTCCATCCTCATGATATCAACTACTCGAGATCACTATGTGGGAATTTTTTGAGAAGAAGTCTGAATGAAAATGATCCCACATGACATGATGGTCACATATAATATGTGTCCTACCAGTTGATGTTTCCTAATTAGGATCCAAGTAACACTGAGAGGGTGAGGGGGTGAATTAGTGACACCCATTTATTTTAAGATTCATTCTTTTTGAAATAGAATTCAACATCTGTTAATGATTTCATTCCTTTCTAAACATAATCAAAACATGCTTCCATAGGAACAAAATATTTGCAAGGTTCACTACTCAACAAGAGTAGCTATGCACATGAAATGGTATAGAAACAATCCATTACCACACAATACACTAGAAAAAATATCCTTTTGTTTGGAATATAATGAGTATGATATACCCTTATAAACTTTTAGCACATGGAAATCAATATGCAAGTGTGTGTGCACCCTCTTAGCATAAATAGGGTAATTCCATGTTTCTATGCTTATTGAAAAACATTCACAAATATGATCTCTTAAGAGAATAATTCTTTTTTTCCTACCCAAAGGATGGTAGGCACATCTTGAAATTCTCAATGATACTAAATCCTACACCCTAGTCTTATCTTACTGCACATAGATATCACTTCCCACTTAAATTGTGTAAATAAATATTCAACTCATGGAGATCATTCCCAAAGATCATTTTTCATGCTCCCGAATCCGCAGAGCACTCTAGTTTACGGATAACACTATCTCTTATCTCTCCCTAGTTCTCATATCTCACTATTTTGAAGATCACATGCTAGTCAATATAATTTAACTTCTTTTTCAATGGTAAATATCACGTCGTGAAGCTCCATCCATTCACAGAGCTCACTGCCTTCATGATTCTTCTTCGCAATTAGATACTTATAAAAATAATAGTGGAGTCTCTATACAATTTTCAAAGGGGTAGAAGGCTATTTATAGGAATTTCCCACTAAATCCATATTCTTCTAGCCACCTCAGTTCCACATCATCACCAAATCACAAAGCTTTGAAATTTCTAATAAAAATCACTCTGTTTGGTGAAGCACCATGGCTATTTTTCAGATTCACAAATCTCGTCATAATCATGAAGTGTTCTATAAAATCTATTATGCCTCTATGATACTACTACATCCTTTTTTCCATATCAATTATCTTCTCACAATTCTCATCACTACCACAATTCTTGCTTGCAAATATATTCACCGCATCCATTCGTGATGCTCCTCGTAGTCGCAGAGAACGCTGTCAAATTTTTAGTTCCAATGAAAAAAAATCTTCTCAAATCCTATGATCGTGAAACACATTCCCCATCCATATATTGTTGATATCTTAAAGGAAATACACTATTCTAAACTCTATCCAAACTTTAATTGTTCGACCAAAATATTTTTCAAACACTGGAAAACAGTGCCACCTAACACACATAATTCTAGAAAACCAATCATGTTGATTGAAAAAAAACGTTTCCCCCTTTACCTTTGTGAATATTTCATAACAATTTCTCCAACCAACTTATGATCTATGTGAAATATAGAAAAAAATCCATCATCAGATTTACCATGGAATGTATTGTAACATCCATGTGTTCCCTCATCAACCAATATAGAGCGATGTAATTTAATTTCTTCTCAAACATCATTGAAAACAAAATAAATTACCTAAAAATATACTCTTCATTGAATTCATGGTCCTAACAACCTCCACCTTTGGATATTTTGATCATCGACAATTCATAATTGATATTTGATACCTTATTTAATGGATTACTTATCGACAATTTTAAGCCTATGTGAGATAACACATTGCAGGAAATAAGAATTATTGAAAAGAAGATAATACTGTCCCAAAGTAGTGAATATGACATTTCATCATCATTTATTCCTTAGCTTTCTCCTGTTATTCTTTTTTCCTAGAATAAAAATAAAAAACATAAACCAACTCTAACAATAAATTAGAATAGTTCAAAGACACACATGATGGATTCAAAGCATACCCACAACTCCCCATCTATTCAAGAAACCATTAGAATAGATTTATTAAAAAAATACCCATTAATAATACTATCCAAATGTAATATGAGAGAGGGGAAAACATATAACTCATCCTTGATGCTATGGAGGTGGGAAACCCATGTTCAACCTCAATATTAAAAATTGTACCTTTGGGAAATGTGTTGTGAATACGTCAGTAACATGTTCTGATGTAGGAAAGTTATATATCATTAACTCAATATTTTACAAAGGATCTTTGATTAAGTAATACATTTTATAAATATTTTTTGAATGATTATTCTGTATCAGATTCCATCTAAGACTGATTTCCCTTGGATTGTCAAAATCCATGAGAAAGGGTCACATTACTTCACCAAGTAGATAATCCAACCGAGTCTTCATCCACACGAGTTGGGTATAAGCTTTGGTGGATACAACATACTCAACTTCATCCATGGAAAGAGTCACATAATTATGTTAATTTTTATTCCAACAAAAAAAATTCCCTTGACAAAAACTCGACAAGATGTCGATCTTAAATCATCAATATTTCTTGTTCAATCAGCATCTGAAAAACTGAAAAGATCAATATTTTTTGATCCATCAAACCTAATCCCAAATATATGTTGTTCCTTAGATATATCTAATAATTCATTTTCCAACAATAAAATGGGATTCTTTTAGATAACTTTGAAACAATTCACATAAGGCAACATCATATAAATTTTTTGATCTTGATGCATTAAAATATACAAGACATTCAATTAAATTTTTACACTCTTTCTGATCAACTTCAGGAAATTCTCCATCTTTATAAAACTTGGTTCCCACATAAATTGGTATAGAGACTGGTTATTTATATTCCATGCCAAACATCTTCCGAATTTCCTTCACATAAATTCCAAGAGGAAGAAAATTTTTTATCTTCTTCTATAAGATATTCGACCCAAGAAAATATTTCATTTCTCCCAGCATGTACCACTAAAACAACATTTTCATCTCCTCGGGAAATAATTCACAAGATATTTTTTCATACCCAGCAAATATAATGTTATCAACCTAAACAATTACGATCACTGAGAAAACCTGAAATTCCTTGATGTAAATATATTTTTCAACTCTACATTTCTTAAAATTCATCTTCCTCAATCATCTTTCCAATTTTGAATACCATGGTCTTAGAGATTTTCATAGTCTGTAAAGTTCCTTCTTAAACCATCACACATAACATTCCTATTTCCCAACAATAAATACGCAAGGATGTTGATGGTAGTTTTATTCATTATGTTAACCATTCATGAATTCAGATTTAACATCCATTTGAATGATATTGTAACCTCATTGAGAAAAAATATAAATAACGATTTTTATTGTTTCTAACCCTTCCACAGTAGCAACAACATCATCAAAATCAATGCATTAAATCTGTGAGTAACATTTACACACTAATATTTCCTTATATATTTTAACATCAACTTATTCTTTTAACTTTTTCTAGAAAACACATTTTGTAACCATGTCATTTTTATGATTTGGCTCGAGCATAAGTTCCCAAGTATCATTTATTTCAATTTTATCCGGATATTAATTCATAGCCTAAACCCTTTTTTGGATACTCAAAATATTCCTTTACATAATTAGGCTCCACTTTTGAATATAAATATTTATGTATAATATCATTCATTGTTCATCTAGTTTGAACCCTCTAATGTTGATATCTAATAATATTCTAAAAACACTTCTTGTTTCTTTATTGAAGCATCTATATCCTCTTCCTTCTAAATCATATCCAACAAAAATTCAATCATACACACTTTAATAAAACATTACATGGTTTCCATGTAACGCCCTGACTCCAGCTACCCAGAGTCGGTGCATTACTTCGTAACATTGGCATGATCACAAAAGATCAAGTCTCGAAAGACCGATTAGTTTAGTAGACTTGGAAACACTAGATACATTCATAAATGTTACATTACATCATAAAGTGAACAACTAATAACAAATTCTTCATAGTTCACACTCATATCCTCTTTTGACTATCCCTGCAGGTCATTCATAAAATACTTCTTCACATCCTGGAAAATATTAAAACATTGAAAGGGGTGAGCTCAGATGCTCAGTAAGGATAACAGTATTGCGGAAGCTTTCATAAATAATCATTAACATTTAAGGCAATGTATAACTAAAACAAAAGCCTTTTAAACTTGAACATCAACATAATATGGAAAAATTAAAATGAGATAATGCCATTTAATTCTTCACATGGATATTCTACTAGTCGAATAATCACATGCAATATCAATAACCACTTTCATAATGAGGGAATGTATAATGCCATACATTCTGAAACATTTTGTCAAGGCCTCGGCCAAGATGTCTAAAATGATTAAGGCCTCGGCCAAAACCATAAATCAAATTGGGAAAGGGCCTCAGCCAATTCCATGTCTAGTTGTCTCATGAGACCTACCGATGCACCGAGGAGCTATAGCAGGCTCCACCCATCACTTATTAAGTCCAATACATTCCTCATATGAATAGGTTTAAACATATCATAAACCATAACATAATCGTATCACATAAAACATGCATAAAGGAAACATGAAATTTCCACATTTCAATCACAAGATATCAATACAACACATTGATATAATAAAAACGCTTTCAAAACCATTTTCAATACCAAAATAAAAGAAAGTTAAAACTTTGTATTTATTTTTCATTAAAAAAATGATGTCTTGTAGAGGAAGCCGAAACTCAAATAATGGTCACGGCGGCAGAGAAGTCGTTGTCGTCGCATAAGTACGGAAAGAAAAACATTCCCTTTTGTCGTTTAGAAAAACGCTTTGTATAAAAAAGATTCCTTTTGAATAAACGTAAAAGTCAAAGGGGTTTATACACCGTATAAAAGAAAGTTGTGTATAAAACCAAATATGCCTCAATGAAAGGGGATTGAGATGACGTCCTTAAAAAGATTATTATTTTTAAATAAAGTACATCTATAATGTGTATTAACTATAAGTACACATAAATAATGTAAAAATACAAGATAGGGCATAATAATATCATGACATAATTTGAAAGTAGGAGATTAACCCAAAGAATAGAAATTGGGTTAAGAAGTTCCCTTACAAAGATCATTTTTCTAAATAAAATAAATCCATTATGTGTATTAAGTATAATTACACATAAATTAAGTAAAAATACAAGATAAGACATAATAATATCATGACATAATTTGAATGTAGGAGATTAACCCAAAGAATGGAAATTGGGTTAAGAAATTCCCTTACCTCGTGTCTGACTTGACTCAACCGTTCATTAAAATCATGAATAATAAAATAGAGCTAATATATACCTTATTATGAACCATTTTCAATTTCATTATCCTTTTTATATAACTTATTACAATGATATGAACATTCTGTAATTATTTAAGTTAATAACGGTCGTTTTGTCGATCATAGGTACTTGAGTCAAAAATAAAGTTCTTATAATTACAAGTTGTTCATGTGGTGAAATATACATTATATCCATAATTATATTCATGATTTAGATATCATATATATCATATATATACATTATATACATTCATTTATAATATTACGTAACATTTAGAGGTAAGAAATGAAATGCACCGTTCATGGAGACGGTAAGCCGTACGTACACAAGAACGCTACTTTCATTTCTATTTCGTATTTAATGGAATGAAATCATAATTATATAAATGTATTACAGTATAATATAGTGTATAATACCATTTAATCCATCCTTTATACATCCCACATATGGCATTAACGATTCAAATCATTTTGAGGGGGTGGTAGTCCGCACTTCCTAAAATGAAATTATCGCGTTTACCCATAATGTAAATCATAAATTATTTCATAAATGAGAAATACAGAAGCATAAGTAAAACATAAACATATTATATATCATATATAAATATAGTGACATCTTAATGTCCACCTTTGAAGGTGTTATATGAGTGTTGAACAATCATCGTTTCGTGAGGCAGAAATTCGCCATCGACAGAAACCGTATGTTCTTTAACCATTAGATGTAGGTGTGTGTAAGTTTAGATCTAATCCTTCTTATAACAACATCCTAGTATATTTAGTATACTGTTGTTGTTACAAAAGAAATGAATAAAAAGATTTTAAGGGGTTGGAAAAGCTAAATAAAACAAAACAACATTAGAGAAGACATTACCTAAAAATCGGGTAACTCTTTTTGATTTAAGCCAAAGGCTTCCTTGGGAAGTATTCTGCCCAAAGTTAGGCTTCTAGGAGTAAGTGAGGGAAGTTGGGAGAGTATTTGGGAAGAGGTTGGCCGAGCAAAATGGCTTGAAAGTGTGAATGAGATGGTAGAGGTGGGGGCCTTTTATAAGTGGAGAGGAGGGGCACTCTTGGAAAGTAAGGAAATGTTACATTATTATACAATGCATTTCGGATTCTAAAGGTCCCACACTTATATAATTCTTGAATAAGGTGATAAGGGTTCTAAATATACTCATCCAACAGGTTTTTGACAAGTTTAAGCCTTGGATTGTACATTATCTTTTCATTTTATTAAAATCGTTAAATAATGAGGTCATCACAGCATCATCATGATGTCATAAATAATTTAATTTATTTAATGTTAAAAATTTATAAAACAAATACTATGATGTAGGAAATCGTTTTATATTTCCAATGACTATTTATAGTCAAAACTATGACTTGTATAACCCCATGTAAAAATTGTTTTAGTAAAACATTTCATGTTTGTGTCATTTTTTACTTTAACATTAAATAAAAGGTATTTATGTCATTTTCCAACTAAAGTGGCTCCATGGGGTCCCCAAGTTGACCCATGTATTGTCTTGGTCTGCCATGGAACATCCAATGAGGGTAGGACATGTGTCAAGCTCATCTCAGTTTATTAAAACACTATTTTTACCTTAAACTACACTTAATTACCTCAAATCGCGATTAAGAACTTAAAAGTTACTATTCACAAAAAAATTATTTTAATCCCATTGAACCAAATTTTACTTCTTAATGACAACCATGTATGTTGGATTTTTTAAATTCAAAACACAGAAGTGGTAAAATTTCATTTAAACGAAAAATCAGTTTTTTTAACTACCACTTAGTATTTTCACTATTCATCAAAAATTGAAGTTTTTCAGAATAATGCCAAAATTTCACCCTAAGATATAATTGATATCCCAAATTCAAAAATGATGTCTATTTTACAAAATTCCAAACATATAAGTTGCATTAATTAATTTTTATAATTAATTCCTACTGTCACAACATATAGCGTGTTTTTAAGAAACAATTTATATCCAAAGATTGGCAATTGTTTATGTCCAATTTCAATGTTAAATTAATTCTAATGACCACCATTGGATAAAATGGTAAAAATATATTCTAATTATACTTTAAAACTACTAAATAGTATAATTTATCACTATAAATTATTTTGATTAAAAAAGTTATTTTTAAGTATTGTTTACTATTCATAAAAAATTAGAAGTTCTCAGAAAAATACCAAAAATTCAACATAGGCTAATTTCGATATTCCGAATCCAAAAATGAAGTCCATTTTGAAATATGAAATTTCTATACTTTTAAAAAGTGGTTATTACTATTCATAACGGCTACTATGATTAGTCGTGGTGTTATAGAACTCGAAGTTGCGTACAATGCAAGCTATTGCATTATTGAATGAGAAGCATATTGTGGAAGCTCGGGGTGTTACATTCTCCCCTCCTTCAATAAATTGCGTCCTCGCAATTTGAAATTTGTCTTGGAAAATAAAAGGTTGAAAATAGAAAATACCTTTGTGGAATACCCACATCGGAAATAAGGTTAATAAAATTTAGCCTTAATAAGAGGGAAATGGAAATAAGAAAGTCACCACCCAATTATGATCTCGATTAGGAGAACATTGGTGGAAATTAGAGACATATAATTGGAGGAAAAACGTAAATATTTGTAGGGAGTGATTGAGGTCATCAATCACAATGAACTGTCAAATTGAGGGCCTCAAAACCTTCAATCTATGTTGATTTAAAATATCATTAGTTCAACAAGACATAAGGTATTAGGATAACACATTTTTTTGTTTTAATATCCCTTTACTAAAGTTTAATAATTAATTCATTTATTGAATAAGAGATAGGTATATACATATTTATGCTGGACAATTAGAGTTTCAACCTTCAACTCATCTTTCACTCAAAAAGATAATAGAACTCAAAAATATTATACTTATCCTAATTGTATAAGGTTCCAAATATCAACACATACCATATAGATTAGTAAAATTATTTTGTAATAACCAGGGACTTCCTGTAGGCTAGTGGTAAGTAATAAAGGCTTGTCGTACTGTTGTTGTGGGTTCGATTCTTACAGCTTTGTCCGACGCGACGGGTTATGCCCCACCCTGTAGGTTTTCCTTTTCCTAAAACTATAGTATTATAATATTACAAAAATAATCTTCAGAAATGTTTTAATCTTAAACAATACTATCCAAAGATCAACTTAATTAATTTCAACCTTTATAGTTATCCAAAATACCTCTGTCCAACTCACAGTCCAAATTTTATAAGGAAGGTAAACATAATGAAGATACTTTTTTTCCACGTAACAACATGTGAACACCTTCATCATGTATTCTTTTTAAACATACTGAATTACCATGATCCCTTATTCCTTATAGAATACTAGATATACTCCTTCTATCCAAAAATGTATACAAATCATTAATCAGTTTCAAGGAAGTTAAGAATATCCAATATAATTTATCCAAATCAATCATGTCTTATTCCAAAATCACTATCTCGGTATCAGAACCATATTATGGTTTATCTTTCTCTCAACCATATATTTTCCAAAAATTTAACCTACTCTGGAGTCACTTTTCTTGGTTCCACACAATCTCAAGTCCTTGATGAAATAGTACTGCAGTACAATCCTTATATACTCAATAATAATTATAACCAGTACATCATTGATACATCACTCAAATGACAATATTATTTTATAACAACATAAGAACTCTAATCATTCCTCCTCATCTGTGGTAGTATCATAACTTGATTATTATCCAATAACATCATTTGGGGCATACTCTGATGATTTGGACATTGTTTTGCATAGTGTCCCCACTCCTTGCAGATGAAGCATTGTACATTTGAAACCTTTTTCTTACCCTTGCAGTCACACACTTTGTGTCCTTTTTCTCCACACTTATAACAAACTCCCATTCCCTTTAGGCGAGTTCCAAGGTGTTTCTTCCCAGAGTTATCACATATTGGAAAATTCTTCTTTCCCCTCATCCCTTTATCCTTCATTCTCTCTTCCATCCCTTTCGTCTCTTCCTTCGCTTCAAAGACATAGGACTCAGAGAATTCTTTACTTATCTTATTAACACATGATACTATTTATTCATATTGTGAGAACACATGGGAGACTATTTCCCTTCGAAATGTTGGCTTAATACCGTGAAATATATGATCCTTCTTACTCTTTGGATCATACGTATTGCTGGAGTTCACATTCCATCTACTGGGCGCCATTTCTATACAATGGCATAAACTAGGTTAGTTTATGAATTACAATGAATAATTCCAAACATTTAAAATACTTAATGTAAATTGAACGGTTTATGGATATAATCCATAATCATAAGAATGTTTTCATTGAAGAAGTATATACTCATAAACCCTACATAATGGTTTGTAAAGAAAATGGGAATTATCCTAAGCAAATCTCCTAGGAGTGTCGTAACCAAGAGTGCAGCAAGGCCCGTTGTCATGCACCAGTTCCCGTTTGAGTCTAGCTCAAAGCGGTGTTTTCGGGTATTACCCCTAGGTACATTTGTGCCAGAGCCGCCTCTACCTGCTCATATCCAGATAGGGATGTATTGCTCAGAAAACTCACAAATTCTCTATAATACCAAAATTCTAGGAAGTTCTTCTATACTAATCCTCAAAGTCTATCTTTGGTCTATGTGATCTAATCAGAGTTTATCTAAATCTAGCTTCCAAGGTTAGTACTAAACTGCCTCTGATACCAACTGTAACGCCCCGACCCTAGCTACCCAGAGTCGGTGCATTACTTCGTAACATTGGCATGATCACAAAAGATCAAGTCTCGAAAGACCGATTAGTTTAGTAGCCTTGGAAACACTAGATACATTCATAAATGTTACATTACATCATAAAGTGAACAACTAATAACAAAGTCTTCATAGTCCACACTCATATCCTCTTTTGACTATCCCTGCAGGTCATTCATAAAATACTTCTTCACATCCTGGAAAATATTAAAACATTGAAAGGGGTGAGCTCAGATGCTCAGTAAGGATAACAGTATTGTGGAAGCTTTCATAAATAATCATTAACATTTAAGGCAATGTATAACTAAAACAAAATCCTTTTAAACTTGAACATTAACATAATATGGAAAAAGTAAAATGAGATAATGCCATTTAATTCTTCACATGGATATCCTACTGGTCGAATAATCACATGCAATATCAATAACCACTTTCATAATGAGGGAATGTATAATGCCAGACATTCTGAAACATTTTTTCAAGGCCTCGGCCAAGACGTCTAAAATGATTAAGGCCTCAGCCAAAACCATAAATCAAATTGGGAAAGGGCCTCGGCCAATTCCACGTCTAGTTGTCTCATGAGACCTACCGATGCATCGAGGAGCTATAGCGGGCTCCACCCGTCACTTATTAAGTCCAATACATTCTTCATATGAATAGGTTTAAACATATCATAAACCATAACATAATCGTATCACATAAAACATGCATAAAGGAAACATAAAATTTCCACATTTCAATCACAAGATATCAATACAACACATTGATATAATATAAACTCTTTCAAAACCATTTTCAATACCAAAATAAAAGAAAGTTAAAACTTTGTATTTATTTTTCATTAAAAAAAACGATGTCTTGTAGAGGAAGCCTAAACTCAAATAATGGTCATGGCGGCGGAGAAGTCGTTGACACTGCATAATTACGGAACGAAAAACATTCCCTTTTGTCGTTTAGAAAAACGCATTGTATAAAAAAGATTCCTTTTGAATAAACGTAAAAGTCAAAGGGGTTTATACACCGTATAAAAGAAAGTTGTGTATAAAACCAAATATTCCTCAATGAAAGGGGATTGAGATGAAGTCCTTAAAAAGATTATTATTTTTAAATAAAGTACATCTATAATGTGTATTAACTATAAGAACACATAAATAATGTAAAAATACAAGATAGGACATAATAATATCATGACATAATTTGAAAGTAGGAGATTAACCCAAAGAATAGAAATTGGGTTAAGAAGTTCCCTTACAAAGATCATTTTTCTAAATAAAATAAATCCATTATGTGTATTAAATATAATTACACATAAATAAAGTACAAATACAAGATAAGACATAATAATATCATGACATAATTTGAAATTAGGAGATTAACCCAAAGAATGGAAATTGGGTTAAGAAATTCCCTTACCTCGTGTCTGACTTGACTCAACCGTTCATTAACATCCTGAATAATAAAATAGAGCTAATATATACCTTACTAAGAACCATTTTCAATTTCATTATCCTTTTTATATCACTTATTATAATGATATGAACATTCTGTAATTATTTAAGTTAATAACGGTCGTTTTGTCGATCATAGGTACTTGAGTCAAAAATAAACTTCTTATAATTACAAGTTGTTTATGTGGTGAAATATCCATTATATCCATTATTATATTCATGATTTAGATATCATATATATCATATATATACAGTATATACATTCATTTATAATATTACGTAACATCTAGAGGTAAGAAATGAAATGCATCGTTCATGGAGACGGTAAGCCGTACGTACGCATGAACGCTACTTTCATTTCTATTTTGTATTTAATGGAATGAAATCATAATTATATAAATGTATTCCAGTATAATATAGTGTATAATACCATTTAATCCATCCTTTATACATCCCACATATGGCGTTAACGATTCAAATCACTTTGAGGGGGCGGTAGTCCCCACTTCCTAAAATGAAATTATCGCGTTTACCCATAATGGAAATCATAAAGTATTTCATAAATGAGAAATACAGAAGCATAAGTAAAACATAAACATATTATATATCATATATAAATATAGTGACATCTTAATGGCCACCTTTGAAGGTGTTATATGAGTTTTGAACAATCATCGTTTCGTGAGGCAGAAATTCGCCATCCACAAAAACCATATGTTATTTAACCATCTGATGTAGGTGTGTGTAATTGTAGATTGAATCCTTCTTATAACAACATCCTAGTATATTGAGGATACTGGTTTTGTTAGAAAAGAAATTAATAAAAAGAGTTTAAGGGGTTGGAGAAGCTAAATAAAACAAAACAACATTAGAGAAGACATTACCTAAAAATCAGGTAACTATTTTTGATTTAAGACAAAGGCTTCCTTGGGAAGTATTATGCCCAAAGTGAGGATTCTAGGAGTAAGGGAGGGAAGTTGGGAGAGTATTTGGGCAGAGGTTGGCCGAGAAAAATGGCTTGAAAGTGTGAATGAGATGGTAGAGGTGGGGGCCTTTTATAAGTGGAGAGGAGGGGCACTCTTGGAAAGTAAGGAAATGTTACATTATTATACAATGATTTTCGGATTCTAAAGGTCCCACACTTATATAATTCGTGTATAAGGTGATAAGGGTTCGAAATATACTCATTTAATAGGTTTTTGACAAGTGTAAGCCTTGTATTGTACATTATATTTTCATTTTATTAAAATCGTTAAATAATTAGGTCATCGCTGCATCATCATGATGTCATAAATAATTTAATTTATTTAATGTTCAAAAATTATAAAACGAATACTATGATTTAGGAAATCGTTTTATCTTTCCAATGACTACTTATAGTCAAAAATATGACTTGTATAACCCCATGTAAAAATTGTTTTAGTAAAACATTTCATGTTTGTGTCATTTTTTACTTTAACATTAAATAAAAGGTATTTATGTCATTTTCCAACAAAAGTGGCTCCATGGGGTCCCCAAGTTGTCCCATGGATTGTCTTGGTCGGCCATGGAACATCCAATTAGGGTAGGACATGTTTCAAGCTCATCTCAGTTTATTAAAACACTATTTTTACCTTAAACTACACTTAATTACCTCTAATCGCGATTAAGAACTTAAAAGTTACTATTCAAAAAAATTTATTTTAATCCCATTGAACCAAATTTTACTTCTTAATGACAACCATGTATTTTGGATTTTTTAAATTCAAAACAAAGAAGTGGTAAAATTTCATTTAAACGAAAAATCAGTTTTTTTAACTACCACTTAGTGGTTTCACTATTCATCAAAAATTGAAGTTTTTCAGAATAATGCCAAAATTTCACCCTAAGATATAATTGATATCCCAAATTAAAAAATGATGTCTATTTTAAAAAATTCCAACCATATAAGTTTCATTAATTAAATTTTATAATTAATTCCCGCTGTCACAACATATAGCGTGTTTTTAAGAAACAATTTATATCAAAAGATTGGCAATTGTTTATGTCCAATTTCAATGTTAAATTAATTCTAATGACCACCATTGGATAAAATGGTAAAAATATATTCTAATTATACTTTAAAACCACTAAATAGTATAATTTATCACTATAAATTATTTTGATTAAAAAAGTTGTTTTTAAGTATTTTTCACTATTCATAAAAAATTAGAAGTTCTCAGAAAAATACCAAAAATTCAACATTGGCTAATTTCGATATTCCGAATCCAAAAATGAAGTCCATTTTGAAAAATAAAATTTCTATAATTTTAAAAGGTGGTTATTACTATTCATAACAGCTACTATGATTAGTCGCGGTGTTTTAGAACTCGAAGTTGCATACAATGCAATCTATTGCATTATTGAATGAGAAGCGTATTGTGGAAGCTCGGGGTGTTACATTCCACCTTTCTTCTGTATAATTCATGGACTCCCAAAAACTCTTATGTTTTTAAGACATTTAGTTTTTCCATAAAATATTTCACATGGATCCATATCTGAAGTTGGCCTATAGAAAAATTGGTTTTGAAAATATATATAAGTGATCATCAGTTATATACAATAATAATGAGAAAGACTATTTACAATTTACAAATTTCTCCCCATTTACACTAGAAATCTATTCATTCTTATTACATCACCATTTTGTTTAAGTGCGTATTGTGAACTGAACTCATGATAAATTCCATGCTTCTCAAGATAAAATTCAAACTCTTCATTATTATAATATCAACTATTATCAATTCTCATTATCTTCACTGAATATTCACATTCCTTCTCTACTTTCCTCCTGAAACTCATAAATATTTTCAGATAATCATACTTATGTCTCATGTACATAACACTAGTAATACGTGTAAAGTATTCAATGAATGTAATTATATACCTATCTCCATTTTTTATTTCATTATCATTGTTCCAAAAATATCAGAATTTATAATTTCAAATGGTCTTTTTGAAAAAATGACAAATATTGTTTTCACAGACTTTATAATCTTACCTTTATCTCAAATAGTGTAAAACCAATACCTTATTCTTGATAAATTAGGTATATCTCGGACATTGTCTCGCATTGAAGACATGAACAAGTTTATCTGACATAGATGTCCATATATTTTATTCCATACATAGTATATATCCATTATACCCATGTAATAAGAGTTCTATACATCACCAAATTGGAACAAGTTCCATTTCATACTTTGGCCTCTGGTAAATATATTTCGATCATATAAAATTTTCACAACCTACCCATATTTTATGAAGCTTAATTTCTTTTCGTCATCAAAAAGTTGTAAAAAACTCTATAGATTGTGTTTTATCCCATCAACATTCAATTTTTTCTCGTATTTCATCTTTTATTTCCCAATGATAGTTGATCCAACACCTTTGATCCTCATATGTTTTTCAATTCTAAATTTCAATGTTCCTTTATTAAATTTATTCACATTATTTATCAACTTTATGTCTCCTAACATATGATAAGAACACCCACCATCAAGAATCCACAGAGGTTATCATTTTGTATCTTTCAAAGCGGTTTTAACAACAATAGATTTATGTACTTCATATTCATTCTTCACCTCTAGATTCTGATATTTCGTAAGAACATTTTGTTGTACTGGAAACAAAGAAAGACATCTCTCGGAATGATATTCAGGCTATTCAAATCTTCCATAAATAATTTCGCATGGTTGGAACCTTTTTTCAACTTTCACACTAGCCTTCTCAAGTTTCTTCAGAACATCCTTATCATATTTCTTCTTTTGAGCAGATTGACTCCCCCTCAATCCTTGTATTCTATAACTTTTGAAATATTATAAATGTTTTTGGTTGAACTAACACGTATTTTCTATGTGTGTGAATCCACCACAATACCAACAGTGTCCAAAGAATGAATATTTCTTTCTTAAACATTCATACTGACTAGAGTTGTGAACATACATCTCAATACTCTTCTTAACAAAACTCTGATGACCATCAGCATTCTTATTTTCAATCGTAACTTTTTTCTTTAGCTCAGATTTCTGTTCAGACTAATCAGAACCAATTGTTGTATAAATTTTTCAAGACTGAATATTTATAGATACTTTAGACTTTTCGGCATTATTAACCTTGGACTTATACATATCCTTTCCATCTATGTTTTTATTAGATACAGTTCTATCATTCTTTTCAACCTTTGAAGGTAACTTTGGTATATCCCTCTATGATTAATTCTTTGCTATAATATTCAGTAGATTCAAAGATAGTGTTTTTCAAACTTATATTCCTTTCATAATCTTTATATAGTTTCAGTTGGAAATGTTCCAGATATTTATCCTTTGACTTAAGCATTAATTTTAGATGCTCATTATCATTACTTTCACACTAAATAGAATTATTCTGATCATAAATCTATTTTTACAACATGAAATTCTAATTAAGAATGATTTTATTATTTTTTAATGAGGAGAGTTCATTTAAATAATCATGTTCCTTCATCATCCTTCTGATCTTTCTCAAACGTTCTTTCAACTCTTCCTTCAGATGATATTCAAGTTGAGTTTCTTCTAATTCAAAACTACTTCTCCTATAAATTTTATTATTCATTGATGTAATAAAGGAATTATCTCTAGATTTCATTGCAAATTATATTTTGGATTCATCTTCACTATCCTCTTCATCATCATTTTTGGACAAAAGAGTTCTACGTTTTTAGTTGAAGAACCTTTTATCTTTCCCTTTGGAAGAATATTTATCATTATCACCATGTTTCTTCCATGACCTTCTTGGCCATCCATCATCTTCATGATTACATTTATCATTCATTAATTGAGTATAATTAGTTTCAAAATTCCCAATGTCTCCACATTTATAAAATTTCAATGGACGTTTCCCATTATACTTCCTTTTAATTCTTTTGACATTATTTGAAAACAAGGATAATATTTTATCAAAATATTGACATACCACATCTTCAAAATCTAATTCACCAACTTTATATTTAAAAAATTATTCTTATACATCTCTTTATTTGTATCCTTGAAATACAATTCTATATCGTTTTTTCTTTTTCTCATCATCATCTTCCCCCGTCTCATTTCATATGTAATTATAGTACTACGAAAATCTACCAAAGATATTGTTGAGGGTATCTATCATCCAATGAAAAAATTATAGCATAAAACATCCCAAGAAGAATTATAATGATCTTTTAAACTAATATATAATCCTCTATATTTTCACCAATAAATCTAGTTGTACTGACATTGTCATTTACATTGGTAGAGAAGTCCCAAAGAGATTCAAACTCAACAATTTTCATGTCTTCATAATTCAACATCCAGATTTTTAGTTTTTTCTTCTTCACTTTTTTATTTCATTAATAGATGTTCTTCAGCTTATCACAAATTCCTTTTTCTTAAATAATACCGATCAATATTTAAAACTTAGTCTTAGAAAGAGATGAAAGTAATGAATTTTTATCTCTTACATTATTCTCAAAATTCTTTTTATCAAAAGGTGTAAGAGGAACCTTTTCATCAAAAGAAAGAAATTATCTATTGTATCTTCAAAAACATCAGACCCAAGGTATATTAGAAAGGGTATGATTATATCTTTCTAGATATGATAATTACTCCCATGAAATATTGTAATCCATTTTCTATTCATGAAATTCATATTTTACATCTCCACTTTTCTTCAAAACTTCCAGAAATAATAAATAAAGGGAACATGTTGCATTGATACCAATTGCAGTTTCCCAATTTTAATCCATGTATCCCTATGAGGGGGAGGTGGTGAATTAGTGATATATATTTTCTTTTATGCTTTTTTTTGAAACAACCTTCACCTTCTGTTAAAGAGTTCTTTCCCTACTGAACAAAATCAAAACACACATCCACATGAACACAAGATTTATAGGGTTCTGTACTCAATAATAGTAGCTATGTCCATAGTATAGTACGAAAACTATCCAGTACCACACAATACACTAGAAAAAAATCCTTTATTGTGCGATAAAATAATTAGGATATACCCTTTCACATGTGTAGCACTTGGAAAATGATCTGAAAGTGCTTGTTCACCCTCTTAGCACAAATATGGTAATTTAATGTTTCTGTGATTCTTGAGAAACTTTCACAAATATGATATATTAAAACCATTCTGATCTTTCATACTCATAATATAATAGAAATTTTCTAGACATCACAGTGATACTTAGTTCTTTACTCCGACCATATCTTGATGTACTCAGAAATTACTTCCCACTTAAATAGGGTACTAAAATCTTTAACTCACAGAGCTCCAAGAGCTCCTTCATGATGTTACCAACTTCGAGAAAACTCTAGTTTTAAGAGAACACAAGTTCACATTTTCTAACTATTTTATAGAGCCCATGTTGGTATTTGAGATGTTCAATTATTTCAAAAATCTCAATGGACTTCCCCGAAGCTTTTTCCATTCAGAGAGTATACTTCCTTCGTAGAGATCACTACATTAATGAACATTCTTTGCAATCCAAGAGTTCAAAAAATTATCGTTGAGTCTTTGTTGTCTTCTCAAGGGGGTAGGGGAATATTTATATGTGTTTTCCATCGACTCTAGAATGTTCTATCCATATCAACACCACGTCAACAACAGATCATGGAGATCCAAAATTTCCATCAAAAATCACTATATTTCCTAAGGCACCATGGCTATTTTCCATATTCGCAAATGTCATCACAATCAAGAAGAGTTACATAAAATTCATTGTGCATCTACGATACTCTATCTTACTTTGTGCCTCTATAATGATCCACTCTAAATTATCTTCACCAATATATTTCTCTCTTGTAAGTCTCTTCACTTCTGTCATTCAGAGTCGTAGATAACACTATCAATATTATTTGTTCCTCTGTGGAACAATATTCATAAAACATATCCCCCAAAAAATCATTCCATTTCTATTTCTTTATGGGACGTTCAAGTAAATAAAATTTTCACAATAATAAGAAAAATAAAAATTATGGACTAAAAAAATTTAGAAATCACTAGAAAATGACACCACCAAAGGCACCTGCTTTTGCAAAACCAGCCATGCCGATTAACATATTTTTCCCCTATTCCTTCACAAAGCTTGCATGATAAGTTTTCCAAA
The DNA here is from genome assembly GCA_963277665.1 of Viscum album. Taxonomy (NCBI): domain Eukaryota; kingdom Viridiplantae; phylum Streptophyta; class Magnoliopsida; order Santalales; family Viscaceae; genus Viscum; species Viscum album. Next base: position 234,321,749 of record OY728141.1, read on the forward strand.
AAACTATTGAACTTTTTAAAATATTGACCATTAATGCATTGTCATATTTCCATGGAAATCACTGTAACATCCCTATCATTCCACAAACACTTATACAATGTGAATAGATTTTCTTTCTGCTCAATCTTCATTGAAAACAATGGAAAATACTTGAACAAGATACTCTTCATTATAATATTTTTCTAAACACCAGTATGATGTTTCTAAAAAGTAATATATATGTTTAATATTACTATCCTGGGGTCTTTAGGATCTTATTATAGCTTGGAAATTAGTGTATCCTATTTATATGAAAAAAATATAGGGAAAATACAATGTAAATAGTATATGAAAAAAATATCAACACTATTATGGTTAGTATACATCATGAATGAGACACTATATACATGATATGTTAATCCAAAATAAATATTTATATTTACACTAGGGATCCAAATTTTAGAAAAAAAATGACTCCCAATGCAAATAGTTTTTTATTTTTCTTAAAATAATTAAAATGATTATTAAATTTTACATATATGTGCATTTTAATCTATGATAGTGAAATTTTTATATTTCTTCATTAAAATAATTACTTTTAGGCAGTTACCATTTTTTTTACTAAAGATATTTGTGTACCTTAAATTCATATAGTTTTTCTTTGTTTCATCAAAAAGTTTAACATGTGTTTTGATTTAAAATTTTATAATTGGTTCTTAAACATTACATTTATTAGAATAATTTTTAGAAAAGTATAATTTTGGGAAATTAAATTTACATAATTTAATTTTATTTGTATTAATGAATATTTTATAACTCTGATATCGTAATGAATTATTTATGATGGGATGGGAATAAAAGGGTGATTTCTATGTAGTTATCTATAATATAAAAATAATAATCTTAGTGGTTTTGTTTTACATGATTCATTCTACATGGTTTTAATGAGAGGGTATCTTACCGATTAAATATTGTATTTTTAGTTATTTGAATAATTTATTATTGGATATCATAACCAGATTTTATTTAGGAATATATAAACCGAATGGATATTAATATCTTTACTTTTTTGGAATTAAATTTTGGATTTATTGTTTTTTTAATTTTTAATTATTGTAATATAAAACAATAAGAATAATTTTATGTATTTAAAAAACATTTTATAATTCGGAATAAAATGGTTAGAAATATACTTGTTTTGAAATCCTATTTTTTTATATTTCATATAATAGTTTTAATCCTTGAATGTTTTTGTGAAATTGAAAATTTTTCTTTCTCTTATGAATATTAATTCCAAGTAATCATGTTTAATGAGTAGTTTTTTATAATGCTGGTGTCAACTTATATTTAAATGATTAGTATTATTATTTTATGAATATTGAATGATTTTCTGAAAATTTCTATATATTTTAAATAATTTATCAACATTTTTTTTTCAGTTGGGATAAGAATAAATTAATTGAGTAATTTTGTAATATTAAATGTCATGAAAGGTTGTTGTAGATATATGATGTGACACAATACATTCATAAATATCATGTGTTAAGTTGTGAATTGAATTATGGGTAATTGAATATTAATACGAGTTAATAAATTATAAATTATTTATTTATTATTTATATAATGATATTGATAGTTATAAAGTAAGATTTTTATCATTTTGTGATATTTCTCTTCATTAATTTGTATTATTTTCATTAATATATCTTAATTAAAGGAGTATATTCATAATTTGAAATTCATAGAAATGTTAGTGTCTCAGTATTAATTTGGTCTAAAATTATAAAATGTAATATTATTATTATAATTTATTGGATGATATAATATAAATTATATGTTAATTTATCATTATATTGTTTCAAAATCATGGTTAATGTGGTGGCCTCAAATTTTTAATTGACAGTGTTTAAAAAAATAAAATTTTAATGTGACATTAATTCTAACATTAAAAGGATTAATTTAAATTTCTTTCTGGTTATGAATTTTTTCTCCTCTATGGTATGTGTAAATATTTTATGTCTTAATTATCGTGTCTATTTAAAATTCTTCATCTATATTACATTTATGTTTCCTAATTTGAAATTTATGAATCGAACCTTGTAAAATTTGATTATGGAGAAAAGAATTATTGGTGTTTTTTTCATTTCACAATTTCCTAGAATTCTTCCATCTTCTATCTGGACTAAATGATAAATATGTCATTTTAAAACATTTATTAATTGGTTAAAAACAATTCATTGGTGTCATAATCTTTGTGTTATATGGTTATGTTTATTTTTAGAATGTTTTCCATATTACTATTTTTATCTTATTAATTTTTTTAACTAGTATTATTTTATGGTTCATGATGAATATAGTATATTGGTGACTATTAAATTTATTTTCTAGGTTATTAACCACTATTAGAAAATTTAAGAGGTCTAGTTTGGTATTTGAAATCTAATTTGTCACTTTCTTAATTTCTATTAAGGAAGAAATTGAGTTAGTCTCAAATGATATTTTGGATGCTGATATTTTTTATTAATTTCATGTGATTCATCTTTGGGAATATAATATTAATGGTGGGGAGGTTATAATGACTTTCATTTTTGACTAAATAATTTCTCTTTATTTTATTGAAGATAATTGTCAAATTAGGGAATGATAATTTTGTGAAGGAATGAGAGATATGGATGAGGGAGAAGAAGTAATTGATTTGGGTAGATGTGTTTTTGAACCACCAAGAACTTGTTGTTTTTATATCAAGTATTTAGTGTTTCTATAATGCTTCAAGTGATTTAATTAAATCCATTGGGCATCCAGTGGCCTTATACCATGGTCCTGATCAAACTTATATGAATAATCCTTTAAAATATGGGTATTTTATCTTTTTAAAATCATAATTTATAACTTAATTACCCCATTACCTTGGATTTATAATTTTTTTTTGGAATTTATTGTCCCCATTATTGTGTATTTTTCTAATTTTGTGTGACGTATTGGTTGGCACTCCATCTAAAATTATTGATAAAATAATTACATGAATTAGTGAATGAAATCCCTTTTTCCCTAATATATATATTGTGAAATTATTTGATTCATTCAGATTCTCTTCCATTTAGAAATGGTGAGAGTTAATAATTGGGGATAAAAATTAATCATCATTACATTTCTTTATATATTCCTTATTCCTTGTTGGTTTAGGTAAAATAATTTAATACCCCTTTAAGTAATATATTTTAAATTTTATGTGGTGAGTCATATACGTCCATTGGATCCCTAAATAATCATTTTGTAATGGCTTATGTAATCAATACCTTCCTCCACTCTTATGGCGAAAGAGTGGTTCTATTAGTGGATTGAATTTGAGTAAATTTAATTAAAATGAAATTTTTTCAACTAATTATTTTTTGAAATAGAATTATATGAATGTAAATTATGGTATGGAATTATATGGTTTATGTGTCTATGTTCATTTGTCTCAATGTTTCTAAATAAATGTATTTAGTTCATGGTTAGGTTATTAAATAATATACATTAAATATGATCTGGGTTTGGAGGAATTTTACATCTATGTACATGTCATTTTTCTATATTCCATAATTACATAAATTTTAATTTTAATTTATACTAAATTCTATATAGTTCAATTTATTGAATATTTACTTACATGATCATATTGGGATTATGTACTTAAATTATACCTATAAATTAATAATTTATGAGTTTGTTATAATAGATTATATTTTATTATTTGAAACTTAAATATTTACTCCTCATAATAATGAATTTATTGGTGAGTGATATGGAATTGTAATACTATGAATCATTATATGCCATCCAATTTCCCCTTTGATTGGTTGTAATATTTATCCAACATAATATAGATTATTTTGTTTTCAATAAAAAATTATTAAAACTTGAATCAGTATATTCATTCATCATAAATCATGAACTGAGGCTTAAAGAATGTAAACAAGAAAATTGACCATCCAAATGTCAAGGGTTACTTGTTATCAATTATAATCATTTTTTATATCTCTAATAATCAATTTTTCTAATTATTTTTCTGACACCTATAAATTTTCATTATTTCTACCAAAAAATTGGTTTATGAAAGGTCATAAGTGGTAAACTAGTGACCTCCTACATGGTATGTTATAATCAATCCTTATACATACCTTTTTGGGATGTTTGTAAAAACTTTTAAATGGTCCAGGGAAATGAAAATACTAGAAGAATGGGTATTTTAAGGATCTAGGGTGTGGAGTTGGGAGGGACTCTTATTGCGATCATGGTGGACATAGTATGTATCAACATAAGGGATTTCATAGGCATATATGAAGGATATTCCACACATAGGACTTCTCTTTTTAGTTCTTAGGTCATTTTTGACTGATCAGATACATGTATAGTGATTTTTGTCATTTTTTTTGTTTTTAATGTTCTATATTTTTGAGATCCTGGTTGTGTGGTAATACATCTAAATATAATTTTATTCGATTTTTTCAGTATCTTGATGGAATGGTACCCATTAGTGGTTTACTATATTTTGTGGTTATTATGAACATTTCCCCCAGAAGTTATGCCTACTTTCGGCCAGACACTTATATTGTTATCATTATAATTTAATGATGTAAAACCATCTGGCACATGTGAATAAATCAATCATTGGTATTTATGAAAACCTATGATGGTTAATATGTGAACCTATGTTTCTATTGAGTCTAGGATCAATATTATTTGTGTGGACAAGGCTTTATCATTATTATGAAGTCTTTATTATCAACAAAAAAGATACCATGTCCGCAAAATCCATTTTCCCAATTTATATAACAAATTTCGAGTGTGTTTCAATTATCATTGAATATATCACCACCCACTACACACCACCATTGCTTTCCTCACTCACACCCTCCCAGAATAAAAAAAATTATAATTTATATTATTTTCTTCCATTATTATAGCATAAAAAATTAATATATATAATTTACAGTATTAAATAAAAATAAAAATATAACCATTTTACAAATTATTATCATTATCCTTATCACTATTAGTAGTGATATTTTTAAAAATAATATCCACAACTGCTGAAATTCATGATCATGATCTCATTTTTTCCTTTACCTTCTTTCCTCATGTTTCGATTGCAGTTTCAAAAGAAAATCCCCACAACTACTCCACAATAGACATTTCATTTATGCTCATACATCTGATAGAACTCCATGAAATATGTTTCCACACTCATACATTCATAAAAAAATTAATGGTGTCAAATTTTTCATAAACATGATCTATGATTTAAATGATATTCAAAATAATAATTTGATAGACATAAACACACTAATATATATATTTATATATATATTATATCAAATCAATTCCCTATGATTTTTCAAACATTCATCAATTAATGTTCGTTAAAAATAAAACAATGGAATATTAATCTCTATCTTCAATGTAATATTGGTTATTATACCATATAATAAGATACCTAATTTAAATATTTTTATACATGATCCTCTCGATGTGAATAAAGAGCATTCTTTGACTGAACGAACGAAATGAACAAACAAGTAACATTTAGGGAATATTCAAATCTGAACACAATTATTTGTGCATTAATGTGTGTAACTAATAAATTAATTTTATAATATTTATAATGGAATAATTAATATATTAAAACGATACATTGAATATTAAGTTATTGAAAAAGATAATTAATTAATTTAAATTCATTACTTTTACAAATAATCATTTTAGCATTATTCAAATTGGATTAATTATTTAAAAACATAGAAAAACTAAGTTAAAATTATAAATACAAAACAATATATTTTATTATTCAAAATAAGAGACATTAATATTACAACTATACTATATGATAAAAATTATTCTCATACATATATAAAAAATATTAGATTGTTAATTTAAATGTAAATTTAATCACAATACTTAATTCTACTGATGCTCAAAGCATCTCAAAAATAAATTAAGAGATATAATGTTTAATATATCACTATAAAAAAGAACATTGTTCCAGTAAAAATTTAATTTTTAGAGAGTTTCAACATCATAGTAATCAAGAAGATCAAAGGCTTATCCCTTCCTATATAAATAACATGAATATTAATAATTAAATGGAAAAGACATTAGTTAGTATATTTTCTAAAATATTTTATTTAACATGACGCTTAATTGGAGTCTGAAACTTTATAAATTACTCTCTCAAAAACATATATTTTATCAAAATGTTAAAAATAATAAGAACACATTTAGTTTTGAGAGAATGGTACAACATAATTATTCCCATAATATATAACAGTAGGGATGAATGTATTTTTATCACATTTAATCCATAAATCATATCATATTTCTTCATGATAAGAGAAATATTTTACATACATGGTAAAAATAGAAATATGATTAGGTTTCATAATTTTATGACAAATAGTCTTTCTCTTTATCCTTAAATATCTGGAATAATTCTTTTATTCATATGGGAACTTAGTAAAAACAAACCCAAAATATTTCAGGATGTACAATTGATCATACGCTTTATAAATCTATATATAATCTTTATTGAATTTTAAATATCTCACAAACTCAATAAAATATTTCCAATTATTTAATAATATATTAATAATGTATCATACTAGAGGTTTAAATGTAAAATAAATATTTTTATGTGTAAAAACATGAGTATACATTATACATTCACCAAAGGTAGCATATGTGGAATTTTTCATTCAGATATTTAATTATTATTTTTCTAACTCATTAGTTTAATTGTTTTTTCCAATTTTCATAATATGAAAAACATTATAGGATAAATATTTCAAGATAAACTACTTGATATTTCTTAATAACACCAAATTTAACATAATCTATAAAATGAATGTGACATATCATGATGAATTTGGCTGACTGAAATAAAATAACAATTCCAAATATCCTTCACACTAATGTGATAAATCAACATTTCTGTTTCCATATTAATAAGTTCAACACAAATATTATACATATGTATGTTATAAACATATAAAACAATAGTGATAAATTCCTCTCAATATGTTTTTAAATATATTTATGTAACTGATGAATATTAATTTGAACAACGGGACTCATTTACCTAATAAAATGTATGATACCACTATCTTGAATCTTATAATATACACTAGATGAATTTTTTTCAATATAGAAAAAAAGAACTTGACCATTTTTAATAAAACCATTATCCTTAACCATGTAATAATTTTTTTTGAGTTCACCCATCAAAAAAGGTTTCTTAACATCTAGTTGATGAATCACCAAATAAAAAGAATCTACCAAGGAAATGAGAATAAAAAATTCATATTTATAAGAATATATTGTAAATATTTTATTATAATGAATAAAATCTCATTGATTATAGACCATTTCTACCAATTAAGATACAAATCTTTTTATATTCCCAAATTGATCATTACTGGGCTTAAAAATTCATTTGCATCAATTTTTTTAAATCCATAGTGGAATTTATGGCGATCCCATATTTTATTCTATATCATAAAATATATCTAATCATGCATAAAAATAAACTGTACTAAAACAAGGGAAATATTATTAAAATATTAATAAGTGGTATAATAATAATTATCAATAAAAATAATTGAATCCTCCTTAAGATAAATTATAGTTGCATCATTTATGTATTGCTTAAAAATCCTTTGTGATTTCTTTTATGGAACTTCTTCAGTTAAATCATAATGTTACACATTAGGTGATGGTTTCATTTTGGTTTTGACTATCTCTATTCTATGTTGTTTCTTTGGAGGTTGATAAAATTGCATAAATATTTGAGTTTCAATTAACTGAGGTGAATACTTGCTAGTTTGTTTTTTTGTGAATTTTTTTTGTAATGGATTGTGGTCACTTGATGTTTCCATTAGTGATTTCTAGTTACTCAAATAATAACTTATTCTGGTAGGGATGTCTTTTGGGTTTTGTATTGAAGCAGGGAGTCATTGATTCTTTTGGGGAAATATTGTCAATGTTATCTATTCATGGGGTCTATAATCCATCAATGAATACATTTATTACAATGTAACCTCTGTACGATCTAATTTTTTGATTTTAAAATTTCAAATTTCAAATTGTTTTTTGTGGTGTGATTTTGTGGAATATTTATTTTTATTTATTCTTCTTATGAGGTTACAACTTAACCTAATATTTTATATCCAAAATATCAAAAAAATAGAGATTCAGATGAAATTGGTGTAATAAAACATTCTAAACTAATATTTGTGGTATTATTATCATCATTGTTAACAAGGATCAAAATAATTCTAACAAATAAAGTATGAGGAACCAGATCTTCCACAAGATCTTATTTAAAATTTATTAGATGATGAGAAAAACCAATACCATTGAGGTCATCCTAAATCAATATTGAATTATTCTGATAAATGATTCAAATATATTGAAAATCAAAATAAAATATGCTACAAATGAAACTTTTATAGTATCTAATAAATAAATCAATTATTTTTTTCATACCAAATTTCTTGAAATAAGGATTAAATATCCTCAAATCTTCTTTCTAATACCACGAATTAAAATGTATAAAAATAGTTTTATTTTTATTCAATAGATCACAAGAAAATTTAAGAACCTTATTTCTAGGTACCTCATTAAAAATACACAATATAGTTCCCAAATATATCCACATAAAAAAAGTTAGTGATTATTCACCGATCATAGACAATACTATTTCATGGTGTGAGTCATTTTTTCATCCATAAACACTATTATATTCAAGAGTTCCTTGATTAGGATGTTCATCATAAATTCTATATTCATCTTGAAACTCTTACATAATATTATCATCTTTTATCATATCTTTTATAATTAAAATTTTCGCAATAGTTAATTCAATAGAAAAATTAAATGATTTGGAGGAATCTGATGTATTTGATTTCTCAAAATGATGATCTACCCAAATAAATATAAAAAAACTATATCTAAAATAAATTAAATATTTATAACCATCTGTTAAAGATGGTATAATATGACAATATATATGTATAAATCAAATCCAAAACATTATCCAATAAAGCGAATCACTTATTTGATAATTTATGATTAATACTTTATTTTAATATATTTTATATAAGTATTAATGTATAAATAAATAGAAATTAAAAAAAAAATATTCCATTAATAGTCATTCAAACAATTGTATATGGATATGACCTTGACAATTATACCACAAGATAAATTTTTTTTCATCAACTCTACTCCATTTTTTATATTTATTATTAATAATCATTTCACAATAATTCAATATGTATAATTTTTTATATGATAATTTAAAAGCAAAAATTTTTGAATTATAAGAGATAACAAGTTGTGTTCTTCCAAATTGAAAATTATAACCATGAAGGTACAAAAAAAATGGATATCAAAATTATTCACATCAAATGAATATAAACATTATCTTTTAAAAATAAAACATATTCAGGTTAAAATTTAAAAGATATTACATCTATATAAACCATGTATTCATTATATCAATGAAATATAAATATCATTAACATAGAATCATTTGGATTCCTTATTTTGTTAAAACCCTTGTATAGAGTTCATAATATGTATTTTTTCACCTATGTCTAAACAACATGAATTAGGTTTAACATTCATCACATTGGACAAAAACCAATCCAAATTTATAAGAATATCAATGTTTAAAATCAATATTTCATGTTAATAAAGTTTCATAATATGTTCTTGCACATAATTAATATCATTGTATTTTTTCTTTTAATTTAAAAATAAATATTGGACATTAAGAGTCTTTTCAAAAAAATTAATTTTTCCCCAATAGATTTTTTAAAAACTTCAACACTATTATTCTGTAAAATACTATATATAATATATTTATCAATGTTGTTTTTACGTTCCATAAAATAGAACCTAATTTCGTACTCCCATTTTTCAAGAGTCTTTTGATCCATATTCGACTCAATAGTAAAGGTTTCTAGTATCACATCTCTAAATTATAAATTTAATATTTAGATATCAAAATATATATCAATGTATTATTTTCACTCTAGAAAAATATTCCCTTTTTATGTTTTGACAATATTAGGAATTAATTTTATAACATTAACGAAATAAAGGGATTATTGAATATGAATATAAATTTATATGGTCAAAATAAATGATTCTCTGTGAACGACTAATATGTAATTTCCAAAATATTTTAGCTACCATAATCATACTTATGTTTCATAAATAATTTTAACTAAAATTAGAAAGAAATGATGTATAAATATTATATAACAAGATATTTAACAACAATTTAGTATTTAAAAATTTTTATTTCATTTTAATAACTAGTATACACCTTGTCAATAAAAAATATAGTAATAATAATATATTGTTATATACATTCATAATTAATGATATATAGTCACATAAAAAACATATACATAAAATTGGTTAATACAATAATCAAGTTGGTTGATTTAAAAATTATACCAAATATAACAATATTATATATAATCAATCATGGTTAATAATTAAATATATGAATAAATACAAAATATTATATATTTTATGAACAATTGTATGTCATAATACTTTAGATAATGTTAATATTTCAAATTGATTAACCCAATATATAAAATGATTATTTGTACATAAAATAAATTCAATTATATTTCTATAATATTTATTAATGGAATTAGAATAATTAGAAACTATATATACCTTAACATATTTATAAAACACCATATAAATATGTTAAAAATTAAATATAAATTATGAAAATAAATGAAGATAAAAATATTATTTCAATAATAAAAATATGGAAACAAGATGTAATCATGCTCTTTAGATATGGTATGCAGTATCCAATCAAATTCACACACATAAATCAAGTAGGACACTACGTCACATGAGTTTTATAAATAAAAATATTATTCTAGATTATAAATTTAAGAGTAATATGAATATGTGTATGTGTGTGTGATTATTTATACATCTCATGAGCCAAGTGATAACATATATTATTTTAATTTATTAATATAGAGAAATTATAAATTAAAATGAAAAAATCATATCTTAGTCATCTTTGATACCATTTGATATAAATAAATAATGGTTCCAATTATATCATAAACAATGATCTGTGATATATGTTATAATAAACAAATTATTTATTTTTTAAAGTAATTAATTAAGTATAATTCATATATCAACAATTATCTTCCTCCTCAACCCTTTTCCATAAACCTATTATTTTCAAACATGTTGATCCCCACAATTACCCCTAGTGAAAATACTCTTCTGCGCATTTTTTATGAAATTCCTCACTATCAAACCACTACTCATTTACAACATCAATTACTTCTACTTTTAGTGTTTTCTAACATTATTTCCAATAAATCCCACTACAATAGAACTTTTATGTCACCTATATTGAAAAAAACCCATATTTGTTCATTCAAACATGTCATGGATTTTTATTGTGTAAGAAAATCGGTTGTGAGGGTCATTAAGAAATTGTTTAGTGTATAATGGTCTATATGTAATTTGATAATGAGTGACACAACCTATTTCAGTAAATGAAAATTTTTGTATTCAGATTTACCATTATGTGATGAGGATTACCAGAGTTTGAATGTTCAATATTGTTATTTAAATTTTAAATAATCAATTGCGGAATTGGACCTTACACTATGAAGGATTATAATGATTTGATATGTTTGAGAAATTGTAAATAAAATTTTAAGTATATGTGTAATATTTGGAATCCAAAATATAATCCTTGGTGTTTATAAAAGAAGGTTAAGTACATATTCAATATGTTACATGTTATTTTAATTGGATAATGTATGAGAACTCCTTTGATTAAATTTTCTGAAATAACCCATCTCTTTCCCTTTTCTTTAATAAAATTCCCCGATGACCATGGGTATGAGGGAATCCTTCTTAAGAAAATGTTATATGGTCCTCAAAATATTAAATCAGTACATAAAAATGTATCCATTCGTCATTAATTATATTTTGGAAAGACTAATGGATGGATTACATGAAAAAATCATTTTGGTTTTTTATTTCCATCGTGTTTGGATAGGGGTTTTACCCTCAACAAAACTTCATCAGAATCCAAATCACTTCCATATCAAATGAATTTTAATTATAAATAGATTAAGAAACTTGAAAATGAGTTTCTTAAACCATGATGTATTCTTTAAAAAGTTCATTCTTCTTGAAATATTCATAAACCTAATGATGTTTTAATAATAATATGTGAATGTTTTTATAATTTTTTTGAAAATCACATCATTATTTGTGATAAAAATAGTGTATAAAAAAACAATAAAATGATGGTGTTGTATTTTCTAAAAAAGTGTATTTTGTATAAATTTAGGGTTTATATATGTAATAATAGTATAAAAAGGCAAAAAATCATTGTATCAAAATAATTACATCGTAAGGCTCCTCAAAAAGTGGCCAATGATTTTCAAAAGATCTTTTTTAATAGCATTTATGTAATGATGGAAATGTTTTCTTTTTTAGAAGAAATATGGTTTTTTCATAAAATTCTCTAAAACCATATTCTTATTTTCATAGAATTGTGTATTAAAAATGTTTTGTAGATTTAAAGAATTCCCAATTCTTTTTGATATATGTTTTGTTGGTTGGAATTGATTTATCATATTTTATGAATTTAAAATAGTGATTATAATTTATAAACACACATAATATAATAGTTTTTATAATTGATTTATCATATATTAACAAATTAGGATATGATATTTTAATATTAAAAATGCATTATATTAAAATTTTAATTTAATTGATATGTAATTTTTTTGATGGAGTCAATCAAGGGTTATATAAATCAAAATATTTGTTATTTAGTTTATGTAACATGTTTGAATTAAATATTATTTTTTATGATTATTGAAATATTAAATATCATCACATATTTTGGAATATATATAATTTACTATTAAATAACATATAAAATGGTAAGATAAAGAGTTCATATTAAAAAATTTATGAAAAAAAAATTTATTTATGTTATTAATATCTATAAAGTACCCATTATTATAAATTTTTTATGAAATTATCATCAGTTGTATTAATTTATGAATCTTTTATTAATATATTTTATTAACTATATTTTTATTCGTTAAACTAAAAAAATAATTGGAATATATTTATTATTTAGTTTAACTTGTAAAATTAATTCTTATAACTAACATACCAAGTGTATATGTAGTTAAATTTTAGATAAGATATAATATTTTGTTATGTTCAACAATTATGATTATTTTTTCTTACAGTATATGATTATAATTAAATGTTTATTATGAGTTATGCATATTATGGGTAATGATTCTATTATAATTGAGGTCTCCCAAAATTATTCATTCATATATATGGGAATTTGGGTGAGACTTCTCATTGGATTGGTTGATTGGGCTCTATGTAGAATTTCGGGGTTCAATACCTATTAAAGAAAATATATATTCTTATAAATATATAATATTCCATAATTTAATTGCATAATATATATACATAAAATTCATTTATTTTCATTATAATTTGGAGACATGATAAATTACATTACAGATGGTATAGGAAACCATTAACTTGATCTCACTTGTATTAATTACTATAAATAGTCTCAAGATTCATTATTATTCATATTCATGAGTAAAAATACAAAATTAACCAGTGTTTTATTAAAAATCACCCTCTACAACACTTATAAATACCACATCTTCGACCCATTCTCTCCACTTTAAATACACATTAACATTCATAATTTATTCCAAAATTCCTTCCCAAAACCTTCTAAACACTCTTCTCAGGCTACTATGTAAACAACAGACTGATTCTAGATAACATAGGCTATAGTCTAAATCAATTTCCTCAAACACACAATGTAAGTATTCCATTTCATACACCCTATGATTTTTCTTCATTCACTCCATTTTATCATTATATTATATAAAAAAATAATATATTATAACATTATAAAAGATATAATTATACTAAAATATCAATTATACCATATTATAATTCATAAAAACCCATTTTATAGTTGTTTATAATGATGATTCTATCTTAGATGGTTTTAACCGCCTTTTTAGATAATGTTGTGAATAATAAATTTTTGACATACAATTATGGCTTCAAAATGGATGTCATGAATAAATATATTATTTTTTAGAATGATTATGATTTTTAACGATTAAATTTTGATTATACTAATAATATTAAAAATAAACAATCAATACGATTTTATGATCCTAAAACTATTGTACCAATCTATGCTTCTTAATCTAAATAAATATTCAAATATATATTGAAAATGACTCATTTATACCATTAGAATGAAATAATGATAATATATTAACACTTATTAATATTTTCTAATCATTGGAATTTTCTCATTTACCATTAACATTACATCAGTGGGTATTTATTCTATAAACAAAATAACCACAAAAAAATCGATTTAATATATTTAATTTAATAAGTTATTTATAATTATGATAAAAAGATTTTGATAGTTGAAATAAATCTGAATAAGGTTTTGAAACACGTAAATAATAAATGTAACATGATTATTTTGAAGGTCATTGGATCATATGAAGAATGTTAGGACTTAGGGTAGGAGTTATCTCTAAATCTTTTTGTTCTTATGGGGTTTTTATATATAACATTTTATCTATCCCCATTCATATCTATTTATATAATTTTCATCCTTCAAAATTTCTCAATAAATATTTTCTAAATGTATACCATTTTATCACCCCTTATTTTTATGGGATATGCACATGTCTCTAGTTCCTTTCCCAATATTTTTATTAATTTTATCCCCAAAAAATGGAAAATTTATATTTTGTTATATTGTTCCATGATTTAGTTTTATTATGGTCATTTTAATGAAAAGGCTTTAAACCCCACATTTTCTTATTGTGAAATATGTTGTTTATTTCTACATTTTGGGAAACCATATACTCTTGGCCTTTTAAGGAATTTTTTATTCAATTTTAAAAAATGTTTTATAAAGCTGTTTAATTTAGCAAGTAAATCATTATAATTTCTTAAAATTCTTATATATCCTGATCCATAATTTTTTAATTAATTTCTATGATTCTTTAATACATTCCTTAATTGGGATCCTGTGGAATACTTTGATAGAAAAATATTTATATATTTATGATGATACCCATTTATTTATCCTGCCTTTATTTCAAGATTATACTTCATATATGATTCTTTTCTATATGGAACACAAATGATGAAATATGATAATAATGGATGGGACAATAGTTTTAAACACCATAATTGATATTTTAAGGCTTTATATATCTAGAGATCTTTATATGTAGGCATTATGTGGTTAGTATTTCTCACAATATTATGTGTGGTTATGATATGGTTATATTGTTCAAAAATTTTATGGATGGACATAGTCATTTTAGCATGTTTTATAATATATTTATTACATTGTGGTGAGACTTAAATAGTTCAAATAGGTTCAGGATCCAGGTGATCCCAATCCTAAAAATTTATTTAAAAACCACAGAAAATGGCAGAGCATGGAGTTTACAAAGATTGGAATAATAAGCACAATGCACATCCAAATCAACCATATGAGTGCAGAACTGAGGAATAACAAATGATCATCCTAAGGAAACCTCCAAAACTGCCCTCATTGACATAGTGTCACAACCTAAATGGCCTCCATGTAACCATGAGTGACTTCCAGGTGGATGTCCTCAATCACTTGAATGTATTAAATCTATAGGGGAAGGATTTTCCATGGTACAGATCTAGAATGAGCCTTGAATATATGAACTGTAGTGGTGGAGTCATATTCCACCCAAAGATGTCTCCAACCATAATGAGTGGAATACCAGATCACATTAATCATAACACACAACTCAGCCTCAATAGCTGTACCATGTACAATGTAATAGAAAAAACAACCCTTAAAAAACCTCGATATGTGTGGAAGACACCACCACATCATGAGGGACCAGGTGAAACCGATGTCGCCCCATCAACATTCACCTTTATCCAGCTTTGAATCGGTGGGATCCATCAGATTGAATTTCGACAGGAGGTTACCTGGCTCACCCTGTGACACCAAAGGCTTTCATAATAAGCAAAGCAGATATCTCATTTTTCACTGTACCATGATGCAACTTAGATTCTATCAACATATCCCTATATATGGAGTGCAATCTAACCTGAAATGAGGGACATTGGGCAACAAATGTAGCACCATTTCGTGTCTTCCATATAACCAGGAAAACATTAACAGTGGTGGTGAGGAGCCTAACAACAACTTGCTCACTCATCTGAGAACCCTGAACAGACTTTAGAAGATCCTCACAGCTATTCATGTCTATATGAAGGCCGAACCCCTCCTATAGATGTTACCAAAACCTGCAAGAAAACTGAAAGATATAAATATGTGAGTAATAAATTCTTCCTCCCACAAGAATATGTAGAAAATCAAAGAAATATTTATTCCCAATCTCGGAAGTAGAGCCTGTGTTGGAAATCATCCCTTCTACAACATCCATAACAACATTTAACAGGAGGGTGAAATAAAGGCAGTGCTGAACATTTTCAGCCAAGAAGGAGTGCATAAAGTTACAACACACAAATGCCTATAAAACTCTGTTGAAGAGAAGAAACCATTGGAGTTGGGGGGGGGGGGGGTCCAAATTAATATTTTAGAATCAGTAAAGACATAGATTTTTCTTTCAGTTTAATATCCACAAGTAGGAAGCCATTGAACTCATCCAATACAAGTGCATCTTCAATTGTACGTTGTTTCATGTTAAGGGGCACACTCATCACATTTTTTAGGGTCTAACAAGACACAAATTGGACCAAAAATTTAACTGGGGATTTTTACAAACTATCCATTGCGATAAGGTCATAATCTGATGATAAGAATTCTTGAGGGCATCCCAAGAGGATGAGAATAACTGCAGTGAAAATCCACTTTGCAGCTTGTGAAGAAACCTACGATAAAGAAATTCCATAGACATGTCATTAGCAATCAAAATTTTCCATGTGATGTTACATAGCAGCACATCATTGAAAGACATAAGATCCTCAATTCACAAGGCTCCCCTATGAATGGATTTTGTAAACTTTTTTAAAGCCATACTGATCAGATTTCCTTCATAGATGGATCATGTCCATATAAAGTTCTTGATAAGCACTTGCAACTCCTTAATTATATTTATAGGCCATCTATAAATGGAGGAGGCATAAACAAACTTCGATTTGATGATCAAATTAATAAGGAAAAACCTCACAGCCAGGGACATATTATTCCCCTTTCTACGTTGAAAACTGACAATGATTTTAGAGGATATGTTCTCAAGATGAATTATTTTCACCCTACCCCAAAATTAGGGTTCCCCAGATGGGTGAAAGAAAATGTTCTTTTTTTTTACTCCAAGTATTCTGGTAATTGTTTTTCTTATTAAGAGTCTTAAAATTCCCAAAAAACATAAAGGGATTATTCCAGCTTATCACTTGGCCCAAAACCTCAACATAGTGAGAAAAAATCCTTTGGAGAGAAGAAACAGGGCATATTTTAATAACATAATACCTTTTGTTTTTGGAATATTCCATTTATTTTTATTATTACTTTGTTCCTATGATACTATCTTTCATTTTCCAGGATTCCAAGATATGATTTTGATCATCTACTATTTATTCTAGATTATAATAATTGAATATTATGATATCTGACTAAATTATTATACTATTTTATCCGCATATAGGGATTCCTGCCTCACCCATTATTTTATATCTATCCTTCGTATATCCAATATTGTGACAATTGTAAGGTGAGCTCTTGGATAAAATTATGATGATATAAATAAGATATTTTATATAACAGTGGAAAAAGTTTCTTTGGTGTATCAAATCACATAATGAAACTATATATCTATTACACTTGGTGTTCTTAATGAATTTATTTCTTAAAATTGATGTAATATTTTGTGTAATAAATGTTAGTTATTATTGTTATAATAAGAGTAAAGTATATTTATTTTTATGGATTTCTCTAGAGAATGTAATAAAAAAATCACCAAAAATGACCTAGATTAGGGATTAAAAATTAATAAGCTGGGATATATTAATATTTTTTGTGTTATTATTTATCATTACATATACATACTTTTATATTATTCATCATTAGAGTATTCTCATTCCCTAACTATTTGAAGATACTTTTATTTATAAATAATTGAAATAGAGAGAAAATAAATAATACCACATGGTGGATGGTAATGATATAAACCAAGTACATCACCGTGAATAAAATTATTGAATTCCGTAGGGAGTGAACCAAAACTCGATTAGATATTCAGTACCTATTCTAGATCTCTCAATAAAGCTATTAATTATGCAACAAAATTCCCTTCTCCCCTGGTATTATGTATCCCCACTCTTTAGTGTATCATGATTCTACATTCTCAAATAGTATAGGCAATAATCAAATATAAGGGGAGAATCATTGATTTTTACTAAACCTATTTTACTAAGTCCACTTTGATCAAAAATAAGAAAATGTTTTTCATTAAGTAGTTAGTAATGCAGAAAAATAAATTTTAGGCCATATAAATAAAGGAATTACCATTACCATAAATGGTTTATAATGAAAAAAATTTAATTATCCTCTAATTTTTGGGGTAAGGTTGCCTTTTTTCATGAGGTCATGATCATTGGAACCATCTATGTTGATCTCGAGGTCAAAATTTTGTACATTCCAACACACCCAATGGATTGACATATACTTGTTATGGAGGTATTAGAGATAATATAATTAATAAGAAATCATTTTATTAATTTATGGATCACAGTCACAAAAAAGAGAGTATAAGGTTCTATAAGAAATTTATCATTATTGTACTCTAAATTGGTACGAATCCATTATGAAAGTCATCATTAATGACCTCTCAGATCCCGTAGTTTCTAGTAAAAATAAGCAATATCCTGCATTATAATTTCGTCAGTTTTCTTGTATTATAATAAAAAGTAAAATCTAGAAAGTGGTTTATGGAGATGAAAATTATAATGGAATCTATACATCCACTCATTTTATTCCAATTAATATGCCTCTAATATCATATAAAAAAACATTTTTAAAATATCTTCCAATAATTCAAAATAATAACACCATATTTAGGAAATAATTTTTAAACCATTCTTTTTCAATTACATACCATCATGTACAATAATATTCTAAATTCACTATAAGAGAAAATCCATCATTACTGGAATATTTTGTCTCCATAAATGAAAGCCTCATTCATAAAAACTTCCATATATGTGAATCAAAATAAAAAAATATGAATGGATGAATAGAACAGATAGAGTTCTGGTGAAGATAAACATGTGGAGGACATCCACCAATTTGATGGGGGAGAAGAGAATACTATTATTAGTATTAATTACAACATAAATGAATGTATTATGTAAACTATGTTAGTTGAAAGAGATTTTGGGATCTGGGAAACCTGGGAATCCCTGAGTATATATACTCTATTTTTATTTCCATAACCTGAGGTTATCACTACCAGTGATCCACCATGAGTTATTATAGATAATTGATATTGATTCATGGTGGATTTTATATAAGTGAGAGGATTTTATATACATTTCAATATAACCAGCCAATAATGTGGCACATTTATTTCTAATGATTGATGACTAAAGATAAATATTTAATAATTCATCTCATGCAAGTTTAGCTTATATACACCACATTGTATAATAAATTATTTTAATACTAACACCTCATTATTTATCCTTTATATACAATCTCTTTTTTCATTGGGGTAAATATACTATATATTTTGGCCTCAAACTTTTTTCTTATTAAAATAAATTTTCATGGGTATTCAGGGATGTCCTCAGAAGAGTCAAGCCTATTTGGATCCCATATTTTTAGTTTTTTGAAGTGCATGAAGTCACAAATTCTTAGTGTGTGGTTTTTTGAAACTTTGTAGCTCAACCGTATTACCCAAAAATAGATGTTCATGGTTTAGAAACCCATAAAAAGAGTTCTCATAGTTATGTAAAAGGTGAAAATATTTGAAGTGGTAATATTCATGGTTTGGAAATAGTTTTTCAAACCATGAAATATAATGCACATAATCATGTAAAACATACAACTACTTGGGAAGGTAAACTGCATGGTTTGGTAATGGTGTGTCTAACTGTTATCCTAGCCCCATTGAGGGGTGGTGTTTTGGAATGTTCTGAAAACATGGTTTGTGCCCTATTTTCCTAATGGTGTACATGAATCCTCCACGGTCTGGCTCCTGGATAGTGGAACCATGTGGTTGGTTTAAAATTAGGAGAAACTTGTCGCCAAATTGCGTACCACATAAAAATTTGTGAAATTACTTTTTCACATAATTTTATCCATAAAATTAAATCCTCCTCTACCTCTCTCAAACACACAATAGTCATACAATGAGAGGACATCCAGCTCTTCCTCTTAGGTATTTGAGGCATATCATATATCTAATATCTCAATTGATTTATTTTAGTGGAATTGGATTACTTTCTTAAAGAATATTAATCATCTTTATTCATTTATAATTTACCACACTATTTTGGATTCAATTTAGAAGTGAAGTGAGATATATTTTTAGATCATTTATCTACTATATAATTTTTTTGACATTCCATCCCAAATCTGAAATTGACATTGGACTACGAGTAATCTACCAATTTAATGTAGGTTGTATAGTAATTTATTCTAAAATTATTGTTAATTATTACATGCACCATTGTGTTAAAAAAATTTCATTCTACACATTGAATATAATATTTAAAAAACCCTTCAATTTTTTTTGGAATCTTCCTAGTAGTGGTATGAGACCTTTTTACCTTGTTAGATGTAAATTAACTCAAACTAAACCACCTCCTTTAAGAAATTTTGATTAAATTCTATTGACATATGTTATAACCTTATGATTGGCTAACAATTGGTTATGTTTTTAAAATGTTATAATGACCATAAATTTCTATTAAATTGAACATCCCTTAAGTTGGTATGGTTATAATATTAATTTAAATGATCAAATGAGTTAAATTAAATATAAATTTCTAGATCAAGTTACTAACACCTTGATCATTCATTATACCACATGTTGGGTGATGCTTGGATTCTGATTCAAAATTCCATGGATATGATCAAATGAAATATTAAAATATATTCATTGTAAAGGTTATAGATTATTCACTTTTACCATTATAGTCTATAATATCATGACACGGGTGATACATAGATTCGAACTCATAATTCCTTGGATAGGCTCATAATACAAATAAAATTATATTATGCTTGATTGTTATTGGACTTGGATCACAAAAAAGGTGTGGCTTTTCGTGAGCGTTACATGGATTACCTACATGGAATACCATTGATAGGATTAAGATGATAATTAATTCATTGATGCATATTCCAAGTGAAAGAGAACACTTATATTTGATCAATATCATAGATTATAGATTCCATAGCTTAGTATCATCATTCACCTAAATTTTTTGGAAACATTGAATTCTATGGATTATCTTAGTGGATTTTACATGATGTTATAAAACATTATGGAATAAATCCTATGTATCTAATAAATTTAAGCAATGAGACTACACTGAACATTTTCTTAGGGATCAGATAGAACACATTTTGATGGAATTCTCAGTGCACACCCCTTTGGATTTCCCCTATTTTGATAAATAATTAATTCCATAGAACTCTTGAAACCCTATGTGATTATTATTATACATGGATACCTTGGTTATATTCCTCTAGTCATAGGAATACATATAAAATGTGAAATTCTCAATGATATTTTATCTTAGTCTGAAGAAGTTAGGATTATACATGTATCACATGAGCAACCAAATCCGATTTGGATTCATTTATTTTCATTTCCCTTCTTTTTTATACCTTCACACTATTAGTTTTATCTTCATAGAAAGGATAGTGTTAGAAACCATTGTTGGTGTCCAAATGAATTATGAGGAAACTGTATTTAGGCCACTATTTAGTTCCCAAGGTATAAATCATGGATATAGGTAGAGAAAAAGAGAATTTCTTAGAAATAGATGTTCAATTCAGTTATAGATTGGATTATGAAAGCATATGACCATACTAGTGGTTGGGATTCTTTTAGAGTTTTTCATTTTGGACATTTTATATATTTTTGTTTAGAATATATTGTTTTATTTATTTTTCCTTATTCCCCTATTCAATTTTTTTATATACCATGCTGACATAATCTTTTAAAGATGACATCACTTATTGGTTATGATTAGATATTATTTCATAAATGATTTAATCCCACTTTTCATTAAACTACATCAACTATTTTATTTACTATTCAACATTTTTTTCTACTATTATTATGGGGATATAGTCTCCAAACCATACCATGATATAACCTCATTATTATTCGACAATATCTAATGTATAGGGATGCATGCTTATGGATATGTGCACCTTAAGTTTCGTTAGTTACCAATGAACTAGACCTCTGACATCAAATATTGGTATCACAGGTTTCTTTTCATTCCATTACTATTTGAGTATGGTACATAGGAGACTTGGATGTGTAAGAATTTGAAAATGTGTTTTTTCCTAGGAGTATCTAACCCACACGCGGGGGGAAATTTCCTTGTTTCCATGGATGAGACTTGTTGGCTTAGTATTCGTCCATTGTAGTGGAGCTAAATTCACTACTGGGTTATGCACTTGATTTATGACTTTTTCACATGACAAATTTATCCCTTAGATGGGTATAAAATGGATCATTTATTCATGAATCATTATAGGTCCTTATATAACTAAAATATCATATATATTCCATGTCATGTATAATTTATTGATTAAATTTCCTTTTAAATCTCATATATACCTTTATTTTTTAACATGTAATTGAATTACATATTTCTTAGGAAAATGGAAAGAAATAAATTTGTTACAAAAAGTTTATACATCAACCTAAATATTGGTTTGCCAAATAATTTTATAATGTAACCCTAAATAATAAATAATGGCATATTTGATCCATGATGCATTAATTACAAAGGGTGAAATGTTTGTTGGTTGTTATTGATTGGATTCCAATTATTATTTATAATGTTTGTGCCACTATAAATTGTGAATGGTGATCTGTATGATCATATCATTAGATATGGATTCATACATCGTGAGACCGAATGTAAAAATTATTGTTATAGTTAAATGATATTCTAATTGAAACATATAAGTATTAGGTATTTATAACATAAGAATAGTGACACATATAATTGAAATATTTATACATGAAATGTGTTTCTAAATAATAATGTTGATGTATTTTTTTGTAATTAAATGGGGATGTTGATTGAAACTGAAATGATGTTTTATCATATAACATGTAATTGAAACACTGTATAATGAATCCTATAAAATAAAAAAATGTTAAATCATACAATAGTATAACCCTAGAATGGGTAGTTGATTATCATGCTGATTAAAAGTCATTCCTTGAATCTATTATCATCTCCATGTGTAATATTTGTTATTCTATTACCATATTCTACTACGTGTTCATGGGATTATAGATATATACCTCCATGATGGACAAAATTTGAGAATTACAATGGTGGAAATGACTATGACATTGAAGTTGCTAGACCTGACCCTCACCTTGTGAAATAATTGAAACCTCCAGTATTACCACATTTGTTACCTAGACTGGACACATATTATATACTTTGAGAGGGATTATTATGCTGAGTTCAGTTTATGGAGGAATCCCTAGGTCATTCTGCAACTAGGTCAGAGTTGACGTGAGAGTTCTAATAATGGCATCTACCATGTTTGTTGAGGAATAGTGGAGTCTAGGCCACTGAGCCCTAGATTCGTTATATTCTAGTTATCATTGATTAGATATACATTACATTAGAAAGAAGGTTAAAGATCACAGTTTATATTATTTATAGACATTACAATTGTTTGGGGGATGTTCAAAACTAGATATATCTACACCAAGATATATTCTGGATGGGATTCCAAACAACGGTTTATTATTAAATATATTTGGAACACTAAGATCTGAATAAGATAAGGATTTTATGCACTGATAGTAAGATACTATTTCATTGATGGGATCTTTATCTTTATTAACTATGCTCCATCACTTCATTCCAACTGTTACCGGTGATGAACTATTGAAAGATGTATAGTTTGAGGATGGGATAATGTATTACATCTATCCAAATGTCAATATTTTACAACTGGATACCATATCTGGAATAGTGAACATAGGCCACATATCTGATCACAAATTGAGTGAAGTTGAATGTGCGAGGCATGGTAGTCTAGCTCCATGGTAGACAAGTAGTTCATCTAATAGCAGAATCTAGCACCCTAATTATACTCAGGTGGGAGTGGTAGTCAAATTTCATTTTCATTAGAAGTTATGTGGTATTCTATATTTATGAGAGAGTAAATCCCTCAATGATTCATTGGAGAAGAAATAAATTTGTGTGTCTAACATAAAACCGAATGGACCACCTCTATATATTTTTTATGAAATTTCATCCAATTCCCAGCAAGATAGAATCTATACCACCCTATGGCTTTAGAGTGGGATCAATACCTCCATGGTAGGCTAGATGCTAGACTATTACATGTAATTCTGGTTAATTAGTTGGGTGATGTTTAGCAATCCAGATGAATATGGTGTAGTTATGGTAAGTATTACCTTCTCAATGTAATTAGGTTATAGCTAAGGGTTATGGATCTAGGTAGTTATGTGTAGTATACCTTACACCTAAGGACTAATGTTTTATGTCATCTACAATACAAGGAATGATCTTAGTATCCCTAAAATTGTTATATTATTTATTAGATAGAATCCCTTCACCCACATTTATATTTTGGGATATTTGGAATGTGATTGTATCTAAATAGAATACTTATACTTAGTGATGACTCTTGATACCCCATTGGGAGAATGATCAGAAAGGATATAATAATATTGGGAGTCCCCCCAATATTAGTGGATATAATTTTTATGAAACCTCTTTATCCTTGTGATGACATGCTTTGATATAATTAATGGGATGGAAGAGTAAGTTCTTTATAGATACCTTATTTAATTTTTTCCAAAGAGGATTAGTTTCATAGTACCTGAGTGTGGTCACTATGTTTCAAAGGGAGAATGGGATGTCTAGGAAATTCGAGTAGTTCTTAAACATCACAGGTTGAGTGAAATATTAGATAATATTTATATATTTTTTAAAAATGATCAAGAGTATGATAGACTATTTTCCTCCATTTTTGGATTGATTTAGAGATTTATTTCCTGTTTAATTCTGAAGGATTCCTCCCAAAAGATAGGTAGAGTTTTATATAGATCTTAATCCATGAAGAAAACAAAAATATATTCATACATACATAATTAATCCTACTATTCTTTATGAATACAATTGGTTTTTAGAGGTCCTAGATTCCAAGATATCTATATATCTTCTTGCTTCTCCTTAAAGTTCACATGTGATTTTTACCAAGAAGGTGGATGTAACCCTTAGGATATTTTTAGATTACCGATAGTTGAATCATCTTATGGTAGATATTTGGTGCCCATTTTTATATATAATACATTCTTATGATAAGATTGAAGGATATGTGGTCATCATGATGTATTTTTGGAGGTAAAATTATCATTAGGTACACGTTCTATGTTTGGATATAACATATAAATCATTCCAAATAAAATATGGAATTTATATGTATTTTTTCTAATGTCTTTTGGTCTCATTAATTCACTGGATGTAAGTATGGATATGATTAATTAGATTTGTCATCATACCAATATTAATTTGTGGTAGTTTTAGTGTGTAATATCATAGTGTATTCTAAAACGATACATGATCATTCAAAAAAAATTGATGTCATATTAAATAAACTAATAGAACATTTATTATATTCTAATCTCAAAAAATGTGACATCTAGACTTATAAAGTTCACTTTTTGTGTTACATTATATTAGAATAAGAGGATTTTGTGGATTTAGAAATGTAAAACCATGGATTCCATAGAGAATCCAAATAAAATCATTGATAAAAAAAGTTAATTTGGGATATATAGTTAATATCATAATTAAATTTAGAATTTTATCAGGCCATGATGCACCAATTACGGGACTAAAAAAAGGGTATAATATTTACATGGTCCAAAGCATTGGAGAAATCATTTTTTGAGTTAAAAGGAAGGATATCCTCATCACCGATCCTAACATTAGTTGATCTTGGTAGGGGATATACAGTTTATTATAATGCATCATCCATTGGTTTTAGAACTGTTTTGATGCAAGGGGTGAGTAGTGGTGTATTAGGCTCATCAATTGAGTTCTTGTGAGCATTGTTATATAACACCCAACCTTGATTTATTATTAGAGGTTCATGAATTACATTTTTAGAGGCATTATTTGTTGGTGTAATGGGTTTTAATACACACAAACAATATAATTTTCCAATACATATTCAATTATCATGATTTGTACCTCTAGAAGTGAAGATATATTGAATACCATCAGTCTTTTGATTTTTATCTGCCTTATATTCCTAGAAAAGAAAATAGAGTGGATGATGGTCTGAGCAATAAAACTTATAATCATGATATTTAGAAATATAGTGGGTAATATCATTCACTAGATATTCATTATGAGATGCATCTAGAAGTTTTGGAGTTTCACTGCTGGCCTACCCTTAATACCATAATAGTGGCCTCATTACTTATTGATCGATCAAAGAAGAGATAACATTTAGATCCTAGGAGTTTTGTATTAAGGGAATGTTATTCAAGTGAGGACATATCATCGAGTTGGTTTTTATATGAGGCTGATATTCTATGTATTAATTTTTATTTTTATGTATATCTATATATGGGAGAGAAGATTATGTGATAATATAATCCTTCGAAATGACAAGAACATCCATGTCTCACGAAGATGTACCATGACTTGCACTACTAGTATTGGTGGTCTGGTATAAAAAAAAGACAGTAGGAGTTGTAAATTAGTGGTCTAAATATAAGCATGTGAAGGTAGAATACAAATGGACTATTGGGATTTAACAACATTTACACTATATAAAGTGGATTTTAAAAGGCTTCACTATAAATTTTATGTAGGGATGGTTGAAGTCCCCCCAGAGTAGTGACATCTTATGGGTTATCATGGATAAACTGGCCAAGGTTTCCCATTTATTTTATATTATGGTGACTTTCCTAGTGGATGAACATGGTAGAATCTATTGCCGAGAGGTTATATTCCTTAATAGAGTTCAAAATAATATATAATCAATCATGGTTGATCTAATCACTTACTGATTCTAAAAAATGTTACCGAAGGCTCTTGGATCTCAGGTACATCAAATAATATTATATCACCCATAGATTTATGGTTAGTCTATGCATACTATACATACAATAGAGGATAATATTCAAATTTGAGTCCTTGATTTTGGAGGTTTCTAGGAAATAAATTATCCATTTCTTAGTTCTCTAATAATAATATTTCATAAGATACTATTCATATGAATCCTTATTTTTCCATATATGATAGGTTTTAGCGATCGCCTATATGCTGTTTAGAGGCATGAGAGATAATGGTACAAGGATCATGTCTCTCTCAAGATGAAATGAAGCATATATAAATGATCAAGAGTAATATGGCTATGGAACCATCTTGGAAGAATTCATATGAAAAATATTTTCACAGAACTCTAGAGTTTGAGGTGGTATATCAGGTCTTCTTACATGTTTCACATAGATTTGGTCATCGATGGATTCAATTTCTGGGTATGATATTGCATATATTTTTCATACCATCTGATACCATAGAGATGGGTGGACCTATGGATTATCATATAGTTATTAATCTATAGTATTAGTATTTTCCTGATGATTTTCATGTTTCATGGTTGTACTATTATTACTCTGAACTATCTCAAGATTTCAATCATGAGGAAGTTTAGTTAGGGGATGATTATTCTTTTGAGGAGTACCTAATTCATATAGTTGATCATGAGATAGATTATATTCATGGGAGGTCATTTCATTTGGTTATGGTGCTATGGAAGCATGGTTGTGTAAAAGACAAGACTTTTGAACTAGAATATTAAATAAAAGTGGATTTTATAGAGATACTCAGGGAATTTATTTAAGGGTAATGGGTGGAAGAGTTGTTTTAGTGAGGTTTGTATAAAATATCCTAGTTCTTCATTGAGGAATGAACCATTTAAATTTTAGTCTCAACCATACTTTTTATTCAAATAAATCTACCTAATGGTTTAAGTAATTATTTTGGGGAGTTTAGGCTTGTTCTGGGCCTAATGTTTTTTTCTTTTAGATGATCTGGGGGAGATGCATGGTTGGAACATATTTAGTAGTAATCATGTGGATCAACCATGTGACCCAAAAAGTGAGGAGAGTAATTTTTCAAAATATGAAATAGAGGCTACATGAAAATGAAAACATTCAATTAATTATAGTGTTAAAGAACATGATTTGTGAATGGAATATCTAATAGTTAACCTAGCCTGTGAGTAGTCTGGGATTTGGGATACTTCGAAGCACACATTTTGTTCATAGTTTTCTTAACAGAACACATAAACCATGTATGGTGTGTATAATGCACATTGTATGCCACACAATTTTTTCACAATTTGGAAAATCATCCAAAAAAACCATATAATCATTTAAATGTGATAAAAATACCTTTTACCTTATTTTTCATCTAAATTAAATGCAATTTTCCACCCTCAAAGGTACAATATCCCTACAATGGGAGAGATTTAATTTCTTCCACCAAGTATTTAAGATATATCGTTCACCAGAGCTCTAAATATATCACCATCTATTGTGAATGATCACTCTTGGTAATATTATTAATGAAATTTCATCTTTTTTTTGTGGAATTTTTCAACATCATACATGCTATTTTTATGAAAGATAATATTCCATATTTTTGGGTATTTTTCTGGTTTTACAATTTTTATAATTTTTTCCTGAATACGATGTTAAAATTGAACGATGAGTCAACTACAGGTTTAATGTAGGCAGTATAGTACTTTTTTCATAATTTTGATTATGATTATAACTTGTTCAATTGTTCCAGAAGGTAGAATTTCCATATGTTGACTTAAAAATTGACATCCCACCTACTTTTTTCAAGAAATTTAACTAGAAGATCTATGAGACCTTTTGACATGGATATAGACTAATGAACTCAACCCAAACCAACCCATTTAATAGGTTTTGATTAAATTATATAAACTATCATTTTTACCTTATGATGAACCACCCCTTTGGTTGTGTTACTAATATATTCAAATTACCTTGCCTTGCTATGAAATTGAACACCACTTAAAGTTAGATGGCTTGAATCCTAAATTAAATGGTAAAATTAATTAAATAAGATGTTACTTTTTATCATGTCACTTATTCGTTGACAATTTTTTATATCATGCCTTTAGTGATACAGGTATTTTGATTCAGAATGACTTGGATGGGCTCATATGACATAGTGTTATAAATTAATTTTAATGTGAATTAGTAATTCACATGGTACTTTATCACTTATTATTCCATGCCTTTAGTGATACTTAGATTCGTAGTTATAATTTAATAGATGATCTCATAGGGAATGTATAGTTATATTCAGTCTGATTATTATTGGACCTAGAACACTATAAGGGTTCCTCTTATAATGAAAAATAATTGGATTCAAAACATTGAATAACATATATTATCTTCAGATTCCATTGAATTCATGGATAGTACTTCCTATGAATATAGCATATTTGGAGTCGAGTAATGTCTTTGCTTGTGGATGACTCGACATGGTATTGATGATTCACCTATAATTTCTAGATTTACAGAGTGACATAGAATATTTCCTTGAAATTTGGTTGAAGTTAATAACTACCATAGGTTACCTCTCGAGGATTTAATCTTGTCTAGAACTAAGGCTACATAGGCCTTGTTACTAGGGAATGGGTATAATTTCTTTGGGTGAAATTACAAGGGTACACGCCATTGGATTTACCACATTTTTCTAAATATTTGTTAATAGAACTTGTGGAACCCTATATAATTATAATTATACATGTTAACCTTGTTTATATTTCATAGGTTCCAATTATATATATATAATATAAAAATATTCGAGATATTATGGCTTTGGAATAAGTATGTATAATCAGACAGGTATCACATGAGAAATGTAGGTTGATGCGGTTTCATTTATTTACACTACCCTCTATTATTTAACCCACAAACTATTAATTTTCTCCCCAAAGATGGGATAGTGTTAGATATCATGGATGATGTCCTATTTAGTTTCACTCACAACCTATTAGAGATTCCTTTTGTTACCTAAACATACTCCATGGATGTAAGATGCACTACTACAAAAAATGGGCATGGGAAGCGCCCCCTTATATCAGTGCTACGCAAAACCGCTGATAAATGATACCCTTAATCAGTGCCAAAATTTCATCGTGGATAAAGAATCCCTTTGTCAGCGCTAAACTTTTAGCGCTGATACAGGGTGACCTTTATCAGCACTAAAAAAGTGATGATAAAATGACCCTTTATCAGCGCTATAGAAGCGCTGATAATGAATCCCTGTATCAATGCTAAAATTTTAGCGCTGATACAAGAAAGATTTATCAGCGCTTTTTTAGCGCGGATAAAGAGTACCATTATCGGCGCTAAAAAAGCACTGATAAAGGATACCATTATCAGCGCTAAAATATTAGTTCTAATAAATGATGTATTTATCAGTGGTTTGTTAGCGCTGATAAAACCTTAGTCCATTTTCTTCTAAAGTTGGTCGCATAGTTCCCTCGTTTTATCACGACCTAAAGCTCTCACGATACTAGAACCCTGAGACTCCCCTCTGCCGCCCGCTGAGTTCGCCTTGCCAGACCTCCACTGCCCTTGCTTCTCGTTGCCACACCTCCACCACCCACTGAGTTCACATTTCCAGACCTCTGCCGCCCTCGAGCTTCGGTTTTTCGGACCTCCGCTGCCCGCTGAGTTTGCGTTGCCGGACCTCCGCTGCCCTCACTTCTCATTGTCGGACCTCCTCCACCCGCTGAGTTCGCATTGCCGACCTATGCCACCCTCAAGATTTAGTTTTCCAAACTTCTCATTAAGGCATGTTTTCCAAATCATTTTTTAATATTGTTCTCCTTTCCCATCACACATAACCATATGTTGATTTGGTATGATATATGTAATGGATATTTGAGATTTTGATTGTTGTAGGATACATGATTCATCCTTTTCTGGAAACCTACAGTTGTTTTAGGTTTTTCCCATTTAAAATCTCTTATGTTTCCATCCATGGTTGTCTTCATTGGGTGTGTGTTCGAGACCCTTACGGTGGTTATTATTCCTTATTGTCCTCTTATTCACAACTTCTTCGTTAGATCTCAATCTTTATGTGTTGGGTGGTCTATCTTTTAAGATATTTGTTTTAAAAATTTGTGCCAAATCAATTTTACATGATCTATTTATGGTTGGAAATAGATATTCTTTGGTGTGTACTCAAATCACTACGATTACGAAGTCACTTGATGGACCAGGCACTAGGAGGTGTTGGTGTCTACTTCAATGAGACCGTCAATGGGTGACACTCTATAGTGGGAATTCATGGATTCCATCAAGTACTTGATCGAGGAATAAAACCTTTTTATATTTTTACTTTCTTGTTGTTGGTTGAATCATTGATGGATATTGATTGTGTTATTTCATGTAGATTCATTGGTATGTTTTGGGTGAACATTTCCTTATGTTTCAAATTATTCTCTTAGTGGATCTTCGTGGTCAGTGGTTGTAGTCTCTTATTTGGGTGAAGTGATGCGTTCGTAGTATATTTCTATCCTATGTCCCACCATTTTAGTGAAAATTTAAATGGTTGGGTGACCTATTCTAGGTCTCTGGACATTATTTGGATTTTATCTCTTCTTAGTGATGTAGATGTGTTGTTTGGAGATGTATGATGTTCTCAGAGGATATACATTAAGGGTTGTTAGGAATATTGGTTATCTGTTCATTTTAATTTTTTCGTAGTGGTCCTCTATTTGGTGAATCTTCCTATATTTGTTGAATTGTCCACACAATAATTATTGTGTGGAATTTATTTTTGTCTCAACATTTTATATCCTTTGTACTAGAATATTTATTCGCATAAAAAGAGGAACGATGGGGAGAATTGTAACATCTCCGTATCTCTTTCATCAAAGCAATGCTCGTTTAGTTTTTTGGGTTTTTTGGGGGTCATAGGATGTCCCAGACAGTCATAGAAGGTGTGGACATGAACATGTAGGTTAAAAAGCTCCATGTGGTCCACCGAATGGCCGGTGAGGGTAATTGGATAGGCAATGGGATTCACAATGGATACAAAAAAATTCTATACCCATCAGCTAGCTGATGGGTCTGTAGTGACTATAAAGTGGGATAACCAATGGTTATAACATTTATAGTATAACCACTGTCTAGCTGGTGAGGGCCACTATCTATCCAGTGGTGTTGTTGTATATGAGAAAGCATCGAGGTAGTAGGGTAATTGCACCCCGATACCACCATTTATTTATTTTAACTTCTCCCTCAAGTTTAACTCAACCCACAAAAGCCTTAGGAGACCCTTTGGATTGTTTGTCTCTTCTATCGTCATCACTTGGTGGATTGAAGTTTCATACGAAATGGTGATCCTCTTTCAGTATTTATTTATTTTCTTGAACCTTAATCTCTCTCCATAACTTGATTATTTTTTCCTGGGGGATATGGAAGCCTTGGTAATTACTAGACCTATAATTTTTATGGGGAATTATGGTTATAGTATCTCTTTTAACTTTTTTAGATACCTTTTATTTGATTCAATGTTCTTCATTTGAGTAGACTCATTCAGATTCATTGTTTTTTGATCCCAAATATTCCAAGTGGGTGTTTCAATACTATATACTCTTTTTCGGATTCTTGTGTTTCATGAATTCATATTTTATCCATTTGAAGTTGGTTAGACATGTTTTGATCATTTTGAAGCACAAAATAACCGTATTAATGAAAATAATATATGGAATGGATGGTATGTTGTTGTGAATTAACCTTTTTATTGAAATAAATTAGGTTTCATTCTACTGTTGGTGGATTTGTTATTATAAATGAAAATCATGGTTTAAAATAAAGATAATTTGATGATTTAAATAAAATTCCAAATGGTTTGGAATGTGTTTGTTTATTGTTTTTTGGGAATCATTTCCAAAATAAATTAAAATGTCTTTTTTTTAAATGGTTTATGGTATTGGTATTTTAAAAAATTTAGGGGGATTTATTGTTCATTTGAAAAAAATACCTTCTATCCTGGACACCATACATTGTTTTTTGGAGGTGAATTTAATGTCATTTTCAACCCGAAGGAAAGGAAAGTTAAAACCCCATTCCAAAAAAAAGGCCATCATGGAGTTTGTTCAGTTCATGGCTGGGAAGGGCCTCATTGATCTTAGCTTCTCAGGTGATAGTTTCACCTTGTACAACAACCGAAGAGGCCATCACCGCTTGTGGAGTCTATTGGATAGGTGTCTAGCCAACATGAATGCCACTAACCTATTATCAAATACCATGTTTGTCCATCTTTCTTGAGGTATTTTGATTCACTCCACCCTCTTGGTTTCCATTTCTTCTTGGCATGATCATCAGGAACGGTTTCACTTCCACCAGCAGTGGGTTAACATCCTAGAGTACCAGGACATGGTTTTTGAAATATGGAATGAACCCTTGTAAGAGTATCGAGCCACCTTCAACCTCAGTGACCTGACCTCGAACCCCAATAAGTTCGTGTTCGCCCCTTCCTCCTCAGGAACCTTCATCACCTAGGACTAATTTCGTATATGGGCCCCTTCAGAGTATTTTGATAGATGGAATGATACCTTTGGTTTATTGGATTATTAACAAAAGTTTGAGATTCTTGTGTGACTATATACTTATTATAATTTCTTATTATTTCTTATAAACCACCACTTGAGTCGAGTAACCTGATTGAAATCCATATTGGTACTTTGGTTCTCATGTGGATATGATTTTTATGAGTTTGTGACATGTGTATGTGTGGATATATGGGTATTTAGGCATGATGATATTGAATGTAGGGCAGAGACCTAGGAGTGGTAGATGTATCATTCTGGATTATTCTTGTGTTTGGTCTGGGGTGATTTGAGTAAACTATAATGAATCTAAAGTAATTATATTTAATGAAGATGAATAAATACTAATTGTTAGGCTCTATTTATCTCTATTTTTATAAGGATGTGGTTCTCTTATAATGTATTAGAATGTCTTGTTTTGTGTTCTTGAACCATAAATACTAATATTTGAGATTCAAATAGGATGAAGATGAATAAATATTGGATGGATTCTAATCATTTGACAATAGAGTACGAGAACAGAGTGAAAGAGTTCATCGAGTTTTCCAAGGATCTCGCAAGGGATCCTTCTCAAATCCTTTGTTCGTGTTTTCATTTTTGTTATTATAGAATACTTACTCCAAAGGAGTTGGAAGAGCATTTGATATTTCACAGAATAGATCAGAGTTATAAATCTTGGAATAAACACGGAGAATAAGAGAATGTATCTATTTGCTGGGGTAAAAATGCATTTTATGGATAATCAGATATGAATACAAATATGGATAATTAAGAAAACTGTATGGAGGATGTGATTACATATGTCAATGATGATGATGATCCTTTTGAGGAAATGACAAATACAATTGAAGATGAACTCCGTGATTTCCCAAAATTGTTTGAGAAGGTAAAGAGTTGTGAAAATACGCCATTGTATGCTGCTTGCACTAAGTATACAACATTGTCAGCTGTACTGAAGTTGTATAAATTGAAATAAGGAAACATATGGAGTGATGTAAGTTTTATGGAACTATTTTCTCTCTTGAATGACATGCTCCCCGAAGATAATGATCTCCCAAGATGGACATATGAAGCTAGATGAATGCTACGCTCGATGGGTATGATTTATGAAAGAATACATGCCTGCCTGAAAAACTATATATTGTTTAGAAAGGAGAAAAATCACTTACAGAATTCCCAAAGTGTGGTTATTCTCGATACAAGAAATATGAATCCAATCTTATGAAATTTCTATGGTAATTTCCAATCATTCCATGGTTTAGGCATCTATATGGAAGTGAAGAAATTGCAAGACAATTTTCGTGTCATGCTGATAACATAAATAAAGTTGGGAAATTATGTCATCCATCCGACTCTCCTCAATGGAAGAAAATTGATCTTGAGTATACTGAATTTGGAAATGATTCGAGAAACCTTTGTCTTTATTTATCTACAGATGGAGTGAATCCTTTTGGGTTTCAAAATGGCCCACATAGTACATGGCCTATTATGTTGGTAAATTATAACTTTCCACCTTGGTTATGCATGAAGCATAAATTCATCATGTTATCTATGCTTATAATAGTACCAACACAACCAGGTAACAATATTGATTAATATTTGGATCCTTTGATCGAGGATTTGAAGTTATTATGGGATTGAGTTGTAATGTTGTATGATGCTTATAAAAGTGAATACTTTATGTTGAGAGTGATGTTGTATGGGACAATAAAAGTTTTACTTGCTTATGGAAAATTTTCAGGCTATAGCATTAATGGAAATCAAGGGTGTCCCATGTGCGAAGAAGATACATAATCAATTAGGTTGAAACATTCATTGAAATCTGTGTTTCTAGGACATCGTAGATTTCTTCCTTGTCGGCATAAGTACCGATCTTAGACGACATCATTCAATGGAAGTACAGAACAATGCGCTACACCGTCTCCACTAACAGGTGATCAGCTGTTTGAGAAAGTAAAAGATTTGAACACTATATTTGGTAAACCATTTTTGAAAAACCTTATGAAAATCAGTTGAAAAAAGAGATCAATTTTTTTTGAATTACCATAGTGGAATTCTTTGTACGTCAGACATTTTTTTGATGTGATTCATGTGGAAAAAATGTATGTGACAGTGTTATCAGAACGTTGTTAAATGCCTCTGAAAAAAAGATGTAATTAAGGCAAGGATGTACATGGTTGACATGGGAATATGAGAAGAGTTGGCTCCTTTGAAGGGTGAAAATCAAATGTTTCTTCCTAAATCTTCTTATACTCTTTCTAGGGTGGAGAGATATCAGTTTTGAAACTTCTTCAATGATGTAAAGTTTCCAAAGGGGTACTCATCAAATATCAAAACATCGTGTCAATGGATGATATGAATTTAAAAGGTTTGAAATCACATGATTTCTATGTTCTGATGCAAGATATAATTCCAATAACTTTACGTCGATTTTTTCCCAAGAATGTTCTTCATAGGTCAACCAAACATTGTTTGTTTTCCAAAGCTATATGTAGAAATGTTTTGGACTCGGTGAAATTTCCAGCTATGGAAAAAGAAATTTTCATAATATTATGTGAATTAGAAATGTTCTTCCCGCCAACATTCTTTGATATGATGGTTCATTTGATGATTCACTTGGTGAGAGAGATTCGACTTTGTGGTCCTATGCACTATAGATGGATGTATCCTGTTGAACGGTATATGAAGATTTTGAAAGGGTATGTCAAAAATCGATGTTGGACAGAGGGTTGTATAGTGGAGAGATATATTGTTGAGGAAGCCATCGAATTTTGTATTGAATACCTATCTGATGTGGAACGCATTGGACTCCCGAAATCTTGTCACACTGGACATATTGAGGGTGAGGGAATTTCTGGAAGGGAAGTTGTGACAATTAGTATTATAGATCGGGAGCATGCCCATATTTTTGTTTTGCATAATAGTTGGGAGGTTTCTCAATATATTGAAACTCCCAAATAAATTCTTAGGTAGTTGAATCTATCAAGTGATTAAAAATGTTTATCAAATACACATAATAACCAGTTTATAGGATGGTTTTAGGACCATATTTTTATGTAGTTGGATGAATAACCGAATTCAATTTCAGAATGACTTCGATGGCTTGCCGCTGGACCAAGTGTGTATGTATTGTCTTATAGTGGTTATGTAATTAATGGTTATACATTCTATACATATGAACATGATTATGATAGTACCATGAAAAATAGTGGAGTTACACTAGTGGCTGAAGCGATGCATGATTCTGGTAGTAAGGACAGAAATCCAATTTATGCAAATATGTCATACTTTGGAATTATCAAACTAATATGGGTGTTGGATTATACGACATTCAAATTGCCTATTTTTCAATGAAAATGGGTTGATGAAAACAGTGGTGTTAAAATAGATGAATGGGGATTTGTGAAAGTTGATTTTAGTAAAGAAGGGTACAAAGATGAACAATTTATAATGGCATCACAAGTGATACAAGTTTTTTATGATCCAGATCCTGCAAACCGAAAGTGGTCGATTGTTCTGTTATCGTACAAAACTACTGAAGGTTCCATTGAAAATTCAGTTGAGGATGATCATTTTAGTGGTACGTTGCAATCATTTTGGAGTGGTCCCAATGAAGATGATGTTTTGTAAGTTATAGCAGACCACAATTAATTGATTTGGATAATCGATAGAGGTGTAAAATCCCTTCAACCTTTTAAAAAAAGAAAGAGAGTTCAATAAACATGTTATATTTTGTTTGTAATATAGATATTGTTATCTCATGTTATTATCTTATCATTACTGAATTTATGTAATAAAAATTAACTGTTCTACCACTTTTGCAGATAATGACTTCTGCACATTCTGTTGCTCCTAACCTTGAGGCTGAACAAGTCTCTCAAGCTGTTGATGCCGCATCTGCTGATGCTCCTGCTTCTCCTGCAGCTCCTACTGCTCCTGGTGCGACTCCTTTTGCTCCTGTTGCTCCTCCTGCCGCGGCTCCTGCTGCTCCTGTTGCGGCTGCTGCTGCTCCTGCTGCTGCGGCTCCTGCTGCTCCTAGTGTTGAGGTCCAACAACCATCAGCACTTGTTGTTGATACCATTTCAGATGAACATATAGATTATTTTGATATCGATGAAATGGTCGGGAATGAAGGACCAACGTCGTTGAAATCACAGGTGCGTCGTAGTTTGACGGTGATAGCCAAAATTTTTATGGAGAAAAGCA
The DNA here is from genome assembly GCA_963277665.1 of Viscum album. NCBI lineage: Eukaryota > Viridiplantae > Streptophyta > Magnoliopsida > Santalales > Viscaceae > Viscum > Viscum album. The sequence continues at coordinate 234,359,967 of OY728141.1, forward strand.
AAGGCATCAAATTTGATGTCGGATGGAATGCACGAGGCCAACATGTGAATCCCAATAGGGCTATGTTTAGCAGCTACATTGGAGTTTTCACTCGGAAACGTGTGCCGATTGACATAGATTCATGGCACCATGTTGTGTCTGAGATGAAGGTTATGATTTGGGAAGAAATTATGGTAACATTATTAAATTATTTCTTTAATTTACTAGAAAATAAATTAATGAAACAAGTTATTACTCTTCTCAATCTCTTACAGAGTACATTTATAATAGACGATTCACACAAGGATTATGTACTAAGGCTTGCAAGAAGGATTCATCGATGTTTTCGCACTATTTTAACAATATGTCACCGGAAAGATTCCAAAGGTAAAATAAACCCGCACCCACCCATTGTCTACACTCACCTAATATCCCAATAATAATGGGATGAATTTATTAGCTTTCGTGGGGATGAGAAGTTTCAGGTACATTTTGGGTGATAATACATTGTTTGAGGATACCTATATTCATCACTTGGATTGCCAATATTTCATTTATGAAATAGAAACTCTATACTAAAAATAAGTAATGTGAATCAAAACCAACATAACCCTATTATAAAGCAAGGATGGGGTACGCATCATCAGAAAAGAAAATGGTGCATATTTTAAATTTACAATAATATTTTTAGGTACCAATGAAAAACATCATAATTATATTTCTATGTTTAAATGTAGATTGATGAGTCTAAAACCAAATGTACTTCCATCCCACGTCATGTGCTATGGAAGGAGGCATGTGCGAAAAAATAAGGGAAGTTAGTAGATGAGAACACAAAGAAAGTGTGGGAAATATGTGTAAGTATCACACAATGATAAAAAAATTTGTTTTAAATTACTATTACATATAAATAATTAGTTAGTTTCCTATATCTGATAGTCACCGGAATCAACTACTCCTGTAGAGGATATAGACCTATTATCGATGGCTTTGAAGCAGCCAGAAAAATACTGTCGTGTCAGAGGTGCAGGGTTTGGGGTGACACCCCGAGTATATTTTGAGAAGAAGAAAAAAAATAGATGATATAAATGAAAAATTAGAACAAATGAGTGAAAAAATAGCAACCCTAGAAGAACGATTGCAATGGCAAGGAGAGTTGCTAGAAACTTTTATGGGTGGGAAGCAAAGGGAAGACACAACTCAGGAATAACCAGCGCATGAACATCCTGCCCCACCCCCAACAGCTTTGAGGCGAGCCATTCGCCTCAATGAACTGTCTTAGCCATGGTAATCAATATTCTAATAATTGTTCCCATGAAATGTGAATCAGAAAAACACTGATAATTTTTTTGTACTAATATTATACAGGGTGATAATTTTTGTGATTTATATCTGTCAACACCCACCTATCACCTTGTAGTGAGTGCTACAATGTTCAATATCCCTGATGCCACAATGCATAATAGACCACTTCCAAAAGATCATATGAAAGTGACGATTACTGTAGCTCATGAGCCAAATGCAGAGCTACATATTCCACTTGATGACTATGATATTCATTCGGTTGAAAAGGATATTGGGACATTCATTTCATGGCCATCATAACTTGTAAGAGTACATGCAGACCAAGAGGTTTTTTATTTCCATTTTTTTCAAGCTGAACCCTTAACAATTAATGAAAAAAGGGTCTGAACCAATGATTGTTGTTATAGATAGAGAAAGGGAAGGGGGTGACAAACGTCAGCTCAAAACCATCTAAAGGAGTGACCAACTGATCCCAAGGAGCCACTGAAAGCACAATAACACCACATGTTCTCTATCCACATTTACTAGAATTGAAGACTCAGGTGGATAAGATGATAAAAGATTGTAATAGTCATATAGTGGTTTTTGAAGAGAATATATAGAAAGAGGAAAGTCAAGATTTCGTTGCTGCTAGAAATGGTAATGAGATCCTTGAAAACGGTTGGCTAGGCATCACAGTTATAAATGTATATATGAGGTATGTTTACATGAATTGATTTTTTAAAAGCTGATATAATGTGAAAATTATGACTAAATTCATATTATATTGTTGAAAGACACATTTATGAAAAATGGATGAAGGAATATTCCCATGAGCCATGATTTGGACTCATTAGTCCTCATATCACATCAAAACACCAAACAAAAATAGATCCATAAAAAAGAGATGAAATAGTGAATGTATTTCTGAAAACATTTGAAAGCAGGATTAAAGGTGATAGAGTTTTCCTAATACCAACCATGCAGGGGTAATACTATACGATTAAATCATATCAATTATATTTTCACTTCTTTTTTTACTTATTTCTTTTTGTGTTTTTAGGAAACATTTTTTGCTAATTGCGGTGAACTTGGATACTCCAAAGATTTATTTTCTAGATTCAATGCAATGATATCAATCAAACCGACCACACATGATGGAGTTTGTGAATCTGTAAGACACTACATCTGACATTTAAGGCCTAAACATTAAGTAATATAATTTATATTATATTTTTCTGATTATTATGTTTTGGTAGGGCGGTGTATCATTATCGTCTAAAAAAGGAATGAGGACAGGGGATAAGCATAAGGAGGCGAGCAAGTACTATGTCTGGACAAGTATCAGGGTGTATATAATAAAATTTCACTATCAAAACACATCTCTACACAAGTTACTTATTCTCCTAATGATCAATGTTTTTGTAGTGTCCAAAAAAAAGATAATGATTGCGGTTATTAAGTTTGTAAATTTATGAAAGAGATCATTTTTCATCAACAAACTAGCATCCCTAAAGATGTATTTTCAAAAACAACTAGTAGTTCGTTAAAGTTATTTACTAATTCTTTATTTTTATATTTTGCAGTACTACTCTAATTGGTGAAAAGACTCATACTCACAAGACGATATAGATGTGTTCAGAAACAAGTGGGCCACATAACTGATGGCAGATTGTACACAAATACAATGAAGATCTGACTTGGGGACATGTACAATTGGTGGTCATTTTTGAGAGGGGTTAAGGGGATCAAAAGACGAAACGTTGTTGTATGTAAATGTTCACAGGAAAATTGTAATTGTTATTAAATAAAAAATCCTTTATCCAATGAGTCATTTTCGCATTTTAACATATGATATGCACCAGCAACATTCAAGAATGATGAACCACTCAAAGGGTCTCTATTTTGTTTAAAATGGACAATTTTTTAAGTGAAAACAACAACTGACGTACGGAAATCCAACCAAACGCATTAGGATTTTTTTGATAATTTAGGAAAATGATCCAAGTGTACTTTGTGATGTGTATGAGTCAACCCTGCCACAATCCAAGGCACAGTGTGGCCGATACCACTCAAAGAGTCTCTATTTTGTTTAAAATAGACACATTTTTAAGTGAAAACAACAACTGACCTACAGAAATTCAACCAAACTCATTGGGATTGTGTTGATCTTTTAGGAGAACGATCCATGGGTCATTTTTGACATGTATGAGTCATCCCTACCTCAATTAGAGGCATGGTGTGGCCAGTACAACTTAAAGGGACTCTCTTTTGTTTAAAATGGACACGATTTTAATTGAAAACATCAACTGACCTACGGAAATATGACCAAACCTCTTTGGATTGCCTTGATCTTTTATGAGAATGATCCAAGGGTCCTTGGTGACATGTAAAAGTCATACTCGCCTCAATATGAGGCACGATGTGGCCATTACCACTCAAAGGGTGTCTATTTTGTTTAAAATGGACACGATTTTAAGTGAAAACAACAACTGACCTACGTAAATCTGACCGAATGAATTCGTATTGTGTTGATCCTTTATAATAATGATCCAAATATCCTTTGAGATGTGTAATAGTCATCCACTCCTCAATCTAAGGCACGGTGTGGATGGTACTACTCAAAGGGTCTCTCTTTTGGTTAAAATGGACACAATTTTAAGTGAAAACAACAAATGATGTACGTAAATCTGACCAAATGCATTAGGATTAGGTTGATCCTTTAGGAGAAAGATCCAAGGGTCATTGGTGAAGTGTATGAGTCATCCCCGTCTCAATATGTGGCACGGTGTGGCCGGTACCACTCAAAGGGTCTCTCTTTTGTTTAAAATGGACACAATTTTAATTGAAAACAACAACTGACCTAGGAAAATACGACCAAACGTGTTCGTATTTCCTTGATATTTTTTGAGAACAATACAAGGGTCCTTGGTGGAATGTATGAGTCATCCCTGCATAAATCTGAGGCACGGTGTGGCCGGTACCACTCAAAGGGTCTCTCTTTTGTTTAAATTGGACACGATTTTAAATGAAAACAACAACTGACCTACGGAAATCCCGCCAAACACATTATGATTGTGTTGATCCTTTAGTATAACAATACAAGGATCCTTTGTGACATGTATGAGTCATCCCCAACTCAATTAGAGGCACGGTGTGGCTGGTACCACTCAAAGGGTCTCTCTTTTGTTTAAAATGGACACAATTATAAGTGAAAACAACAACTGACCTACAAAAATCCAACAAAACGCATTTGGATTGCCTTGATCCTTTAGTATAACGATCCAAGGGTCTGTTGTGATGTGTAAGAGTCATCCCTGCCTCAATCTGAGGCACGGTGTGGCCGGTACAACTCAAAGGGTCTCTCTTTTGTTTAAAATGGACACAATTTTAATTGAAAACAACAACTAACCTACAGAAATACGACCAAATGAATTTGGATTAACTTGATCATTTATAAGAACGATCCAAGGGTACTTTGTCACGTGTGAGAGTCAACCCCGCCTTAATCCGAGGCACGGTGTGGCCGACACCACTCAAAGGGTCTCTCTTTTGTTTAAAATAGACACGATTTTAAGTGAAAACAACAACTGACGTACGGAAATCCAACCAAACGCTTTAGGATTGGGTTGATACTTTAGGAAAACGATCCAAGAGTCCTTGGTGACATGTAAGAGTCATTATAACTTCAATATGATGCACGGTGTGGTTGGTACCACCCAAGGGTATCTCTTTTGTTTAAAATGGACACATTTTTAATTGAAAACAACAACTGACCTAGGAAAATCTGACCAAATGCATTCAGATATACTTGATATTTTATGAGAACGATCCAAGGATCCTTGGTAACTTGTACGAGTCATACCTACCTCAATCTGAGACACGGTGTGGCCGGTACCACTCAAAGGGTCTCTCTTTTGTTTAAAATTCGCACGATTTTAAGTGAAAACAACAACTAACCTATGGAAATCTGACCAAACACATTTGTATTGTCTTGATCCTTTAGGAGAACAATCCAAGGGTCTGTTGTGAAATGTAAGAGTCATCCCCGACCCAATTCGAGGCACGGTGTGCCCATTACCAACCTATGGGTATCAGTTTTGTTTAAAATGAACACATTTTTAATTGAAAACAACAACTGACCTACGGAAATCCGACCAAACACATTTGGATTGGATTGATATTTTATAAGAATGATCCATGTGTCCTTGGTGATTTTTATGAGTAAACCCTGCCTCAGTCAAAGGTAGGGTGTGGCCGGTACCACTCAAAGTGTCTTTATTTTGTTTAAAATAGACACGATTTTAAGTGAAAACAACAACTGACCTACGGAAATTCAGCCAAACGCATTTGGATTGTGTTGATCCTTTATGAGAACATTCAACTGGTCCTTTGTAACCTATACAAGTCATCCCCGCCTCAATACAAGGCACAGTGTGTCCAGTACCACACTCAAAGGGTCTCTCTTTTGTTTAAAATGGACATGATTTTAAGTGAAAACCACAATTGATGTACGGAAATATGACCAAACACATTTGAATTGGGTTGATCATTTAGGAGAATGATCCAAGGGTCCTCGGTGATATGTTAATGTCATCCCCACCTCAATCCGAGGGACGGTGCGGTCGGTACCGCTCAAAGGGTCTCTCTTTTGATTAAAATGAACCCAATTTTAATTGAAAACAACAACTGACCTATGAAAATCCAACCAAACGCATTTGGATTGCCTTGAACATTTATGAAAACAATACAAGGGTCCTTGGTGATGTGTACGAGTCATCCTCGCCTCAATTCGAGGCATGATGTGGCCGGTACCGCTTAACATGTCTCTCTTTTTTTTAAATGGACACGATTTTAAGTGAAAACAACAACTGACCTACAGAAATCTGACCAAACGCATTCAGATTGCATTGATTATTTAATTGAATGATCCACGGGTCCTTTTGGACGTGTACGAGTCATCACTAACTCAATCCGAGGCACAATGTGTCCGGTACCACTCCAATGGTCACTCTTGTTTAAAATGGACACGATTTTAAATAAAAACAACAAGTAACCTATGAAAATATAAACAAACGCATTCCGATTATGTTGATCATTTAGGAGAACGATACAAGGGTACTTATTGACATGTGAGAGTCATCCCCACCTCAATATGAGGCATGGTGTGGCTGGTACCACTCAAAGGGTCTCTCTTTTGTTTAAAATGGACATGATTTCAAGTGAAAACAGCAACTGACCTACCGAATTCTGACCAAATGCATTCTAATTGCCTTGATCAATTATGAGAACGATACATGGGTCCTTGGTGACATGTATGAGTCATCCCTGCCTCAATCCGAGGCACGGTGTGCCCGGTACCACTCAAAGAGTCTCTCTATTGTTTAAAATGGACACAATTTTAATTGAACACAACAACTGACCTACTGAAATCCAATTAAACGCATTCGGATTGCCTTGATATTTTTTTAGAACGATACAAGGGCCCTTTTTGACTAGTAATACTCATCTCCGCATCAATCTGAGGCATAGTGTGGCTGGTACCACTCAAAAAGTCTCTATTTTTTTTTTAAAATGGAGACGATTTTAAGTGAAAACAACAAATGGCGTACAAAAATCCAACCAAACACATTCGGATTGTTTTAGTCATTTAAGAGAAAAATTCTAGGGTCCTTTTTAATGTTTATGAGTCAACCCAACATCAATCCGAGGCATGGTGTGGCCTCTAGAACTCAAAGGGTCTCACTTTTGTTTAAAATGAACACAATTTTAATTGAAAACTAAAACTGACCAATGAAAATCTGACCAAACACATTAAGATTGCCTTGATATTTTATAATAACGATAAAAGGGTCCTTGGAGATATGTACGAGTGAACCTTGCCTCAATCCGAGGCACGATGTCGCTGCTACCACTCAAAGGGTCTCTATTTTGTTTAAAATGTACACGATTTTAAGTGAAAACAACAACTAACCTACATAAATCTGACCAAATGCATTCAGATTGTGTTGATCTTTTAGGAGAATGATCCAGGGGTCCTTCTTGACTTGTAAGAGTCATCCTATCTTCTATCCGAGGCACGGTGTGGCCTCTAGCACTCAAAGGGTCCCTCTTTTGATTAAAATGGACACAATTTTAATTGAAAACAGCATCTGACCTATGGAAATCTGACGAAATGAATTCGGATTGCCTTGATCATTTATGTGAACGAACCAAGGGTACTGGGTGACATGTATGAGTCATCCCCACTTCAATCTAAGGCACTGTGTTGCCGCTAGCACTCAATGGGACTCTCTTTTTTTTGAAATGGAAACATTTTTAATTTAAAACAACAACGGACCAATGAAAATCGGACAAAACGCATTCGGATTGCCTTGATAATTAATGAGAAAGATCCAAGGGTCCTTGGTGACGTGTACAAGTCATCCTTGCCTCAATACGAGGTATGTTGTGGTTGGTACCACTTAAAGGGTCTCTATTTTGTTTAAAATTGACACAATTTTAAGTGACAACAACAACTAATGTAAGAAAATCCAACCAAACGCATTCAGATTTACTTTATCCTTTAGGAGAACGATCCACGGGTCCTTAGTGACATGTTATAGTCAACCCCACCTCAACCTGAGGCACGGTGTGGCTGCTACACTCAAAGGGTCTCTCTTTTGTTTAAATCGGACACAATTTTAATTGAAAACAACAACTGACCTATGAAAATATGACCAAAGGCATTTGGATTTCCTTGTCCTTTTATGAGAATGATCCAAGGGTCCTTGGTGACGTGTATAAGTCAAACTGCCTCAATCTGAGGCATTGTTTGTTTGGTTCCACTCAAAGTGTCTCTATTTTGTTAAAATGGACACGAATTTAAGTGAAAACAACAACTGAACTATGGAAATTCGACCAAACACATTTATATTGTATTGATCTGTTAAGAGAACGATACACTGGTCATTTGTGATGTGTAAGAGTCATCCCAGCTTCAATCCGAGGCACGATGTGGTTGATATAACTCGAAGGGACTCTCTTTTGTTTAAAATGGACACAATTTTAATTAAAGACAACTGACCTATGAAAATCCAACCAAACACATTCAGATTGTCTTGATCCTTTAGGATAACGATCCACATGTCCTTTTTGACATGTACGAGTCATCCTTGCCTCAATCTGATGAACGGTGTGGCCGATAGCACTCAAAGGTTCTCTCTTTTGTTTAAAATGGACACAATTTTAATTGAAAACAACAATTGAACTATGAAAATCTGACAAAATGCATTCGGACTACCTTGATCATTTATAAGAACGATCCAAGGGTCCTTGGTGATGTCTACGAATCAACCCCACCAACCCCTGGACTGTCCCCACTCCCCTGGACACCAATCCACCCCCTGGACATCCCCACCCCTCTGGACACTCCCCCACCCCCTGTAAAGCCCCCCCGACACCTTGGACACCAGCCCACCCCCTGGAAAGCCCCCATGACACCCCTACCCCCCCTTGGATAGCCACCCAAACCCTTGAATAGCCCCCAACCCCTGAATTCTAATAAAATTATGAATTATGTGTTAATGGTGTATGGGTATACTTGTTGTATGGGTATACTTGGTCTAATTAGCTTATGATTTATGTGTTAGTTTTGTATGGGTATAATTGATTTAATTAGCTTATTGAGATGCTAATTTTTTTTGCAGGTGTTTGGGTGTGCTACTGCAGATTTTTTCATAGCAGCAGACAGGGCATTTATCAGTGTTTTTTTAGCACTAATAAATGGTTATTTTATCAGAGCTAAAAAAGCGCTGATAAACTACACCTTTATCAGCACTAAAGAAGCACTGATAAAGGATCAGTTTATCACCTCTAAAGGAGCACGATAAAACACTCATTTATCAGAGCTCATTTGGCACAGATAAAGGGTTGTTTTATCATCTCTCTTTTTAGCGCTGATAAATTCTACCTTTATCAGTAATTTTTTAGCTTTATAATGTACCCCTTTATCAGCGCTCAGTAAGAATTGATAAAGGGTACCCCCCTTTATCAGCGGCGAGATTTACAACGCTTTTTTTAGCATTGATAAAGCCTATTTTTAGCACAGTTAATGCCCATTTTTGTTGTACTGATGGGGTAATGGGAAGCTTCCTCTCATAGATGATTGATTCAGTTATAAGTTGGATTATTGGATAAGAGGATCTATCATATGCATGGAATGACATTGGAGTTTATATTTTCAGTTTTTTTTAGTATAGAATCAAATTTTATACCTTCTTCCATGTTCCCCTTCCACCAATTTTTTATACAGAATAATAAAATTATGTTTTTTATATGACAGTGGTATTTAATTTGGATTTTTATTATTAAATGGATGATTTACATCTGACGTTCCTTATAGTGCTACTCCTGATATATATATTTATATATATATTAATATTTGTTGTGGACTTCTCTCATAAGGAGGATATATTGTCTCTAACATACAACTATATACCCTCACTTCTAGTCGGTATTATAGAGTGCTTTGGGAGGTTCACTTGAGGCCATGTGGCCCACATGTTTAGTAACATATCAGTGAATTGGGCTTGGGACATTAAATATCCTAGAAAAACTATCATTACTATTAGTTATGTTTCCATCCATTTTAGAATACAAGATGGAACTATTATGAATTGAATCAATTATTTTTTATGACATACATGGGTGCTCAGTCGAATGAAATGGATTGAATTGGGATGGAAGGTAAGACATTATTGATAAGCTTGATCTTTCCATTTAGAAAACGAAAATGATTCTTATAGTTGATATTTTTTCATATAATTATATTAATTATGTAACACCATAATATTTTATAAAATATTCCCATTTAAATAAAAATTTCTCATATATATTGTGATACACAGAACACCATATTTGAACGAACCCCAATATACTATTATAATATTATTATGTGGTAGTTACCACCTTAATTTTTGATTGGTTGGTATGCATCAGAATAATTAAATCCTAAAAAATGAACGAGTATATATGTATAAATAAATTCATCATTTATTAATTAATTAGAAAAAAATAATTTGGAAATATATTATTTCATTTTTCTAAAAATACTATTTTTATATATACAATGTTTTTTTATATTAATAAGTAAAATTAATAACTATTGATAATGATTTAAATGAAATTTATATATTTTATTTTAAATAAAATATTCTAATATTCATATAATATTTTTTTAATCATGGGATATGAAAAACCCAATCTTTATGTTTAAAAAAGCATTTTTTATAAAAAGTGGGTCCTCATGGTTTTTCTGTTATTTTTATTAAATTAATTTTTGAGACTTATAAAAATTGACTATTGAAAAATTTAATCCATATTTTTAATAATAGGGACTAAATTTTGTAAATATGTCCTTTTTATTTTTATACATTATTAAAAGTAACTCCGGTAAAAATTATCATTGCGGTAATGGAGAAATCATGTTAAAATACATTAAGACAAAGAGATATATCAATAATATTTCATCCTAATTATTATTGGATGAAATTTAATTGAACCTTATCAGCTTAGTCTTGAAATTAATATGTTTAATATAATTTTTTCAATTACCTATATATTATTTGAACCAATTAACGTTATAAAGTTTATGTCTCTTAGTTTTAAATATCTTTTATGCATTCACATTGGGACAAAGGAACTTTATCACTAAATATAAATATCAATTTTGAGTAAAATGAAAATATTTTCATGAAGTAAATTTATTTATAAATTTTATTAATTAATTAATTATATTAAAGTATAGTGAAATGCTAATATAGAATTTATTCATGTAATAAAAAATAATATAAATGACATTAAATGTATTACAAGTAATATAATTTGAATTATTTATTATGACCGATGAAATTTGAGTTATATATTAAAAATTATTTATTTTTAGACGGAATAGATTATAATCTCATATTTTTCTTATTGTATTTATAAACAAATTAAATGAATAGTTCCAAAATTGTCCGTAATGATATTTTCCAATAAAAAATATTTTATTAAATTATTAAAAATATGAAAAAATATATTAAAAAAGTGAGAGGAAATTGAATGAAAAAATATTTCATTGTATATTTATTTTTAGTTTTTCTATTAATGAAATTATTTATAAGACATTATAGATGAACATGTTTTTTCAACCAAGGAGGTCAAAAATAATTGAAAAAGTGATTAATAAAAAATGTACTATTTAAAACCAATAAAAAATCCTTTGGATGGTTTTATTTAAATAATATACACATTTAATTATAATTCATTATCATTATAAATAAATTTTATGAATAATACATTTATTGTATTTTTAATCATTTATCAAATACCAAGAGTGCCCCTCCTCTAAATTATAATAGAAATCCTTCTCCCGTAACTTCACAAACCCTTTTGATCCTTCTATATTGACCATCACCAATAAAATTACAATCTATAATTTCTTATACACAAAATAATGATTCTTGATATACCAAAAAAACACCTAATATCATTATGTGTAGAACTAATGAAGTAGTTTAAAAAATATATAATCACCTTAACCGATCAAATTATTTTTACTTCTTCTTTCCCTCTTCAAAATATCGGGTATTAATCATAAAATAATATAATCAGTAAAATAAATGTACCTAAATGTTATTAGTATTACAAATTCACCATTATACACCCACTTTCCCATTAAATTTGATATGAATGTATCGCTCATGCATACATACAAGTTACCATCTCCTTGTAACAATATAATTCATTTTCCACCACCAAATGTCATGTATAGTTATTATGATGGGTTTAATGTTTATATATGATTCTTATTAAATATTAATAATTTTATAATTATTATATTACAAATATAATGTTATATTTGAATCCATTAAAAAACAATGTTTTTGCTACTGCGTAAGTGTGGACTACCACATCAATGGAGAGATGTGAATTATTTTAATTTCAATTTCACATTGATGGTAGTATGTATGGATTAATTGAATATATATGATATTTGTTATATAATTATGATTATTTATTTTTGAGTTGTTATTTACATGTATTCATATCCTTTTGACATAAAGTGGAAACAATGTTCATGAATATGTATGACCTACCATCTCCATGGTCGGTGTAATTCATTTTTATGTATATAAATTTAATAAATTGCTATAAATATTTATATAATTTATATATAACATATTTTTATAATTATTAATATTATATAAATCACATATCTATGATCAGTATAATGTAACCATAAACACCCAATAGATATTTACCTGGAAAATGAAACTGTTAACACCTAGAAATGATGATTTTAATAACGAATAAATAATAAAAGGGAGGTTCAATGTCATAAAAGGATATTATATTATATTATATGTATTTAAATGACTATTTCATAGGTGTATAATAAGTTTAATTTTTTTATAAAATCCATAATAACTCTTTGGAAACTATTTGATCTCAATTTAAGGGATTATTATCTCGAATAATCTTATTTAGGTCACATGTCATGTCTTGTACTTGTTTTTTTTTTTGATGTGGATATACTACACCTTAACATGTTATATCATAATTATACTAATTTTATTGTTATTAATTTTTTTCGTTCAATTAATTATTTCACGGGTCTAAAAAATAAAATGATACTAAAGTGGTAATGGTTTTTATGTTATTATCCCATTATTTATGTAGATTATTTATTAATAAGTTTTCAATGATGAAATATTATAATCTACCTCTCAATAAACTCATTAATTCTATTCTCTTTTTTTTATTTCTTTAAAATATAGTTTTCATGTCATTTTACTCACCTAAAGTACTCAAGTGGAAAAAAAATATATTTTTAAGGAAAACAACTAGATTTATATATTCTGTGGAATATAATTTACATTCCATATCAAAGTTTTATAAACAAAATTCAATATTTTTTACTATTATCTAATGGTTGTTTAATTAACTTTTTACACAAGTTTTATATTATTATTTTTAAAATAAATATTTTTTTTCCAAATTTGGTACATTTTTAACTTTTCCAAAAGTACAAAAGGAATGTTTTGAACTTATATGGAATGCTCAAAATTTCCCAATGTCATGACCAATAATTTATTTAAATATTATTTTTTCTATGTTTATTTTCAATGATAATTATTTTATTAATATTCGTGAAATTTTATATTTTAAATTATTTATTTCAAATGAAAAGTTTATTTTCATTATGAAACATTTCAGATGAGACCTTAAAAACATTTTTCACATAAGATGTTATCCTTTGATGTTAAATATGTTTTACTAGATACATGATCCAATGATACTATCATTAATATTATTTTTGGATGGATTATGATTATGAATACATGTTTACTAATGAAATTTATTCCTTTTCCAAGGGTTAAGCCATGATTAATTAATGATTTTTAAAACCAATTTTTTATAATGAGTCATATATTATTATGAAATGTTTATGAAACCCATTTCTTTCCATAGGTTATGATATGATGAATGTTTTATGATTATATGGATAAGATATTTATAATTAAAATTATGCAATTAGTGGGATCATAATTATATATCCTTCCATTGAATTTGTAATGATTGATATCCCATGAGTTCAATAAGACTAGAATGTCAAATTATACTAATTTAGTAAGGGATTGTATCTACTATGACAGACTTGGGAGCAAACCTTGAATACTATGATAGTTTTGGGAGTGAACCTAATCAACTATGATAGTCTATGTAGTGGGCCTTTAATATTATAGAAAATATTTCTTATGCTTACGTGTAGGTCACAAATTCATGCCCGAAGATAATGTTATAATATAATGGATTATTTACTTTGATTACTTTAGGATTCATGTCTTATTAAATTCAAATATTTATGAAATGAATCTATATTATGATAAATGATATGTAGGTTATGGTTTCCTTAAAATCTATGATCATGTTCACATATACCTATTCTCATTTTATGTTGATATGCATAATATTTAACATTACTAAGAATCAGATCTAAGCCATTATTATGTTTCCATTCCCCAGGCTGTAAGGAAAGGTATTATGTATGATATGACTAAGGATTGTATCTAATTATGAATAACATAGTGGGATATGATGTTATTCACATATAAAACATTTGTTTTTGTGTCCAAGTTTCTATATGTAGTAGACCTATAAAATTATATTATGGAACATTATTTAATATAATTAATATTCAAAAAATATTATAAAATATCTATGTATGAAAATTTTGGTTGAATATAGTTGGTATCCAAGTAAATTAAGTTATCATTGGAAACTAAGATGAGAATAATTTAGTGAAAACATGGAGATAATTATATGTATGTGAAAACAATAGAAATATTAGGTAATAATAATGGATGACTACGGATAATAATATGGTTTCCTAGATTGAAAAAGATAGTTTTTTGATTTATACATCCAATAAATTATTTTTCCTCATTATATGGATTACCACTATGATTATTGTAACTCACACTATTATTATTAGTTTTATTAAATGTATTGAACATAAAAGATTCACGTTAATGATGAATGTGATATAAAATACAGTGGTTCCACCCTTGAGAAACCACATGTTATGGGATATAAATAGAATAATATAATTTCAATGATTACAAAACATTATTATTCTATGAATCATGTAGATTTTATAAGAATGTAAAAGAGTGAACAATATTTTTTTGTGTCCATCATGAAGTGACACCCACATTCCTCTAGTTGTTCATATAATCCACTAGTAGGTGATAAATTTATTAATACCTCCAAAAAAATATTTTCCAATCCCTAAAGTCCAAAACATTAATAGTCCTTTTTAGCTATCTATAAATTACAAGGAGAATAAGATAAGTGGAATTCTTTTATCAATCACACGAGGAAAATGGTAGAAATTGATTCCATGGAGTGGAATTATTTTAAGATATTATTCAACAATAAGTACATTCATTATATTAATTTGATGAATATGTTGATGGCATTTAATGATCTAATGAAGGATGATGATGAATCTATTTGTAATAATGAGTTATATTTAAAAATAATTTTTAGGTACTCTTCTCATATAATCTTCCATCCTGAATGTAAGGTTGATTAATTTTTTCAATGGCTTAAAACCAAGTATCCTAAGGTAATTATCAATATGTGACTTTAGTAGCAATGAATAAGCATTTATATGTTATATAAAGAATAAAATTAATATTGGAGTTACCAATCCATCACATATTAGTAATAATAGAAATAAATAACGAATTCAAGATAAATTATAAAAACCATGTAGTAAAAATTTAGATCATTCCCTTATGCTTGAAGTATGGAAAAAACATGGTGGAAATTTTTTAAGGTTACTTGTACAAATTTTACGTTTTTAGAGTATGGTCATCAGGAAATTGAATAATTGAGTGATATGGTGATGTTATATCATGATATTAATAGATATAAATCTCCAATGAATGCACTATACAGACTCTAGTATTTCAAATGAAAGGAGTAGGGGCATTATGCTAGCTATTTCTCAAACACAATGGCTAATGATTATAGTAGTTGTTAACATCCTCTTAAGACAATATAATAATCCAAATATTATGTAAACATTATTATAAATATGTTATTTAATAACAATGTTGTCAAAGGTACACTTACTATCTACAATAGAACAACTTGGGTGTTATTTAATTTTGGATTAAACCCACTATTTTATAAATGTAGAATTTTATAAGGTATCATAATACAATCTAAAAATTATATATTGATTTGGGGGTAAAAATAGTGAATGGTATGATGATCAAATCTCATGTTTGTGATTCCTTTTCTATTCATCTCTCTCTCTCCAAATAAATGTTTTTATTTTCAAAAACACTTTTATGGTAAAAGTGAGAAACCACCTAGTTCAAGCATCATGAGAAATTAAAGAACCATTGAAAAGAAATTTGAGCATACTAAAGCATTATCCCTAAAAGGCTTCTATGAGATAGAGGATACCTGTGTGTCTGGAACACCCTCTAATAAGTCTTGAAAATGACACACTATCTTGTCTAAATCTTTCATGTACTACTCTTGATTAATCTTACCATCATTTTATCCCCTTATCAATATAAGGTCTTGCTTGTCAATCCATGCACTCTTCTCTTCATTGGTTGCTACATTAAGAAACCTTCACATCATCTTGTTAGCTTCTTCATACAAGGAATTAATCACCAAAATACATTCCACTATCTAATCATCCGAATGTAAAAGCAGCTCAAATGATTTCTCATGGTCCTCACTTGACTCCCACAACTAAAGGGATGTAACACGATGATCTGCGGACGTAGCATGGCCACCAGTGGTTTTGGAGTCACTTGAATTCATCATATACTTTGACTTTTTGGTAGATCATGTTTCCATTGGGAGAGGTAGGTATGAATACTCATTTCGCATATTCCCCTTCATGCTTTTTCTCCTTCATATTCGATTCATGATTATGAGAATATTCTTTATACAAATATTATTATTCGTCCTCTAGTATAATTTTATTTTATTTTGTGTTTATATGGGATTTCATTACATAAATCCCACATAAATTACTAATGAAGAGAATTCATGATTGATATTCTGAACCAACCAATGGTTTTTATAATTTTGAGGACAATTATGAACTTTTGATAGAAATAAAATCCATTTTATGGGTCTTGATTATAATTCAAACGGGATATATATTTTAGATATTTGGGGAGAAATTCAACATCATTGATATGCATTTTTTTCTAGTGTTTATTGATTACATTATAAAATAATTTCATGGTCTTATCTGAATCATGAAATTGATTTTTCAATAGAACTCTTATCAGGTGCTACACCAATTTCGAATACCACATATAGAATGAAACCAATTGATTTATAGTAATTTTGGAAGAAACATGAGGAGAACCTAAATAATGGAATCATTCAACCATGTAAATCATCCTGAGGTGAATAAATTATTTTTTATGAACATAGATAGATCAATGTTAATTTTCCAAGATTATTGAGACTATAAAAATATCACATTATAAAACATGTATCATCCACCCAGTATTGATGATTTTTTAGATAAAATGAAAAGAGATAAATACATTCCAAAGATTGATCTTCATTTCGGATATCATCAATTGAGTGTTAAGAAGGATGGTATATCATGGATAGCCTTCCAAAAAATGTATTGACACTATGAATTTATAGTGATGTTAGTTGGTCTTACTAATTAGACTTTTATCTTCTTGGATTTTATTAATGTAGTTAATATAGATTAACTTTATCATCTTGTAGAAGTCTTTATATATGATATTTATAAATATTAAATGTGATATGATGATCAGGGAGATCATTTGAGTATTTTTTTGAGGACCCTACAGAGGGAGAACCTATATGAAAAAGTTTCAAATATCAAATTTTTATATTTTAAATTTTTTTTTCTCGGGTTATACAATCTAACATGATGGTATATCAGTGGATCCATTAATTATGTATATTATTTAATGTTATAAAAAACCAAAACTATGATTAAGATACATAGTATTAATGGTTTGGTGAGATTTTATGGATTCTTATTATATAATTTATCCCCTATATCTAATCCACTCATCAAGTTAACATAGAAGATATCCAAGATCCATTGTACCAATTAATGTGAAGAAAATTTCATGGAACTGAAGATTAGGTTAATTATTGAACCATTACATAGTCTATATTGTAGTGGATCAAGGTTTTTAATCTATATTTATTGATTAAATAAGCGATATGGATGTGTAATCATGTAGAATGATATGTAGATTACTTATCTCTCATGCTAATTAAATGTTTAGGATAAAAATTAACCAACTAATGATTTTGGGTTTGCATTCGTAATTTTTTTAAATAAGGATATCAATTCATTATATTTAATGATAATGGTGTGATATATATATATATACTGATGATAAAATATTAAAGAATGTTTTAGCATTTAATAATTTTAATATGTACTATAGAATATGGTTGGAGATGATGAATGATAATGACTATTCAATACAGTACCACCCAATGAAAGAAATAACGGAGGTATATGCTATAAGATAGAAGGATTTGGTTATATCATCTTTTATTTAGATCAAAAAATGTCCAATATTTGTTTATTTTAAAAGGACAAATCATTAAATACGGATTAATGAAGAGAAACGTTATCTTTCATAAATCAGTGTTCAAACATCTATCAAGTAAAGATTAATTAGGCATAAAAGGAAGATGTATGCCTATATAGAAAAGGAGATAAGGGTTCCTAAACTTAACCTTGATCATATTGGATTGAAAAAGTACAATAAACATGTATTTGTTCCATCTATACCTGATTCAAAGAAGTAACTATTGGATGAGGCACACAGTTCAATATTATATATTAATAAACAATTATGATGATGTATAGTGATTGGAAATATTATTTTTGGTGGGACAACATGAAGAGAGATATTTCCAATTATTTAACTTGGTTATTGGTATCTCAAGAAGTTAAGGTTATGAGACAGAAGTCTAAGTAGATGTTAAAACTATTACCCATACTGGAATAAAAATGGGAAAATGTCACCATGGACATTGTAATCGGATTCCCAAAAGAATCCGAATATCCTACTGTTATGTGGGTATTATTTTAATTCTTTTTGAAGTAAGAACACTTAATTTAAATTAGAGAATACATATATATTGATAATCTTTATAGACAATGCACTAAATAAGTTGTAAGGTTCCACGGAATAGCACATTCTATTATATATGATTAGGATCCAAGTTTTTCCTTAATGTTCTGAAAAAGACATCAGTAGGTTCAGGATATATAGTTGATTTTAATTATAATGTATCATCTTCATATAAATGTTTTGTATACGTGATCCATAAAACACTATAGTATGTATGGGTATCTTGTTGTATGGATTTTAATGGTGGTTGGTATTAATAACATCCTATGATAGATTTATCTTAAAAAAATATCATTCTCTAGAGAATTCTGGTAGGTTCTTTTGAAGACCGATATGGAAAGAATTTTAGAACATAAAAATTATGGGATGAAGTTTTTAAAACATTTATTAGGATATGAGATATATCTGTAAACTTTATATAATGTTATTTTCATTCATCAAAACACCCACAAATTTCTTAACCGATAAAAAAGTTATTCTTACAATTGTCGACGTGATCTGGAATTTGAAATTAGTGAGATACTATTTTTGTGAATTTATAAATGGATTACGGTTATGATATTGATAAATAAGGGAAATGTAATCCTTATTTATGTTTTACTTTTTCATATTATTGATTATATAGTGATGATATATTATCACATTAGACCTCCACTGATCTTGTCTCATGTTCAATATGTGTTCCATTTATCTATCTAAAGAAAGTACATATGTGGTACATAAAATTTATTGAACATGGTATTTATACCACTATAAAATTAAATTTCTTATGAATAGATAAGAGTACAAATATAGTCTCATTAGGATAATTTTAAATAAAATATGATTACTTTTTTAGAGAAAGTTCCTTGGAGAAATAATAAAACATAATAAGCTACTAGAGAACCCGAGGATGTGATGATATAGAGATTTCATTTTTCTATAAGAGTGATTAATTTCAAGGGGGAATTAATTTTAGGGGGGGTGTATAATTTAACATAAAAAGTTTTGATGAAATATTTATCTTTAAACTAAAATATTATTGATACGTTTTTATACATATAACATAAATTTTAATTAATCTATGATATATTAATTAATTAATATCATGTGACTATTAAATCCATGTAATTTAACTAGTAGATATGAATAGGAAAAAATAAATTGTGAAAAAAATATGGTTTAATATATATAATATAAATTTATTTGAAATCAATGAATTAAAAAATAATAATAATTTGGATATAAAAAGCTGTTTTCTTGAAAAATAATAATCACGTAATTTATTTTTATTAGTAAATTGAATTGATAATTTTTTTTTGTAATACTGTAATTATATTTATATTTTATATTAAATAATTTTTTTAAAAAAATTAATTTATCATTTTTTATATGAATCAGATTATAATAAATGAAACTTTTTGCTTAAAATTGTATTTTTTCAAAAAATAGCTTTTCATTGAATGTTATGTGATTATTTTTAAAATTAATTTCTTCCCCTGGTAAAAATAAATCTTGAAAAATTTATTTCATAATTTTAATTATGAGTTCAAAATAGAGAAATGGGGTCTCTAATTTTTATGTTTTATGAATAGTAATTGTGGAAAATTTTATCTCTACTGTAAAGGGTAAAACTGGTATATTTAGGTTAAAACTATGTGATAAGACCCTAATTTTCTCATCATACATATTAAAGGATGATGTTAGTTAATCCCTTATCACCTTATTCTAGAAATGTATTTTTAAAATGGAATAATTTCCAAGAAATTGACAAATATAATATTTAAATGAAATAAAAATAAAAAGTTTCACTCTATATGGTTTAAATATCTCTTATGTGTTCAATTAAGTACAAAAGAAATTTATAAATGAATAGAAATTTATATTTTGAAAATAATTACTATATATTTTAGAATCTAATTTATTTTTATTTTTGATAATTAAAAAATACTGTTAATTTTTTTTATTACTAATAGAATATTTATTATATTAAAATAAAAATAAAATAAAGTATTTAAAGAATATTAAAAGTAATTTAATTTAAATAATATATAGTGATCCACTAATTTTTTAGTTAAATATAACATATTTTTATGTTTTATATTATTATATTTTAATTTCATATTCTTCTTGATATCTTTCTGATAAAATTAAATGAATTTTGAAAAAATCCTTATTGATGATATTTTATAACAGATAATATTTTGTTAAATGATTTAAAATTAAAAATACATATATTTATCTATTTTAGGGAAATATGGGTGACAAAAACATCCATGGTCCATTGATTAGCCAATTTTCCATTTATTTTATCATTCTTAACCATTTATAGTTTAAATATATGTTCCCACCACTAATGTGAAAAATAATTAACAAACGAGTTAAAATATAAGTATTAAAATGAAATTTTAACCTATATATATTTTATAGCATCAGTTTATTTCAATACTAGACAACTTTTTAATTAATTGTCATTGGAATGAATTTTCCATGGTAATAACTTTATTATATTTTTAATCTTTTTGGAAATCCCAAGAGTGCCCCACCACTCATTTTTAAATTAAAACATCTTCCCCACACATGTTCACCCATTCTATGACTTTTATCTAGACCGTATCATGAAAACATTCCTTCTAAAATTATATATAAATTAAATATAAATTTTATTTTTTCAAAAATACCAACCCTAGTATCCTTAAGACGATATCTAAAGGAGTTCTTTTTAATAATATGTAACTATCTTAACCAATCAATTTCTTTTTTACTTCTACGTTAAGTAAAATAAATAAATAGTATTTATAATAAAATATAAAATTTAGTATCATAAATATAATAATATATTATTATGAATATTAAATAACCATTATGCACCCTCTTTCTCATCAATTGATAAGTGAATGTATCACTCATGCGTATATATATCATACCGCTTTCACGTACCGATACAATTTATTTTACACCACCATATTTCATGGATGGTGATTATGATGTGTTTAATGTTTATATATGATCATTATGAAATAATTAAACTTTTGAAATTATGATATCACATCTAACTTCATATAATACAATCTAATTGAAAACAATAACGTCGCTTGTGCGTACGGGTGGATTACAACATCCAAAACGAGATGTGATTTTTTTTCTTTTACATCTTACATGGATGTTAATAAGGATTTATTTATTTATAATATAATATATATATGATATAATAATGATATTTTCAAAGGTTATTTATTATTTACCATTTTTTCATTACACCCATCAAAAAGTGAAAATAGTATTCATGCATACATATAACCAACCATCTCCATGAATTGTGTAATTCAATTTTGTATATCTAAATATTATGATTGATTATAGATATGTAAATAATGGATATATATATATATATTATATATATCATGATTAAAATTTTAGATATTATGGAAGCATGATTAAATTACAAGGATTGGTAATGCATAATTGAAACTCTCATGATAAACGAAATGTTAACACACGAAAATAATGATTTTGCAAGGAATTATTTATAAAAGCATATGAAAATGTTATAAAAGAGCTCATATATTATATTATAAGTGATTACATAACTGTAATATATAATTATAATAAATTTATATTTACAATTCAGGTGGTGGTAATGCTTTCAAAATAAATGAAACTCAAGGTAAGGGTTTATCGTCTCAAATTATCATCATTATGACGTATGTTCTGTCCTGAACCAATAATTAATTATGAAGTTGGTATAAAAATAAATAATTTTTTTATCATTTTTATCCTTATTTTCATGATATTTAAAGTTTTATTTTAATTTATTCCTTCATTGGGATTTTGATTCAAATTATACCAAAGTTATAATGGTTTTTATGTTAAAATCCCGTTGTTTTTCGAGATTGCTTATGATTAACATTTGTATGAAGAAATATTATGATACACCTCTCAAAACATGTGAATTTTATTATACTCTAGTTATTTCTTAAAAATAAATCATTTTAATTCATTTTCATCACAATTAGTACTCAATATACTGACAATATGATATTAACCAAAACTGACTTCATTTTCCTCTTCAGATAGAAATTCATTATCATCTATGACACTGTTCTCTAAAATTGTCTTCATGAATATTTTTAAAATTCTTCAATGATTGTTTGATGGAATTTTTAACCATTATTTATGTTTTTTAAAAAATTAAACTAAATGTTCTTATGTTTTTCTAAATGGGTAATTTTTGACTTCTTGTAAAAGTATGAAAGGATGTTTTTTAAATTTATATGAAATGAATATAATTATCTAACATCATGAACACTCAATGAAACACGACTATAATGAGGAGTTAAAACATTTCAATAACATGCATTTTATACTATGATAGTGTAAGGATTAAACCATGAATACAAAGATGGTTTGGGGGTGAACCCAATCAACTATGATAGTCTTAGAAGTTATACTTCAGTACTATGGAAATAATTTTCTATTATTATATTTATGAATCAAACTCATCAATTTTCCTATGTAATAGGCTCATAAATAATGTTAATTGATTCATTAATATTCTTGTCTTATGAACTCCCATGATTTATTCTATGACTCAAGATTATATTCTGTGATATATAAAGTATTTTTTTTGTGAAATAGTATTCTCATGTTATGATTCCCTTATTCTCATGTTATTTTGATATCACCCTTGTTTAACTTTACATAGAATCTAATCTCACACTTCCTTATGTTTCCATTCCCCATGTTATGAAGAAAGGTATAATGTATTATATGACTATCAAGGGTGCCAATTATAAAAAACATACTTGGAGATGATGTAGTTCATAAATTAATTTCTTATTTATGTATCTACATTTCAAAAGGTAATACACCTACATGGTTTTGGTATGGATCATTATATTATGTTCTGAATATTATACTAAAAATATGAAATATCTATGTATGAATAGTTTGGTTGGATATGAATTATTCCTTGAAAGTCATGGATTTGGAGTATTTTATTTGATATAGGGGAACACAAATGATCCATAGGTTTTTATTTTCTATCAATCCACAACCTTTCAGGATTTGGTCTGCCAAAATATACATTTTCATGGAATATTTATATGGTTCATCCAAATATTAATGCATTAAACCCTCTTACAACCATACTAATTTAAAATATTCCTAAACCATTGAATTGGGTTTTTCCAGTAAAGAATAATATTATACCATCGGCATTGAATACATGTGAAATAAAAAACCATATAATCCCTTGAAAGGGTGAATCATCCAACTTAATATTTCATAGATTAATGTTACAATAATAACATCTTTGTCCAAAATGAATAAAATTTTTTAGGGAGGGTAACCTTGGAAATTTCAATAGACTAATTTGAAAAACCAAAATCACATCCGCATTAGATAAATTGTAAACTAGGTTGATGAGATGAAATAAATATTAAATAAGGATCCCACTCCCAGGAGCTAAGAACCTTAAATATTCAAATGAATGGGAAGGTTTGATTCAACAACATCAGTTCTAGGGCCTTTATGGTCATAAATTGTTTCATGTATGGGCCTTGTGACATGGTCCTACAATTCATTTAAGGGTCCCCCTTCATCCATTGAAATGTGGATTATCAAAAAATAAATAAAAATAAATCCTTTGGGCCATTCACATAATCATAAAGATGAAATTGGATCTGAAAACATACCTTTCAACATATAAAATTATTTATTGATAAATCATTATCACCACTTTAAATTTGTTACCATTGAGGAACTATTTTGTTTATTATAAATATTAAGGTGGAATAGAAATGATTATATATAACTAAGGATTATATTAGGAAACATTTCAAATAAATTGAATATGTTAACATTTTTAAATTCATCAAATATTCTTTTGTGATTCACCGAATGCATTAGAACACGAACATTAGAAGATGAAAGTTTTTGAAATAACCACCCCTTATCCTAAATTTCCAATATCATTCCCTTATTAGTGTTGTTCCATGATGAGATATAGACGGATCATAGAAAACTATCTATGCTTAATTCACTCTCAGGCATCAGTTTTTTCTAAACCAAAATAATCTATTATTCCTTATATTTTTCTTTTATGAAATCCTTGTTATACTTTTCTACATATATTGGAATATATTTTTTAATTTATCATTGTATTCTCAAAAATTGGGATCTAAACTCCCACCAAGAGGGGGTATAGCTAAATGATCCATGATGTTGGAGGCCACAAGAGGACCAATGTTAAGAACATCGATATGGAAATAACAATCAACTAGTTGAATGTTAATCCTACCAAAACAATTTTTCCATTAAAGGAATCATGAATAAATATTCATTTGTGATTTCCTTCATCTAACCATATAATGAATTATCTATCATTGGATTCCCCTATTTTATAAGGAAAAATTATTCCATGATAATTCATTCATTATAAAAAATAATGAATATATCTTCATCCCATTGAACTTGAATCTTTTAATAGAACATCATGATTTCATCATGAATTTATTCCAATGATCATGTAGAATAAGGCTGAGAAATCAAATCATCTAATATATTTCTTTTTATTATTCACATATTATGTTACATGAGAGCCTATACATTACCTTTCAAAGGATAATACCATTATTTGATTACCATATCATGAAGTAATCGTTCTACATCAATCGTTTAAGGTAATAGAAGCTATAATTAAGTATTGAGAAATAATGAATCTGAATTAATATTGATGAATGGTTGGATGAATTCTAACATAAATGTAAACTATTAATCTATGATAAGGGAAAGATAACTTTTATATTTATAAGGAATCTATCAAGATGAATCCAAATTCCATCGTCCCTCTTTTTATTGTTTTATAAAGTAAATTTATCATTATTATAAGTCATGTAAATAATATTTTAATGATCTACAGAGTGAAAAAAATCATTATTTTCATTGATAAAATAATATCCACCCATTCATCACAAGCTTATCAATGATGGTGCGTAACTCACCATCAACCATCAAGGTGCTCATAACAATATTATGAAAATGATAATTCTTATCATAGATCTTCCATTTCTCCCACATTACTCATAGAATATATAAGGGGAATAAAAATAATTTTTTTAAGAATTAGTCAGCTGTATGATAATATTTTGTGGAGAGACATGGATGATTTCAACTTGGGTAATATAATTCTAGAAAATCTAAATATGATAATTGGTTGGGTTATCATGCATGTGGTTATGTATGCACAATGTGAATGAACATTTTGAAAAAATGACTACATTTTGTTTCAGTTCTAGGATTAATAAAATAGTAATTCCTTTAACATAGTAAATTATTGATCAAATATTTATTTTTTAGGGACATGATTCCCCAGGAATTAAATATTTTGGTGTTAGTTACATAGTGATTTATAGGAAGGTGTGGACACTAAAAATCCTTGGGTGTAGGGGATAAATCTCTTGTATGAGATTAAGACATGGAACAGGTAGTGATTCCATTATAAGGGTGAGATTTTTTATTCTTCACTTTTTATTTAAATGTAAAAATATGATCATTTCCTAATATTAACACATAAGTTCAATGTGGAGTGAATAGAGAGATTAAAATAAATCCATCTTGTAAACCTGTTTTGAAAACATAGAGGGTGGTGAAAAACATAGAATAATGGACTGCCTTCTACTAATGTGATATGGAATATATAGGTCTATAGTTCCATAATAAAAATTATATTGAAGAACCATATCAAATAAGACCTCCATGAATAGAATGATAAAAATGAAACATCATTTCTTTATAGAATAAATATAAAATATGGAGAAAAATACATTGTACAAAATAACACATGATGTCATTCCTACAGAATAAATGATCATAAGATTATAGGGATCATGATCATCATAGACAACTTGAGAACAAGAACCCTTAATTATGTGATGTTAAGAGGTATTCTAGGAATGGATCAATTTGAAAATAATAACCTCCAAATCCATTTTAGTGGGGATATTGACTAATTTTAAAAACATTTAATCCATAGGAGAATATGGTTAGGAAATATCTAATGTTTATTTCCATACATTTCTAGTGATTCTATGAATGAATTTAATAAAATTAAAATTTATAACATATATGGTTTCATCAACAAATAACCTAGAAAACTATATTTTAGATGAGGCACCACTAGTTTCAGCTTCCAAAAATGATTTATTGTTTAACAATGATTGTTACAGAAAAAATAATTTATCCATGGTAATGAAAATTAAAACTAATGTCAATTGGGATATAATATAATATAATTTTTTTAATTGGATATATATAGACCATCTTTAAAAAAATCATTTAGGAATAGGAGAGTATAATTCTATTTCAACAAAAAAATGGAAACCATGGTATTTTCTATCTGAAGAGCTACATCAGTAATATAGTGGTAGTTACCAAAAGAGTTATTTGTATACCTGAGGATAACAAAGTCCTTAAAATAAATTTTAATCCAATGAATAAAAATCATATAGTTGATAATGGAAAATCCTAGAACATTTTCAAATAATGAGACTATTTTATTAATATAAAATTTATTTACTTATAAAACTATGATTCTATCACCCATGGTCTAAAAAATCATTTTTTTATAATAGAAAATTGTAGAGGGAACTATTTTTTATGTTAGATATATCTATAGGACCAACTGAGTTATAAGAATTAAATACATTTAAAAATCAGAAATGATTCGGGATCCAGTAAAAATTTTATATTAAAATAATGCTTTTTATATTCTTCGGAATTTGATATTTCATCAAATGATTTTGAACGAGTCAAAAAAATAGTTCACATAAACCATTTACATTAGAATTGGTGATATTAGAGGAATTAAAGAGAGAATATCGCTTGAAATATCCTAGATTCCACCAAGAAGAGATTATTTGAATGACCATATGGAATTATGTGGTTGCTTTGGTAGAGGCTTTAGTGATTAAAAAATATGAGAATTCACTAGTAGATATATATACTATTCTACCATTGGGAAGAAAGGTAGAAACCTTAGAGTAGGAGGTTGGAAAACTATATATTGAGGGAGTGACAAACCCACAACATAAGGTGGGGCAGATATCACTAGAGGCCTTGGATAAAACAACTAGAAAGGGGAAAAAGCCATATTTTAAAGAATTTAGCATAAAGATGGACCCAAAATGGTATTGGAGTTTTAAAAAACTATAGGCATGTAAGGTTCATAATTCAATGAAAATTATTGATTTACTAACATGTAATATTTACATAAAGGTTGGAAGATCCGAGAACATCATAGTGGTTCATCCTCTATTGGATCATGGTATGATTAATAACATAAATAATATATAGTTTCCCTCGTATGCTAAGATATAAATGGTTACAATTGACTAATTTATGTAATAATTACCACCAAAATTTATTAGATATTTTTATCCCCAAATCATAGTGAAATAGATTAATTCTATTGAGAATATGTATTTTTTTCCATCAATGCTCTGAATAAGTGATATGTATTTTAAATATATATCACCAAAAAATGAGAAACATATCCTTCATGATCTAAAATGAATAATACTAATCCGAAATATCACAATGGAGTGTGATGATTATATTTTTTTTTCATCACTTTGTTTTATATAATTATATAATGGTTGATGTTAAAAATACTTGTAAATGAAGATAATGAAGAACAAATAATTAATGAAGAGTATCATGGAAAAAATGGGCTTAAATATATCAATTTACCAGGTGGTATATAGATTGGATGTTCCTAGGTATCATATGTATTGAAGCTACCTTCTATTTGATATAATAATGGAGCTATATTATTATTATAGAAAATGATTTTACGTTACATTAGTCTTGGTGTTATGGGAATCATCCATTACTTATGATTATTGTAGAGATAATCTTGAAATTTGAATCAATGATAAGTGATGAAGGTATGGTTATTGAAGCACATTCTTCATCACATTCTAGATATAATTTAAGGATATTGAATCTTGATGGAATTATGTTTAGAAATGAATGTGTTGGAGAGGAATCAAGCTAGGAAGAAGTGTGAGAAACCATTCATTTGTAATCAAGCTTGAATGTTGCTGCAATATATGGATAATATCACATGTGTGACGATTAGAAAAGTTTAATTTTTAAAATAGAATTGATGGGGTACATGTGATATATAAATTCACTCAAGTTATTGTACTCATTTTATATAGGGATTAGATAAAAAATTTGAAGAGGTTTTTGAATATAATGATAATTTTTTAAGTCATTTATGTTTGTATGAGTTGAATTGGAGTTACTAGATATTCCCTAGAATGGAATAAAAGTGTAATGGTTTATAAAAAATGTTTTTATTTCATTAATAATATATTTTTATTTTAAATATAAAAGTATAATTTTAAAAGTATTGGAAGTCATAGCCATAGATAGTATTCTAATGATGATATATAAGATGAACTCTACGTTAGAGGTAAAAATAGAAAAATATATGGAACACGCACTAGTAGTCAGGGAGAAGTGGGATGAAATTTTGGGAATTGTTTAGCTGTATTGTTATACATAATGATACTGACAAAGATTATTATTTCACAAAGTACAAGACGCACTGTGATACATATGAGTTTCTATTTTTTTCATACAATAATTTTTTAGTGTATAATGAAATATAGAAAAGGAAAAACCCATATAATGATACATAAGTCATTTTAAGCATGCATAAAGTAATTTTTGGACCTAAAAAAAATTAAAATATTAAAAAACCATTCATTGATATGAAAATGTGAGTTAGAGATGATACATAATTGATTCCTAGACAATTAATATTTAATATTTGGAAAATCACCTTAGTTACATTGTGACATATATGTGTCTATGAGGAAATATATATGGGTTTCCAAGAGTATATAAATGAAAAATTGTTTAATATAACATAAGTGTTGAATTATAAAATTATTTGATAATTTATAGTATATATATTACATATGGATTTGTAGAAAATTGGAAAAGTATTAGAGTTTGTCTGATATGTAACATATTATATATGATTCAAAAGATATTCTATTTAATAGAAAAGATTTATCAATTTTAAAAAATAAGATATTACCTATGATCAACATCATACAATGATTCCATAGTCATCAACTTATATATATTTTAATACATTAAATATCCATGATTTTAGATGAAAATAATTAATGTGATAATTGATTAAGAAAGATATAATGTGATAAGGATTTCCAAACCATTAACAGAAGGTTCAAACAGTCAATTTTTTCCATATTCTTATATAAACATGTAGTAAGGAAAATGTGGATTCCCTGTACGTATGGAAGGAAATTTTTAGCAATAAATCCATCAGGATGATGTTTTGGGTTGATTTTTTTTATAAAGATAGAGGTTTCTAACGATGATTGGTGGAAAAATAAGGCATTAAATGTTATTGAGATTGTTTGATCATGAACAAGAGTGAATGTTGGGCTAATCTCATAGGTCATTAATATCTAAACTTCTCTTGAAATCTGACCATTCAGTACACCCATGATTGTATTTGAGTCTCAGGATGGGAAAACACATAACACTCTTGATTATATATGATTCTCGATATGGGATATCACACATCAATCATGATTTTCATTGGATCTCATGAAGGGATATCACACAACACTCAACTTATTGTTGGAACTCCCAATAGATCCCTAACAACCATAGAATCCAATAACACAAAAAACAACAAGAATAACTTTTGATATCATGAAGGGGTGTCGAAAATAACATGAATGCATTTTAGTCTCACGATATTATCTCACAAAATGCCCATGATTGTCTTTGGTTTTTACAAATGGATCTTGATTTGTGCTTAGGATTGTCTATGGAGCACACCAAAGGATCTCGGGCAAAGTGTGAATGTAGAACAAGGACTCAAGAAATGACTGAATGAAAATGGAGACCAAAGGCTTTTGAAAATAATGAATAAGAACCAGGGACTCGTTAAAAGTTAGAATACAGATCAAGGACTCGTGCAATGAATGATTGGAGACTCGGACTAGGTTTCATGCCTAGGGTTAGTGCCCAGATCTCACAGATCTTGTGATTCCCATGAGGTGGACGATTTTCTTCATTGTGTTGAGTTATAGTGGTAGTTTATGCCTATAAAAACCCCTAACCAATCCTTAATAATTTATGAAATTATGAATAAAATATTGATCAAAAGAAAGGGCTGGAAAAAAGGTTTTTAGAGAGATAACATGAAATAGAATCACATAGAGATATATTTGTAGTGGTTTATAGAGTGATCATCCCAAAGGCTTATATCCGATAGAAAACACATAAGTGTTATTCATGATCTGAAAAGGGTCTTTAACAAAGTGCAAAAATGGTCTCGCACTCAGAACTTGTGCTCAGCAAGATAGAGGACTCATAGAATGGACTTGCACAAAGACTAAAAGTAGACTCAAACAAGGGAATCAAAAATTTTATCATACTAGGTTACCATTCAAGGGTCTTTCACCATTATCTTACATTGTGGTATTTTGAAGGGATCTCATGCATGAGGTTTCATTCTACGGCCTCACACAATGGTTCCACACTGTAATACTATGCATGGAGATACACACTCACATTTTCATGTGAATAGTCTCATTTTAATATATTATTTATGAATTGGAAAAAAACATAGAGGTTTTACACCATTATGTAATTATTTCATAAGTATTTCATTCACTTCTTCTTTCATGGAAGTGAATGGAAGGCCTTACATCACATTAAGATCCTTCCAAAGCATAGGTAATTTATATGTCAATAGTAAATATATGTCTATTTATGTTGTCTAGAAAGTAGAAGTGTTTCATCAGATTGTTTTCAAAGAAGATAAAGATAACCCTAGAAAGAGATTAAATATTGTATCTTCTTATAATTAACGATTATCTCATTATTAAAAATGTAGTGCGCTAAATATATTTAAATAATATATTGATCCTTTATAGATAACTGGGTGACTGAAGTGAATGAAGGTGATAATTTCCATTAGAAATGATGCATGATAAGAGAGATTGGTAATGACCATTGGGAAAGTCATGATCAGACACTAAGTATTGTAATGGAATGATCCTTGGCATAGATGTGATCTTTTAATAATTTTTTTTGGCATTGGAAAATAGTGTATTTTGTATATTGGAACATTGTTGTTGTATACTCCTTGGATGAAACACAGTGTGGGTGAACCTATTAAAATTTTTGCTTCTAATGTATGATTTAATTTATTTTCATACATTTCTATTGGAAAGGGAGAGAATATTTTTTTCTTAACGATGAAACAAGATAGAATGGGAGGTTTATTTAATCTGTCTTACCCTGATGGATTTGTTGATACATTATTTGACTAGGTGAATCATATTTTGGAATACATGTATGGTCTAGGATAAATTATTTATGATTCAAAGATTGTAATTCTCATATTGATATTACTTCCACCTCAGTTGACTTCAAAAGTAAATGCATTTAACAAATATTTTCCAAATAAGATTACAATGGATATATTGTAGAGTACTCTTGTTTGATACAATATAAGAAATAGTGATAATGATTCTATGGAATAGGGTATTTCTAAAGAAGTGGAATTCACGGCCCTAAATAATATCACTTTTGAATATGGTAAGGAAGAAGAAGGGACAGATGAATTCATTTCATTCATCAAACATATAAAGAGGAAAATGAATGATAAAAGGGAACCTCCCAATTAATTTTTTCAATTTTTAAATGGTGGAAATCTTCTGGTGAGGATCCCTAAGATTTTTCATGAGGATGATGAGGATGAATTAAAAAATTCTTACAAAAAATTATTCATCCTCTGTGAAATGTATAATAAAAAATTAGAAAAAATTATTCAAAAATAAGAATCTATTTTCAAAAGTTGGTGAAAGGTTATAAGAATTTGTGGAAGAAGAGTTGGAGGAAAATAGTTGTCATGAAGTTTATGTTATGGTTGGTTTTTTTAGTAGCTCCATAAATGCTATGGAATTGATAGTGATATGAATAGGTCAAAGGAGTTGTTGATATGCATGCTGAACTAGAACCTTCACTTAAGGAAATTAATCATTAGAGATACAAAATGAATAGATCCAAAAAAAAGTAGTTCATGATTCCAAAAAAATATATGTGGTACCATGAAAAAGTTAAGTCTTAGAAGAATGAAGAAATAGAAAATTAAACGTCTTCAATGATGGAGAGGTCAGAAAAGGTTGTAGAATACATGCTCAATATTGAATAATGAAAACGAAAAATTAATATTTTTACTAACACTATAAAAGAAGAAAAGAAAAAATGTTTCGAAGAACCTAATGAGGATGTCATCAGACTATGGAGAAGTGTTACAGATCATGTAAAACCATTAAATATCAGTACGTCATAATAAAATAAGACCATCCAGAAAATATAAATGATTCAAGCAAAGCATAGAGTTCCCGGTGTATAGAAGCAACATTTAAATCCATATCATATGGTGGTATGTTTCTTGATCTAAAACAGAAATAATTAATTGTTTAAATCCAACCACAAGAACTAACATCGAGATTGAATATAGATTTGGGTATGAATCTAAACCTGAATTTCAAACAAACCATGTGAAAAAAGTAGTTTATTAGTGATAAAAAGTAATTCCCCCCACGGTAGATGTTAATATTTTAGAGAAATGGGACACTCATAGATGGGGTTATGTAAAAAGAGGTTTATATTGGGATGTCAAAGGGAATTTTTATTCATGAATATGATAATAAAGTTTTTCAGCTGAAGAAGGTTCTATATATGATGAATCAAGCATGAAGAGAATGGTATTCAAGACCAAATTAGTTTATGATGATGTACAGATTTCAGCATGGTGGGGTTGATTGAAATCTATATATCAACAATGGAAGTAATCAAATTAATATGGTGTTTTTATATGATTATGACGTAATATTTTTTGGATTATATGTGGTAGAGTGAAATTAGTTAATATAATTCATGAAAAGTAAATTCTAAATGTCAATTATGGGTGAACATAGTTTTTCCTTGGTTTATATGTGACAAAAAAAAATATTACAATAATTTCTAAATATAATATTACAATGATGTTTTTTGACTATTTGGAATAGATAATAATAAGGAGATGATGACTCTAGTGGTTTCTTGGGTGAAACATTCATTGGATGATGAATGAAAAGTGGTTATTGTAACATAATACATGAAGATCATTAGAAGATTATTGTACATATCAGTAACATGACCTACCATAGGTCAAGAAGCATTGTATCAAAGTACTCCCAAGGAAAATGATTTTCTTCAAGTGAAAATAATATTTTGGTATGTTAAGGGAATAATGTAACAGCCCGAGATTTTATTAAAAATAATCTTTTTAATTTTAATATCTTGTGTTGTACGCTACACCAAAAGGATCTTGCACAACACACATCCTTGACTTGCCTTGCATTACACGCAATCACGACCTTCCTCGATAGCGTGTGTAATACGCAATACCGAGTTTCACTAAACAACGATATGCTATTAAAACACTACTGGAAATTCGGGCTATAGCCACGGACCTATAGCCACGGTTTTGTAGGTCCGTGGCTATAGCCATTATATTGCCACGCTTAAATTTTTCTTCCGTGGCTAAATCCGTTTCATCCTTTTTTTCTCCTATCTTTTATCGGGCTCCTCCTCCCGTAGCCCTCCTCCCCCGATTCGCACACCACCCTCCTCCCGACCACGTCTCCTCCTCAGCCCTCGTAATTCTTCCTCGCCGCGCGCTCCTCCTCCTCGACGCCTCCTCCTCGCCGCGCCCTCCTCCTCGCCGCGCCCTCCTCGCCGCGCCCTCCTCCTCGCCGCGCCCTCCTCCCCGACGCCTCCTCCTCGCCGCGCCCTCCTCGCCGCGCCCTCCTCCTCGACGGCTCCTCCCCGACGTCTCTCTTCCGACGCCAAGGTCGACACCCCCATCTCCCTCCCGACACATTTTCCTCATCTGCAGCTGTCTTCCTCGGTAATTTGTTTTTTTTTCTACAGTTCATCCACCTCTTCGAACCCCCTCCTCCTCCTCCTGTTTGCGATTTCCGTCAGGTGTTCTAGGGTTCTTATCATTCCAGGTGAGGGTATCACAATTATTTGATAAATGGTGTCATTATATCATGAATTAATGATGATTTTTTTTGTGATTAGTATGAACCATGATGATTTGCATATGAATTTTACAACATCTAGAGGAGTTGTTTTCCAAACAGCAACACTACACTTCATCAGAAAATAGAATGGTGGCTCAACATATCTGGCTATAGTTCACTCACGATGAAATGTTATTTCAGATTCATCATCTATCAGTATTATGTATTCAGTATACACATACAAGTACACTAAATCTTGGAACCAATTATATCTCGGTTATCAAATAGAAAAATTGGATCATGTTTCTAACTATCAACCAGTTCATGAGGTTGAAGGGGATATAAAGGGAAATAGTTGAACATTTGAGGAATTAGAATCATATAATAGAATCTATTTATTATGGTCCTCCCATTGAAAATATGAGATTTTGGTGTTTACCTTCCGATGATGTTGGTGCTTCTTCTCATTCTATTGTATCCACCCACCATGATTCCTGTTATCCAACTTCATTGAGTCAGTGGGAAACTATAAAAATTTATATTTACCTCAGAACTATATAGATCCTTGTTCAAAATAATGGTATTTATATACATGAAAATAGCTATATATAAGCACCTAAAACTATTTATTTTTCTAATTACATTGAGATGGTGGATTCCTATTATGAATATAGTAAATCCTATTGTCATTAAATGGAACTCCTTGATGAATTCCCCTCCCTGTTCTTGGCCGACGTCACCCTGAGACATCTTTGCGTGAACCCCCTCCCCGTTCCCGACCGACATCTTCACGCGAAATCCCCATATGGGGGGGAAGGATGAAATAGAGGTTAAATTTAACACCATTAGCCAACATGCTCTGTGAGTGTGATGAAGGTTAGACCAATCCCATGAAAAAGGGTCTTGATCCGTTATTTTTTCCGTTAGATGTGTTCCCTTAACTCTCTTGATACTCTTTTTTTGTTGAATTGATGTTCTGAACATGTATTTAGGGTCTGTTTGATAGCACTAATGAATTGAAAATAACTTAATTTTTTGTTTCTGGTTATGTTTTGACTCCTTCAGTTGTATAGAAACTATTTTATATTTCAAAACATGTTGAATATCTCAATTATTTTGTACTCTAAAACCCATTTTCTGTTTACTATTATAAAAAATTCTTATGATTCTTTTAATCCTTTCTTGATGCAGCCCTCATTTGTTTATTGCTATAAATGATTCTTTGTGTCAAGAACTTGATCATTGGTTATGGAAATGAAAGGTTTAAATAAGTTGTGTCAATTAAAATTCTTTAGAATCACATTCATAGGTTTTTTATCCTAGATTTAGATAAATCAATATATAAAGATTCTTATTTCAATTTATATTAGAATTATGCAAACATTTGTTACTTGTATTTTCCACTATTTTGAGATTTTCTCACTGGTGTCATTGTAATTATTTGGAAATCCAAGAATTTAAGAATCTATTTCTGAATTATTTAACCTTTATTGGTTTATATTTTTTATGAACATGGTAAATTCATATGTTTTGGAATTGCATTCTCATGTTTTTTACCCAGATTTTATGTGAATCTGTCTATGCAGATTCTTATTTTTTTCTATGAGAACTATCCATGTATTCCATACATGAATTTTCCACTGGTTTGTACCATCATTTTGAATTCCTAGAATTTAGGAATCCATATTGGAATTAGTTTATGTTAATAGGTTTAGAGTCAAAGAATATTTACTTCCATGGATCATGGATGATAAACCTATTTACCCTACACACCAGGTGTTCAAAGATAATGTTAGATGTTTGGGAATCACCTTCAAACCTCTAACCATGTTGAATATCTCAAAAAAATATATTCTAAAACACATTTTCTATTTACTATTATAAATAAATTCTGTTATGACTCATTTAATCCCTGCTTGCTGCAGCCCTCATTTTGTTTATTGTTGTAGATGATTCTTTGTGTCAAGAACATGCTTATTGTTTATTGCTGGATGATTATCATTATGTTGGAGAATTCTGCTACAAGATTTTAATGCTGGATGTTTTAGCTACTGGAAGTTTATGCTGGAGGTTTCTGTTGCTGCACTGTTTCAAATGTTTCTTAGAGATTGCTTAACTTTCTGATTTCATGCTGGACGGTATATCAATCTGGGCCTTTTGTTGTATTCTACATTTTCCTAGATGCTATAAAGTTTTCTTCACTTTTCCATTACTAATTTATCAGATTTTGCAGGACGGTTTTACATTAATAGGTATTTCTATTATACTGGATGGTTTTCCATGACGGTCTTTCAGGATGCTGGATGTTTTTTCATGTGGCCGAATCTAATTCAATTGTTTTTAAATTTCATACTTTTATTATGTCACCATTATTTGTGCAGTTATATTAAAGTTTCAC
Source organism: Viscum album (assembly GCA_963277665.1). Classification (NCBI taxonomy): domain Eukaryota; kingdom Viridiplantae; phylum Streptophyta; class Magnoliopsida; order Santalales; family Viscaceae; genus Viscum; species Viscum album. Next base: position 234,397,457 of record OY728141.1, read on the forward strand.
TTTTTATTCAACAGTAGCAAATTGGTGAACCATTCAACTGTGATGGTGCAAGGTTTTAAATTTCAGACTTTTTATTATGTCACTATAAGCACTGGAACATGCAGTTTTTTGGGTAGTAAATCATGATTTTTGTAGTGGGTCATATTTTATAGTAGTGGATCATGTATTTTAGAGCAGGGTATAATGTATTATAGAGATTGGACATGCTTATCTCATAAGACGGCCTATGATCCAAACATCGGGGCATAACGACTTCCAATTTTCCTTCAGTGCCGACCGTTGCTGATTAGAAGGTGATGTTTCAGTTGTATCTTCTACATGTACTTCTCACCTCCAGGATATTCTTCTACATGTACTTCTCACCTCCAGGATAATCTTCATCAAAGATATTTACTATAGTGTGGTTATGCTCCAGGGTGATGGAATTTTTCATCAGGATGTCTGTGATTGCGGCTTTGATACTGCACTTACCTTGGTGAACTCTACTACTTAAGGATAATTTTATATGTATCATTTCAATGCTCTTATTTCAATTAAATATGTTTACTATAGATTGGTTGTGATCCAGGGTGATGGAATTTGTCGTCAGGATGTCTGTGATTGTGATAATGAGGATGAACATCATGCTACTGTCCACATTTTTTGAGACAACAAGGCTACAATCACACATTCTACTGAACTACACACCTGAATGAAGGGAAATGTAAATAGGAAAATAGAAAAAGCAGACTAAAATGTGATGCCGCACACCAATGGTAAACATACATGTTTACTATTTAATTTGTTTTCAGTACTATTTTTCAAATTCCTATTTGATGTGAAATAATTATTACATTATCTACAATACTGAAACGTTATTTGAAATTTATGTTGCTCCATTGAAAGCAATTAGTCATTTCATTATCCTGTTTTCATTGTGTTCAATTTTCAATGCCTGAATTATTATACTGCACTAATACGACATGTTTGTTGCCTCCTATCATTACAGTTTTCTGTTTGCATACTGTACATACACACCATCATGGAATGTATTATAGAAATTCTAGATTATTCATTTTTATTTGAACTCCATGTTTCAATGGTATTGGTTTGTAATCATGTCATTTGATGAAATATGTCATTCTATCTTCCGATTATTCATTTTGTTTCATATGCATTTTTAAATATTTGTAATTGTCAGTCATTTATTTGATTCTGATTTCTTTATCAAACACCGTTTTTGAATTGTGCATTATACAGAATTTTGTGCATTATATAGAATTGGTCATTTTTAATCAGTTCTATTACATAGCCAAACTTCTCCTCTTCGTTATCTACTCCACTACTACTCTCCTCAACCGTTGATCTTCTTCGACCAATCATGGAGACCAGGAACCAAACGTGATTCGACGGTGCCAAGCAGCACCTTGGACGCGTCGAGACAGCTCTCGCAGATTTGACTTCGCAAGTTCACGGCCTCTTGCAGAGCCAACAGTGGCTGGGGCGAGAGTGGGTCTGTGAACTGCAATAGAAACCAGATTTCCAGAAAATTCTTACACTTTGTGTTTTGCCTGGAGAAGACGAAATAGAAGAAATAAGTGAAGCCCCCTTATTGTAGAGCCAACGGCTGGGAAGGGAGTGGGGCTGTGAACAGCAATAGAAACCATAATTCCAAAAAAGCCATACACTCTGTGTCGCCTGGACAAGATGCTGCCCCCTTTCACCCGCATTCCAGCCTCCTCCCTCTCCCTTCGCTCCTGGTCGGAAGAGGCTGCCCCGCGGATGTCGCTGGATCGGGCCAACACACTGCGGTCACGCTGCGTTCACGCCGCGGTCACGCCGCGGTCACGCCGCGGTCACGCCGCGGTCACGCCGCGGTCACGCCGTGATGTGGCCCTGCTCCAGCCACATCCAGCAGGGGGGAGGGGTGTCCAGCGGGGGGGAGGGGTGTCCGCGGTCACGCCGCAGTCACGCCGAAATATATCTATACGTTTTTAATCAATCTAAACAAAGAATAAGAATGGTGTACCTTACACCATTCGATCCAGTCTTTCGAAGCTTTTCACAAGTGTTTGATTGTGATCACTTAGAAGTCGCTGAAAGACTCCTTCAGAGGTATCCACAAATCATGGGAATCACTCGACACTTAGTAGGACCCCCCTTTCACCCGCATTCCAGCCTCCTACCGCTCCCTTCGCTCCTGGTCGGAAGATGTTGCCCCGCGGATGTCGCTGGATCGGGCCAACACGCTGCGGTCACGCCGCGGTCACGCCGCGGTTACGCCGCGGTCACGCCGCTGTCACGCCGCGGTCACGCCGCGGTCACGCCGTGATGTGGCTCTGCTCCAGCCACATCCAGCAGGGGGGAGGGGTGTCCAGTGGGGGGGAGGGGTGTCCGCGGTCATGCCGCAGTCATGCCGAAATATATCTATACGTTTGTAATCAATCTAAACAAAGAATAAGAATGGTGTACCTTACACCATTCGATCCAGTCTTTCGAAGCTTTTCACAAGTGTTTGATTGTGATCACTTAGAAGTCGCTGAAAGACTCCTTCAGAGGTATCCACAAATGATGGGAATCACCCGACACTTAGTAGGACCCCCCTTTCACCCGCATTCCAGCCTCCTCCCGCTCCCTTCGCTCCTGTTCGGAAGATGCTGCCCCGCGGATGTCGCTGGATCGGGCCAACACGCCGCGGTCACGCCGCGGTCACGCCGCGGTCACGCCGCGGTCACGCCGCGGTCACGCCGCGGTCACGCCGCGGTCACGCCGTGATGTGGCCCTGCTCCAGCCACATCCAGCAGGGGGGAGGGGTGTCCAGCGGGGGGGAGGGGTGTCCGCGGTCACGCCGCAGTCACGCCGAAATATATCCATACGTTTGTAATCAATCTAAACAAAGAATAAGAATGGTGTACCTTACACCATTTGATCCAGTCTTTTGAAGCTTTTCACAAGTGTTTGATTGTGATCACTTAGAAGTCGCAGAAAGACTCCTTCAGAGGTATCCACAAATCATGGGAATCACCCGACACTTAGTAGGACCCCCCTTTCACCCGCATTCCAGCCTCCTCCCGCTCCCTTCGCTCCTGGTCGGAAGATGCTGCCCCGCGGATGTCGCTGGATCGGGCCAACACGCCGCGGTCACGCCGCGGTCACGCCGCGGTCACGCCGCGGTCACGCCGCGGTCACGCCGCGGTCACGCCGCAGTCACGCCGCGGTCACGCCGCGGTCACGCCGCGGTCACGCCGCGGTCACGCTATGGTCACGCCGTGATGTGGCCCTGCTTCAGCCACATCCAACAGGGGAGAGGGGTGTCCAGCGGGGGGGAGGGGTGTCCGCGGTCACGCCGCAGTCACGCCGAAATATATCTATACGTTTGTAATCAATCTAAAAAAAGAATAAGAATGGTGTACCTTATACCATTCGATCCAGTCTTTCGAAGCTTTTCACAATTGTTTGATTGTGATCACTTAGAAGTTGCTGAAAGACTCCTTCAGAGGTATCCACAAATCATGGGAATCACCCGACACTTAGTAGGACCTCTCTCAATACCAGTCCTTCCTGCTTGTCGAAGTTTTCACAAGCGTTTGATCGAGATCTCCGAGAAGTCACCGAAAGACTCCTTCTGAGGTATCCAAGGTTCATGGGAATCACCCGATGCTTAGGTAGGGTCTCTCTCAACACCACAGTCTGTTAGAACCTTGTTTAAAGGTGGGAGAGAAACAAGAGCTAGAGAGAATCGGATTTGAGGAATTCTAACGATCGCATGATCTCATCCATCAAGTGCAACCAATTGCATAGGAATTGAACCAATTCATATAGGCCTTCGAGAACCTCAAAATGTTCAGCCTATTCATGGTACGTTACACAAATGTCCCAAACGTTTCAGCTCATTTGAAGCGTACGGCTCAATCCCATTAGTAATCGTTTAACATTTAAATTAAACGATTATGTGAGATGTTCAAACTCCCCAAATCCATCGAAACAGAAAGAAGCTTTGATCCGAAAGGCTCTAAAGCCATTTTATTAAAAACAAAAGATGACATAAGAGAGGAGATGGGGCTAGACATTGATAAAACTGCCTTCATAATAAAGCATTTCGTTTTCATAACCCCCCTCCCCGACATCATCATCCCATTCCAAGTTGTAGGTAGATGAGCTATGAGACCTAGTCACCATCGTTGTTCTCCATTGAGAGCAGTCTTTCTTCTTCCTTGATTTCCTTGAATAGACAAATTGAAATCCCTCTTTATCAACTAAAGGAAACTTTCCCTTGCTTAAAATATCCTTACATGGATCACTTCTATGGGCATAATCATCATTTTCTATTCCGGCCCAACTTCCCCCTATATTATTAAGCTCCATTTGCCGATTGATCTCTTCCTGGATCTGAGAAGGTTGAACCATTGGTTCATGCTGCTGAGACCCATACTGAGGCTGCCCCAGTGAAGCACCCAGCTTCTGACCCAGGTTACTGGCTCCTAGGCCCAGGGCCTGGATCTCCTGTTACTTCTCCTGCAGGTCCTTGCGACTGGAAGTCAACAGGCCGCTGATTTTCATCCACAAACTGGACACAATCAGCCCGTGCTTCTGAGAGTTTATTCTGCCCTTGAACAGATTTAACCTCTCCAGACCCAATTCCAGGTTGCTCCAAGCCTGGATCATCAACATTTACCTGCACCTGTACACCTGATGAGATCATACCTTGACCCCGCTGCTGAGAGGCAGCATCAAACTCTGACCTTGACTTATCTGCTCCTGGCCTCTGATTTTCATCCTCAATCCGGCCACTAACAGCCCCTGCTACAGTTAGTTTTCCCTGCCCCTGAACCTCACCATCCCCAGTCCAGGTTGCAAATCTGGATCATCAAAATTCACCTCCTCTTGAAACCCTTCACCTGAAATATCAGAAGCATTCCCCTTCATATTGCTGACTCCAGTCCCTGGTTGATCACAACCTGTTCCTGCAAGACCCTGCCCAAGTTCCACACTTCCATTTCCTGCAACAGCCTGACCAGAGCCATTCCCAGCTCCAGGACCATTCTTTCTCTTCTTACGGAATGTCTGCAAATCATGTCCCTTCTGCGAGAAAAAAGAGCAGACAAGTTTCATTCTGCATCTCTCTTTAGATTGCCCTATAGACAGACACTTGGAACAAAATGCAGGTAGTTGTTCATACTCAATTTTCAAAAACAAGTCATCTTCATTTGTGGATAACACAACCCGATCAATGAAGGTGGAATTAAGGTCCACTTCCAGGCAGGGGGGAGGGGTGTCCAGGCAGGGGGGAGGGGTGTCCAGCAGGGGGAGGGGTGTCCGACAGGGGGGTTGTCCAGCAGGGGGAGGGGTGTCCAGGGGGTGCAGGGGGTAGGGGGAGGGGTGTCCAGTAGGGGGAGGGGCTGTCCAGGCAGGGGGGAGGGGTGTCCGACAGGGGGAGGGGTGTCCGGCAGGGGGGAGGGGTGTCCAGGGGCTGTCCAGTGGGGCTGTCCAGTTGGGGCATGGGGGCTGTCCAGTGGGGTGCAGGGGGGCATGGGGGTGCGGGGGGGGGGGGGGGTGTTCAATGGGTCTGTTCAAGGGGGTTGTCCAGGGGGTTGTCCAGGGGGTTGCAAGGGGGTGCAAGAGGGCTGTCCTGGGGGGCATGGGGGTCCAGTGGGGGTGCAAGAGGGCTCTCCAAGGCCGCTTTACCTTTCCTTTTTCTCAACAATCTTGTTATCTAAACCAAACTCACACCAAATTGTTAGTATATAAACTGTAAAGCACAAAGGGTGTGTGACATACCACTTTTAGCATGAATTGATACCATTGCTGCATGCAACTTCCAGCTCTAAACCAGATCTGTTTTCAGCTCTAAAATATATGCTTTGTGAGCACACTTACCCCATGGATTGTGTCTCCCCTTCTTTAGGTTTGTTCTCTTCTTCACAACCCAAAACACAACGTGTTTTTCCTTGGGCAGCTTTACCACCAAGGATTTTTCTTTTCACTATAGGTTGATTTTTCTTTCTCCAAATCACCTTGCTGCTTGGACTGTCCCTGCAAGCATTTTCAGTACATACCATGCCTTGGGGCACCCCTTTCACATGAATCCTTCTAGTTTTAGGATCATGTGAGTTCTTCTCATGCTTCCAAGCCCTTCTTGTGTCTTTCCAGGAGGTTTGTGCTTTAGAACTAGTCTTGGAGTTTTTTTCTACATTACTCTCAGCATAGGAGTTTTCTACATGTAGCCCCTGAAATCTGCTCCTCAAAGAAACATATTTGTCATTGTATTCATGTTGATTTCTTCCATTAATCCCTACTGAATGCTTGTAGCCTGCAACTGTCGCGGATGAGGATTTTGTTGGTTAGATTTCTCTTCCATATCCATATTTTCAACTATGTGGAAACCCAGTGATTAGTTTATTTGGGTAATAGTTACATTTCATACTTTAGTTTTTAAAGCCAAGTTTTGGTATTCCTTTTTACGATGTGGGTTTCTATTAAAGAAACTTTCGAATAGTAAACCATTTATAACCCCGACGAATTTCGAGGGCGAAATTCATTTTAAGGGGGGTAGAATGTAACAGCCCGAGATTTTATTAAAAATAATATTTTTAATTTTAATATCTTGTGTTGTACGCTACACCAAAAGGAGCTTGCACAACACACATCCTTGACTTGCCTTGCATTACACGCAATCACGACCTTCCTCGATAGCGTGTGTAATACGCAATACCGAGTTTCACTAAACAACGATATGCTATTAAAATATTATTAAAACTAGCCGTTATGAATAGTAATAACCAATTTTTGAAATTCTGTAAATATTATTTTTCAAAATGAACTTCATTTTTGGATTTGGAGCATCGAATTTAGCCTAAGGTGAAATTTTGGTACTTTTCGGATAACTTTTATTTTATGATGAATAGTGATAATTACTAAATTATAATTAAAAACAACTTTTTTTAATCGAAATAATTAATAGTGATAAATCATTAATTTGAGTGGTTTTAAAGTATATTTAGAATATATTTTTACCACTTAATATAATGTTGGTCATTGGACACAATTTTACAATTAAACCGAACATAAACAAGTGTCAATCTTTTGATAGTTATTATCTCTTAAAAACACGCTTTTTGTTTTGACAGCGGGAATTAATTTTAAATTAATTTCTGCCACTTCTGTGTTTTGAATTTATAAAAATGGATTCCATATTTGGAATCAGGATGTTCAAATTGTGTAAATAGGTAACTTTTATTATTAGACATTTTGAATAATTACTGCGGTAAATATTTTATTTACCATGGTTAAGGGTAAATCCGGTAAATAAGGGTTAAAAAATAATATTATAATAATATTAAATTACCCTAAAATGTGTCTTAACCCTATTGGTTGATACATGGTCGACCATGGGCATCTTTGGGTCGATTTTGGGACCCCATTGATCCACTTGTAAGTGATAATGACACTTTATTTTAATTAAGTTAAAATGAATACAAAAATGACACAAGCATATATCTTTTAGAAAAACAATTGTTACATGGGGTTATATATGTTGGATTTTAGATTATAAATATTCATTAGAAATATAAAAAGATTTCCTACATAATGGTATTTTATTTTTAATTTTTATACTTTAAATAATTTAATTTATTTATGACACAATGATGATGCAGTAATTATCTTATTAATGAAATATTGACATAATTAATGTTATAAACACCAAAATAAATGTAATTTGAGACTTTTTATGAATTACACTAATTTTATAGGTTACTATGATATATTAATGTTGATTTAATTAACATGGTTCTAACATTTAATTCTGTTATGACTTTCACAAAAATCATATATCAAATAGTGTCAAAATTGACACAAAATAGTTTTTAAATCAAATATTATATTATTAATTGTTATTTTATTCCTAAAAATCTAAGGTTCGGCCAAATGACTTATATAAGGATATATATATTAATAATAAACAATTTGGGGTTCGTTTGGCATGTTATAGTAAGTGTATTAACCATATAGGGAAAGAAAACAAAAAGACATGGTAAAAGTTAAATTATTTAACTTAGAGTTAAATCTAATTGATAGGGTTAAAATAATATCCTAAACTTGTCTAAATTCTATTGGTTGATAGGATTTCGACCCATCCCCACTTTAGCTTCGAAATAAGACCCTTTGGAACCATTATAAACCGATTTTTACTTTAATATAAAATAATATTTTGAGATATTCCTAAGGTGCCCCTCTCCTCCCCTATAAAAGGACACCTCCTTCCCCTCCTCCTCACACCAATTTTAGCACTCAAGCTCGGCCAAACCCTGCCAAAATCCCTTCTCCACTTCCCTAGAAACATCCTAGAGGTTCTGGTCTTCCTCAAAGACCAATTTTAGTGCCCTAAGAGGAGGTCTCAAAGAGGCGCTTCAAAGAAGAGGTAATTACCGTTACCAATTCTTTCATCTTTATTTCTTCTTCCACTTCTACTTCTTATGTTGTTTCATTATGAAGTAATAACATCAGTATCACTCATATACTGATATGTTATTATAAGTATGAAACAACCCTATTTCACCATCTATCCATCCTACGGAAAAAGAAATCACCGCGCGTGCGTACGTACGGAATACCGTCTCCACGCCGTGGTGTAATCTATTTTCCACCACCACCTTACATGGATGGGTATAATGGTGTAAATAATAACTATACTTAGTTATTACAACATCATATTGATTCTGATATATTGTACAATCCACTCCAATTCAGTTCAATATTTATGGAAATGATATCATCGCTCGTGCGTACGTACGGAATACCGTCTCCACGACGCGATGAGATTCATTCTCCATGTTAACCATTTAAGAATGATTACAAAGTATATATAAGAAACAATAATGAAATATATGACATTATAAAGCTACTGGATTTATGTATATATATACATATGTATGTCATCTACTTACTTCCATTTCAAGACAATAAGGAATGGAAAACAGCGTTCATGCGTACGTACGGACTACCGTCTCCATGAACGGTGTTTTTCATTTTATTTATCTACCTATTATATATATATATATATATACTGAATATACATGATATATAAATCATATTTTATATTCTGGAAGTAATTATATCATGATATATGTAATAATGATGTCAAGAACAACAAGTCAAAACACCTACTATAAATGAGACGATTTTACCCAAAACGCTTCTTTAACATGGAATTTACAAAAGAACGGGTAATATAATGTCGTAAGTGAACCATATATGATATCATAACAATGAATATGATTCTGTAATAAGTCAATTACATTATTTAAATCATTATACAGGAGGTTCAGACACATACGAAGCAAATCAGACCTAAGGTAAGGTAAATATCACAATCTCATTTTTATCCGAGATTGTTTATTCGTAAGTATTTAATGGGGTGTATTTTATCATCCACATCCATGTTTCATAAATATGTAATATTATTTCCATCCACCTACAATTGTTTAAATCCATTTTTACCCTTCGGTTAGTTTTTTGTAAATGAAATGAATGGAATCTTTTGCCGTTTTTCGTACGAGGTACTTTTTGACTTTTTCGACAAAAGTATGAGAAGAATGTTTTTTTAACTTATACGGCATGAATGGATTTTTAAAACATTATTTCCAAGAAGCTTCCTTTACAAGTTTTCAAGTTTATTTTTAATCAACTTCTTTTAGTTTTAAATTGTAAGACATGTTAAGAAAGGAAATTGTTTTTTGAAGAAGAAAGGATATTTTCCTCAAGAATGGAGTTCAAGTGTTTTATCAAAATTATTTTCCATCTAAGATAATAAAGGGTTCTGTTTTTATCCCTATTATTACATGGATTTGATCATGTTGTGATGGAATTATTTTTATGAATTCCTTTATCTTATATGAATTGTTTTATGATGTCATGTTGTTTAAGAATCCCATTTTTATTACATGGGTTACGCTATGATGTATGGTTTATGATTATGTGGCACACATAATAAAGGATTCATTATAAGATGGGTGGGACCTATATCTCCCTCCAATCCATTGGGTAAAGATTTTATATCTCATGAGATAGACATGGCTGGAACGGTAGGTTATACCGGTTCAGTGAAAAAGGACTGGAACGAGGGTGACTCGGTTCAGAAAGGGACTTTGTCCACTAAGATAGTCGTGGCAATGAGTCATGACTAACAAGAAATGATTTTCCATGATTATGTGTGCATGCCACAAAGTTTCAAGTTTCAAGTTATGATTATGGTGATCTCATTTTCACTTCTATGATTTATCCTATGATATGATATTATGAGCTCTTTTGCAGGTTAAGATTTCCAAAAGCTATGTTCTTATGTATATGATGTGATTGATATTTCTTTTGTTTACCCTTACTGAGCATTTGAGCTCACCCTTTTATGTTTTCTTTTCCCCAGGATATAAAGAAAGGTTTTAGGTAAAAAAAAGGTAAGATCTTTATGGGAGATATTGAAGATCTTTCACCACGATTAGAATATTACGTTCCGAGTTTCCAAAGACACTAAACTATTACGATCCTTGTGTGTGTATTTTTGTTATGTGCTAAGTATTCCTCAAATGTAATGTAATGTCCATGTACGTCAAGGCTACGGGTCTCTACAAATAATGTAATTTAGGATTATATATTACTATGAATATCAACAATATTTATTTGGCAATATAGATGTCGATTGGGTCATATTAGTAGACGATTAAAAATCGATGTCTTGTTGTGAATTATATCTTTGTGGGTTTTTTATTCTTTAGCTAAGAAAGAAAAATGATATCTTTTTGTTGAGAACCGTAGAAGGAGAATATATTTTGTCCACTGAAGCATTCACATAGTTATTGTGGATGAAAAATTCTCTTGATAATATTGGATTTGTAGTGAAGTATCTAATACAAATCCTTTTTGATAATCCAAGTTCTATAAATATGATCAAAAATCCAGTCCGTCACTAAAGGAAAAACAATATTTAAATCAATTATTATTTTATCAAGATGGTGGTGGAGAATGGTCTTTTGTAGTTGAAGGACATTCCTATAGAACTATAGGTTATAGACATTCTAAAAAATACCTTACCAAAATAAGTGTTCGAATATCATCAACTATAGATTGCAATTTTGATGCCTCCCCACAATTAGAATGTATGGAAGTGGGGAACCTTCTCCTCGATGAAGGATGAGTTTTTCCCTGATATGTTGAACTTTTTTATTTACCCTATTAGAAGACCACAATGTAATAACTGTTAGGTTTTTAGAAAAATGGGGATAAATTATGGCTATAAATTGGGAGAAAATGTATTAATCAATATATGAGGATAATTTGATAGGGTAGAAGTGATTTTGAGGAAGATTTAAATCTAATAATTCTAAATAAGTTCAATCAATGTTTATATATCATGGGAGATGCGTATATAGATTAATGTAGTTGAGATGTTTTGTAATGAAGTGTTTTATTGATGATTTTTTTATGATACTATTGTTTCTCATTCTGATCCTGAATCACGTGTGATTAGAGTTTGTGTTGATAAAATATTTGATTTCTATTAGAATCGTAAGAAGTGAATTTTTGAAAGAATATGGAAGATGATTTAATGTGGTATCAAAATGTGAAGAATTTTCTACAAATAAAAGGGGAGATTATTACGAAAAAAACACTCATGATGGTTTATTTTGGTACATTTTGTTTGTTGATATGGTTTGAGGTTGTTGATGATGATAGTTCTTCAAGGAAGGAATAATGAGTAAGTGTGAATTTATGATCATGCCCAAAAGAGAATATTGGATTCATCTGACTAGGTGCATAAATTTGACCTTCTATCACAATATGATCATGCATTTTCTCAAAATTTACTTTGATTTGTGTGATGGGATCCTGCACAACACTCATTAATGTCATTGAGTCTCATGATGGGATCTCATGCAACCATGATGAATGCTTTTGGATCCCATCAAGGGATCTCTTACAATAATCATTTTTGTGCTTGGAACTCATGATGGCTAATGCAAATAATTAGAAAAAAATAACACTGAAAATCACATGATTGAAATATGATCTCATGATGGGATCAAGTGAAGCCCATGATTTTCTTTGAGTCTCATGATGGGATATCGCGCAACAGTCATGATTTTCTTTGGGTATTATAAAGGGATCTAATACAACACTCATGATTGTCTTTAGGGTTATCACCCGGATCTCACACAAATAAGAAATGAATACTAGAGACTCTTGAAAAGGGATAATGAGAATATAGACTAGCGACTCATGGAATGTGTGAATAAAGAATAGTGACTCATCCAAAGCACAAATACGGACCGTGAAATCATGCAAAGAACAAATTCCATGTTCTACTAGGGTTCATGCTAGTTGTTCACACCTATATATCACGACTTACATGATGTTTATGAGGTGAATGGTAAAAAAAAAATTTGGAGTTAAGGTGGTGGATTTATGTGTATAAATACCCCATATCCCATCTTTAATCATTTTATGAAGTTATTATAAAAATAAAGATATGAAGAAACATTCAGCAAGAAGGATCATATAGAGATCTCATGAATGAAACATACAGATAGATCATGTGTAAGACGTTCATGGAGATATCTCATGAGGGTTTATACATTATTGATAACTCATAAGTGCTTCACTTGGCTGGAATATGGTATTTTAGAAAGCAAGAATGTAGTCTCGTGCTAAGAACACGTGTTTAGCATGAAAGCAGACACCAGGATGAGACTCACACAAAGCTCAAATGTAAATTCGTTGAATAGACTCATGCTAGGGTCCCATGCCAAGATCTCACTCCATGGCCTCATTCTGGTGTCTAATTCTCAGGTCTCACAGTATGATATCATGTAAGATGTTACACACTAGGGTCTCACATAGGTGTATTACCCTAGAATATTTTTCATGGATGTACACACTTACATTGCCCAGTGAATAGTATCTTTGTCAAATCTAAATTCTTAAGTTGAAAATGATGAAAGTGTGTTTTCACCAATCAAAAATACTTTTAGAAGGAGTTCATTCAATTCTACAATCAAGCCAGTGAAAAGATGACATGGATTCGCGTGAATATAATTCTATAGAAGATGTAATTTTTTTGTCTACAGTAAAGGGAAGTTTGTTCCAATTGTTTGGAAACATGAAGTGTTTCTTTAGGGTTTTTTCATATATGAAAAGTAGAAATCCTAAAAATGATTTATTTTAACATATACCTACAATTGGGGATTCATTCATTATTTATAATTAATAGATATACATGTCTATAAACATTTTATAGATCTATTCCTCATAAGTGAGCAAAGAAAGAGGAACAAGACGATCTTTTCCACTATTAGTGACCCATTGAATGTTAGATAGAGAGTGACCATTGTAAAAGTAGTGAGATTTCCCTAAAAAAATAAAGGTATTGAGCCTGTGAATATATGTTATCTATCCCAAAACGTTTATTTTAGAAATGGTCCTTTGTGTTGTTGGTACATCAGCACATCCATCCATCCAAATTTAATTTTTTTCTAAAAAGACACTTTAAGGAAAAGTGGGAAACCATTGTTCAGAAAACATATATCACTATGTGCTGAAGGAGCTCACAATATTATTAAACACAAGACTAAGATGAATCAAGTAATACACTCTATATAATTCCCAGTGCAGGGTACTAACCTGAGTGTCTGGATCCCCCTGATAAGGACTTCAATATGAGAGATCATTCTATCCATTGTCTGAATGAATTATTCCATGGTGATTTTACTTGGTTGAAACCCCGGGAAATGATTCGATCTTGCATGTCAATCCACTCTCCTTGCTCATCATTGATCTCAACCTTCACACTTCTTTCATAAATTCTTAAAATCTCTTCATTAGAGGCATTGGGTCTAAGGTCTTTCCCATGCATTTCTTCCTTAGAGTGTATAATCAGCTTCAAACACTCCCCTACCGCTTCTTCCATCACTCTTGGATCTCTGCTTGGATCACCACTATCCCCAACTTTAAGGCCTTTGTTCCCCTTACTTCCACCTTTCTTGGCGGACCTGGTTTCCATCGGTTTTGGAAAATGAGAATAATCTTTGCGCCCCTTGGGTTTTTTCCCTGGACCACAGTGCATTCTCTTGAGTCCCGCTTTCCTGTACTCCCTTTCTTCCTTCTAGGGTCATGGGGACTTTTCCCGTGGACACAGTCCAAACTGTCCATTGGGGAAAGGCTAAGACCGTCATCGCCTGAATCGTCTTCCACATGCGACTCTTCTTGCGGTTCCAAACCTTCAAACTGGTTTTTCAATTCCTCCCCAGACCTTCTTTTGAGGGCCTCTGTCTTACACCCATACAAGCCTTCTTCTCTGGTCCGCTATCCTTCTCCAGCTTCCTTACCTTGATGGCACCGAAGGTGTTTCGGTCTAAGGTCCCTAGGACAGTCGTACCTCTTTCCCTCCCCTATTCGCAAATGGATTCTTCTACATTCCCCAAGGGGTTCTTCAGCCCATTGTCATTGTATTCTCCTTGGATGTAGCCTAGTGAAGGTGAAACAAGTAAATGTTTTCTGTCTCTTGAATGATTTAATTTTTATTCATAGACTGCAACCTTATTGGGAGATAAAAGTTTTTTCAAATGAAAAAAAGATATATAGTGGTAGTTGTTTTAATTTATCATACCATAATTCACCCCAATCAAGTTATTTATCCTAGTTGGGTTAACATAAATACTATGATTTCAAGAGAATAAATTATTAGGAGATCTATGTTATAAATAAGTATTTTCAAATATAAACACTTTGAACATATTAATAATGATTAGTGAAGGATATATATTAAGTAATATTTTTTCAATATTAAATATAATTTCACCTATAAATTATTATGCCATTTCCACGCTCAAGAATGGAAATAATATTCATTTGAGTTTATGATGATAAAAATTAGTCGAAGAAGTAGAGAATAAAAATATAAGATCTAGTGATGAATATGATTTTACATTATTATTCTTAATATATTGATTATTGAAAAAAAATAATGTAATGATAAATCACATAGAATTCCAATATATGTCTCTGAGTGTCAAATTCATATAGAAGATGGTGATATATAATAATAGAAGATCCTATAAATTGAATAACAATAAGAAATAGTAGAATCATAGGGAACCTAAAAATGTATTAGTGCGCAAGAACCATTTTTTGGATGATAGAATTGATGAATGGAAAGAAAATAATTAAAATGAGAGAAGAGGTGGACAATGCCAAAACAACTGCTACCCATTAATTATTATTGTGTCAATGTTATTGTTTTGGTGGATAATATGATGATTAATATAGTGTTGGAAGCCCACAACTTTTCTTGATCTATCCTAAAAATATTAAAAGAAATAATGATAATCCTAAAAACCCTATTTAGAATATAACCATCTATAATATACATGATACAGTTAAATTTATAAAGATAAATGATAAACTTTCATAGTACTTTTTCCCCAATATTTAGTAATTTAGAATTGTTAATTTCCATTCATAATGACAGAAACCCTAAACTCAATGGTGTGGTAAGAACTTCAATTCAATGATAATTGGAATACTAGTTTGAAGGGTGTTTAAAATATGTCATGGTAGTGTCAGAGATACCTTAATATGAGGATCATGTATATTATATTGACTCTATTCATGCAATGCTGAGAGTCAAACATCATCTTCAGTCACATTACAAATGATATAAATTATGATAACTTATTTATATTGAGTTTAAAAAATCGTTTCACATTACAAGGAATATATCATGATAATATATTCAAAAATTAATTAACACTTTAAATTACTAATGAATATAATCATATGGAAATCACATAAGAAGTTATGTACATGATATCGTTATCTTATCAAAAGATATGATAGAGGCATCACATACCTTATACAATGTTAGGATATTGTAAATTTTATATACATCACATGCATATTTAAATCAGTGGAAATGGTTATATCAAAGAATATGATATACCTATATTAGTGTTCTTTTTAAAAAAATCCCTCATACACCAAAATTTCATATGTAATTTAGAAGAAATATCAAAAAATTTGGTGAATCCCTCTACACTATTTTAGAAACAATTTATTAAACTCACATCATTTTGAAAAAATAACATTATCCAAAATATAGTCATTATTGAATGGACTTACGATGTGAATTTTTTACTTTTATATAATTGAATACAAATATAAAAAATGAATTTTATATATGTATAAAAACAGAGGACTCTAGTATAACATTAGTGTAACTCTTGATACAAAGGGATATAGTGTGTTCATAATCAAACATAACAATATCTACATATAAAAATATCGATCAGATGATGTATAATAGACATCATAATTATACCTCTATAAACCCATTTTATAGGAAATTTAGAGTCCAATATAAATAGAACATTTCAATCTTGAATAATCTATATCATAAATTTAGGATTCTCTAAAAAACTAACTAGGATGATGATACATAAAATGTTATTCATGAATCATATGATTACATCACATGTACCTCATCCAAGTAGCTGCTCAGAAAAAATTTAACTCTAATAACCATGTAAATGCATTTATATGTCTATTATATCAAGGGATAATTTGTATTAACTCAGTATACGAGTGATAAAATTCCATTTTGGTTAATTTATAACTGACAACATGAAATGAAACATTCCCAACCACCACTTGATTAACTAAGACTCAAGCATCTCTTAA
Source organism: Viscum album (assembly GCA_963277665.1). Lineage (NCBI taxonomy): Eukaryota > Viridiplantae > Streptophyta > Magnoliopsida > Santalales > Viscaceae > Viscum > Viscum album. Next base: position 234,414,161 of record OY728141.1, read on the forward strand.
AAAATGTATCATAATTTAATGTATCCCATGATAGGTATGTATCCATCAACAGGTAATTTATATTTATAAAAATCATACACTATTATATCAGAATGACATTCTCTGTGATATTCTAAAGATGTTTTGTCCAAAAAATAAGTCTCAACTTATAACCTCATTAATATATACTTTGTAGCTTTTATGAAACTATTTTTATTGAGTACATAATTTTAATCAAGACAGTATTAACATTTCATCATTATTCTAATTTCTAAACCCAGAATTCACTCATCTAGTTTACTAACATGGTGTTCCACAATGCTTCAAACATGCACCTCTATATGCCAGAGGCTTTCGACTAGTATCATGGGCCTAAGGTGTGATCGTGGAGGAAATATGCTCTCATATCATAGTAATAAATATTGCAATTTACTAGATGTCATAAATAGTATATAACAAATGAGTTTTTAAGCTATAAGTATAAAATATTCTATAATAAATAATCAAAATTAATAATGGTGCAAACAACCATGTCATACATACAGCACAGATCACCCGCTATCCAATCTATATATATATACAAGAGTAAAAAAAGAAATAGATATAAAATTAAATGGATCTATATAATGATTTGGTCCATACCACACACCTGATATCCACATATATATATGATCCATCCTTCTTGATCAGTCCTAAGCCTCAGCCCAACCAGTTCCTGCAATCAAGTGAGTCTTTGCTCAGGATCCCAGTGCAATCTTAGATTAAGAAGGCTGTGAAAAAAAAACAAAGTTTAAAAATAATAACAAAATCCTATAAATATCCAATAATATATTGTGTGTGTTAATTTGAAATACTCATTAGGATAGCAATAATAATAAGAAAACCCCATTGAAATAAATTAAAAGATGAAATCATATAGGGAATTCCCAAGGAATGTGCTCAATCCTAACTGAGACAAAAGTATGTTAAGTTTCCATATTATATATATATATTTATATATATATCTGTGTGTGTGTGTGTATTCCATCATATATATATATATACATACACACATAAACATATAAATATGAGTAAGGCGACATGTAACATAAATCAAACTACAGCCAATCCTTGGGTCAACAATTCGAATAATTTGGATCTATTATGAGAAATGTATTATGATGGATGTTGTAATACTCAATTAGTGTATAATTAAGTAGATCATAGTGTCCTTATTACTTAATGAAGAAACCTACTTTTTATTGTGCCAAAAGTTATCTAAGAAAGCTATGTCGCCACATGGAATACATGTCCTAAACCTAGGTTCACCTGTACTCACCTCCAATCACTATAATTATGAATTCAAATTATAATATTTAAATTATATAAATTGGTAGTAAGATTGATACCATAACACTCAAGAAATATAATTCTATTCTGATGTCTAATTCCAAGGTCATGGTGCACAAATTCTCATAACTAGAATAACATAATCCTTAGGTGGTTTAGCTTGGTGTGATCTCTTGGGAATTGTCTATAGATACATGTATATAATTGTTATCTATTACCTAAATTTCTCACTATACCAATCCCATAAAATTACGAAAGTTGTAGTATTGGTTTATCCAACTGTCCCCATGGAGCATCATCAGCATCACTCGGGAGATTGTAATTATCCTCAAGTTTATCTCAAATAAATGATGAGGAGCATCTTGTCCAATAATGCGGCCATGTAAGCATTATAAGATGAAACCTAGGAATTAATAAAACACCCCAAGGTTTTGAAAATAAATATAGATTTCATAAAACACTTAGACTCTAAAAAACACCAATTTTTTATAACCTAGCCAGTTAACATATTTTTTTCAACCTCTGTGATTTGAAATTTGAAATACTAACAGACACAATTGAGATCAGAATTCTATTTAGAGTCTGATAAGAAATAATTATTTTATATTAATAGTGACATACCCTTATGAGTTGTAATTTGAATATTAATGTTACCCTTATGAATAGTATATAATATTCTTATTTTATTTTCTTAAGCTTATTTGAGAATGAGATCTTGATTAATTTTTCAATGTGATATAACACTAATTATTGTTTAAAAATTATTATTTTTACAATAATATATGATGTTATTTAAAAATTAAATTAATAATTTTTAAAAATTTATTTTAATAATATGGAGTTCAGTTTTGGATTCTTCATGTTGAAAATGGTTAGGGTGATTTTTTGCGATTTCTCTTAAATACTCAAATTTTTTAGGAATAGTAAAACATGTTAATTTACTATATATATACATTAGCAGTTAAATTTACTATTCCTAAAATCATGGCGTATGTAATCACACATAGATATAACTCACACAAACTTATTACTATTATTGGTCACATGAAACGAAACTATTTTTTTCTTGAGGGAAATAATAAAATAATGAATATGATATTAACTAATCACTCCTCTCCTCCACTATAAACCACCCACTCACTCCCTCTTCTCTTCACTCAAATAAGCCGTGAGAACCTCAATGTTCTGATAAAATAACCTTACCTAGGCACTCCACACATACAGGTGCTCTTGGTCCTACCAGAAGAACAAAACCCCTTCCCTTAAGGAGGTTGTCAAGGAGGTTATTTCAAGTGGTAAAACATCATGCTTTTTCATTTAGTTTCATTTCAATTTATCATATTTTCATATTATTTCCTAAAACCCTCTATCTAATTGATTCATATAACCACAATATCATATATATACTAGAATTGTACATTTTTAAATAAATAAAAATTATCAATCTTCTTATTGTATATCTCTCTCTCCTATAAATTAAATCATCGTTCGGGAGGTTCCAATTTACAAACTTGTTGCAAAAAAAGTTTCTTTCTTCAATTTATCCTTCATTAATAGTCATAAAACCCTTTTTATGGCTGAACCATAATATAATATATGTATTATAACCTAATTAATATTCATGAACCTATATTGGTACATAATATAATTTAATATGACAAAATCAGTACATAAAACTACAAATACCTCCAAATAATATTTCTGATTGTCATTTCATACAATGATTCATCCTCATGCCATGTAAAAAATGATATATATAACCATTTAGACTACCATATGTTCATAAATAATATATTATTTTAATTATATATAATTAAATCACTTCAACATGAACATACATACTCCTATACAAATATACCGATCATGAGAACCAAGGTAATGAACACTCCAGAATGACGAAAATCAAATTTATAACTAATCAATTAGTACTTGAATGACCTGAATAAAATTTTTATAAACTATATAAATATCTAATAAAATATGAGTTAAGTAATCAATAATTCATATTTCATATTCTATGACATTATGTTAAGGATATGAACACATTTAGACTTAACGTAATGGTTTCCTACTAGAACCTCCATTTTCAATAAGTTTACTTTTATTATCTATAAACCTAAATTAAATTCATATTCCTTCCTGTTTACTCAT